>CM066996.1:68115-1268115 GCA_033977485.1 Hydrangea macrophylla
CAAAAATTATTGGCTGATGTTTACCCCCAGTCGAGTTTCTGCCCCCATTTGACTCAACTCCTCTTTTCTAAAAGGAAAATGACACCAAATCCACATTATAAAATGCAATGTAAACGGAAAAATAGAAAAATCTAGAAGGCTCAAAAAGAAAATATATCAAGCTTTATCTCAAAGTTCAGCACCCAACTAACCTTTCCAGTCCAGCCTTCCAAATCAGAGTTCAGCACCCAACTCCTCTTTGGTACTTGGCTTGCTCTGTAAATCCAAATCAAAACTATAGAAAATCTGAATCAGATTAAGAAGAAACAAAGACGACTAAGTAAAGAGAAAGAAAGGTGAAGAAGATATCCTAGTCATAAGCAAACTTTAAAACAATGGCATTTGTGTTAAATGCTCGAAGAAATTATACCTCACATGCTCTTATTTCAAGGCCACTTGTATGAAGAGAAATTATACACAGTGTTCCTGAGAGCAAATTGAACAAAATAACGGTAAAAGTTAGAAAAATTTGACATCCAAAATTTCGGGCTTCACTTTAGTCATACAAATATAATAGGCCAAAAAAGTTAGCAAAAAATTAAAGTGAACTTGAGCAAAACATTTCAGCAAAAAAGGGGCTGATTGGGATGTTTTCAGCTCTATTAAGCTCAACAAAACATGGGCTATTTTGAGCTATATGGAAAGACAACCTATAAACACAAAGCCTATGATAAAGCACTGACTCACTGGTATGGAAAGAAAGAAAAAATAAAGAGAAGAAAAGGAAAAGAATCAATACTTTGTGACAAACCAATGACGTTGTGACAAAATTTAGAGACTTTGACAAAGAACTGACCCATGACGTTGCCACTAAAACAACAAACCAATTCTTTGGCAATACATTGCTAACTAACTCAAGCCTTTAAGAAAGCATATTTTTGGGATACACTAAAAATTCGTTGTCAAAGTATAGTAGCGAGGGGGAAAAAAATACCAAATCTAACAAAACTATATTGTGGTAAAGTAAAGTGCATTCTCAACCTTGGAATGGTTAATGCTACATCATGTTCTAGAAGTTCTGAAAAGTATATACATTTCGTACTGTATACATAAATTGAAAATATACTAATTTAAAGTGCCATAAAAAAACATCTCAATTGCTAACCTTTCAACTAATCCTCCAATCCTAGAACCAAACCCATAGCAAAGTGAGTTTTACCCAAATCTCATACCAAATTGAAATAACACTATTCATTGAATCAAATTTTGGTGTGACTTTATTCAAAATCTTAAAGTTTTTTTACTCAAGGAAATTTGGGTATGACCATTGGAGAGATTCATACCAAATCAAGCTGGCCTAACATCATCATGAACTGCTGACATGAAGCCATTCAATTGCATATTATTTCACACAATGGTGATACAAAAATCCCAACCAAACATGTACTCAAATTATCAAAACTTACCTTCCACAGATCGTCACTGAGATCCAACACTGGAATTTGGAATTGAACTGCAAAAATTAAAACATCGAATGAGAACCAACCCAACTTTACATATCATACCCAAAAAAAGAAAATCTAAAGTGATGGTAACACTAAGTGAAATCAAACCCCTGTTTTGGGTATCCATAGTGAAATCTTTAAATATTCAATTTCAAAGGAAAAAATAATTCAATGTGGGTTCGTTGAAAATGATAAAGAATTGAGTTTGGGATTGGCAGCTTCACTCAATCGCTCTGACATAAAGAAGCATAACTGCAAGAAGAATTCCATCGCCAACCACGGTTATCAAAACAACATTAAGTGAAAATGAATAAAAAGAGCACAGAAAAAAAAAAAAAAAAAAAAAAAAAAAAAAAGGTAAGGTCAATTGGAGTTTTGAGATTGTATTAATTAGAGAACTCCAAAAATCCCAAAATAGCATAAAAGAGTTCTAGATAGGAAATGAAGAAAACCTAATTCGAATGATTTGGTCGTCCTCGTCGTAGAGTGGTGGCCAGCGGTGATGAAGTCGTCGGTTTGGCACTGGAGAGAAGACACAAAAGAAACTGATTAAAATGCGAACACACACACACACACACACACAGTGAGTCGCGCACACAATCGCACTGTCCAATTTTCGAAAGAAAAAATAAAAAACAATCGCACCGTCGAGAGAGAGTTGATGGCCTCGTCCCAGAGAGGTAACCGGTCAGAATTGATGGCCTTGGCGGTGCTCCGGTAATAGTTGGTGAGAGGGTGTGTCTGTTGTGATAGGTAAGAGAAATATTTAGATAGGAGAAATAGAGAGAGAGAGAGAGAGAGAGAGAGAGAGAGTCTGGTACTCAGGATTGAGAGCACAGAGGGTTTCAAAATTTCAAATTTTGATTCTGAGAGAGTAGACTGAAGTGGGGTTCCGTGCGTATGGGAGAAAGAGTGTCAGGTGGCAGAAAAGAAAAAGTGGGTGGGGAACTGGGGGTAGTGTCTCTGCGCGCGCTGGCTGGGAGATTTTGAAATCCAAATCATCCTCGGCCGTCCACCTTTGGGCAAAATTCAATCTTGATCGTCCAAATGTTTATAAGAGAGAGATACTTGTCACATCAACCCCGTTCTGTTTTATTATATAGATATATATATATATGTGTGTGTGTAGGCGTAAATTCGTTATCCTAAAAACTATTAATTGGGGGTTATGGACTATTAATATAGGGAGAATTAAAAATCAATCAACAATTTGTTGACAATTTAAAAGTCAGTCATGTGCTTTTTAAAAATTAAAAACACATCAAGTTATGTGTAAATTGTCAAAACTACCCTCCCTTTTTGATCTATTCTCTCTCTTCTCACCAGCCCACCACTGCCACTTGCCGCCGCACCACCACCACCTGTCACCACCACCTGCTGGCATCACTTGCCGCCGCCGCCTGCCGCCACCACCACCTGTCACTACCACCACCACCACCACTACCAAACCCCAACCTCTCTCTCTCTTTGATCTCCTCTCTTTCCTCACATGGCCACCAACTTCACCACCACCTGCCGCCACCACCACCACCACCTGTCACTGCCACCACCACCGCCTCCACTACCTTTAAAGGGCCACCACCACTACCAAACCTAACCCAAACCCCACCACCACCAAACCCCAACCTCTCTCTCTCTTTGATATCCTCTCACTCCTCACATAGCCACCAATTCTACCACCACCTACAGCTGCCGCCACCACCACCACTACTACCACCACCAAACTCCAACCTCTCTCTTCCCTCTCTTTGATCTTCTCTCTCTCTAGCAAGAAGAAAAAGCCATAGGTGGCCACCACCACCATTGACTGCCGCCATTGTAGGGAAAAAAAAAGTTGCAGGTTTTGGAACAACTGGCCAAACATAAGGAGTAACTCACCAAACGTTTGGGAACAACTATCCAAACGCAAGGAGCAACTCACCAAACGGTATTGGGAGCAACTTTCCAAACTTAAGGAGCAACTCTCCAAACGTAAGGAGCAACTGTCCAAACGGTTTGGGGAGTTGCTCCCAATGTAGTTTGGTTAGTTGTTCGCGATGCCGTTTGGTGAGTTGCTCCCGATAACGTTTGGTAAGTTGCTCTTTACGTTTAGAAAGTTGCTCTTGATACTGTTTGGTGAGTTGCTCCTTACATTTAGATAGTTGCTCCCAAAGTTTGGTGAGTTGCTCCTTACATTTGGATAGTTGCTCCCAAACGTTTGGTGAGTTGCTCCTAATGTTTGGCTAGTTGCTCCAAAACCTGCAACTTTTTTTTTCCTACAATGGCGGCGGTCAATGATGGTGGTGGTCGTCTATGGCTTTTTCTTCTTACTAGAAAGAGAGAGAGAAAGAGAAAAAGAGAGAGGAGATCAAAGAGAGGGAAGAGAGAGAGAGAGAGAAGGGGGGGGGGGGGGGGGGGGGTAGTTTAGACATTTTTGGAAAGTAGTTGATTGATTTTTAATTTATACACTTTAAATAGATTTCCTTTTATTTTTCAAAAAGTACATGACTGATTTTTAAATTATCAATAAATAATTAACTGAGTTTTAATTTTCCCATTAATATACTAGTTTAAAACTATTAGGGGCTATTAATATAAACTTATATAAGATGGGCTTTGAGTAAAAAATAGGGTAAATTATATAAACACCCCCTTTACTATGATTGATTTTCACTAATACCGCTTCATCTTTTTTTTTAAACAAACTGACCCCCTCAAGTTTCCCTGTTTGCCACTTACACCCCCTCTGTTATATTTGCCGTCAATAACTTAACGAGAGGGCTGTCAACATAATTGTATGGACTTTTTTACCCCTGTTGTCAAAAACGAATCACTCTCTCTGCCTCTCTCTGTCTCTCTCTCTCTCTAAAAAGCCATGTACCCAAAACAGCAAAACCCACTATGACCCAAATCATCCCCACCGGCTACCACTACTTTTCATTTCTAATTTTTTTGTTTTCCACTCTTATACTATTGAAATTATATAAAAATTGATTCAAAATGTGTATGTGTGTGTATATATATATATATATGTATGTGTGTGTGTGTGTGTTTCGCTGTGCGTAAGTCGGACCTCCCAATCGCCACCACTTGATCACCCAATAAAATCACCACCACTGCCACACAAAATCACCAACATCGAACCACCATGAAGGGCGACGGCGGCGGTGGCAGCGATTAGAGTTGTAGGTGATGATGGGGGATACCATGGAGGGTTGTGAGGTGCGACGGCGGTTGTGGTGTTGCAGAGAGAGAGAGAGAGAGAGAGAGATGAAACCAAAACCCCCAACACCCCCAATTTTCATCTACCAAAATATGTGTGTGTGAGAGAGAGAGAGAGAGACTAGAACTTGGGAGGGTAAATTATGTAAGCACTGAAATCCACAGATATAGGACAAAAAAAAATAGCAAACATTGAAATTTGGAAAGGATCATATGTATATCTATCTATATACCTATATATCTATCTAAACACTGATAAGCAACCGAAATCAGAGCCGGATATGAGTCTGTCCCTACTGAAGTGGATCATCTTGCTGCCTTGCTGTGAGTAAACTCGGATCAGAATTTCAGCTTGTAGGTCTCGAGCCATCATTCAAATCAAACCAAACAAACCAATTAAATGTGAAATCAAACAACTGAAATTAGTTTAATTGATGGGTTTGATGTATATCAGATAGATCTATCAGAACCCAGGAAAAAAAAAGGTGTTTGAGCTTTTGGATTTGATCAATGGAGGGTTTGGGTGAATTGTTAAAGTGGGTGTCCCTAACGTGGCAGATCTTCATGGGATTAAGAGAGAAAGAGCCTAGAACTAGGAAGAGTAATAATGTAAATATATTACATAGAGATGGTCAATTAAGTCATTTCATACTGTCTTTTTACCTCAGGCTGTTAATATGGCCACTCAAATACATGAGGGGGTCAATTTGTTCAAAAAAAAAAAAAAAGATAAGGGGGTATTAGTGAAAACCGGTCATAGTAGAGGGGGTGTTTACATAATTTATCCTAAAAAATATTGATAAATAGAAATTTTTGGGAACATTTCTATTTTGTATATTGTTGTAATGACAGTTTAGTCTCTATATTAAAAATTTATGGAGCAAAACTTATTATTTATATTGTAAATATTAGTTTTAGAAAAATTTAAGTGGTACCCTACAATTATCCTTAAATAAGTAGTATAGATTCTCTATTTTGAATGAAGTCATTTCAAATTTGTGAAGAAATTACCTTCTAGTTTATACAATATATTGGTGGAAAGGAGTCGATTCCATTGATCTTTCGAGGAGAAACTTTTTTTTCTTCAATAACCGATAAATCTAGAAGGTAATTTCTATTTATCAATATTTTTTAGGATGGGCTTTGATTGACACCAAAGGGGACATTTTTGGAAAGTAGTTGATTGATTTTTAATTTATACACTTTAAATAGATTTCCTTTTATTTTTCAAAAAGTACATGACTGATTTTTAAATTATCAATAAATAATTAATTGAGTTTTAATTTTCCCATTAATATACTAGTTTAAAACTATTAGGGGCTATTAATATAAACTTATATAAGATAGGCTTTGAGTAAAAAATAGGGTAAATTATATAAACGCCCCCTTTACTATGATCAATTTTCACTAATACCCCTTCATCTTTTTTTTTGAACAAACTGACCCCCTCAAGTTTCCCTGTTTGCCCCTCTGTTATATTTGCCGTCAATAACTTAACGAGAGGGCTGTCAACATAATTGTCTGGACTTTTTTACCCCTGTTGTCAAAAACGAATCACTCTCTCTGCCTCTCTCTGTCTCTCTCTCGAAAAAGCCATGTACCCAAACAGCAAAACCCACTATGACCCAAATCATCCCCACCGGCTACCACTACTTTTCATTTCTAATTTTTTTGTTTTCCACTCTTATACTTATTGAAATTATATAAAAATTGATTCAAAATGTGTGTGTGTGTATATATATATGTATGTGTGTGTGTGTGTGTTTCGCTGTGTGTAAGTCGGACCTCCCAATCGCCACCACTTGATCACCCAATAAAATCACCACCACTGCCACACAAAATCACCAACATCGAACCACCATGAAGGGCGGCGGCGGCGGTGGCAACGATTAGAGTTGTAGGTGATGATGGGGGATACCATGGAGGGTTGTGGGGTGCGACGGCGGTTGTGGTGTTGCAGAGAGAGAGAGAGAGAGAGAGAGAGAGAGAGAGAGAGAGATGAAACCAAAACCCCCAACACCCCCAATTTTCATCTACCAAAATATGTGTGTGTGTGTGTGTGTGTGTGAGAGAGAGAGAGAGAGAGAGAGAGAGAGAGAAAGAAAGAGAGAGAGAGGGACTAGAACTTGGGAGGGTAAATTATGTAAGCACTGAAATCCACAGATATAGGACAAAAAAAAATAGCAAACATTGAAATTTGGAAAGGATCACATGTATATCTATCTATATACCTATATATCTATCTAAACACTGATAAGCAACCGAAATCAGAGCCGGATATGAGTCTGTCCCTACTGGAGTGGATCATCTTGCTGCCTTGCTGTGAGTAAACTCGGATCAGAATTTCAGCTTGTAGGTCTCTAGCCATCATTCAAATCAAACCAAACAAACCAATTAAATGTGAAATCAAACAACTGAAATTAGTTTAATTGATGGGTTTGATGTATATCAGATAGATCTATCGGAACCCAGGAAAAAAAAAAGGTGTTTGAGCTTTTGGATTTGATCAATGGAGGGTTTGGGTGAATTGTTAAAGTGGGTGTCCCTAACGTGGCAGATCTTCATGGGATTAAGAGAGAAAGAGCCTAGAACTAGGAAGAGTAATAATGTAAATATATTACATAGAGATGGTCAATTAAGTCATTTCATACTGTCTTTTTACCTCAGGCTGTTAATATGGCCACTCAAATACATGAGGGGGTCAATTTGTTCAAAAAAAAAAGATAAGGGGGTATTAGTGAAAACCGGTCATAGTAGAGGGGGTGTTTACATAATTTATCCTAAAAAATATTGATAAATAGAAATTTTTGGGAGCATTTCTATTTTGTATATTGTTGTAATGACAGTTTAGTCTCTATATTAAAAATTTATGGAGCAAAACTTATTATTTATATTGTAAATATTAGTTTTAGAAAAATTTAAGTGGTACCCTACAATTCTCCTTAAATAAGTAGTATAGATTCTCTATTTTGAATGAAGTCATTTCAAATTTGTGAAGAAATTACCTTCTAGTTTATACAATATACTAGGTATTGCCCGTGCCCGAGGGCACTACTCGAGGAAAAAAAAAATGGGATCTAAAATGAGCAATAAAATTTGGTTTTAACTCTAAAGCTATAACAAAACTATTATATAAAATAAAATAACCGTCAAAGTTTATTTTGTTATTTTAACATTAGACCTGTTAACATACAATTTATTATCCTGTCAGAACATAATCTAAACAATTGTTTTACATCAACTATTACCCAGCTCACCTAAGCAGAGAAAACTGAATAGTGGGAAGAAAACAGTATATAAGCATCTATATAATAAGCAAGGAAGGTCTTGATTTGACCGGTATATGTGAGTGATAAAGGATTGGATGATTGGGATTGAGTCCAAGCTTAAGATGGATGGCTGAGATTGCTTGGGATTTCAAAAATTTTCAAACTCTTTCTTTTCTCTTCTGGGTCTCTGACTCTCCTTCACTAACGTAAACCACACCCCACCCTCTATCTCACTCTCTCTCTCTGAAGCCCTCACGATCTCCCATCACTTTTTTGCGAGTCTCTCTCTCTCTCAATCAACCTCTCACTCTACACTCACAGTCCCACAAATTGAAAACCCTACCCCCCAACTGTTGGAACACTACCACACAACCGGACTACACTGCATGGTAGGGCTTTAGGTTTTTTGGATCTGAATATATGTTTCTTTTCATTGTCATTTAATTTTTCTTTCTATCTTTCGCATTTGTTTCTATCCATTGTCATTTTTTTGCACCCCCTTTTCAGGTTATGCTCCTGGAGACCAATTGCTACTACAATGGCGTCTTCCAGGTTCGATTCAATTCAATTTTTTTTTTCTTTTTCAATTTTGTAATTTTTTCCCTCACTGTGACCTATGCATTGCTTTGGAGATAATGACTGATGGTGGGTTATCCAATCTTTGTGTGAATGCCATATCTGGCACTCCTCTTTGTTTAGATTCTGATTTTATTTTTATTCAAGATTTTAGTTTCTTAGTTTTCTTTTTTGGTTTTTTTTTAATGTACTTTCAGTTTTGTACTTTCAGCTATACAAATGGAAGTAACATACTGCCCAGAAACAAAAGAGAAAAAAGAAGTGGATTTTGAGGGAGGAAGATGAAACTGGAGATAAAGAAAAGGACTTGAATTTTGAAGTGAATACATAATAGTTTTTCCTTATTTTGTTTTACTTCATTTTCTTCTCACTTTTGTTTCCAGGTGGATGGAACTTCAATTTTCAACTTAGTAACTTTGTTCTACCCCATTATGAGGTACTACCAAACCTATTTGTATTGCTTAAGACTCCATGAAGTTCAACAGTGGATGCAGAGTCAATGGTACACATGTTCTGCTCTATTCCTTTACTTTACCATTCAATGGTAGTTAGTGAAAATTGCAGTGATGTTAAGGAACCTTTAGCTTTTTGCATTACATAATTGTATGGCTGTGATTTATTGGGAAACATGAAGTTAGTTATTGGCCAAAGGCACACATGATTATGGCTCATGAAACTACTCCTTCCTCCTTCATCTATTTTTTTTAGCATGTAGTTCTTTGTTTTTTTTTCTTCACTTCGCAGGTAAGGTGCCAACTGATGCAAAAATTATATTATAGGCAATCCTAACTAGGTAGATAGTGAATATTGGTTAATTTTCTTGATTTGCATTGTTTGTTGGAGGGTGACGCAATTAATTTGGGATTATTGATTGCAAATACTAATTTAGTGAATTCTATTCATTTGTTACATATATGGATGAGTCCATAACCAATTCATGGATTTTGATAGTTTTTGTTTTCATTCTTGATACATATAGCGATACATACAGTCTTTTCATATATAATAAACCTTTTTTAACCTATCTGGTTGTGGAATTTTTGAATCCATGATTGCATTACTCAATTACTCAGTTGATCACAAAGAATTTCAATATCACATGCACACATTCACTTTGATATCTCATTTTCTTCTCCAATTAAGGGTTGAGCAAGACCTCCTAGGGACAATTCAATCCAAAATCCTCATTTTGGTCTCAATGTTGTTCTTCTACTAAATGAACCCTGGAATAATTTCATAATTCTATTTAACTTCTTGAACTAAATTAATTATGCTTAGTATTTCCTTATTCACAGCTTGCTTTCGCTTTTAGTTCAGTCCCTAAACAGACCCCAAACAGACCCTAATCAGCCCCTAAAAAGTCCCCAAACAGCCCTTAAACAGTCTCGAAACAGGCACTAATCAATCCCTTAAATTAGTTTGGCTGGACCTTTCAGTTTGTTAGTCCACTTGATAATTTTTTCACTCTCTAATTTTTATTTGTTAGTTGTTTTAAGTTGTTTGTCAGTCTCTCATTGCATCATTTGGAATGACATTTAATGCAAAAATGACAGCTAAATATTTTCTCTTCTCTTCACTTTTTGTTTTTGTTTTTGTTTTTTTTTTTTGGTCTTTGGCCAATGAGCCAATCTATAACCTTGTCCCAATTGGCTATGGACTTGACGTACCTGCAAGCATAAAATCCAAAACAAATCCATTAGTATTTCATTTGGTTCACGAATGAAAGCGAAAAAAATAGAAATAAGTGGCTATTCAACCTCAGATGAAAAAAAAAATTTGGATTGCATTCACGAACATTTGCAACATACCTGGTTAGGAATGCCTATAATGTCATCTTTGCAGCAACTGTGAAGTGAAGAGAAAATATTTAGCTGTCATTTTTGCATTAAATGTCATTCCAAATCATGCAATGAGAGACTGACAAACAACTTAAAACAACTAACAAATAAAAATTAGAGGGTGAAAAAATTATCAAGTGGACTAACAAACTGAAAGGTCCAGCCAAACTAATTTAAGGGATTGATTAGTGCCTGTTTCGAGACTGTTTAAGGGCTGTTTGGGGACTTTTTAGGGGCTGATTAGGGTCTGTTTGGGGTCTGTTTAGGGACTGAACTAAAAGCGAAAGCAAGCTGTGAATAAGGAAATACTAAGCATAATTAATTTAGTTCAAGAAGTTAAATAGAATTATGAAGGTGCTGTTTGGCGTAACTTCTCACACAGAAGTCCATTTCTGGAATGGACTTCTGAAGATGGAATTTTCAAAATGGACTTTTTTTAAAGAAGGATTTGTTTGGCGAATGAGTGTTTTTTTAAATAAAAAGTGCATCTAAATGTGCAAATTTGTTTGGTGGCAACTTTTTAAAAGTAAAAACTTATACTTACTTACCAATATTACCCTTAATCATGTATTTAAAACTAAATGGATATAACATATTATTGTATATAATTTTAGACTGCAAAATAGTTAGCTGAAATAAATTAAAAATATTTATCCATAACTATCATGTCAAATGAACTAAAATTGGGCACCGAAAAAAATAGAAAAAAGAAAAAATCACTTTTAATTACAATGTTGGATAAATGACTTATTTTCTATAGGAATTGTAAAACAATAGGGATTCGGCTAGGCTACATAATTCATGTATGGGGTTTGGATAAAGAGGGCATTAATTATAAAACAAGGGATAAAAGTGTAATTCTGTGTATAAATCTCCTGACTTCTGGATAAGTGCAAAAATCACAGTTTTGAGAAGTCAGGATTTTTGACTTCTTGAAATGGGCATTCTGGAGATGCACTTCTTGTCAAGAAGTCCATTCTCAAATCTCACCAAACGAATTTCAATTCTGTAAATGGACTTCTTCTTCCAGAAGTCCATTCCCTTTGGTTTCCAAACACCCTAGAAATTATTCCAGGGTTCATTTAGTAGAAGAACAACATTGAGACCAAAATGAGGATTTTGGATTGAATTGTCCCTAGGAGGTCTTGCTCAACCCTTAATTGGAGAAGAAAATGAGATATCAAAGTGAATGTGTGCATGTGATATTGAAATTCTTTGTGATCAACTGAGTAATTGAGTAATGCAATCATGGATTCAAAAATTCCACAACCAGATAGGTTAAAAAAGGTTTATTATATATGAAAAGACTGTATGTATCGCTATATGTATCAAGAATGAAAACAAAAACTATCAAAATCCATGAATTGGTTATGGACTCATCCATATATGTAACAAATGAATAGAATTCACTAAATTAGTATTTGCAATCAATAATCCCAAATTAATTGCGTCACCCTCCAACAAACAATGCAAATCAAGAAAATTAACCAATATTCACTATCTACCTAGTTAGGATTGCCTATAATATAATTTTTGCATCAGTTGGCACCTTACCTGCGAAGTGAAGAAAAAAAAACAAAGAACTACATGCTAAAAAAAATAGATGAAGGAGGAAGGAGTAGTTTCATGAGCCATAATCATGTGTGCCTTTGGCCAATAACTAACTTCATGTTTCCCAATAAATCACAGCCATACAATTATGTAATGCAAAAAGCTAAAGGTTCCTTAACATCACTGCAATTTTCACTAACTACCATTGAATGGTAAAGTAAAGGAATAGAGCAGAACATGTGTACCATTGACTCTGCATCCACTGTTGAACTTCATGGAGTCTTAAGCAATACAAATAGGTTTGGTAGTACCTCATAATGGGGTAGAACAAAGTTACTAAGTTGAAAATTGAAGTTCCATCCACCTGGAAACAAAAGTGAGAAGAAAATGAAGTAAAACAAAATAAGGAAAAACTATTATGTATTCACTTCAAAATTCAAGTCCTTTTCTTTATCTCCAGTTTCATCTTCCTCCCTCAAAATCCACTTCTTTTTTCTCTTTTGTTTTTGGGCAGTATGTTACTTCCATTTGTATAGCTGAAAGTACAAAACTGAAAGTACATTAAAAAAAAAAACAAAAAAGAAAACTAAGAAACTAAAATCTTGAATAAAAATAAAATCAGAATCTAAACAAAGACGAGTGCCAGATATGGCATTCACACAAAGATTGGATAACCCACCATCAGTCATTATCTCCAAAGCAATGCATAGGTCACAGTGAGGGAAAAAATTACAAAATTGAAAAAGAAAAAAAAATTGAATTGAATCGAACCTGGAAGACGCCATTGTAGTAGCAATTGGTCTCCAGGAGCATAACCTGAAAAGGGGGTGCAAAAAAATGACAATGGATAGAAACAAATGCGAAAGATAGAAAGAAAAATTAAATGACAATGAAAAGAAACATATATTCAGATCCAAAAAACCTAAAGCCCTACCATGCGGTGTGTGGCAGTGTAGTCCGGTTGTGTGGTAGTGTTCCAACAGTTGGGGGGTAGGGTTTTCAATTTGTGGGACTGTGAGGCCACGTTTGGATGGCAGAGGTGGGATTGGACAATTAGTCATTTTTAAGAAATAGTCCCGGGACTACTAATACCACCTCCCCCATGGTATAACTTAGTCCCCCATATGGGGGACTATTCTTTTAAAATGGACAATTAGTCCTGTGCTCCATAGCGATGCCAAACGCCGGACTATTTGATTAAAATGGACTATTAGTCCAATCCCCCTCTATCCCCTCCTTAGTCCTGCGAAACAAACGAGGCCTGAGTGTAGAGTGAGAGGTTGATTGAGAGAGAGACTAACAAAAAAGTGATGGGAGATCGTGAGGGCATCAGAGAGAGAGAGTGAGATAGATGGTGCCGGTGGGGTGTGGTTTACATTAGTGAAGGAGAGTCAGAGACCCGAGGGGAAAAGAAAGAGTTTAAAAATTTTTGAAATCCCAAACAATCTCAGCCATCCATCTTTAAGCTTGGACTCAATCCCAATCATCCAATCCTTTATCACTCGCATATACCGGTCAAATCAAGTCGATTCCATTGATCTTTCGAGGAGAAACTTTTTTTTCTTCAATAACCGATAAATCTAGTGTTTATGGCGACTACGCTGTTGGCGCGTCCGCATGTGGTGGCGTTGCTTGCCTCCCGTGCTCATATCTTCAGTAGCCGCGCGCTCCCATATTTTCTGGCGACAAAACGCCTTCATCCTCTCACTCCGCCGGTATTGGTATCGGAGAGAAGTTGTGGAACCATGCTACAGCTTTGCCCTGGGAGTCAACGAAGTTTTAGTATCCAAGCAACAACCCAAGTCAACGATTCTGGCTCTGTCGACTCCCCCTTGATGCAGTCGATGGAGAAGAAGGTGATTTTTATATTTCATTCTTTTTGAGGGGCTGTTTCTAGCAGGATGCATACGGATGAAGGCTCAAAAATCAAACAGCTTTTTTTTTTGTCTCTATTGTTTTCAATGTCTTGACTACTCACCTGGATTTTGTATTTTCAATTTTGCACTTGTTCGAGAATAGAGATTCTGAGAGTCAATTATTCGTTTGCCTCCTCATTACTCGTAGTAGTTTCTAGTTGTCAAAAAAAATAAAATGATGGCCAGCAAAATGTAGGTTGAGACATGAGATTTGAGAAATAAACGTTCTGTCTTTCATGTGAGCATCAATATAATGCTGTATGTTAGTTTTGAGTACTAGATGTTTTTGCTCGTTTAATTACCCCTCTATAAAGCAAGGTCCATTTTATCAGAACTTGATTTTATTTGTTTTCATTAATCGAAACAACATTGCAATGTTTTTCAACAGATTAAGGAACATCTAAATGCAGTAGCAGTCAGTGTCAAGGATGCTTATGGTGATGGTCGGCATGTCAGGTGAGAGTATGGCTTGCGAATGTCCTACTATATTAATTGACAATTGACACACTTAAGCGATTTGAATGTGGGCTGCCCTTTTTCATTCTTGCATTTGCTTTGAGTTTATTCTTGATAGATGTCATTAGACAAGCACCAAAAAGGGGGTACACCTATGTACGTACCCAAAGACGTATACAAAGACCACTCAAAACTAAACTTTGAAATAATCAAAAAGCTTTGCAAACGAGTCAAAAAAGTTGATCCCCCATAAATCCTAAAATTAGCTCAATAATGTCTATGTGAAACAAAGTAAAGAACTTTCCATCTTAACAAAAGATCTCATATTCTTATCTATTGGGAAAAAGGATCTCCTACTCTCTTTTTCCAGGAACACCACCATACAAAAAGTGGGGGCAACACGCCAAGCAGCTCTAGCCCTCCTCTCACTCTATAACTCCTTCATGAAATAAAAAAACCACTGTTGACCTCACCCAACGTTTGCCAAGAAGGGTCAGCAGTAGGAACACAAATTTCTAGTGATCTCGCAATGTAAAATATGGTAACATTAGTTGAATATAAATGTATATGCTTACGAAGGTTATCGTCTTTCTAAATGTTGTAGTGCACCCTAGGAATGCCACCTTAAATGGGACCTTTTGGAAACCCAGTGTCTCCCCTACTTCAAGTGCTGTATAGTAAGTCTCAAGTCAAAATATAACTGAAAAGGCCCGAACAATAATGAAGGCAAGGCTTTTACTCTATCAAAATTCAACCTTTTTTTCCCCCCTTCTTTGTCTTTAGAGTTGAGCGTTTCCCTTCACACTTGAATTTTATTTTATTTATTTTTTTTAGCTGGCAATCAAACTTCACAAATGATTCTTCGAAGCCTAAATTCAAAAACTTATAAGGGTCAGGTAGATGAGTTTATATCCTCTTTTCATTGTCTATGATGGATTTTGTGGTGTTTTATATCAATGTCCGTAGTGTCTTTTTCACCATATTAACGAGTTGTGACACAGGGGCAGTAGAGTAACTATTCATGGCTTTGTTTCCTTGTTTCGCAATGTAATAGCTGTGTTCGGTTCGTAGTTTATGTATTTTAATTTCTGGGTGTTTTTCCAATTTGAGCTATGTTTTGTTGTATTTGGGCTGTCACGTAGTTAGGTGACAGGCTGGTATACTTAGTTTAGTCCTCTCCAGCTATAAATAGGAGATTTGATCCATTTGAAGACTACTTTTTCTATTTCCCAGAAAGTATTGAATAGAAAAGAGAGTTTTAACACGTTCTTTCATTTTTTTCCCAGTCAAACACTACTTTGGCCTTGTTTTCGCTTTTATTTTCCTTGCGCCTTCAGATTGAATGCTTGGAATGCATCAAGTTGACCCATACTCTTTCATGATTTCACCTTTTTCTTGTATATGCATGATCTTCGAGAAGTCATGTATACGCATGATCTACGAGAAGCCAAAGGAGCACTCGCCTGCATTATAAGCAGGGGCATGGTAAATAGCTCTTTTTAGGCTTGTTTATCTCTGGTTTTTTAGGCTAGAGATAGGGGGAGATATTTGGTTTAGCATTTGCAAGAGATTGAGGAAAGGTTAAGTGGTTAAAGCTTCAATAAGGGAAGGACAGAAAGTGAGATACTGTGGGCGCTGTGAAAGATCTTGTGAACAATAACTTTATGCTATTTTGGGTTACTTTTTTGATGTGCTACAATGTAGTGATCGAAAGCTGAAGGGTTAAACTTCTGAAAACATAGAACACAGTCTGATAACAAAAGTGCAGAGATTAGATAAACTGTCTTGTTCTTCAGGCAAATGTTTACTTCTATTTTCTTAAAAGACAAAACATTAATTGAAAGGTAAGCATCAGAGCTAGGTTTAGTTCAAGTATGAGCATTACTGTGTAGCTTTCAGTTTTATATGCATTGAAATCCTAGAAGTAAAATTGGTTCCAATTTAGAGGGGTAAGCATTAAGTAAAGTAGAAGATTTAAGTAGAAGAAATTAAATAGAGAAAAAGTTAAAGATAAAGGTTCTTTAGGCATCACACTTATGCATAGGACTGCATCACACAATCGCAAGAGAGTGACAATAGGTTCTTATAGTACATAAAGTCCCTCCTACGAATTAAAAGCATTGCATGGCTAATTATACATTTCGACATATTCCCATCTTTGGGTGGAAGTATTACACATATTTAGATATTTAATGGTACTAACTAGTAAAACCTATGTAAATCTAGCAAAATTTGAAGCATTTCATGAATATTATTATTAACTATAAGTTCATGCTATTGTGCTTCTTTTTAATCCATCTTAGGTAACGTTTTCCTTATTGATGCATCTTTGTAAGTCTTATATTGCAATATTTATTTTCTTTAGTTGTGTTATATTTGTTGGTGAAATTGTGATTGGAAGTGTATCTCATTGTTTGAATTGTTTGTTTCTTATTGCAAGTCTATTTTTCCGGTATGAATGTAGAAATGCATCTTATTCATTATTTTATCTCCATGTTGACAATTACCGTACTCTCCAAAATAAAAATTTTCTTTTGTCCATCTAAATAGCCGAAATGGAAATCATTTCATAGTGAACAGAAACGAAAAAATGGGTGACCAATAAAAATTCACATGATTCGTAGAAACGATAGGAAGTTCACATATTTCCATGGTAAAACATTTGTTGACATTAGAAGATATAGAAGATAATGGTTGAAAACATACTTCAACAATCTAACTCAAAGCTTACCAAAGTGATACCCGTTTTCTTTGTTGAGTACTATTTTGGCAAAGCTTAGGGTTAACAACTTGTTAGACCCATTTTATATTAGACAAGATCAAGAGAATAAAAATATTACATAGGAGTCCTCTAACTACGAAATAAATAAAAGAAGGAAGAAAAAAACTAACTACTCTTCAACACTCCCCCTCAAGCTGGTACAAATATATCTCTCATGCCTAAATTGCCTAGAATGGTGTGAAAAGGTCGACTCCCTATTCCTTAGGTGAGGACATCTGCAACTTGATCACAGGTCTTCACAAAAGGAATGCAAATAACACCACTACTAAACTTCTCCTTAATGAAGAGTCGATGAATCTCCACATGCTTGGTTCTATCATGTTGAACATGGTTATATTAATCACTGCTGTATTATCACAGTATAGCCTTATGGAATCTGTCTGTTCAATCGTCAAATCCTTCAACAATGACTTGACCATAGAAGCTCACAAATACCTTGGGCCATAGCCCTGAATTCAGCTTTTGCGCTAGACCTCACCACTACATTTTGCTTCTTACTTCGCCAGGTAACCAGATTTCCTCCTACAAATGTGCAGTGCCCTAAAGTGGACCTCCTATCAGTAATCGAACCGGCCCAATCTGCGTCATTGTAAGCTTCCACCCTTAGGTGGTCATGTCTAGCAAAGTACAAGCCCTTTCTAAGAGCGAACTTCAAATACCGAAGAATCTGAAAACAACCTCCTGATGCGTTACTCGTGGAGAATGCATAAACTGACTGACAACGCCAAATGTAAAATCAATATCAGGACGAGTATGAGACAAGTAAATGAGCTTACCAACAAGTCTCTGATATCTCCCCTTGTCCGCCAATTCTCCATTACTGTCATCACTAAGTTTTTGATCCTGCTCTACCCATCCCAGTCAAACACAAATTGAAAACCCACCCAAAATACATACTGATACCAGAATAGGTCCATAAAACAAATGACCCCATTGAGGAAAGAACTGGGAAATCACCAAAGCCTACAAGTGAGACCCAACATGCACCTGGAAACTTTGAATTCTTCAAGTCATTTATGATTAGTGGATAACGTAACTATATGCAGGAACCATCCTAATTGTGATGAATATATAGAAAAAGCCACTGGGCAAAGCTCCATACAAATAGAATAGCACTTAGGTAATCCGCCACGAATGCTTGGTGGTTTACTGCTAACCTGCATAACCACACCCACCATTCGTCCAAAACCTGTCACGACTGCTTGAGTTTGCTTCATGTATGTTTCCCAATCGTTTCTTATATTTCTTCAAACTCCGACACCAAAGGGGAGATAACTTTCTCTTTGACACAAATTCTCCTATGTAACAGCCGTACTGGATGCATATACTCCTCCTCAAAGACTTTTAGTCCCTGATCCATACTGCCTCAACCATTTGCCTAAGAGGACTTGATTGAGTAGCTTCTTGACCCCTAAGCCGCCTTCACCTAACTGTTTATATCTTGTCCCATCCGACCAGATGGTATGTAAATCCTTGACACATGCCTCCCTACCAATATATATATATATATAGAGCTTTTCAATCCTCGTTTCCTCTGATGCGATCATTGGGTATAGGGGGAGAAGTAGGTTGGAAGATTACCTAAAGTGCTCTTGCTTAAGATGAGATGGACTCTTTTGGATAGGTATTGCTTTTACCTTTTTCCTTGAATAACCTAAGCTTCTAGACCCCTAAGACGCCTTTATCTAAGGGTGTATAAATCTTGTCCTATTCGACTATCTGGAATTTGAACCCGTCACACATGCCTCCCCAAACTGAGTTAAAAAAATTCTACAGTTTTTCAAGCCTCTTTTCTACTAATGCCAACATTGGGAATAGCGAGAGAAAGGAGGTCGGAAGATTAGGTGCTCCTGTATCAATCCTTCTTGAATTAGCTTATAAGGCCTTCCAACAGGATATTCGGAGGAATCTTCTCACTAAACCAAAAATATGTAATTGTAAGCGAAGTTGTTCCTTTTTTTATTTTCTTTTGTCCAATTCAAAAAATAATATAGAGGTCGTCGATTCAATGTTGAATAAAAGGGTGAAATACCCATTTTTCCAATAAATGGTTCAAAATCATTTTACCAATGTGAGATTTTTCTTGTCCCGTCGACTCTGGGCGATGCCTTTGCTGTACGGGATTCATCTTCAATAAATTTTTTCTTGTGGTGCCCCGTAACTCGTTCTTTTTTATGAGTAGCAAAACATTAGCTAAAACTTATTCGTTCTTGTTCATTTCTATGACAACAAGATGGACTTTATCGGTCTGTCATCGTTTTGACAATAACTCAGAACATTTGTTTACAGTTTATTCGAGTGACTTCCTCTTCTCCTGGCTTTCTCATTCTATCGATGTTAGGCAGAGTCAAATGAGAAGAGGCAATAGATCCAACAGCTATCAAAGACATAGGGGTGCCATTGGTAGCAAGTACAGTAACCGCATGGGGAGAAAAGGTAGATACAAATAAGGAAGTTGTTGGTCATGTGATGTGTAGCATTTGAGTCAAAAACCCAAATGTCCGTGGATATACTTGAGTTAGCTAAAGAGAATGAACCTGTTGAAGGAGAGATGGAAAGGGTATTAGGTTGTTGGGAGGAGACAAGCTTCTACAACTAATGTAGCTTGGATTAGATAATCCGAAAGCTACAAGACTAAGGACTCGAATGAAGGCTGGATCAAGGCCCAAAAAACTTGCAAATCTGATTTCTAGATTAGATTATGGCAATTTTCAGCAGCGATGGCTCGACTACCTCGAGCTATGGGACTTAAATCCAAGCCATAGGAAAAATAAAGATACAAACCACTATTTGAAATTTATTTCTCAAAATAACTGATTCTCAAAGGATGTATTACACTCCTATTTATAAGAAACTAAGGTTACGTCATCTTGAAGTACTTCGTCACGAAGTAATTTCTAGTTAGCTGACAAGCGGCTAACATGCAGCCATTATATGAAAAGTTTCTTACAAGCATATATTAGATATATCATGTAGTTTTATTATTATTAGAGTTAAAAGGGACTAGTTTATAATTATTCTTTTCTTATATTTCTGAATAATATATAATGAGTCGCACCTAAACTTTGGTTAAATCTTTGTTAACATGGTATCAAAGCCACCACCATGTCGACCCTAACCCTACCTTGCGCCGACCAACACCAGTGACCCAGCCCCCAACCACCTTGCGCCGACCACCACCACCACCAACCCAACCACCTTGCGACCCACCACCAACGCAGCCGACACTTTCCCACACCACTGGAGCTGCGCCGCACCCCTCCATGGCCTAAACCTGCTAGCCGACCCCACCCCCACCCCAGCCCAACCCTGTTGTAGCCTCACAGCCCCTTCCCAGCCCCTTACGACCCCTCCCATGCACCTATAAGGCCATCCGCATATCATACCCACTCTTGATTTGTTTTTCTTTCTTTAGTATAGTTCCCTTATACACACTGTTTTGATTGAAGGTTCTTTTCCTTGCTGTTTTTTGGGTCCTTCATGGCCCTTTGATCAGTGATTACACAGTTGCTTAAGGATGAACGTGTTATTGTTGCATCCACTGATAGCTCGAACGTCAAACTTGCTACATCACTTTTCAATGGCCAGAACTACCTAGCGTGGTCCAGATATGTGATTATGTCCCTAAAGGGAAGAGGGAAGAGGGAAGATGGGGTATATCAATGGGAAAATTAAAGTACCTAACACTGAGGATGCCTCATATGACAAGTGGGATATGGAGAACTCCATTGTCATGACTTGGCTTTACCACTCTATGATTCCGGAGATTGCTGAGGGTTTCTTGCACATGGCTACTGCCCAAGATATTTGGGAGACCATGGTCTAAACTTATTTGCGTAAGGGTAATTCAATGCAGATTTTTGAGTTACAGAGGTTGATTGGTCGTTCTGAACAAGGGGAGAAGAGTGCTCTTCAGTACTTCACATCTCTATCTACCGGTTGGAAACGTCTGGACCACCTGTTTGACTACAAGCCCGCATGCCCTATTGATTTTGTGGCCTATAATAAATTTGTTGCTGAAGAGAGGATGTTTAAGTTACTCGAGGGACTTCACTCTGATTTGGATCTAGTTCGCAGTCGGGTGCTGGGAATGGATCAACTACCTTATCTTCAAGAGGCCTTTGTCTATGTACAGAATGAGGAAAGTCATCGTTCTGCTATGCTTCCACCCGCTTCTACAGAGCGATCTCCTCTCTCTTCAGTTCCTTAGAAGGATGGGAACCATGGTCGTGACACCGCTAGTGAGTTTGGTTCTTCAGATAAGTCTAAGCAACTTTGTGATTATTGAAATACCAAATATCACACAAGGGTGACATGCTATAAGCTTCATGGTTATCCACAAGGGGGTCGAGGGAGTCGTTCTGGCTCGTCTAGAGGTCGTGGAGGAAGTTCAATGGCTGCAATGCCCATGCTAATTATACTACGACTGTTGATCTTATAGCTCCTGCTCTGATTGATCAGTCTCTTCCCGCTGCTACTCCACCTATGTTCACTGCCTTTGAGGTGGAGGAGGCTCTCTGGAGCCTGATGACTCGCCATTCGTTTGCTGCCTCTGCCTCTGTATCCATAACTACAGGTGCCTCTTCATTTGCACAGGCAGGTAACTTGGTCACTTCTGCCCGAGCATGTTTATCCCATTTGTCTTTTCCTTAGATTATTGACTCAGGTGCTTTTGATCATATGTCTGACTCCTCCGATTTGTTTTCTGTATATACTCCTCATTCAGGTCAAGATAAAGTTCGCATTGCAAATGACACTTTTTCTTCTGTATAGGGAAGGGTGTCATCCATGCCACTGCCTCATTGCCTCTTTCATCAATCCTACATGTTCCTAGTTTACTTCTAATTTGTTATCTATTAGTCGTATAACTCGTGATTTGAATTGTAGTGTAACTTTTTTCCCTTCCCATTGTGTCTTTTAGGACATTACCACAAGGAGGATGATTGGCAGTGGTAGAGAGGAGAATGGCTTTTACCTTTTGGGTGCAGGAAGCAAAGGAGCCCATCACACATCAGTTGAGAATAAGTCTGAAGACATTTGATTATTACATAGGAGACTAGGACATTTGTCTTTTCATTTACTTAAGCATACGTTTCCTTCTTTAGTTAATAAACCTGTTTCTGAGTTTTTTTGTAACCTTGTGAGCTTGCGAAACACCATCGGACATCTTTTGCTCTGAGCATTAATTAAAGTTTTAACTCCTTTCACCATGGTTCATTATGATGTATGGGTCCTTCTCGTATTAATTTTCTTAAAGATAATCGTTGGTTTGTTATTTTTATTGATGATTATTCACGTACTACATGGCTTTATTTGATGAAAGAAAGAGTGAATTGTTTTCTATCTTCAAATTCTTCATTGCAATGGTTTTAACTCAATTTGGGACATGTATAAAAATTTTACATTTCGATCAAGGGGGTGAGTATATTGACTTGGGTCTAGGTGAATTTTTCACTTCAAAGGACATTTTACATCAGACCGCGTGTACTGATACGCTTCAACAAAATGGTGTTGCGGAACGTAAGAATCGTCATTTGCTAGATGTTGCCCGTTCTTTGATGTTCACTGCGAATGCTCCCAAACCATACTGGGGTGAGGCCGTCTTAACAGTGGCGTACCTTATTAATTGTCTTCCTACCTAGGTACTTGAAAAAAAGCTCCTATTGATCTTCTATCTCATCCTACTTCCAGTTTATCTATCCCTTCTCGTGTCTTTGGTTGTGTGTGTTTTGTCCACAACCACTCCCCTACTAGGGGAAAACTCGATCCTAGAGCCATTAAATGTATTTTTCTAGGACACTCTCCTACTCAAAAGGGATACAAGTGTTATAATCCTGATAATCGGAAGTGGTATGTCTCTATGGATTTCACTTTCCAAGAATTTGTTCCTTTCTTTGCGAATCCCAGAATACCACTTCAGGGTGGAGATGAGTCATGAAGAGGTTCTGGGATCAGTCTTACTTGAAATTCCTAATGTTAATCCTTGAAAATGAATCTCAGCTTGAAGGAAGAGGAGTGAGGAGAAAAGGGAGGAAGAACCTATAACTCCTTGGTGGGATGAGTTGTCTGAAGGAGTGGTAGAGCAACCCCTAAACAAAAAGAGTTGTTAGTGTACTCCAAAGGTACATGGAGTAACAGAAGAAACAAAGAGGCAGAGACCAGTATGCCTATTTCTCTACTGCCATCTTCTCCAACTGGTGATGTCTCTGATTACTCTCCAAGTAACACTGAATTTTATTTCTCTAGAGTCTGATGATCTCGATGTTCCTATTGCTGTTAGAAAGGGTGTTAGATCTTGTACTCAATACCCTATGATGGTGCCAAATTTTGGGCAAGAGATAAGGAGAAGAGGACAAGAGAAGTTGTATGTGGTTCGGCCCTATTAAGGAAGAGACCTACGTCCACGTTGTGTGTTATGAAATAGCTGGTGACCGTTGGTGAACCAACAATAGACTGGAGCTACCAAAGGTCGACCGGGCAACGTAAGACTGGTGTATATTGCACTGTAGTAAATTTATCGTCCCCTTTCTAGGAGATGAGGGGTCCCTTTTATACATGTAAGTTACCTCTCCTTACAAGGAAAGTGCAATGATAAGGTGATAAGGTAACACAATCTGATTTGGTGTGATTACACAAATTGCGCGTGTTTCCTAATCGGATTAGGAAACAATCTTTACATTTTATTAACACTCTAACTCGCATAGGAAACTTCTGAAATGTTCTGGATTATGCCCTGAGATCAAGCTAAGCCATGCCCACGACGGATTGAGCCTGGCGGCTGTCTCGACTGGCATCGGGACGCATGGAACTTCGCAAAGAGGCCGGGCGAGCCCAACCGCCACTCTGTGTATTTGAATATTTTTGTACGTATCAGTTGTCCCCCCATTTCCAAGGCTTAAACGGATGCATAATCGGATAAGACTTGGAAATTAGCGTAGGTGTGGAGCACTGCTTAGGATTGGACCGATCGCTTTATTGATCTGGGTCATCCTCCTGCTCTGGTCAGCATGGGAGCTCGGGGAATGACCTCTTGCCATGTGTCACTTAGGGGTTGGTCAGGTCAGGATCCAATCTGGCCAGTGAAAAGCGAAACTAGGCCGTCAAGTCTGAACCGAACGGTCACGTCGCTAAATAAATGAGCACGTCTTTTGAGGTGCCCCTTGGGCTGCCCGAGATGCCAACTGTCGGCGTTTAAACGGGAAAGATTTTGGGCCGTTGAATCTGGGATCATCTAGACCATCCGCGCAATCTATATAAAGAACACTTGAGAGATTTTTATTCCTTCTGCAATCCATAGAGAGAAAGTATCGAGCGGTTCCGGAGGAAAATTTCCCGAGTCCTTTTTTCAAGCTTCTTTCTGCCTACTCTCCTCTGTAAGTTCACTTTGCTCAGCTTCTACTCGTTACATTCTTTTTTCTTTATTTATTTTTTTTCTTCTTTCCCGAACGAGGCTAGAGAATAGGAACCCTTTAGGTTTCATGAGGGATTAGGACTTCTTTTTCCTCAGATTTTGCTTTTTCCTTAAATCGGGGGGGGGGGGGGGGGGGGGGGGGGGGGGGGGGGTTCTTTTCCTTTGATAGAATAGTTCGCCCGGTTGGTGTGCCCTAGGATCGTCCTATCTGAGTGTTACCTGACCGTTAAGACCGTATACGCCCTACCATACAGACTCTTGGTTCTTCCACCCCTTTACCTTAGATTAGGAGTTCTTGACCCCTACCTAGGTCGTTAGCTGCTTCCTCGTCCCGTAGCAGGGACTTTAAAAATGTCACTTTGATTATAACTCGTCTTCCCGGTTCGAGGATGAGCAATCGATGGGACCCTGCGCACTAGCCTGAACCCTCCTTCAATAACCCCATCAGACCACCATAGTGAGGGTAGGATTCCTGTTCGGGTGTCTGACGATGAGTTGAGTCAAGGGCTCTAAGTAGCCTCTGAGTTGCGAGGTCGAGCGGTGAAGGCTCAGTCTCAGATAGACCCGAAGTTGCCTTTTCCTGCGAGTGGATTCCCAGCAGCCTGTTTGCCTCTGACCTGAGTCGACTTAAGGATAAGTATGATATTCCCGGTCATTTTTCTTTGGCAGTACCTACCAGCGGGGCTCATCTGCACCAGCCGGGTTTCGTTACCCTCTATGAGGACGCATTCATTGTGGGACTTCGTCTTCCTCTCCACCCGCTTGCCCGGGACGTATTGATCTATCTCGGCATTGCTCCCGGGCAGCTTGCCCCGAATGGCTGGAGATTCTTGATGGGGACCATTCATCTCTGGCCCTAAGTCCTCGGGTATGAGCTAACCCTCCAGGAGTTCTTGTGGGTCCACCAACCATTCTCGTTGCATGGGGAGGTCGGCTTCTTTTCTCTGGGCTCGGCAAGGGAGATAGATATTAGATAATGCCCCAAGCAACAACAATGGATGGAAGAGGAAGTTGTTCCATGTGTCTACCATCGTGTTCTACGAGGAAGCTCCGGGAATCCCCCTGAGAACCACCTGGGCGGGAAACTTGAGGAGTAAGCTCTGGTCTCGGGTCTATTTTTCTTCCTGTTTTGTTGCTGCCGTAGAACTGACTGAGCACTATTCCGTTTTATAGTGGGGTCTACCGACCCACCGGGTATCCCTGACGAGTGCCAGGGCCGGATCAGGGCGTTGGCTCAAGATCCCACCAACATCACCGATTTGTTGACCCGGACGGGAGCCCAGAATGTCAGTTACGAGCCCCACAAACCTTTTGAAGCACCCATCTTTCCTCCTATTATTCCTGATAAGTCCCTGCATCTCGGATTCTCTTTACTGCCTTTTCAGCGTTATATCATTGTTTGCTAGCTTGTTTACTCGCCTCTTTTCCTGATTCTGCGGATATGGCTCCAAGGAGAGACCTTGAAGCACTGAGGGCGAAGGAGGCCGATGTGGCCGCTCGGGCGGGCAAGAAGAGGAAGAGGGCAGTTGCTGAGCCTGCTGCCGACGGTCAACAATTTAGGCGGATCAGACCAGGGACACGCTAGGAATCGGGCTGGACATCGGCTCCGAGGGTCGAGGTAGTATATGACACTGACCCTGGGAGAGATGTCTCGGTCGGGATATAGATGGCGGAGTCTTCAGAGGAGATCTGGGGGAGAATTCGGCCGGTTCTCCTCCTGGGTCAGGTTGTGGTGTGCGCGGGGATGCCCCCTCAGTCGCTCTTGGGGTGGCTCTACAGTCTCTCTCATTTTGTAAGTAACTTGCCCGTCTTATTCCATTCTTCCTTGCCTTATTCCTTCGCTTAGGATGACTAACTGGTTTCTATTTCCCTTTTTGCAGGTCGGTTGTATTGCGGTCAGGGTTGAATCCTATCTGCCCGGTTTGGCTGAGAGGGCGGCTGCCGCTCTTTCGTATGAGAGGGTGGCACTGCAGGCTAAGGAGACAGCCTTGGCCGTGGAGAAAGACAAGGTGAAGGGGATGGACCTGAGCCTGGGAGCAGCTCAGTCGGAGCTTGAGACCGCCCTGGCAGAGCAGAATACAGCTCGGGAAAGTTTGGCGGCTGTAGAGATCGAGAAGAAGGCCATGGCTGAAGCAGCGGCCGCGCGGGAGGAGACGGAGAAGGCCCTAGAAGACGATTTTGATGCCGGCTTCTTCCAGGGCTACACGGACCTGAAGAGGAGGGTGGCTGTGGACCATTGTGAGTGGGATTTCTCGGCTTATTCGGGAGTTGATTTCGACTTATTCGGGAGTTGATTTCGACTTCTTGGACATGCAGTCTCCCACTGCTGAGACGGCCCACGCTGATGGGGTCGCTGCTGAGGACCCGGTTCCTGCTGGAGAGGTCGGGTAGACCAAGGAGGAGGTAGTCATCTTGGATGATCCTCAGCAATGAGCTTGTCTGAAAAACAAGTAGGCGTATTGCCAGGAAAAAGAAGGCAGTAAAGATTTTTTCAAGGCTTGCTTCTAGACTGCTTCGACTACTGCTCCCGACTTGTTTTGCATTTGCAAATATATGTATTTTTGTTTTGTTTTTTTTGGGTGGCTACTATAATTGCCCCCCAGGTTTTGTACTTTTTCTGAACTAAATGACAGGTCCTTTAAGGTCACTTTTTTAAGCCAATTGTTGTTCATGTTTGTATTTTTATTGCCCGTGTTTGTTTGTGATTGCCCGTGCCCGACCAGTTGTTAGCCTCATTATGACCCTGCCTTGGCAAAAGGTTTGGAACTGTGACTGGTAGGGAGCACTCGGTCTTCTGAGGAATTGCAAAGCCTTAGAATATCCCGAGCTGTTATGCTTGGGAATATTCCAGGTTTGTAGATCCCGGTAGAGGCTGTTGTAAATACCCGGGAATAACTCTGAAGTTGATACTTGGTTAATCCCGGGTCTTGTAACACCGATGTGAACTTTGTACATTGTGGGTGCTCGGGTGTCTAAGGGTTTATACTTAGTTAATTCCAAGGCCTGTGAATGCTTGGTGCGGTTTCCTGTAGTTCACTATTCCCTCTTGCCCCCCAAGCTTTAGGTAAGGTAGGCGTTGTAGGAGTAGTTGCTGTAGGTAGCCGACCTAGGACGTGAGGGTCCCAAGGTCTTTTAACTCCTCTATCGTGGGCCACCTAGGGGGTTTGCCTCCATTGTAGGTCGTGGTCATAAGTGGAGTTGATGCCTCAGATGGAGCCAAGGTCTTTTGCCATCCGTGGTACGGTGGTCTTAGAGTGCCTCGGTTTTGACCCCGAGGTCTTTTTGGTGTCTCGGGTTTGATCTCGAGGTCTTCTGTGGTGCCTCGGGTGTAATCCCGAGGTCTTTGTTATGAAAACACTAGTAAGGGACACTGTTTGCCAGAAAAAATCTTTATTTAATTTGCAAAACTGTTGTGAATGCTCGGGAAAAGCTACAACTTATTAAAAGAAGAATGCAATTCGTAACAGGTCCTAACTTTGATTTTACTGAAAATACTTCCGCAGATGCTTCACATTCCAAGGGTGTGATAGGTCTTGCCCTTTTAGCGTCTATAACCAATAAGCTCCTGGTCGGTTGACCCAGATGACCCTGTATGGTCCTTCTCAGTTTGGCCCCAACTTCCCATGGCTGGGATTCTTGGTGGAATGGTTGACCGCTTTGAGGACGAGGTTTCTCACCTCGAAACTGCGGTGCTTTACCTTTTTTGTTGAAGTATTGGGAGACCCTATATTTGCATGCTGCCGTTCTGAGATCTTCTTCGTTTCCTGAGTCATCATAGTTTGTCACTCAGTAGGTCGGGAATTCTAGCTCGGTAGGGACCACTGCCTCGTAGCCGTAGGTGAGTGAAATGGGGTTTCTCTAGTAGCCTCTCGGGGAGTAGTCTGATAATCCCACAGAAGGCTCGGACGCTCCTCTGCCCAGAGTCCCTTTGCTGCCTCAAGTCTCTTCTTAATGGACTGCAGGATGGTGCGATTGGTTACCTCAATTTGTCCGTTGGCCTGGGGATGCTCGGGAGAGGAATAACGGTTGGAGATTTCACGATCGGAGCAGAATTGCCTGAAGATTGGCATATCGAACTGTCTGCCATTATCACTGACTAGGACTCGAGGAATTCCGAACCTGCTGAGTATGTTCCTTTCCACGAAACTTTCCATTTTCTTCTCGGTGATGGTGGCCAACGGCTTGGCCTCTGCCCACTTGGTGAAGTAATCAATCGCTATGACGGCAAAATTGACTTGTCCTTTGGCCATGGGGAGTGGTCCGACTAAGTCGATACCCCATTGAGCGAACGGCCAGGGATTGAGGATTGGTGTCTGTTCTTCCGCCGGCAGTTGATCATGCTTGCATATCTCTGGCATTTATCACACCGTTTCACATAATCCTTCGAGTCCCGAGCCATAGTAGGCCAGTTGTACACTTGCAGTAGGGCCCTTCTGGACAAGGCCTGACCTCCGACGTGGCTTCCATACACTCCCTCGTGAATTTCTTGCAAAACACCCTCAACTTAAGTTGGTGAACACATCGGAGGTAAAGAACAGTGAATCCCCTCTTGTAGAGTACTCCATTAGCTAGGTGGTATCTTACCGCTCTATATCTGATCCACCGGGCTTCAGGCTTCTCGGGCTGGAGGTCTTCGCTCGTGAGAAACGTTATTATTAGGTCCATCCAACTGGGACCTGCATCGACCGGGTCTATCTCCATGCCTTCTGGAACGGACACACTGGTCTCGGGTAAGTACTCTATCCTGATTCCTTGAAGGTTTGACTCTGACGATGATGCTAGGCGAGCTAACTGATCGGCTTGCGTGTTCTCTTCCCTCAGGATCTGGGTAATGGACAACCCTTTTAGCTCATTGGTTATCTTTCTGACCAGGCCAGGTAGGCCACCATACTGTCTTCCTGAGCCTCGCATTGTTGTAGGACCTGGTTTACCACCAATTGAGAGTCACTGTGTACCTTAATTTGTTGGGCTCCCATTGAGGTCGCCAGCTGCAGCCCGACCAACAGGGCTTCATACTCCGCTTCGTTGTTGGATGTCTGGAACCCAAACCTGAGCGCATACTCGAGTTGAATTCCCTCGGGCGTGATCAGGATGACTCCTGGCCCACTGCCCTGTTTATTAGAGGACCCATCCACATAAAGTATCCAGATCGGGATGTCAGGCTGTAGCTCGCGCGGTAACTCAGGCGGATTGAACTCCTTGATCGGATCTTCCGGATAGGTGAACTCGACAAGAAAATCTGCTATTGCCTGCCCCTTGATTGCTGTTCGAGGTCTGTAAACTACCTCGAGCTCTTCCAATTCCAACGCCCACTTTATGAGTCTGCCGTATGTTTAAGGCCGGCACAGAATCCTGTGCAGAGGCTGATCCGTGAGGACAACTATGACATCGGCTTGGAAGTACGGACGGAGTCGCTGAGCTGAGGCTGATGAGTGCACAAGCGAGTTTCTATATGCGGGAGTACCGTCTTTATGCGCCATGGAGTGCCCAGCTTGTGTAGTATACCGGGAACTGTATCCTATGTTCCGCTCTGATCAGTGCCGAGCTTACTGTCGAGGGTGATACTGCGAAGTAAAGAAACAATTCTTCCTTTAGAACGGGCGTTGAGAGCAGAGGAGGCGATGTCAGGTACTTCTTGAGTTCCTGAAACGCCTTTTATGATTCGTATAGGTACTTGTCTGTAATTACTTATTCTCTTGTTATTATAAATAAAGAGGTCTCACAGTTGTGAGATTAAGCCTTCAACAATATTTTGTTATGTTATTCAACAAATATATGACTTGATACTGGGTATGTCTAAGGTCTTGTAGATATAAGGTTGATTTTACATGGATATATGGTTGTTTGTGTACTTGAGGGAGTAAATAATGCTGTGTGGGTATTATTCACTTGCATGTTATGCTATCACCGCATACAATAATAACTGTTGGCCCAAATATGGAAACCTTAGAGGGGGGGTGAATAAGGTTTTAGCGGAATTTTAACCTTTTAAAAAACTTAATTGCAAATTAAACACAATCACAAGCAATTATGTAAAGAGATAAGGGAAGAGATACTTGCAAACCAATTTTTCAAGTGGTTCGGCAATCGCACCCCGTGGCCTACGTCCACCCCTCAAGAACACCTCTTGAGGATTCCTTTACTCCGATCTATTTCACGGGTGTAGACCAAACCGTTCCCGGAGCACTTACGGGTGTGCACCAAACCGTTACAAGAGCCTTCAATCTCTCCCAAAGAAGAACACCTCTTCTTTGCACACAAGGGTTACTAACCCTCACTCTTTACAAATAGAATTGAATACAAATTGAAACTCTCTATATAGAGTGGATAGTACAAATAAAGCTCACTGCAATTTTGCTCTCTCAAGAAATACAAATGAAAGATTTTGAGCAAATTGATAAACTCACACAACTAGGGCCCAAATGATAATGTTTAAAGATCAAAGAGATGTGTGATCAATACTATGTTTTCCAATGAAAATCTCAACCCCAAATATCTTGGGAAAACATGTATTTATAGGCCTTGGTAGATTATAGCCGTTGGTGGCAAGTTTGGTAATTAAAAGCCCCTCTAAAAACTAGCCGTTATTGCCTTTCAGGTTGATTCAGTCGACTGGACCTTGAAGCAGTCGACTGGGCCTTGAAGCAGTCGACTGAGATGTGTGTACAGAGGGTTCTGCTTGAATTCTGCTCACTTCAGTCGACTGAATCGGGCCCTCAGTCGACTGCCTCTCCCTGTTTGACAGCCAGACACATCTCCACTAAAATGGCCATAACTCCCTCTACAAAAATCGGATTTGCGATCCGTTTGATGTTTTGGAAACTAGATTCAAATACCTTTCCAACCATATAAGATTCAACATTTAATTATTTTCCAATTGGATGGGGCATTGCTTTAAAGATGACCCACTTAAAATTTATTTCCAAAACTTTAACTTTTAGAGTTTGTTTGAGCTCCTATGAGTGTGAGATCAAGATGCCTTACAATGATGGTTCTAGACTTCAACAAAGGATGAAATATCTTCAAGTCTTCAAGCTTGATCCTTGTTGAGCTCCTTGTAATCTTAATCTACGTCAATTAAATCTCGTGCACACAAAGATGTTAAAAACATTGATACAAAATTAATACATGAGATTATATATGAGCATAAAAATGACTATGATAATAACAAGGAATGAAACAATATGAATAATGTAATTATCATAGCATATTTGACATCATCAAAACATAATTAAATATTCCTTAATATACCTTAAGGCTAACAATAACTATTTGGTTTTTATACGCACCGGGCAAGATCCTACTCACGTGCCTTGCACGTGGGCTTTTCCTAGTATATATATAAAGACCGTTAACCTAAAACTAGGTCTTAAATTTGCAATCCTCATGTGACTGCAGAACATATTTTTTTTGTTATTCATTATCTTTTGCTTCTTGATATATCCTAAACTTTCAAACAAAAAGGCATTCAATCACCTAACAGGTCCCTTGCTTCTGGATGACAGTAATTAGAAAGGCATGTTATTCTAAAGAGAGCAGTGAATGACAGAAGTATTACTATTATATGATATGAAGCAGTCGGACCATGGTTCAATGTCAGGCATGGCAGAGGCCTCCGAGATGACTCGGTCGCGGCGTCGCGGCCCGGTATTGGGCGATAAGCAACGGCACGACAGATTTATGATTCAAATTTTTTGAAAAAATAATGAAATTTTTTAAAACAGTAAGAACAAAACAATAGGTCCTATAACATCCAATACACACGCTGTCGATCTAGTGTCTTGGAATACTACTGTCAGTTGGGTAACAACTAGGGGTGTATATGAGCCGAGATTTCTAGGCTCGGCTCGAAGGAATTGCAACATGCTCAAGCTCGGCTCGAGCTCGCTTAAAATGTAAACGAGCCGGCTCGAGCTCGGCTCAGGCTCGGCTCGATTAGTTAACAAACCAAGCTCAAGCGCAAGCTCGAGCTCGAGCTCAATTATGAGCTCGGCTCAACTAGTTTGTTAATTGAAATTGTTGTAAAAACTGGTGATTTTTTTTTGGTTGTAAAACCAAGCTCATTTTTTTTGTTGTAAAACTTACTGCACTACTTTGTTAATTGAACTTTCAATAAATTTAAAAAGCTCTAAAAAAACTAAAGTTCATCTCCAAAATTCACAACATAAAAAAAAAAAAAAAGGAAACTCACAACTTAGTAGGATTTCTTAGCAAGACTCAGTCATAGACTCACAGGCCACAACACAGTCATGTCAGTCAACTTACAAATCACAACTCACAAACATCACAATTCACAACATAAAAAAAAACCACAAAAGGGACTTAGTTTTCATAGTTTCTCCACAATAATTTCCGACAATCTAAATATTACAACTCCATAATGTAGTTAAAAAAAAAAGAGCTCCATAACAACTTCCTCCACTTGTTCCTGACAAAAAAAGAAAAAGAAAAAGAAAAAGAAAAAGAAAAAGAAAAAGCAAATTTTGTTACAACAAATTATATGAAAAAAGGAATAGGTTAAACTTTGGTTTTCTCACTAGAAAGAGCGTAAAGATAAGTAAGCAAATTGGATTCCAACATATCAAAGCCCATCTAAGGAAAAGTGTAATTCTAGATATCTTCTTCTGATTCTTTCTGAAAATGAAAGTAAAAGCATGTATCCCGTATCATTATCATGAAAATAAATTCCTGAGTAAGAAAACACAGAGAAGAATAGTAAATGGGAAAAAGTATTTTACCTTTGAAACTTTTTTTATTTCACGAGAATGACGTGCCCAATCAGCTCCACATAACAGAACTTGCACAGTATCCGCTTTTAAAGACTCACAATAGGAGTCAATAACCCTACTACCAGCACTGAAGGCCGACTCAGAAGCCACTGAAGTTATAGGAATAGATAGAATATCGATTGCCATCTTTGATAAAATGCAAAACTTAAGCTGATTTGTTTTCCACCATTCAATAGCATCGAAACGCTCACTCGCATTACGATTACAAAAATAAACATTTTCCTCCATGTATACATCTAAATCTGATTTGTTGGTTGAATTGTGTCAACTTGCCTAACATAGGAGTCATACCTGGACTCTCCTGAAATTTTTCCACGGCTAGTAGTGCTATTAGAAGACCCAACCTGTTGACCATTGCCTAGTGTAGATGACTCAATATTACTTGTTACATGATTAGAAGCATATTCTTTGTAAAGCTCAAGTAAAGCGTCTTTAACCACACCTACATAGTAAGATGCTTCCTCCTCAGGATAGACTTCATGAAAAGCATAATGCACTAACATCATCTTATACCTTGGATCCAAAAACGCACCTATTGCCATCAACAAGTTACATTCACCCCAATACTTGTCAAATTTGACAGACATCCTGAAAGCCATTGATTTTATCATCCACTAGCCTCTCATTTATCACTTCTTTGATCCTCCATACTTCTGTAAGAAACAAATTTGAAGTAGGGTAATCGGTCCCCGAAATAATATTTGTCACCTCATTAAAAACTTCTAAGAATTCACACACCTTTTCAACCTTTTCCCATTCATCAGGAGTGGGAAGAAATATGTAGCCAGGGTCTCTTTCTTGATATCTTGGGAAAACTTCTTTGAACTCCAAAGCGGTGGCTAACATTGAATAAGTGGAATTCCAACGGGTGGAGCAATCTAAGACCAATTTTTTGTTAGACAAGCTCAATTGCTTCTTAATATCACAAAACTTTGCAAGACGGGCTTCTGTAAGAACCACATATTTCACACTCTTACAGACATTATCTCTTTGAGTCCCTCTTGAACTAAAAGATTAACTATATGTGCAGTACAACGCACATGAAATAACTTACCATCTAAAGCCATCTTGTTTTTTGATGCAAAATTATCTTTTAGGACTCTTAAACATCATTGTATTTTGCATTATCAATTGTTACACTAGTCACCTTCTCTTCAATTCCCCATTCCACAAGACAGTTGTAAATAGAATCAGCAACTACAATTCCAGAAATTGGAGGTGGTACATGAACAAAATTCAAGACACGTTTTTGTAACTTCCAATCATGTATGAAGTGCCCCGTGATGACCATGTACTCAACAGTCTGAGCATTAGACCTCCACATGTCTGTCGTGATACTAATTTTTGAGACATGTTTTGACAAAGCCTTTATTTTCTTTTTCTCAATCTCATAGCTGCTTACACAATCTTGCTTGGCAAGATTGCGTGAAATCCTTTGCCATTGTGGCATGTCAGTGCGACAGAATATATTAAACATATCGTGCTCCACAAAAGTGAACGGTAACTCCATGATGAGTACCATATGTGCAAGTGTCTCTCGCATTTTTGCATTATCATACTTAAAGTTCACAACAGAAACTGTGTCAGGTCCAGTGCTAGTGGTAGTTAATTTACGTTGATTTGAGTCAACAAGTTGCTTAGCCGAACAATTATCTAGGTGCCTTAGGAAGTGTGAAGTAGCCCCTCCCTTGGAAATTGTAAGGCGGTTTTTACAATACTTACATTTGGCTTTTTTGATACCATATACTATAATTTCAGTAAACTCATCCCATACCTTAGACGTTCTCTTTCTTTTCTTCTTCTGAAATGGTGCTAAGCCTAAGGGATCCTCCTCGTCCTCTTCTTCTTCCTCCAGATTTATAGTATCTTCTTCTCCTTCTTCTGAGACATTTATAGCATCATTCGTACATGAACCTGCTGTCGATTGAAATGGGCTAGGAACACCTTTTTCTTTTCCAGCCACCCCATGTTCCGTCGTCATGTTCTAAACAATAAACAACAAGCATTATCAACAAGCATTTACCCAAACAAGTATTGGACTTTTATTAGTATTTGTCTTCTTTCTTTGGATGGTTAGGACACTGCCCAAGTACAACTAAAACTTACACAAGAGATTTGAAATCAATTATAAGACTAAATTTTATTTCCCTTTGCACAAGTCTAGTTTAGAACAAGCAGGCCGGACATTGTGCTGTGATCCTCTGGAAAGGATAACAACAAAGAAAAATTCTACGAAGTAATAATGACAAAGAAAACATGTTTGGACAATTTTTTCTGGAAAAAAAGAAGTTTATAATAAAAGAAGTTTACAATAGTGTCATAATTCCAAAACAATGTCCAAAATATAATAAATGAAGTTTACAATAGTGTCATAATTCCAAAAACAATGTCCAAAAAATCTTGTTACAAGATTGTCACGTGAAAAATTGACGCCAACACCACTTTTAGCTTGGATATCCACATTGCAATTATAAGTATAGATCAGAGATTCCAAGAAGACATACTAGTATAGTATTTTGTTTCTAGATTACAAATGATGAATCAATAAAAACCACATTAAAACCAAACTTAAGATTCCAAGAAGACATACCAGTAATAGATCAGAGATTCATGTTTAGACTACTACAAAAACTGAATTTAAAGGGAAACTTAACATAACATAAACGCAAGAAAAAAAATGAGATTCATGGTTAGGACTCATGGTGTATGTGTATGTGTATTACGCATTTTTGCCCTCTCTCTCCCTCTATCTCTCTGATACTACCAGTTTACCCTCTCTCTCTCTGATACTACCATTAAGACATACCAGTTTGCAGAACATATCACTAAGAAATCAAAAATTGCAAAACCTATCACTGAGAAATCAGAAAATTACTTGCAGTTGCAGATCTTACAGGTGAGAGGACAGGTGAGTCGGCAAGATTGTGCCGTGATAGTTGCCGGCGTCGGCTCTCCTGGAGGTGAAGGTGACCGAAGTCGGCGGCGTCGGCTCTCCCTTGAGTCCCTCGGAGATGAAGAAGAGAAGAGGGACGATGGAGTAGAGGGGAAGATTGAGAAGAGGAAGATCCGAAGAGAGATGAAGTCAACTTGGTCGCATATCGCCGCTGCTGCATGAAGACTGAAGAGTGAGAGTTAACACAGATCTAATTTTTTAGGGTTTTGTTTATATGTATACTCAAATTTAATTTTTCCTTATTTGTTTTGAATCCCCCCGAATTTTATAATTATTACATATTAATATGTACATATATACGAGCTTTCTCACAAGCTTGTAAACGAACTTATTAACGAGCCTATTAACAAGCTTTTTCTCGAGCCTACTCAACGAGCCTTAATCGAACGCGTTCGCGAGCTTGCTCACGAGCTTTCAAGTGTGCTCAAGCTTGGCTCGTTTGTTAAACGAGCTTGGGAATCAAGCTCGAGCTTTGGCTCGTTTAATAAACGAGCCGAGCCGAGCTGTTATCGAGCCGAGCCTCGAGCCCTTGTTGACCGGCTTATCTCGTATACACCCCTAGTAACAACTATTCAACACTAAAATCTCAAATTTTATAAATAACAAACTAAATTTCAAGATAAATAAAAATTGTAAAGTATTTTTTTTTATCTCAAATTTCGTCATGATGTACATAAAAAGTAATTGTGCTATTTGATATGTATAAACAATTATCACATATCATCATTTTAAAAAAGATATACTCCCTCCGTCCCATTTTATGTGTCCATCTTTCTTTTTTGGGATGTCCCAAAATTGTTGTCCACTTTCCTAAATTAGTATGTAAATTTTACATAGTTTCCCAAACTACTCTTCCTTGCAGTCAAAACCAAAACAAAACAAAAAAAGAAAGTGCAATGATTATGGGCAATTGTGGAAAGTATGTGTAGATTCTTTTTGTCCCCTTAAATAATTGGATTCCCCAAGATGGACACATAAAATGTGACGGAGGGAGTAATATTAAAATATCTCGACATGTATCGGTGTGTTTCAGCCTATATCGGCCAATACTATAGATGATACGCCAATATCTTAGGTTGTATTGGCCGGCTAGGAAGCACGAGTGCTTCATTTTGGTTGCCATACGAGTATTGGGTACCCCATGGACACGGGTACGACACACATGGGTACGTGTCGGACACTCTTCTGGTCATGTTCTGGTGCTTTTAATTAAAACTGTGACACTGGGTACGGGATGGGTACAGTGGGGACACGGGCTCTGTTGTCAAATCGTACGATTGGATATGATTCATCATGAAAACGATATGTATCGTTACACGAATCGAACATATACAAGAATCGAAGGCGGATCTTAAGATTCGCTTCGCAAGTGAATCTTACGATTCACTTGCCTATTAGGCACAAAACTTATTTATTTTATTTTATTTATTTATTTATTTTTCTCGATTACCAACCCTCTTCTAAACCACTTAGGATATGTTTGTACAAGCCTAGAAAAAAAGGATATGTTTATACAAGCCTAGAAAAGAAAATGATATGTTTATAGGGTTTTTTTTTTTAATTTGTTACCAAATCTTATGATTCACGATTCGCGAATCCCGATGCGATTCACATGTCTTATTTTGATTCACAATACGAATCCCGATTTTACAACCATGGACACGGGTACTCTTAGGAAATTGATATTGAAACTATAGACTTCTTCTTCTTCTTCTTCTTCTTCTTAGTCTTCTTCTTATTCTTCTTCTTCTTCTTCGTCTTCTTCTTCTTCGTCTTCGTCTTCGTTGTCTTCGTCTTCTTCTTCTTCTTCTTCTTCTTATTATTATTATTATTATTATTATTATTATTTATTTATTTATTTATTTATTTTTTTTTAATTTTAATGTTGTGGACTTGTAATGCTAAAATAGTATTGTTACGTTGCTAGACTGCTTAGTTACTATGCTATGGATGAATAATATGTAGTGTTGATATTCAATCTTTTTCTTCTTCTTTGTTTTTTATAACTAAAAAATATATTTTTATTCAATGTACCCTGGATGTATCCGTACCCTACATTTTTGGGAATAGTCGTACCACCGTACCGTATCATATCGTACCCGTGACGCGTGTCCGTGTCCGTGCTACATAGTTGACTGGTATGGGCGATACTACAAGCAATACGGCATCACTAGGGGACAAGATTGTATTGGGAATATATGTCGAATCCCCTACACGACTCGGCCTATACGACTCAATATCGGCCGATACTTATGAACCCTGAGTCGGAAAGAAGTACCCCACATTGGTCAACCTTCGCAGTAATTATGATTTTTATCATGTTTTCATTCCAACTTTTATTTTCTCTCTATACAATTGAAGTCTCTTTATATTTATGTGAGTGACATGAAAAACGAAAAATTCTATGTTCAAACACTTCATTTTCTTCACTTGAACTTTTAACTTGATTCAATTGAGTTAAAATTTTCGTTTTCCCTCCCTCCTTTCAAAACATGTTCTTCTTGCTTCTGATTTTTGGTTGGAGTGCAAGTTTTTCTAACAAAGGCGGAAGTTACTCTATCGTGCTTCCAAACTTCTCGAGCCTCTTACTCTATCACGTTTCTCTCTATATTTTCACTTTTTTCCTCTCCTGTTTTCTCTTTCTATGTCTTAAGTCTCTATACTATGCACATATTACCACGAAAAGAAAGGGTCATTGCATTTACAAACATAACATAAATTTCAAACTGTAGGGCAAACTGGATAGTTTTGATGTTTTCTTTGCATGTACGCATAATGGTAAGTTGTCTCCTCCAAAGTGGAAATGCAATGTTCAAGTTTTCGGTAGGAAAGAAGAAAAAGTTAAAACTAAAACATGACATGTAGTTATATTGTCAAGTAGTTTATCAAATTGCTGCAGTCAGCGTCAACATATTTACCATTCAAGTGTGAAATAAGGTCCTCTTGTCTCCAATGCTTGAGATTGTCACCGCTTTCCCTTTAACTTGCAGTTCACTTTCGGGGCTGTTAACTGTATTTTGCTCCTCTTTATGACTTATGGCACATGGTGTACCCACATCTTCGTTTGTCTTCTATTTGATAATTAGTTTGATTTCATTTTCAACGTGTTTGCAGCATTAATGTGATCTCCTCCGCTTTTGAGGGACAATCCCCAGTAAATAGGCAGAGGATGGTTTACAAAGCTATATGGGAGGAACTTCAAAACACCGTACATGCAGTTGACCAGATGACTACCAAAACTCCTATGGAGGCAGCAGCAGCGGAGAAGTGATTAAGCATAGCCCAAGAGTCAATCAAGACGTCAAGCTCCCTTTGTTTCATTACATGGGTAGAATGTCTTATGAAGACCTGTTTTACATGATTAATCTTTCTCTATTCCTGTACCTTGTTATGTACGGAGTTCGAAGTTGGCTGGAATCTATCAAGACACTAAGAATGTGTTTGGAATGACATTTCTAGAATGTATTCTCGTCAATTGGAAATTCATTTACTTTTTTGAGAAACTGAAAATTGTAGCATAATGCATTTTTTTAGATAAGTTGAAAATCAGGACTCATTTGATACAATTGGTAAGAGTGTATTCCGAAATTGTCATTCCGACCATACCCAATTCGTGTTCTCATACGTAAAACATCATCTCTAACTTAACTAGTATGTTTGGAATGACTAATAATCTACGGTTTCCAACTCACTCGTATCATGTTTTTATCCAAACCCCACCCGTCGTTTGTCTTTTTCGTTCCGAATGCAGCATAAGATTCCTAAAAGCAATTTTTTTTCTTGCCAAACACAAAGTTGGATGGAATCAACATGCAATTCCCATGCCAATGTAGACCTGCGATTCAGCTCTTTCTCTGACTAGTCCTACAATTCATTGTTATTATTTTTTATTTGCTTCAAAGTTCATTGTCATTAAAGTTTAGGCGTAAATCGCTGCCTTCAAAGTATGGACTGTAAAAACTCAAATTTTAAAGTCTCAAACTTCAGTAACTCACTAATAACAAACTTCCAAAAGTTTCAAATAACTTCCCCTCAACGACTCAAAATATCCAACAAATTGTTTTAATTTGCCTAATTCAAACATACAGACAGAGAATCATCTTGCCCAGATCCTAATAGCTATAGATGACCAAAAATACTAAACTACAGATCTTGATATAACGACAGACATACAGTCCTATAACTGATATGAGCTCAAATGCAATGAAAAAATATAACTCTGGGCTACATACAGCACTGAATTGTGATAAAAGCTGGCGCATATGACGGATGACTCGTGAACTTTTTAGGTTATCTAGTTTTTATTTTCCCCTCTTAATTTAGTTGTAATTTGATGTCTTCTATGATTATTCTAAAGACAAACATTATAGTCTTAATTTTATGTTCATCTTTCCTCACCCGTAAAGTTTCACTTGTTTTAGTCATCTATTTTGCTGTGTATTCTAAAAGAATTGAGTTCTAGTTTTATTTGTAAATCGTACTTTAAGTTTTTCTTAATTATTTAAACTTTTACTTTATTTTTTAAATTAACATACTGGAAAGTGTTAATATATATATATATATATATATATTTAAAAAAAAGTATAATAGATATAGGCAAGTTAATAAATTATAAGACAATTGATAAAGAGAATTTCTATTCCCACTCCAAAATTGAACTAATACACTCCATAGTACTATTGACACACCATGCAGTACCTTGCAGTTAATGCATTACATGGAGTGTATTGATTCATCCATGGAGTGCGAATAGCCATTCCCATTGATAAATTACACGTGTCAAATATCAAGTACAATTAACTATCAACTATAGTAGCAAAGCTTTAGTATTTTTATCTCAATCATATACATTTTTTTTCGATCATCATAAGGATATTGTGATGAGTGAGTACTCATCAAGCAATAAAATTAAATTGCGAAAGACAATCTTCTTATAGTTGTACACTTAGAAGAAATATTAGTTCAACTCAAATTCAAAATTGATATATTTTTTTTATGGGAAAATTAGATGGGGATCCTATTTAGGAAAAATATAGTGGTTGTGATAAGATTGTAGTGCTTGAAATGGTTAGAGGGAGAGGGAGACCTAGACTGACATGGGAGTATGTAGTGCAACAAGATATGAATATATCTATATCTATATCTACAATGTATAATATATATATATATATATCTATACCTATACTATATATATAAGAGCCTTAGCGACCATAGTTCACCCAATCCCTAAGTTGAAATACCATTTTACCCTTTTCTATTCCATCTATTCCCTTACCCTTTAGTCTTTGATCTGGCTTTTCTTCTAATCTGGATGGTTTTCTCGGTATATTTGCGCCAAAAAAACGTACGTTATCATCCAAGTTTTACAACCTTTCTTTAGGTCCATTTTGCCCCCTCTACTATACCATATTTAATCATGCATCTGTACTCATCATAAGGATATATTGATTTGTTTGAGGGTAATTTGGTCATGTCAAATTAAGTAATTAGTTTTAGGTCAGTTTTTGTAATTTTATTTAATATAATAATGAGATTTCGATCAACAATATTGTGTGTAATTACATTTGGGTCAACAAGTTCTGGGATATTTATTATTTACTTCAAAAAATTCAACAAAAGTGGCCATTTTGGTGGCTATTTACGAATTGGTCACCGATATTTATATTTTGGTCAACCTTTTCTCTTAAATTTAGGATGTAAATATTGTAGTATGTGTAATTACTATTGACTTCAAAAAAAGTAAAAAAAAGTGGCTAATATTTATATTTTGATCAACTACTTCCCTCGAATTTATGCTTCCTCTTTTTCCCTTTTATTTTAAAACTGAATTTTATAGTACCTACACATGGCTATAAATTTAATAATCACATGCTTATAATTTAGGATTATTATATTATGGGTTTTTAATACTGGCTAATTACATATTGATCTGTAATATTTATATTTAGGTCAGCTTTTATCCTGAAATTTAGGATTATTATATTATGGGTTTTTTTTACCACATACTATGGCTTCTCCCCTTCCTCTTTTTCCCTTTTATTTTAAAACTGAATTTTATAGTACCCACACATGGCTATAAATTTAATATTCACAAGCTTATAATTTAGGATTATTATATTATGGGTTTTTTTTACCACATATTGTGGCTTCTCCCCTTCCTCTTTTTCCCTTTTATTTTAAAACTGAATTTTATAGTACCCACACATGGCTATAAATTTAATATTCACATGCTTATAATTCTTTTTTTATTAGACACGCATACCTAATTTAATTTTGACATGCTTATAATTCTTTTTTTATTAGACACGCATACCTAATATGTGTCATTTACCGTTTCAAAACTACAGTCCATTATCGAACTTTGGATATTTGGAGATTAATTAACTCATAAAAATATAAATACCCTTTGTAATTCTAGAACCATAAATCTCATACCAAATTGAAACAACACTATTCAAATCTTATACTCAAATCCATAGAAATAATGTACTTATACCTTTCAAAACAGAATAGTTGATATCAGTATGACAATTGCAGATGTACATACCAAATGAAGATTTTTTTACTTATTTTAACACATGGATATAAATTCAATTTTATTCCACACACATATCATCAACTATTTCATAAATATTGTCTACTAAGGAACTTTGAATATATGGAGACAAAAATAAGTCATAAAAATATTGTAGTGTTTTCTTCGAAAATATTATGTCTTTCATTTGTTTATTAAAATTTTATACCATTGATATCAAAATTCAAAATGGGGGAAAAAGAAAAGAAAAAAGCTTCATGGATATAAATTCAATTTTATTACACACACATTTCATCTACTATTTCAGAAATATTGTCTATTAAGGAACTTTGAATATATGGAGACAAAAATAAGTCATAAAAATATTGTAGTGCTTTCTCTTTTTTTTAATAGTACACACACACATGACTATAAATTTAATTTATACACATGCTTATAATTCTTTTTTATTAGACACACATATCTCATATGTGTCATTTACCATTTCAAAACTACAGTCCATTGTCGAACTTTGGATATATGGAGATTAAATTAACTCATAAAAATGTAAATACATTTTTGCTTTGTAATTCTAGAACCATAAATCTGAAACCAAATTGAAACAACTCTATTTAAATCTTACACTCAAATCCATAGAAATAATGTACTTATACCTTTCAATATAGAATAGTTGATATCAGTATGACAATTGCAGATGTACATATTAAATAAAGATTATTTTATTTATTTTAACACATGGATATAAATTCAATTTTATTACACGCACATATCATCTACTATTTCAGAAATATTGTCTATTAAGGAACTTTGAATATATGGAGACAAAAATAAGTCATAAAAATATTGTAGTGGTTATTTTTTTTTATTTTTTATTTTTATAGTACACACACACATGGCTATAAATTTCATTTATACACATGCTTATAATTTTTTTTTATTAGACACACATACCTAATATGTGTCATTTACCGTTTCAATACTACAGTCCATTGTCGAACTTTGGATATATGGAGATTAAATTAACTCATAAAAATTTAAATACATTTTTGCTTTGTAATTCTATAACCATAAATCTCATACCAAATTGAAATAACACTATTCAAATCTTATACTCAAATCCATAGAAATAATGTACTTATACCTTTCAAAAAGGAATAGTTGATATCAGTATGACAATTGCAGATGTACATATCAAATAAATATTATTTTATTTATTTTAACACATGGATATAAATTCAATTTTATTGCACGCACATATCATCTACTATTCCAGAAATATTGTCTATTAAGGAACTTTGAATATATGGAGACAAAAATAAGACATAAAAAATATTGTAGTGCTTTTTTCAAAAATAAGAGGGGATTGGCACGTGCAACGCACGTGCCGGTACACTAGTATATATATAAGTGCACCGATCCCCTTAAGTGTTTTGAATTTTTATCAATCGGTGCACTTTTGCTTAACTGATTTTTGTTTGAGTGTTAATAAGTTTGCTATGACATTTATTTTTGGTCCATCCAAAGGAGAATAGTAGAACTTAATAACAACATTAAATTAGTACAAATTACATTAAGTCCTGCCTTTTCTTCTCCTAAACAAGTCCTAATGTTTTAGAACAACTTTTTTATTTCACGGTTTGGTTTTAATATTAGATTGCATATTTGCAATATCTTTGAAGGACTTTTCTACTTCTACTATCATTAGGCTACCAAGTGAATGAGTCCTACACAAGCATGGTTGAACTATTTTTTTTTCTTGGCCATGTTATTTTATTTTTTATTTGATTTTATAGATTTGTTTCCTCTTTTTTTTTTTTTTCTATAGTTATGAACTTTACTTTCTTTTTATTTTCTTTGATCTGAATTTACTTTCTTTAACACTGTAAATTAATACACATAAAACATTCTTATGTGGAGATACAATTTGGAAGTTTTATCTAACTTTATGAAAACATACATATCGTATTACTAATTAAAAAGGGGAAATTTGTCACTATATATTTGTTACGTTAATTTAGTGGCATTTTAGTATAACACTTATCTCATAATTACATTAGGTTGAATAAAATATTCTATATCATATATGCTATTATTCTTTTTAATTTTTTTTTATGTAAAAATGGAGAATTTCATTAACATTGATAGAAAAAAAAAACAAAGAAAAAGAAAAAAGAAAAAGATGAGTTTCTAAGAAAAGGAAACTAAATTAATATCATCAATTTATAGGTGATTATAACAAATTCATATGGAATGCTGGTACACTTTATTAAAAAGCCATACAAGTTTTATAGGAACATCTGATCCTCTAAAGATTTAACGCTTTTCAAAAAAATAAATAACCCTTTACGTGTCATACTTTGTGATTTGATGGTTGGTCCTGATAGTTACATGAAGTTAATGGATCACAATGTGTAATACCCTGTAATTTCATTGTACTTTGATATTTATGTATATACAAATAAAGACATTTGATTTATTCTTGTCTTTATTGAATTTTAGGTCCCAATCGATTGGCCTTTATACCAACCGATTGCCATATTTTGAACGCCAATCGATTGCCATCTTTACCAATCGATTACCATGCCACCGACCTGAATTCATTACGTAGTACTATCCCAATCGATTTCCCTTGTATCCAATCAATTTCCATAAATTATTTGAAGCCAATCGATTGCCCATCTTTGTTTTCAACTTTGCATGAGATCTTGACAAGTGGCACTCTTACCCTCTATATATACAAGCCCATTTCGTGCCTTGGGGTCTGTTTGACAGTATTGAGCTTGAGAGAGAGTGAGTATATATATACTCAATACACATACATACATACATCCATATATACAAACACCCACACACACACTGTCAAGGCAAGACAGAAGAAGAATAAGAAGAAAGAGAAGAATAGAAAGAAAGACAGAGGCAGAGGAGGAGAGAAAGAGAGAGAAACCTTGAGATTTCAAAGCTCCACAAGCCAAATACGCACCCAAACACACCCTTGGTGGATCCAACTCACTTGGTTACCTTTAAATGATATTTTTATAAGTTTTAGTTGAGGTTAGACATAGTTAATACATCCTAAGGACGTTATATATGCTGGACTATTTTCTCACTGGAGAAGACGAAGTCCCAATCGTTTGGCTTTTATCCCAATCGATTGCTATCAGTCTGGACCCAATCGATTAGATATTTTCCAATCGATTGTCATTGGTAGTTTACCAATTGATTGCCAAAGTCTACAATTCATTGGCATTGTTTTGGATCCAATCGATTGCCAAGTTTCTCAATCGATTATTACTTGGTTTACCTCAATCGATTGGACCCTGTCCCAATCGATTGGCAATTGCAGAACATAGATTGTTTCTTTGGGTTATTATATAATGGGTTCGATCATTCGATTATCGATCTGGACTTTCGTGATGCGACTATGGGGTAGTAAGGGATACTGTGATACTGTATTGGAATAATACACACGTTGAATAATGAACTAATGCATTAAATAATGGAACCATGTGTATGATAATATTAAAATGTTGTTAACTGGATTAAGAAGCCGACGTGCATGGTAGTAAGTCTATCGACCACAGAGGTCGATGCTATTTATATTTGTACGCGGGAATGCGATCGCGTAGATCATATGATGTCATGTGTAGGATTTGGATGAGCTGGGACTACTTATTGGGCATGGGTGATGTGAGCTGGGACTACGTGTCAGGCTGAAACATCGTAATGTATCAAAGGGCATGTTGACCGTAACATAGCAGGGCGATTTGGCTGTAAATATGGGACTACGTGTCTGATTTATATATAAGAAAAATTGGACTTCGTGTCAGGTGTGTTAAGTTATGAGGTATTGGGCTACGTGCCGGGATAGCAAGGGATTGTTTGATAAACAAGTTGAGTAAGGTGAGGTAAAAGGATACGTGCAAAATGTGGACCCAAGAGTCCATGTTATGTTTGGGATTGGTTGGGACGACGTCCTTTGATATATATATATATATATATTGAGTTGGTGCATACATGAATACGTACGACGATGTGATTGTTAATGATGTTTTATATACTGCATATTCATAGATGCTCTGTTAGTATTTACATCCACTCAGCTTTCATAGCTGACGGCGTTTTATGTCGCTGGATATTCTACATCTAGCTGGCCAGGACTATGAGTATGCAGGGGAGGAGTATGTTACCCGAGGCTATGAGAAGGAAGCCTACTATGATAGAGGCTAAGCTGGAGAGGACTACTACGTGAGCTGAGACCTGGAGCTTTGCTGTAGAGAGTTTATGTTTATGTTCTAGAGACTTCTGTAATAGCTAGAGTTTATAATTGGTGTATGTGTCATGATACTTTAATTGCGTTTTCGTTGCTACTTATGTTTTGTAATGGTTTAGTAATGAACTCTGTTTTTATATATTAACCTTAGACATCCTAAATGCGTGATTTAATCCATTACCTTGATGGTTAGACTTTATTCATGGACAATGTGGTGACTATTAACTGTCATGGCCTACGGGTCCAAAAAGGAATTTATTTTCTCTATTTTTGCTACTACGAGGCATGAATAGCAAGGGATTATTCGATAAACGAGTTCAGTAAGGTGAGGGTGAAAGACTACGTGCGAAATGTAGACCCAAGAGTCCATGTTATGTTTGGGATTGGTTGGGACGACGTCCGTTGATATATATGTAGAGTTGGTGCATATATGAATACGTATGACGACATGATTGTTAATGATGTTTTATATACTGCATATCCATAGATGCTCTGTTAGTATTTGCATCCACTCAGCTTTCGTAGCTAACTATGTTTTATGCCGCTAGATATTCTACGTCCAGCGGGCTGGTACTATGAGTATGCAGGGGAGGAGTATGTTACCCGAAGCTATGAGGAGTAAGCCTACAATGATTGAGGCTATGCTGGAGAGGACTACTATGCCAGCTGAAGACTTGGAGCTTCGTTGTAGATAGTTTATGTTTATGTTCTAGAGACTTCTGTAATAGCCCGAGTTTATAATTGGTGTATGTGCCGTGATACTTTAATTACATTTCTATTGCTACTTATATTTTGTAATGGTTTAGTAATGAACTCTGCTTTTTATATATCAACCTTAGACATCCCAAATGTGTGATTTAATCCATTACTTTGATGGTTGGACTTTATTCATGGACAATATGGTGACTTTCAACTGTCATAGCCTACAGGTCCAAAAAGGAATTTATTTTATCTATTTTTGCTACTATGGGGCGTGACAGGATTTTTGGTATCAGAGCCTAGGTTTGGCAGTTGAGTTCACCAATTGTCCAACATTTCTTGAGTATGAACCTTAAGATTCCTTGAAATAGGGGTTGATTCTAATAATGTTTTGGAGATTATCCCTATGGAGTTATACTAATGTGATAGTTATTGTAACTATTACGTTTAATTTATGAACTACTTCCTGTGATTATTTCTGGATTGACGACTAACCAATAGATGTGTATATAGGTGCCCAACCCTACTGCATTGATGGCTGGGAGACCACCTACCTAGAACTGTCATGCGCAAATTGAGAAATGCACCCCCATGCTGATCCAACCGGATTGTTCGAAACCTTGTGCGTAGAATGGAACAAATCAACAATCCCAGTGTTAACAACGGTAATAACCATGGACCACCCCTGAGGCCAGTTGAGGATCGCGTAGTGGAGCATTTTCGTCATTTTCATTCGAAGAAGTTTGACGGGAATACTGAGCCGTGGCAAGCGATCTTTGACACGTTGGGATGTAGTGAGTTAGAAAAGCGTTGATTGGCGACATTTCAGTTGACTTATGCAGCGGCTGATTGGTGGGAGTCAGAGAAGGCAACCGTAGGAGCAAATACGGCAAGGAGAATTGATGAAACAGATAATTGCAAGCTTAGGGTTAGAAAATTATCTAACCCTATTATATATTAATCATAAGAAGAAGAAGAAATAATTAAACTAAGACCCACTAACAAGTATTAAATAATACAAGTAACTAAAACAAATAAAACAACTACTCTCAACACTCCCCCTCAAGCTGGTACAAATATATCTTTCATGCCCAGCTTGCCTAGAACAGTATGGAAAGGTTGACTTCTTAGTCCTTTGGTGAGAACATCCGTAACTTGATAACTACTCTTCACAAAAGGAATGCATATAACTCCACTCTACTAAGCTTTTCCTTGATAAAATACCGATCAATCTCGACATGCTTGGTTCTATCGTGTTGAACAGGATTATGAGCTATACTGATTGCTACTTTATTATCATAGTACAGTCTTATGGAATCAACCTGTTCAATCCTCAAATCCTTCAACAAAGACTTGACCCAAAGAAGCCCACAAATACCTTGGTCCATTGCCCTGAACTCAGCCTCAGCACTAGATCTTGCAACAACATTCTGCTTTTTGCTTCGCAAAGTAACCAAGTTACCCCCAACAAATGTATAGTACCTGAAGGTAGACCTTCTATCAGTGATAGAAACAGCCTAATCAGCATCTATATAAGCCTCAACTCTCAGGTGGTCATGCTTAGAAAAAAATAAGCCCTTTCTCGGAGCACACTTCAAATAGCGAAGAATTCTAAAGACTGCATCTTGGTGTGACACTCGAGAAGAATGCATAAATTGACTAACAACACCAATTGCAAAAGCAATATCAGGGCAAGTATGAGACAAATAAATAAGCTTACCGACAAGTCTCTGATAGATCCCCTTGTCAACCAATTCCCCGTTATTATCTTCACCAAGTTTTTTATTCTGCTCCATAGACGTATCACAAGCTCGACTACCAAGCATTCCAGTTTCTTTCAATAGGTCCAAAACATATTTCCTTTGAGAAATAAAAATCCCCTGTTTGGACCTTGCAAGTTCAATTCCCAGAAAGAACTTCAAGGGTCCCAAGTCAAGGGTCCCAAGTCTTTTATTTCAAATTCTGTGGCTAACTGGTTTTTCAATTTCTCCATCTCCTCTAAGTCATCCCCTATGAGCATAATATCATCAACATAAACAATAAGTGCAGTGGTCTTACCCAGTGTAGAATGTTTGATGAACAATGTATGATCTGCATGGCTCTATCTAAAATCAAACTGAAGCATAGCTTGAGTGAATCTCTCAAACCAAGCCCTTGGAGATTGTTTAAGACCGTATAAAGATTTTTTCAATCTGCACAACTTACCCTCTGTCTTGGAATCCTCAAAACCAGGGGGGATATCCATGTAAACATCCTCTTCCAAGTCACCATGTAAGAAGGCATTCTTCACATCAAATTGGTGAAGTGGGCAATCTAGATTTGCTGCAAGAGATAGAAGGATTCTTAGCGAATTCATTTTTGCAACTGGAGCAAAGGTCTCTTCGTAGTCAACACCATAAGTCTGAGTGTAACCCTTTTCTACCAACCGAGCCTTACACCTTTCAATGGAACCATCAGCCCTATGCTTTACTATAAACACCCACTTACAATCCACAGTCCTCTAACATTGTTAGTTCCCAAGTGCCAGTTTTGTGAAGAGCCTTCATTTCTTCTCTCATAACATGTTTCCACTTGGGATCAGCAAGAGCATCCTGAACATGGTTAGGAACACTGACAGAGGAAACTTTTGAAAGGAATGATTTATAAGAGGTAGAAAAATGAGAATAAGATACAAAATTGGAGATAGGGTGTTGAGTGCATGATCTAACACCCTTACGGACAACAATGGGAACGTCTAAATCATTTTCTTATGGAAAGGATGTATCTAGAGAATTACCTGAATCATTATCACTTAGAGAGAATGGCAGTGGAGGAGGAGAAGCAACACTCTCTGAAGCCTCTCTAGTCTTTCGTTTACTCCATGACCCCCTCGAATAGACTCTTAACTCTCTCTCCCTCTCAACTCCCGCTCCTTCAGGCTCCCTCTCATCACTCTCTATCCTTAATTCCTCACTCTCTCTTTCAACCCTTTGCTGCTCAACCTCAATCATCATAGGTAATACAGAAGCAACAGGTATCTCTTCACACAGTGTCTTCCCCTGAAGAGATGCCTGAGGGTCAACAAAGTAGGACTGAGACTCGTGAAAAGTGACATCCATCGACACAAACCATTTTCGAGAAGGAGGATGGTAACACTTATAACCCTTTTGTGTAGGGGAATACCAATAAACACACACTTAATAGACCGAGGGTCTAACTTCCCATGATTAGGTGAATTATTATGAACAAAACAAACACAACCAAAGACACGAGGTGGAATGGAAGCGGAGAGGGAAGAATGAGAAAGAACCTGAAGAGGTGTTTGTTTATTGAGGACACGAGTAGGGAGCCTTTTAATGAGATGAGCAGCTGTAAGGACTACCTCTCCCCAGTAAGTACGAGGAGCATTAACCTGGAAGAGTAATGAGCGAGCAACATCTAGAAGGTGATGATTCTTGCGCTCTGCCACACTGTTTTGTTGTGGAGTGGCAGTACAAGAAGTTTGGTGAACAATACCGTGAGAAGAGAAATATGCACCTAAACCAGAATCAATATACTCACCACCTTGGTCAGAACGCAAGATTTTCACTACAGACCCAAATTGAGTATTGACCATTTTGTGAAAATTTTGGAAAATATCAAATACTTCTCGTTTTTATTTCATCATATATATCCAAGTAGTACGAGAAAAATCATCAATAAAAGAAACAAACCAATGATGACCTTTCAATGACACAGTATTTGAAGGACCCCACACATCAGTATGAATTGAAGTAAATGGAGCTGAACTTTTATTATCACTAGGAGCATAAGAAGCTCGAAAATGTTTGCCAAACTCACAAGCATCACAAGAAAAATTCAGAATACCAGTACGTTTTACAAGAGTAGGAAATATATGTCTAGGTAAAGAAAAAGAAGGATGTCCTAATCTCCTATGCCAAAGGTGTAGGTCTTCAGCTTTATTCTTTATAACTATTGTATGATGAGACAACTTCTCCCCTTCATCTAGAATGTATAGACCGTGCTCCTCTCTACCACTGCCAATCATCCTCCTCATGATAAGATCCTGAAACACACAATGAGAAGGATAAAAAGTAACACTACAGTTCAAATCTTGAGTAATACGACTCAAAGATAAAAGATTATGAGAAAAATTGAGAACATGTAACACAGAGGTGAGCGGTAAAGATGGAGTAACATGAATTAAACCTTTCTCAGAAACAGAAGAGAAGGTACCATCAGCTATTTTAACTTTATCCTGGCCTGAAGAAGACTCATATTTAGAGAAAAGGTTAGATGAATGGGATATGTGATCAGAGGCCCCGGAATCGATAATCCAGGGAGATGAAACACGAGAAAGGAATGCTCTTGGTGATGTAACAACATTACCTGACTGGGCAAAGGATGAGGAAGAGCCTGTAGATGTTAGAGTAACACACCGTGCCATAAGGTACCGAAGAGTCTCAAGTTCGGAGGCAGATAAAGAGCTAGAGCTGGCAACAGAACATGGTGGAGGACACTAGAAATTGAAGCAAACGACTCAGGAATAGTAGAATGATGTGCACGAGCAGCCTCTCCACGGCCACCGGAATGACCTCCCCAACCACCTCCTCGACCTCCCCGACCACCAAGTGGTTTACCATGAAGGCTCCAACAGTTAGCCCTAGTATGATGGGGCTTAAAATAGTAATCACAGATGGGGCTTAAAATAGTAATCACAACAGGTCGATCGAAAGAAGCTGACTGCTGAGTCCTATCTCTAGGTGGGCAGCCACCAAAGCAGACCTCTCGGTAGATGTAGGTGGAAGCATGACAGAATGACGGCTCTTCTCATTTTGTACATGAGCAAGGCCTCCTGAAGTGTAGGGAGAGTGTCCATCCCAAGTACCTGACTACGAACTACATCATAATCTGGGTGAAGTCCCTGGAGAAATTTGAAGACCCTTTGCTTTTCTAGTAACTTCCAATATCCCTCTGCATCTGCAACACACACAGGCTGATAGGCCTGAAGAAGGTCAATTCGATCCCAACTAGTGGTAAGAAACTGAAAATATTTGGTGATAGTCATGTCACCTTGTTTCGAATGGTCAATAGAACGAAGCAACTCAAATTCCTGTGCATAGTTTCCCCATCGAGAGAAAGTAGATGTAATCGTGTCCCAAATTGCCTTAGCAGTTTTCATGCGATAGAAATTCTCACCAATTTCAGGAACCATCGAATTAATAAGCCATGCCATGAAAATGGAGTTCTCAGTCTCCCACCTATCATTGTTTGGATCTATAGAAATAAGGGCTGTTACGTGCCCATCAAGGTGACCCATCTTCCCTCATGCCTTCAGGTATAATTCCACTGCCTGTGACTGCTTCAAATAGTTTTGGCCATCAAAGGGAGTGGGAGTAATTTTAAGGTTGGGATCCAAAGGAGCAACCACTGTGTGAATTGTGGTTGGTATAGAAGTCTCTGATTTGTCTGCCATAGTGCCGGATAGGAATGGAAAACCCAAACAAAGGTGTGAAGGAAAACGTAGAAGATGGGAACTCACCAAAAACTTAAATAGTGATCAAGGGTCCGTAAGGAGACCTAACAACACCGGGAAAAGAAAGAAGTCAAAACAACAAGTAGAATTAGTTCAGGGTGGTTGGAAAAGTGGCGTAGGGTTAGGAGTGATAGGGTTGGAGGCTGCGCAGGTCAGGGAAGGTGGTAGGGGCTGTAGCGTAGGCCTAGAGGTTATGGTGGCTTCGGCGAAGGGTAGGGAGGTGGTGGTGGCTGCGGCGCAGGCTTAGAGGATGTTGGTGGCTGCGGCGAGGGGATGTATGAGTGGGAAAGGTTCGGTGTGTGGTGGTGGGGTGGTGATTAGGTCTCGGTGCAACTGTTGGTGGTGGTTAGGGTTAGGCGTAGGTGGTGGTGGTGGATGGGAGATCCCATGGCTCTGATACCATGATAAAATAGATAATTGCAAGCTTAGGGTTAGAAAATTATCTAACCCTATTATATATTAATCATAGGAAGAAGAAGAAATAATTACAATAAGACCCACTAACAAGTATTAAATAATACAAGTAACTATAACAAATAAAATAACTACTCTCAACAATGCCATGGATCATGTTTAAGGGACTATTTTTGGAAAACTACTTTCCGCAAGTGGAAAAGAACAAGAAGGAGAGAGAATTCATTGAGTTGAGGTAGGGGAACATGACCATAAGGGAATATACGGTGTAATTCGAACGGTTATCCTGTTTTTCTCTTCATATGATCGATACCCCAGAGAAGAAGAGCCGGTAGTATCACTAAGGCCTTTCACTACCGCTACAACGGATGACTCTGAATCATCAGGGTTAAAATTTTAAGGCCATGATAGGAATGTCAATCGGTCATGAGGACATTAATAGCCGAGAGCAAGGAACCTTCGAAATCGACCACCACCCAGGAATAACCAAGGATTGAGACCTCCGAAGCGGTTCCAAGGGAACAAGCACAACTGGAGTGGAGAGAGGGAGCCTGTGGATATGCCGGCATTTGGGCCCACTTTTCAAATAATTTTCAAATTCAAAGAGTCGCCACTCAATTTTTTTTAAAGGAAAATTAAGAAACCATTTTGAAAGGAAACTGATCTTTTTGCGAAACCAAAGATAATCTGGGTCCGGGGATTATGGAATGAAAGGGGAAGGAGCCCGACGGACTAAAACACCCCCTTTCATCCTATCTCGCGATAGGCCTCTACTCAACATCCTTTTTAATCAAATTAATAATCTAAGCATGCCCTCAATTAATACATATGTACATATACATAACACAAGCATGTTGGAAATGGTGTAAAATTGCTAACGGTAAAATATCATTCATAAGTCACATAATTCAACTAGCAAACATCATGAAGTGCAAGTAAGGAACTAGAAAACATACCCGGGATCCGGCCGCGAATATTAAACGTGCAATGCATGCAAGAACAAAATAAATCTAAGAAAAGGTCTCTAACACATATATACACATAAGGCAAAACTTAAGCTAAGGTGTCGCACATGGAGTTGAAAATCAATTCAAAATCAAAGGAATGAATTAAACTAGAGAAGGGATGAGAAGTTGTACCTCAAATGCGCTACAAAACAAAGGTTAGTACACATGCCTTAGACAAGATATAATATCAAAGAGTAATTAATCCTAAGTCAATGTTCAATTAGCTTCAACTAAGTCCAACTTTTCAACTAGGTCCAACTTTATCCAAGAACTAGTTCTAATTGTAAGCATCAATGTATATGAATGAATGAATGATTATGAACAAGAATGAGACATGAATTTATTCACTAATTTGGATCACTTAGCCTCTAGATTTAAACTAAATTATCCTTATTCAAAACATGATTTGGGTCCCAAGACATTAGGGAACCATTTGAGTTGAAATAAACAAGATTAGGCAAAAACAGTAACAGTTTTTCATGAATTACAAAGAGCAGACCAGATTTTAAAAAATAGAAATAAAATACTTCCAACGGTTGGATCTTAATGATTTTTGGATATGTTATGCCTCTGTGAGTATAGTTTCTAACCCAAAAAGAAATTCGAGATTTCAACGGTTAGATCTCCGGGAATACGGAAAATACTAGACCTCACTTAGGATTTTACAACTCTCTGTCCAGAGATCTTGTATGATTTTTTAAAAATAGCAAACAAATCTGAATTGCTTCATTCTTTTTAGGGAACCTTCCTAACACATTAATATACTTAGAAAAAATTATTAAAGGTCATGAAAACTTAATTAAAATCCCGATTTATTTATTCCAAAAGAGTGTTGCTGTGCTGAAATTCTGGACAGATTGTTGTTACTTCACAAAACTCATGACCAAACCATTTTAAACATGAAACTACCTTAAAACAAAAATTACAGCGGTAGAACATTGTGTTATTAACACTTTCCCGTTGGTTTCACTTGATTTCAACGGTTAGATTTCGAACTAAAAATCTTTGATCAAAAACAGTTTGTGAACTCACTGTTTTCATTTGTCAAGTTCAACTTTATTTGTTAACCCCAACTATTAAATCATGAAGTTGGACTTAAACTAAACCATTTTCTCCTACCATTTGATGGTCATTGGAGACTAAAGACATCTATACATGTAGGTTTTAGATGAAGTGTAGAGAACTTCTCAAAACCCAAGGAAGAGATTAGTCTAAGCCATAGAGATGGACTTAAACTAAACTACTTCTCCTACCATTTGATGGTCATTGGAGACTAAAAAAAACAAATCTACTCTAATCTCCATGGAATATAGTATGAATTCCATAAGATTCATAGTAAAGAGATCCTAGTCATGAGTTGATACTAGTATCTCACCAACTATGTGTAGATTATGACCATGATTCATTTTAATCTCCATATGAATCACAAGGTTATAGGAGAATAAGGAATCAAATTCAAAGAGTTTCAATGAGATATAGAAGATCTCATGAACCTTATGAATGAAATAGAAATAAAGAAAATCAAAGTTTTATTTAGGAACACAAATTCTTCAAAACTAATTTATCTCAAACCCAAGGCATTAATTAGATCCAAATTAATGACGTGTTATGAGGTTCAATCACAAGTTCTTGGTGGTGTGTGATGAAATGGGGTAAGAAGAGAGGTTTTGAAAATGTGAAAAGTTCCTAGATCTAAGAACTTGTGATTGAATTATCCTAACTCTACCAAGGATTAAGAGGTTACCTCTATGACCTCAAAGAATTCTTCAATTTCTTGTGAAGTTCTTCCAAGATCTTCAAATTCTTCTCAAAACTCTTCAAATTCTTCAAGAAATTCTTCTCTTCTTCTCAATTCTCTATATAATTCTCTCTTCAAACTCAAGTATATCTCTTGTATATGTTTGTATATTGATTCAAAAGTTCAAGTCCCCTTAATGAAGATGAAAGTATGTTTATATAGGACATCATCTCAAGGATAAATGGGTAAATTCAGGTGGAGACCCATGTGCAAAGTTTTCTTCTAAAACATGTGAGAAAAGCAGTCTGTTACAGCCAGCGGCACTCGACGGCTCCCGGCGGCATTCGCTGAGTGCCAGGCGGCACTCGCCGAGTGCCGGGCGGCATTCGCTGAATGCCAGGCGGCATTCGCTGAGTGCCAGAGTGCCGCCGGCTTTGTCGCGTGCCGGGGCTAATTGAATTTTGCCCTACTTTTTAATTTTCAACATATATATTAACATAAGCTTAATTATTGACGAATTATGTTAAAATACTTGTATTTGTAATATATTCCATTAAGAATACATCCATAATATATGCTCTAAATGTATTATTCCTCCTCTCTTTTTCCTTTTCTTTTCTTCCTTTTCTTTTCAAAAATTCCTCTTTATTTTAAAATTCTTTTTTCATCATTTTTATTTTATATTTCTTTTCAAAACTCTTCTTTTATATATATATATATATATATTGAGCAAATTCTCAGACTGATTTTCTCATGTGTTCTTCAATGTTCGGGTTTCTGCCGAATACCCTAACTCTCTCTCTTCTTTCCCCTTTTTATATTTTCTATTTTTAATTTTGAAATTTGTCTTGAAGAATCAATTGAAGATTTTGAATTTCCTGGAAAATCTTCGAATGTCACCGGCCATTATCATCATCGGTCTTTTGAGAGGTAACCAATCCCTAGATTTGACGTTTGGTCAAAATTGGGGTGTCTACAGAGCCACAACCCGTGTTTCCTCAGCACCGCTATGTTGTGACCCAGACACCTCTCGCATAATGAATACCTGCTGCTACTGGAGGCAATACTGATGGATGCTTCAACTGTGGGAAACCTGGTCATTTGGCTAAGGACTGCCAAGTTCCCAAGAACTACAACTGGACGAGCATTCTCTGTTATAACTATAACAAGCATGGCCACATCAACAAGGACTGCAGAGCACCTCGTAGGGTATATAATGGATCGGTTGCTGTAGACACCCTATTTTAGTTTGTCTGTTCGACAGAAGGAACCCAGCCTCAAGAACAACCCAATGACTGGAATCAGGAATGTCGATTTTATAAATCAGAACTCTGTGATGCACTGTGGTTTTCGAGATACGTTAAAATAATCTCTAGGAATACTTAGGTACATTAGAAACTCAATTTAGAGACAAAAACCCAATTAAAGATAGCTTTTTCACATGAAATGACAAAAAATTGCCTTTTACCGAGTAAAATCCGGACCTTGGGATGGGATCCTGAGAACTCCCTTTACAAAAGAGTCCTAAAATAGGCTAAATTAGTGACCTAAGTGCCTTCACATTAGCCAAAAACCACTTAGGAGAATTTTTACCCTTTTTGCACCTCACTGGTTTGCTCCTTTTTGGAGTCAACCTCACTCTTTTGACCATAAATCAAAATATACATCTTTTTGAATGAGACTAAAAGAAACTTAAACTAGACTCTCATACCTTTCCAATGGTATATCACAAGCCCAAAAAGGATAACCGAGGTGGGAGAACGAAGTCCGGGAAGAATAGAGAGAAAACACAGCATTATGGGCTGAGTGCCATAGTGGCACTCATGTGACTTCTGTGTGGCACTCTTGAATGCCGTGTGGCACTCAATACTGCTATGTGGCACTCAGCCAAGTGCCACTATGGCTCTTAGATGTCCCAGATTCATTCTGGACCCTTGATTTGACCCCGATCCGCGTGAAAACGCCCAAAAAGATGAAAATTTGTGGTTTTTTTTGGTCCCACATCGTTTAATTATAAGACTTTACACCCAAATCTCCAACTATAAAAGGGGGTCCTCCCCTCCCCATTCAACACAACCTAAAAATCCTAAGGATTAGAGAGCCAAGGAACCCCTCTGGAGGATTCCGAAGCACTCGTAGAAAATCCTTAGGAAAGGTATAAGTTTTAGAGTTAGGATTGAGTCTTGGAGATCGCAGTGCTAGCGGAGCTTTGCCGGAGGAAGATTCTGAGGGAAGTTTCTTGGGGTAAAGCCTTCTTCTTCTCTTCTTTCTTGTTTTCACTAGTTTTCCTTAGTTTTGATCTTCGTTGTTCATAGTTTAGATCTGTTTTCTTGTTTATTCATAGTAGTTCTTATTTTCTTAGTAGTTTAGATCTTCTAGGCTTCTAGGTTAGCCTTCTATCCCATTTGTGGATAGGTTATCCCTAGTGGTCCTATTCTAACCATGGAATAACCACTACTAGTGGGATTGGTAGCCAAGCCATGGCTATTCCAATCTCACTAGGGACCATGAAACCCTAATTATCCTATCTTAGCATTGCTTATTCTTTTCGAACCTAGTATAGCTTATTCATGCTTTATCTATGCATCCATGTATACACATACACACTATCCACATGTAGATTAGTAGGATATCTCGATTAAGGGTTACACATGCACACATGCACATAGTGTTCATGTTTGGTTATTATGCTTGTATTATCTTAACCATGTCAATTAGGAAACTATAATTAGAATGCTGTGCTTCCCGGGTAAGTCCTAATATCTTTCTTATTTATTGCTTTCTTAGATCACCTAGAAGCATGATTAAGGGGATAAAATCAGTTTAATTTCCTTATATTATATTTGTGTATAGATATTCTATTTTTCTAGGGTTTGAGTGTGATTTTCACATTTACTTTCCTTTTTATTTCCTTTCGCATGCATAGGGGAGCGTAGTAGTACGTTTAGTCCCTGAATTACTATTTTAGCACATGCATTGCATGTAATTGCTTAGTTTTCTTGCATGATTTTCTTTAATTAGCTGTTCATAACTTGAATTAGGATTGCATTAAAAATAATTGAAACGGTCCATATAATGTCTAGTCAAACATCTTGAAAGCTGAGTAAAGGCATGTCTTCGAACGGGGCGAGAGTGGGTGTTTTAGCACGATCTAACTCCTTCCTCTCTTGTACCTTAACTCCATAACCGAGTTCTTTGGTGACGATGGGGCGGTGCTCTCTATCCATTGGACATGATAGATTTAGTTTTCTTGGTTTCCTTTATCAAACCAAGTGGCGATTCTATTAGTGAGGATCTCTCCAGATTTATCCTTGTGGGATAAAACATGAATTACTCACTCGTGTAGCCTCGGATATGGATCATGGGCATCGATTGTTACCTCGAGTTAGATAAAAAGCCCCATGAAATCCAAAATACGAGTAATCCAAATCGGTCGGATCGGAGAAAGGCTAATGAAGGGTGGTAAACCTCATTCATGGCCGTTGGCATGAGATTTGAAATGAGACAATCATGCGAATTTAATCCTTCTAGGCCCCAAGCTTGGTTCGGGTACCCACAATTGGCGACTCTGCTGGGAACTGAACTAAGAAGGTTAGACTCCAAAACTTTCAAGGTTCTTTGACTTTATATTATGAGGATCACACGTGTATTAGTTTTAGGAAGCTTGGGAGGACCAAAGCCGAGGGCCTGCAGCCTGTTAGATCCCCTTCGCAGAAGACTTCCCTACCCTAGCACATACCTAACGGTATAAAAAGTAGTCCACGTACCACACCAAACTCTGTAATGGGGGGTATATAGGACTCTCGCTGGGGGACCCTTTTTGACTCTGTCCACCCTGATGCATATAGTAGCCATAGATCCAATCCTGTAGGGCTTGACTTGTTAAGACAATGTGAGCACACATGTTTTACTTGCCCTTTGGGATTAAGTGACATGATAAGGAAACCTATATGACCTGTAACGCCCAAGGCATTCTTTCCATATGAAATGCTCGCCGCTTGACATGAGGATAGTTTGCTTATGTGTTATACTGGGAATATGTATCACGAGTCTGTAGGACAACGAGTCATAACCTTGTTTGTGTCCTATTCGCTAGAGTAAGCCCTAATTAGACCTAGGTTATCATAAACCTTGTCACACATGAAGTTCCAAGCATGGGATAACTAGTGTGACATTGATTATGGTGACCATGGGTGAAAAGGGATTCTTGATGATGCGATTATGACTTAATTGGCTATATAATGATTTAGGATAAGGTTGCTCATTTGCATTTGTATTTTACTTCATGCATGTCATAAAAAATTAAAATATATATAAAAGAACAAAAAAATGTTTACCAAATAGACACAAGTCCCTTCTCAAAATACATTCCCAAGAAAATCATTTTGAATATGAATTTATAAAAATGGAAATATCTCCAACCTCTTCTTCTAAAAAAAAATTTCAAAATAAAATCGAATTTCTTGGAAGTCGTTTTGCAAACGAAAAATTCTCAAATCATTTAAAAAAAGAAAAAAAAAAAAAGGATTTATGAACCTTGCATTTCCAAAGAATACTAAAATTCCATATTTTCAACAAAAAAAAAACAACGTTGAATAAAGAATTCATTTTGAAAATACAATAAGAATACATGGTATGCTTGAAAATGAAAAGAGGATGAATTCCCAATTTTGAAAACGAAAAGGGTTCAAGAAGAAAATTAAAGGCGGAATAAAATTAAATAGGGACTAGTGACGAAAAACAAAAGAAGGGCACAATCATTTTTGGGGTTGAAACTTAATTTTAAAATTCGAAATTGCAGAGAGAAAAGTGAACATAGCTCTGAGAAATAAAGAAGCCTGCACCTCCTTAGGTCTAATCCCCCATCATATTGAAATCAAGACTGGTCCAATGGTTAAGAAGTATCACGAAAGAAGATTCAATGCACTTCAAAGTATAGTATAACAACAAGGTCACATGCTCTCCCAAATCACGGGAAATTAGATGAATTGATAGGCTCTATCAACCATCTATTCTATGAGCTACAAAAGATAGACATGTTAGAGAGCATAATAGAGGCAAGACATGGGTCTAATGATTATATCCTAGGGTTAGAAGGATCTCTTAGCATTCCCAAGGATGTGATCCCTGAACTACCAAAAACACCTTATGAAAGTGGAAAGATTAGTGATGGTAAGCTGCAAGAGGAAGAGTCTGTTCAAGATTTTATAATCTTAACCCATGATACACCAAATGCCTATCCTATCAACCCTCAAAACCCCAACTTTGCCCCAGAACTCCCACCTAACTGCTTCCAGAAATACAACCAACCTTATAAACCCACTTGCTACCATGAACTTCCTTGCAGATCAAGAGCTTAAGATTGTAGATCCAGACCCACCAAAAATTAGAAAAGAAAATAGGTTCAATGCTAGGTGGGATGAGGGGAAGAAGATGCAAGAAAAACTGGACTAACTAGAAGGCATGATAAAGAAGTCACATGGGGTGGATGATTACTCAAGGTTCAAGTTTCTCGATATATTAAAGGTGTCCAATTTAGAAACGTTTGACAGTACTGGGAACCCTACGAGTTATCTGCGCATATATGTGACCACTTTAAGGCCCATGGGTTTTAGTAATAAACTGTTGGCTTAGTCATTTCCAAAATTCCTATCTGGGAATGCTGTACAATGGTTTTTCACACTCGAGTACTCTAAGGCTCGTGAGTGGGAAGACTTGGGTAAGGAGTTTGTTAAGCAGTATGCATACAATATCAAAATGGATATCACTATCCAAGACCTTGAAACTACAAGACAAGACTGCCGAGAATCCTTTACTATGTTTTTGACTAGATGGAAAGGAAAAGTAGCCAAAATGGCCAAAAGACCCACTGAAAAAGAACAAGTATACATGATCATGAAGAACCTGCAGCCATCTACCATGATCGCATGTGGTTTATGTCCATCGTCACATTCGAACAATTATTTGATGAAGGGACCAAAATAGAAGGCGTGCTTAGGGATGGAAAGATCAAGAAGGAAGAAGATGTGCCTCGAATGAAGCCTATTGGAGGAAACCACTCCACCAACCATAATGAACATAATATCAATGTCCTTCACCAAAATCCTAGCTGTAATTCCAACCCAACATCATTCCGAAACAATGACCGTAGAACCTTTACCAAGCTTGGCATAACCTTATCCACTGCCCTTGAAGAATTTGTTCTCAAAGGTCACCTTAAGCCCTTAGATCCAAGGCCATCCCCAAATCCTCTTCCACCAGGATATGACCTTACCAAATATTGCACTTTTCATCAAGGACACGGCCATGCTACCGATCGTTGTACCCAACTTTGTCATGAAGTCCAAGACCTCATTGATAATAAAATCATCACACCCTATCCACTTAACCCAGTATCACTCAAAACCCGCTACAAAATCACTATGTTGTGCCACCATCCCAGAATATCAACCTAATTAGCCTTGACCCAACCAAATATAACCCATCCATATACATCACACCTATAACCGATCCTGAACCTGTGGTTATCCTCCCAAAAGATGTTGTGATTTATAGTTCAGCTATGGAGAATAATTAGACTTTTGTGAAGATGATGATGAGGAAGACCTCTTCTTCTTAGAAGAACTAGACCTAGGGTTGCAAGAAATCAAGTGGTGGGATGGAAAGTCTCCCAATGACTCAATATGGCATGAACCAAAGGAAGGGCTTGAGGTTACCAGCTATAAGAAAGACTGGATTGAGAATGTGAAGTAAAAAATAGGTTTAAATTTAATTTTTAAACACGCAGCGGAAGGATTAAGTTATAAAAACTTATTGGTAGCCCAGGATCTACTACTCGTCAATTCTATAGGTGCGCTGAAGAGGGGACAAGAGTTATACCTTAGTGTCTTGAACCCAATTATGAAATCTCTAATTTCCAAAAGCCTCCACTAGATGGTCTTCACTCCTATGACTTCTGCGAATACTCTCAGAATGACTAGGGATGGTGGGAACCCTAGTAGAGAGGATCAAGGAGGTTTTGGGAAGTCTAAAATAGTTTCTGCAACTTCTGGTTTTAGAAAAACAATGAACAACTTTTCCAAGATGCAGCTGCCCTATTTATAGATTCCCAAAACCGACCTAACCTTCAATCGATCAAAGTGGATTAGATCGATCAAACCTTCGATCGATCGAACAAAGTTCAAGCGATCGAACCTGCCATGACTTCAATTGATCGAACCAACTTTGATCGATCAAACCTGTCATGACAATATCCTCATGTGTCATTCCAAGTATCCTGGCAGAGCTAAAAGTAGGACCTCCTAGGTTCTTTTATGTTGGCTTCGATCAGTTTTTAATTACTATGACCAAACTCTTTGGTCAGCAAACCAACCAACTGATCAGTTAACGTACTCCACTATAAAATGATAACTGAACTCCAATGCAAAAGAACATATCCGAAGCGATGACTAGACTTGTATAGTGTCCTACTCTATCGTCAGCATTCATAATCATATTCAGGTAGTTGGATAACTGTTACTGTCAACCTGAATACTAATTACATCTTCCATTCCTTGAGTCCCATTCACCGCTCATGATTACCAAACATGTTGATAACTACTTATCAACAAGACTGCAGTTCTCAGTAATCAATTAGGTGACATTCTCAAGGGAATGCTTAATCTTTATCAGAGGGTAGATTCTATCTTGACAATATATGTTCACAACCCTATGGACATGACATACCCAAGATACCCAAGTGTTGATCTTCTATAGACCTCACTGATTGGTAAGTCAAAGCAGCCATATCCATAGTCTGTGTTTATAATCGTCTCAAGATTAAGAACACGTACCTTATACAAGTTATGAGTTCTTATCGTCTGTTGACAGTCTTGAATGTCAATAGGAAAACTCAAGTCCGTCAATGCACTATAAGCACTAGCATATTAACTAAGAGTTACACTCTAGTGATTGAGATTCATCACTCCATATAATGGTAGTTAATCATGCTATAGTGTAGTCTTGATGAGATGTCCAGTCTCATCATTCACTGTGACAAGCTCTAAGTATCAAAGAATAGTAATTCGTATCTCAGTGTATGCATCTCATACATACACGAATCACTTACTCTGATACTTAAGGATAAACAATCATCTCATGAAAGACATACATAATGAAGTGTAAAGCTGATATCCATATATTAAAATGTCAATGTCTTATACATAAAGTAATGGTTTGAGGGCACAAACCCAACAAACTCCCACTTCCACTCACAACCATATAGGATTACATCTGAGACCTAGACTATCTAGATGATGATCAAAGACCTTCTGTGGCAAGGCCTTTGTAAATGGATCTACAAGATTGTCGGTGGTGGCAATCTTTGTGACAGTCACATCTCCATGTTGAACAATATCTCGGATAAGATGATATTTTCGCTCTACGTGCTTTCCCTTCCCGTGGTTCCTTGGCTCCTTGGACTGAGCCACTACCCCACTATTATCACAATAAAGTGTAATAGGTGACAGCGATGCTGGTACCACCTCAAGCTCCATAAGGAACTTCTTGACCCAAACAACTTCCTTTGCAGCTTCACAAGCAGCCACATACTCAGCTTCTATAGTTGAGTCTGTAATGCATTTCTGCTTAATGCTCCTCCAACTAACAACACCACCTCTCAAGGTAAAGAGATGACCGGATGTCGACTTTCTCGAATTTTTATTTGATATAAAGTCTGAGTCAGTGTATCCTACTGGAATTAACTCACTACTTCCGTACATAAGCATGTAGTCTTTAGTCCTTCTCAAGTGCTTAACGGCTGTCCGGTGCTCTGGACCTGGATTTGATTGATACCTCCTGACCATGCCTACGACAAAGCAGATATCTGGTTTAGTGCATAACATCGTATACATGAGACTTCCCTCTGCCGAAGCATAGGGAATTCCTGCCATGTGATTCCTCTCCTCCTGTGTCTTTGGACACTGGTCCTTGGAGAACGCTAAACCATGCTTGAAAGGTAACAAACCTTTCTTCGAATTGTCCATAGAAAACCTAGTTAGCACTTTCTCAGTATAATCAGCTTGAGATAATCCCATTATCTTTCACTTACGATCCCGAAAGAGCTTTACCCCAAGAATTTAGCTCGCTTTTCCTAGATCCTTCATATCAAAAGTACTAGTTAACCAAATCTTAACCGTTGACAATCACAACATCATTTCCAATGAGCAGAATATCGTCAACGTAAAGCACAAGAAAAACTACCACTTTTCTTTCACACTTCTTGTATACACAAGGTTCATCCATGTTTTGCATGAAACCAAACGATTTGACCGCTTGGTCAAATCAGATGTTCTAACTCCTGGATGCCTGCTTAAGCCCATAAATGGACTTTTACAACTTGCATACCAAGTTACCTTTCTGACCAGCTATGAACCCTTCTTGTTGCTACATATAGATGTCCTCCTCAAGATTTCCATTCAAGAATACAGTCTTGACGTCCATCTGCCAGATCTCATAATCTAGGTATGTAGTAATGGATAAGAGTATTCTGATAGACTTGAGCATGGCTACCAGCGAGAAGGTTTCCTCATAGTCAATGCCATCCCTCTGAGTATAACCTTTCTCTATAAGCTTAGCCTTAAAGGTCTCAACCTTTTCATCAGATCCTCTTTTCCTCTTGTAGACCCACTTACAGCCAATGGGTTTAATATTGGCTGGAAGTTCTACAAGATCCCAGACCTGATTGGAATCCATAGATTCTAATTCAGCTTTTATAGCTTTAACCTAATGAGCCGAGTCTACATCAGCCATTGCCTCTTCGTATGTGGTAGAATCAGATTCAGATTCTACGGAGTCAACTTAAAAAACTTCTCCTAAGAACATGTATCTATCAGGTTGGCTGACCATCCTCCCACTACGACAAGGTACCGGTGCGAAAATGGGTAAAGAAGTGGCATTTTCTTGATTTACATCGATATCAACTATGGGTTGGACCGAGGGCTCTCCTTCTATCTCTCTCAGATCGATCCTTCCTTTAGGTTTATAGTTCATGATATAAAAATCCTCCAAGAAAACAACATTCGTACTAACAAACACTTTCTGTTCTCTTAGATCATAAAAATACCATCCATAAGTACCCTTTGGATACCCTATAAAGTAACATACTTCCGATCTAGAATCCAACTTGCTCATCTTTCCTTTCAGCACATGTGCCGAACACCCCCATATCTGGAGATGTTGCAAAGAAGGCTTGTGCCCAATCCACATCTCTCGTGGTGTCCTAGGAACAGATTTACTTGGTACTAGATTTAGTATGTACGCGGCGGTCTCCAAAGCATAACCCTAAAGGAATAATGGCAACTCCGAATAACTCATCATCGACCTAGTCATGTCTAAAAGAGTCTGGTTCCTTCTCTCTGCTACAACGTTCTACTGAGGCGCACCAGGTGCAGTCAATTGTAATAGAATCTTATTCTGTACGAGGTGATTAATAAACTCATTAGAGAGGTATTCGCCACCATGATTAGATCGAATGGCCTTGATATGTGTCCCCAATTGCTTCTCCACTTCAGCTCTAAACTTTTTAAACTTTTCAAAGGCTTCAGACTTGTGTTGCATTAGGTACACATATCCATACCTGGAGTGGTCATTAGTTAATGTAATGAAATACTCATAACCACCCTTGCTCTAATATTTATTGGTCCACACACATCAATATGAACTAATTCCAACAATACATTAGTCCTATTGCCTTTTACGGAAAAGGGCCTTTTGGCATAGATCGGGAAGAAGAAGAGCTTTTCTTAATGTTTAGAATGTTGACCCCAGGTTTGAACACCCCTTCTGCTGCCAATAAAGAACTCATTAATTAGCTCATTGAAAAATTCATTTGAATTATGTTATAGTTAAGTTTAAATTGAGCGTATGAAGGTGACAGCGAGTTGAGGATTATATCAACTTGGGTCTGTGCGATGTTGGCTCCGAAGCTCTCTAGTTCATTTAAATAACCAATCATTTCTAAAATATGCTCTTTGACTGGAGTCCCTTTCGACATCTTTGTACTCATTATCTTCTGCATGGCTACTTGTCGGGCAGGACTGCCATGCTTTTCAAACATCTTTTTCAGGGATTTGATAATGTACTTGTAGGATCGTTCGATTGGAATTGGTGTTGCAACACACCAGCCATTGAGGCCAGAATATAGCAACGAGCCATCCCATTCGACTTCTTCCATTATTCGAACTCGCGTTTGGTAGCTGCCGAAGCATTTGCTGCGAGTTCTTCAGGGCATGGGGTGGTGAGGACATATAAGTGATCCTCTGTAGTTAAAACAATGTCAAGGTTACATTTCCATTCAGTGTAGTTATTTCCAGTTAACTTATTTTGAGTGAGTATGGTGGCAAGTGGACTAAATGCAGATCCAGACATGATGATTTACTGAAAAATCAAAAGACAAAATGAATATGGATATCAAAAATTTTGACAGTTTGAAATAATAGAATCCCTTAAAAAACTCTTATTTTAAAACAAAATTGCCGAAATATCGAAACAAAAGATTAAAGCCTCCGTGTGGTGGTCAGTATTCGATCTTTTGATTATCATGACTTGTCCGCTATGCAACTCTTGCAAAACAAGTCATGACTCCTGAACCTATTTTATCTCTAAGTTTCTGAATAATGCCCCGTGTCGGATCCCGTATCTATAGCTTAGCTAGTATGTACCATTAACTGGGATTCAATCACAACCGCCTCAAGTAGTGCCTCCGTGTGGTGGTCACCCTCTAACACGTCTGATTGATCCTATCCATAGGAAGTTCATATCTAGTATCCAATGAGTAGTGTACCCTCCGTATGGAATGATCACCCCTGGCGAGGTGACACAGAATGCACTACTCATCTTATAGTGAACCGTTAATGGAAGATCGTGTGAGTTATAATAATAAGTCCCTGTCCTACTAGATTTAATAAAAAGGATTTTGCTTTTAGAAAATGTTTCTACACATTGCCCATAAACATCCAATGTTTACTAATGCATTTAAAACATTTTTTGAATTTTATTTTAGAAAACTTATTTTTAAGTGCATGCAAGTAGTAGCAATGTATAAAACGCCAATCACAAACCAAACACATAAAACAATAAAATAAAATGAAAATAGAGGCATCCAAACAATGCCTCTATCTCCTATGGCTCTATCTCGATAGAACCTGCTACTCGATTTGGTCGCCTCCAGTTCCATCTTCATGGACAACGACTTGCTCCTCCATCTTCATGGATTTTTCTAATTCTATTACATTGGTCCTATGCTTCTCTCGAAGCTTACAATTTATCTAGAAAAGGAAACAACAACAATAAAATAAAAGGCTAGAAAAACTGGTACGACTTTGTTTTTTGTAGGATTGAAGTCGCAGCGCCCTTTACATATGCCTTAAAACCAAACCAACAATTAAAAAACAACATACACCAATCTGAAACAAATAATTACATAAATTAAAATGACTTGGTGCCTGGGAGATAGCGGACTAATCTTGCTATAAAAGGGTTAGTCGTACACACAACCATACATATACATAACAAAAAAAAAAAATACATATATCCATTGGAATCACTAATTAGTTCGCTACACCATAAACTCTTTATGGAAGTTATTAGACCAATAAAATAGCATCTCTAGTTTTTAGTCACAAACTGATTTACAATTTTCAGAACAGTAAGTAAATAATTTTAAAAAACTTTCTAAAACTGTGAAAAGGATACCTAGATAGATTACCAGTTTCAATCGATCGAAGTAACCTCGATCGATCGAAGCATGCATTGGTTCGATTGCTTGAAACTATTTCAATCGATCAAACACAGATAGTTTCAATCGATCGAAACAAGTTCGATCGATTGAGTCTACCATGCTTCCAATGCCATCAGAGATTTGTTTTTTGCTGCAAAAATACTGCAGAAATAGATCTGTGACGATGCAGTTTCAAAAACATCACTAAATACTAACATACAAATCAAACTAGTATTCCAAAACGCATCTATAGATCCAAACAACCGTGGCTCTGATACCAATTGAAGGAAAAACAGGTTTAAATTTAATTTTTAAATGTGCAGCAGAAGGATTAAGTTACAAAAACTTATTGGTAGCCCAGGATTTACGACTCGTCAATTATATAGGTGCGCTGAAGAGGGGACAAGAGTTATACCTTAGTGTCTTGAATCCAATTCTAAAATCTCTGATTTCCAGTAACCTCCACTAGATGGTCTTCACTCCTATGACTCCTGCGGATACTCCCGGAATGACTAGGAATGGTGGGAACCCTAGTAGAGAGGATTAAGGAGGTTTGGGAAGTCTAAAACAGTTTTTGCAGCTTTTAGTTTTATAAAAACAACGAATACCTTTTCCAGTATCGATCGACGTGGATTCGATCGATCGAACAAAGTTCGAGCGATTGAACCTGCCATGACTTCAATCGATCGAACCAAATTCGATCAATCGAACCTCTAATGACAAGATCCTCATGTGTCATTCCAAGTATCCTGGCGGAGCTAAGAGTGGGACCTCCTAGGTTCTTTATTGTTGGCTCCGATTAGTTGTTAATTACCATGACCAAACTCTTTGGTCAGGAAACTAACCAGCTGATCAGTTAACATTTACTTCATCATAAAATGATAACTGAACTCCAATGCAAAAGAACATATCCGAAGCGATGACTAGACTTGTATGGTGTACTAATGTCCCTCTACTGTCACCATTCATAATCATGTTCAGGTAGTCGGATAAGTGTTACTGTCAACCTGAATACTGATTACATCTTCCATTCCTTGAGTCACATTCACCTCTCATGATTACCAAACATGTTGAGAACTACTTATCAGCAAGACTGCAGTTCTCAGTAATCAACTAGGTGACATTCTCAAGGGAATGCTTACTCTTTATCAGAGGGTAGATTATATCTTGACAATATATGTTCACAACCCTATGAACATGACATACCTAAGATACCCAGGTGTTCAATATGACAAGTTCTAAGTATCAAAGAATAGTAATTCGTATCTCAGTGTATGCATCTTATATATACACGAATCACTTACTATGACACTTAAGGATAAAATCATCTCATGAAAGACATAAAGAATGAAGTGTAAAGCTGAAATCCATATATTAAAATGTCAATATCTCATATATAAAGTAATGGTTTGAGGGCACAAACCTAATAGAATGTGGACCACATGTCTATGAGCATACTTTTTGGGGATTTGGACCTAAGGATGGCTGTGAGAATGCTAATGGAGTGATGATGCTGGGAACTACTCTAAAGCATGGATGCTAACGTACCACTTAAGGAACAAGGATTGCTCAAGATACACCTATGGAGTCAAGATAGAGTACAAGTCTGAGTTTAGATTGAGTTTATGTCATGTCATCAAAAAGAGAGAGAGACAGAGAGAGAGAGAGAGAGAGAGAGAGAGAGTCCAATTCAGGATATTATAATGACCATGGTTATGTTTGGTCATGAGTCTAGTTTATTTCTTAGTCATCGATTTCAATCAAAGAAGAAATAGAAAAAGTTGAATGATGTATCAGTCTTTCCTTTTGATCAATAAAAGAATTTCATCTTTATTAATTATTTTGTGCCAAATTATGAGTATATGAACTGGATGATAATTATTAGCAAAAAGAAAAATAAAAAGAAAATGAAACACCCAAGATATTGTAGAAGAGACTTCATATACAAAATTAGAGCATTGAGAAAGATCCTAAAATGTGTTTGGATTATTTCTTTGCTAAACTCCAAATGAAAACCAAAAGTTGTCACTCTATTCAAAGGCCGGAAAAGATTTCTGTCTAAGCTCTAAAAAGCATACTCAAAATGAATCCCAAGTTTCTTCTAGACTCATTCGTTTTCTATCCGATACCTGTGTCTAATCCCATCTTTCGTTAATGAGATTGAAATTGGTGCCTAGACTAAGGAGTGAGATTTATTCAAAGCTATAGTGATCATGTGGTATAATGCCTTTGCCTAAGAAAAAATATAGAAAAGAAAAAGAAAAAAATTGTCCATGCGGGAAAACTTACCAGACCTCTAAATAAAGAAATAAGCGTGTCAATACTCACTTTCCAAAACATGTAGACTTGGACAAGGGTAAAATAGGGATGGTTAAAGAGAGAAAAGAAAAGAAAAAGAAAGAGAAAGAAAAGAAATAGAAATGGGGAAAAGAAAAGGGGTGGATGAGAATGCAATAATAATAATAATAATAATAATAATAATAATAATAATAATAATAATAAGAAGAAGAAGAAGAAGAAGAAGAAGAAGAAAAAGAGAGGGGAGAAAATGAAGAACCCATAGGTCAATATTGACTATTGCGGAAAGTGGATGTGAGTAATACGTCTTATTCCTTGGTAGAAAGAATACAAGAATCGTAGATTGTTATTGACTATTGTGAAAAACTCGAAGTGAAAATACACCTTATCCTGTGGAGAAAAATATGATTAGATGACACAGTTATTGATAAGTGGAGGGGTACAAAGAGTTGACTCGCATGGATGAAACAAAAGAAACATAATAAAAAATGAAGCTTGTTAGGATGAAAACCCGAAAGCCGCCTAGGCAAAAGTTAGAGGGAAAAAAAAAGAAAAAAGAAGGAAAAAAGAAAAAAAGAAAAGAGGAAACGAAAAGAAAAAGGAAAAAAAAAGAGGGTGAAGGCATTCTACCATAATTGAACCTATGCTTACTAAAATGAACCTAATCGTGAAATGCTCTAAACACCAGTTTTGACCTTAGCTCTGAGTTTAAATCGAATCAGCTCAAATCTTGTACTGTCAAATCTTTCTCAGATCTAAATGTGATTGAGACTGAAATTCATTAGCTTGACCAAGCTAAAAAAAACAAAAAGTCTTATGCTATAATTGAACTACATTTGACCTAATTCCCATTAGGGGATATGTGGGCAACCTCTCAAAAGGTTTGGTCTCACCCATGTTAGAACCCAACCCTTTGGGTCCTGCCACTGTTGAAACACTACTTCTCATTCATGATATCATCTTAATCCTATTCCCTTGTTCGGAACTACGTTTGACCTGATTCCTACTAGGGGATACGTAGGTAACCTCCCAAAAGGTTCGGTGTCAGCCATTGACCTAAAACCATTTGCCCTTTGCACTAAGGGCAAGGCCCCCTAGAACCTTGTGTTCCTACTTTGCCTTGACACTAGGAGCAGGTCCCCATCATTAGCTTTAAAATCAAAATTATGTGATAGCCGATGGATATCCTTTGATTTTAAACAACCCCGTGCACTCTGCCCTCCATACAACGGGCAAGTCCTTACTTCAAAATTCATATCAATCATATACAAGGGGCAAGCCCTTCACTCCATGGGTTTAGTTTGATTTTTGAAAGAATTAGTCACTCATTGATTTACATACAAGGGGCAAGGCCCTCTACTATCCGTTCTATTCGAACGAGTCCAAGGGGCAAGCCCTCTACTGCCCATTTTGTTCAACTTAGTCTAACCCCTTATCATACATAAGGGGCAAGCCAAGTCCAAGTCCCTTGTCATAAACAAGGGGTAATGTTATTCTGAGGTGATGTCTTCATGTGAGTTTAGACGGAGTCGTATTTTTGCTCTTTGATTGGAAATGAAAGTTTGAGGTCATAATGCGGAGAGAGTAAAGAGTTGGTTACGAATATGACTAGGGAATCCTTGTATTTATGCGTGAAGTCTCATCTCAAAGAATTGGGTGACTAGAAAAAGAATAATCTAGATCATGCACAAGGTACATCACTCGTAGAAAGGCACTATGTCAAAAGAAAATAGAAATATGTTATTTGACTTGGTTGTCTTTAAATGCAATTTTGAGTCGTAGAGTCGTAGACTTTGTGGGTGTATCGTGAGCAATAGAATAAGAATATTTGAAGTATAAGGAAAAAAGAAAGAAGTCCATGAGCATATGTGTGATCTTCTGAAATGAGCCATGTCCACAACATTATTGCATCATCATGCATGACCGTCTAAACTAGGGGCAATGTTCACATCTCTCGAATTTCATAAATTTAATCCCCATGATTTCAAGGATATCTATAATAATGATTGTGAAATGCATGTGTGGTTCACCTTTGCTGGCTCCACAATGTTTCCCTTTTAAGAGTAGTTTGCCTTTACTGGCTCTACATGATTTTATAGATGAATGAGTGACCCCCGCATAGCATGATGATTTTATTGCATACTCATTTTGGTTTCATGCACCACACTCGTTGTTTACCTTAAATGGCTCAATAGTGTGCTTCCTAAAGAGTAGTTGGCCATCAGAGGCTCTACATGTTATTGATAGTGAGCATCGCTCACGTTTGCATGAGCATATATATATATATATATATATTACAATATCGTTGAGACATGCACCGCATTCATTCTTTGCCTTAAATGGCTCAATGATTGCGTTTCTTTGAGAGTAGTTCACCCCTTTGGCTCTACATTACATTTAACTGATAAGTGGGTAACCCCCACATTTGCATATGGATTCTCTTGAGCATTTTCTTGAGATCATACATTGCATTGATCCTTGCATTCCCCAAATAGAATAGTTCGCATCTTTGGCTCTACGTTACATTGCAATGCATTGATTGATTTTCATAATGTTAATCCTTGATTTGATTTTGAGTGATTAATAAGTGGTTTTCAAATGCTAAATAAGAGTCTTTGAAATAAAGTTTGAATGTGAGGATGATAGGACCAAGATTTAGAGAGTGAAAATAGAGAAGAAGGAGCAACTTTGGAGAGAAAAACAAGCAAAATTCAAAATAGGAAGCAAATGAGGATAAAAATGCCTAAAAAGAGGCTAAAAGCCAGGGTGGCTCTCCCTGAGTGCCGCGCGGCACTCTCCTGTTGCCACCATTGCGCTCGACCCATGTTTTTACATTTATGCCCCTATAATGCCCTATTTGATCCTCGGACCCAATTTTGGCTCCAATTTGATCCTTTTGATGCATTTTTAATTGATTTTTCATGAGAATGAATGCTTGGAAACATTGATAAGATATCATTTGCATGCATATAAATCCCCAAAAGAGCAACTAGTTTCATTTAGCACTACATCGAATTTGTTTCCATGTAGTCTTGCATTGTTGCATTCATCCGTTCAAGTTAGTTTTGAGTCGAGTATAGTACTCCTAGTTAGCCCCGACGGCTCTAGAAGTAATTTCCCAGTAGAATAGCGTCGCATATATTCCCCAACAGAATATTTAACCTCATCGCAATAATCTCTTGCACTGTTGCACTAGTCGAATTAAAGAACATTGAATCCCAGTTGCACGGCATTGCCTTTCCACTGTCATACCTATTGAATTGAGTGAAGTCTTAAATCATGTGTAGTGCTCCTGGATTGCCTTAATGGCCCCATGAGTACCTTTTCCTCAGCAGAGTTACATCGTATCCCATCCCATGGTTTGCCTTATATGGCTCCATGTATTTGAATTCCCCAGTAGAGTTGCCCTCCTTGCTTAGCTTGCGCGAACAGCTACGCACAGAGATGTTGCAAAGCCCTCGATGAGGCACCCCGCAGTCGCAGTCGCAAATGCTTGTGATGTTAGCCGTAACTGGTTCATCACTGCGTCTTTCGGGCATAGATTTCCTTAAGTGGCTCTACGGACCTTTTTTTTGTCTCCACCTGCGCAAAGAGTTATGCACAGAGATGTCGTAAAGCCCTCGATGAGGCACCCTACAGTCACAATCGAAACACTCATGATGTTTATCATAATTGGCTCATCACTGCGTATCCTAGGTCCAATTCACTTTAAGTGGCTCTGGAGACCTTTTTTTTCCACCTAACTCGCACGAAGAGCTACATATAGAGATGTCACAAAGCCCTCTAGCTGAGGCACCCTTGCATCATCCACACTTAGGACACCTCGTTATTGCATCATCCACGCTAAGGATACCCCGTTGTTGCATCTTCCATGCTAAGGACACCCCGTTGTTGCATCGTCCGAGCTAAGGACACCTCGTTATTGCATCGTCCGCGATAAGGACACCCCATATTGCATCGTCCGCTTTAAGGACATCTTTCATGATACCCCGAGTATGTTGCATGTTAGTAGTGGTTTAAGTTTCGTATCATTCATTTTGTGTTTTACTTGGACTATTGCTTGCATGTGGCATATTTGTTGAACTACGGTTGGTCTGATTTTTTGTAAAAGAATATATAGGCAACTCTTTCAAGCATGACCACTTGATTTTTGGGGTTTTCTTTTTGTGCTTGCATGTGTTGATTTTTTCAATTTTCTTCCTGAAGTCTTCCGGACTCACTAAAAGGTTGTCATGCATGCTTTGACATTCCCTTGTGACGCGCATTGCTTGCAAAGCTCTGTCAAAGAGGGGCAAACTATAGACACCCTATTTTGGTTCGTCCGTTCAATAGAAGGAACCCCGCCTCAAGAAGAACCCGATGACTAGAATCAGGAATGTCAATTTTATAAAGCAGAACTCTATGATGCATCGTGGTTTCTGAGATATGATTGAATAACCTCTAGGAAGCCTTAGGTACGTTAGAAACTCAATTCAGAGAAAAAAAACCCAATTAAGATAGTTTTTTCATATGAAATGACGAAACATTTCCTTTTACCGAGTAAAATCTGGACCTCGGTGTAGGATCGTGAGAACTCCCTAAACAAAATTGTCCTAAAATAGGCTAAATCAGTGACCCAATCCTTCAAATTGGCCAAAAACCACTTAGGAAAAATTTTACCCTTTTTGCACCTCATAGGTTTGCTCCTTTTTGGAGTCAGCCTCACTCTTTTGACAATAACTCAAAATCTACAAATGTTTATTGAATGAGACCAAAAGTATCTTAAACTATACTTCCATATCTTTCCAACAGTATATCAGAAGCCCAAAAAGGATAACCGAGGTGAGAGAGCAAAGTCTGGGAAAAATAGAGAGAAAACATAATATTCTGGGCTAAGTGCCATAGTGGCACTCTTGAATGCCGCGTGTCACTCAAGATTGCCACATGACAGTCAGCCAAGTGCCACTATGGCTCTTAGATGTCCCAGATTCATTCTAGACCCTTGACTTAACCCCAATCCGCGTGAAAACGTCAAAAAATGTGAAAAATTGTGTTTCTTTTGTTCCACATCTCTTAACTATAAGACTTTACATCCAAATCTCCAACTATAATAGGGGGTCCTCCCCTCCCCATCAACACAACATGAAAATCCTAAGGATTAGAGAGCCAAGGAAACTCCTCTGGAGGATTTCGAAGCACTCCTAGAAAATCATTAGGAAAAGTATAAGTTTTAGAGTTAGGATTAAGTCTTGGAGATTGTAGTGCTAGCGGAGCTCTGCCGGAGGAAGATTCTGAGGGCGTTTCTTGGGGTAAAGCCTTCTTCTTCTCTTCTTTCTTGTTTTTACAAGTTTTCCTTAGTTTTGATATATTTTCTTGTTTGTTCATAGTAATTATTTTCTTAGTAGTTTGGATCTTCTAGGCTTCTAGGTTAGCCTTCTTGTAACACCTATAATTTTTCTTTCATTAATAATATCAGTTTTTTTTTCGAATTTCTGTATTGGACCGACTATATTATTATACTTTTTTTTTAATTACGTGACGGTATGGACGTGTTGTAGTATTACCATATAGACTGTAGTAACCATACCGACTCGACCATAATAAGATTTAACTTAGTCCCGTACCCGGACTCGGACATTAGAATTAATACCCGGTTGTATGTAAATCGAGACTGACACGTATACCGAGGAACTTATGCACGTAAACTGAGAAAGTTGCACACAACCAAGGTAGGCCCCACATGGCCGGCCACATGGCAGCCCCATGTGCCACTCCTTACACTTGTCATCTCCTCCCATGACATTTGCCCATATATTGGACATGTGTCTTTGCATGAACTCATGCAAATGGCACCTAGCCATGCCAATCTCCTATATACAATGCACATACACACAATTGAGACACTTTTATCTCTATAATCTGCATATAATTGAGAGGGAGAGAGAGAGCTACAGTTATAGCTCCATGGAAGAATAGAAGAAGAAGAAGTTCATCCTTGAAGTTTGAAGATTCAAGCTTCACTAAGCATCAACCAATATCAAGCTTAAATTTCAAGCTTTAGTGAGTAAATTATGAGTAATTGTGAGTAATTTAACTCAATTTAGAACCCATATAATATGTACTAATGTTTAGTAGAATTTTGATGTTGTTGTGTTGAAGTTTTCATGACATGCAAGACAAATCCATAAATCTAAGAAACTGAAACTCTCAGCAGAACATAGTTTAGTAAAATGAATGTTTTATGCAGCTCAAAAATCCGAATTAAGCTAGGTTTTTTTGTGGTAAACGCTAACTCATATATCTACAAATAACTCTTCTATAGATCAGTCTAGAAATCACTCTTTCATGGGCGAAATGCATGTACAATGCAGTGTTATAAACCTGGGAAAACAGAAACTTCCTGCAGAATGTAGTTTAGGAAAATGGATGTTTTGAGGAGCTCAAAAATCGGAATTAAGCTAGAGTTTTTTGTGGTAACAGCTAACTCATTTATCTACAAATAACTCTTCTATAGCTCAGTCTAGAAATCACTCCTTCATGGGTGAAATGCATGTACAACGCAGTGTTATAAATCTGAGAAACTGAAACTTTCAGCAGAACATAGTTTAGTAAAATGAATGTTTTGTGCAGCTCAAAAATGAGAATTAAGCTAGGTTGTTTTTGTTAAGAAAGCTAACTCATTTATCTACAAATAACTCTTCTATATTTCAGTCTAAAAACCCCTCCTTCATAGGTGAAATTCACGTACAATGCAGTACTATAAATCTGGGACAGAACAGTCCGAGATATAAGAAATGTCTTGTAAAATAAATAGTTTGAGTAGTTCAAAAATGTAATTGAAGCTAGATTTTTTTTGTACATGAAGATATTCCTATTATCTACAATGTTTTAGTTTTGAGTTTGATCTACAAAACAATTTATCATGCCCAAATAAATCATGTTAATTCAGTCAACACTTTGAAAATGTGTCTTGGCAGAATGTATAGCTTTTTGTATAATGTTTTGTTTATGCATGGTGTTGATTGTTGATGCTAGTTTTCTAGTACATGTGTTTTTATGAAAATCTCGTGCTATGGTAGTGCTATCGCGTAGATGAGTATGTTAAGGGTTTCGTCTATGTGTTTATTGGTATTAAATTCACGTTATAAATCCATGAGCTACGTGCTATGTTTCTATTGTTATGAATATAGTCTAATGACCGTTGAAAGTTCATACCCAAACTCTAAGTATATTGTATGGCACGATTATTGCGTTGACAAGTGATCGGGAAAGTTTCCATCGTAGTATATTGAGAGGAAAACGGAATGTCGAACATAAAGCGAAATACTGATGGTTATAAATGGATGATATTAATGAACTAAACTACAAAACGTACGAACATGAAAAATAACGATAAAACCTTCAATAATAGATTTAATGCGAATAAGGGACGTTGGGTTTCGTTTCTAGTCGGGTGACTACCGGTCAAAGTTGATTCGTGAACTTTCGTGTCGTGTTTGGATATTTCTTGCAAAATTGGTCTTTCGGTAATTCTATGGTGTCGATTGGTGAGTTATGTTTTGTTCCTTGATCTGAGGATCGGCATGACGTGTTCGATCAAGTGCGGATGACCTGAGGATCGTCATGACGTGTTCGATCAAGTAGTTTATTAGTTTTCTGCACCCTTGGACTGAGGATCGGCATGACGTGTTCGGTTATGTACGGGTGACTTGAGGATCGGTATGACGTGTTCGTCCAAGTGATTATTAATTTCCCGTACCCTTGGTCTGAGGATCGGCATGACGTGTTCGGTAACGTGCGGGTGACCTGAGGATCTACATGACGTGTTCGATAACGTGCGGGTGACCTGAGGATCTACATGACGTGTTCGACCAAGAGATTGTTAATGTCCCGCACACTTATGCCATTTGGGCGACAGTTAACTCTTTATTGTTGAGTGTTGTACTTTCTTAACCAGTAAATGCGTTTGGAGTTAAGTCTTCTTTCAGTCAATGTCATTGGTCAGTTCAGTTCTGGGTTAAGTTTCAAAAGGAATGATTGGGTTTAAATATGACATAATTTTGAGAATAAGAAAAGAAGAACAAGACATAGTATCGAGAATAAGAAATGATGAATGAGATATGGTTTCGAGAAATAAGAAGAGATGAAGAATAACTTACCTTAAGTGGTGGTAACCTTAAGGGGACCCTCACTTAGCTTAACCGCTAACGGCTTTTCATGCCGCTGGACCTTCCACGTCCAGCCTTTGCAGGTCCAGACGGAGCCGACTGCTATCAAGATGCTGACTTTACTACTGAAGACTATGCTGGTGAAGATTACTACGAGGAAGGCTACAGTTTCGCCAGCTGAAGACTTTGGAGCTTTTTCTTTTGTTATAATTCTGTTATTATTATGTTAGTGATGTAATAGTTTAGCTAGTCTTGTAATATGTATCTTTTGGACATCTTTTTGTCCTGTAATATACTACTGATGTAAGACTTGGATGTTTTAAATTTCCGCTTCCGCTGAACTTAGTCACTTTCCCATATCACATAATTGTTATAAGCATGTTTGGACAATCAGGTGACACTCACAACCAGTCACGTGTCTACGAACCCATAAAGGAAATTTATTTTTCCCTATTTTTGGTACTTCGGGGCGTGACACTTCTATCCCATTTGTGGATAGGCTATCCCTAGTGGTCCCTATTCTAACCATGGAATAGCCACCACTAGTGGGATTGGTAGCCAAGCCATGGCTATTCCAATCTCACTAGGGACCATGAAACCCTAATTATCCTAACTTAGCATTGCTTATTCTTTTCTAACCTAGTATAGCTTATTCATGCTTATCCATGCATCCTGCATACACATACACACTATCTACACACAGAGTAGTAGGATATCTTGATTAAGGGTAACACATGCACACATGCACATAGTGTTCATGTTTGGTTATTATGCTTGTATTATCTTAACCATGTCAATTAGGAAACTATAATTGGAATGCTGTGCTATCCCGGGTAAGTCCTAATACCTTTCTTATTTATTGCTTTCCTAGATCTCCTAGAAGCATGATTAAGGGGATTAAATCAATTTAATTCCTTATATGATATTTGTGCATAGATATCCTATTTTTCTAGGGTTTGAGTGTGATTTTCACGTTTACTTTCCTTTTTATTTCCTTTGGCATGTATGGGGGAGCGTAGTAATACGTTTAGTCTCTGAATTACTATTTTAGCATATGCATTACATGTAATTGCTTAGTTTCTTGCACAATTTTCTTTAATTAGCTGTTCATAACTTGAATTAGGATTGCATTAGAAATAGTCGAAACGATCCTCATAATATCTAGTCAAACACCTTGAAAGTTGAGTAGAGGCCTGTCTTCGGATGGGCGAGAGGGGGTGTTTTTGCACGATCTAGCTCCTTCCTCACTCGTACCTTAACCCCCGAACCGAGTTCTTTGGTGACGATGGGGCGGTGCTCTCTATCCATTAGACATGATAGATTTAGTTTTCTTGGTTTCCTTTATCAAACCAAGTGGCGACTCTGTTAGTGAGGATCTCTCTGGATTTTGCCTTATGGGATAAAACATAGATTACTCACTCATGTAGCCTCGGATATGGATCATGGGTATCGATTGTTGCCTCGGGTTGGATAAAAAGCCCCATAGAATAAAAAATATGAGTAATCTAAATCGGCCGGATCGGATAAAGGCTAATGAAGGGTGTTGAACCTTACTCGTGGTTGTTGGCATGAGATTTGAAATGGGACAATCAAGCGGGTTTAATCCTTCTAGGCCCTAAGCTTGGTTCGGGTACCCACAGTTGCTCAAGGTCAAGTTGGACAGACTCGTTTAAATGCGATCATCCCAGAGGATGCAGGATATGATGAAGCTGAGCAGCAGAATATGGAAGGTACTCTTACATTATTTAGCACTCGAGTTAAGGTGTTAATTGACACTGGTGCTTCGGATTCATTTATTGTTATCAGAATTGTTAAACTTTTAGGTTTAGTACCCCAGGAGCTTGATATAGCCTTGAATGCGGTATCACCTTTGGGAGTCATCGTAAGATTAGGAAAAGTGTGCAAGGACTGTACCTTAACCCTTGAGGATAGAATTCTTCCCGCAGATCTAATCATTTTGTCAATGAAGGAATTTGACATCATCTTAGGATTTGATTGGCTCATGAAGTATTGTGCTAAGTTGGACTGTGCCAATAAGATGATTACTTTTTTAGTATCCAAAAGTCAGCCTTTTGATTTTTAGTGCAACCCCTCTGGTGATGCATTTCTTACCAGCCATCTAGCAGCTATCGAGAGCTCAACTTTAGAACTCACGGTCGCACATATTCCCATAGTCCGAGACTTTGGGGATGTGTTTTGGAATATTTTAGGATTGCTACCCAAGTGAGAGATTAAATTTTGCATCGACTTAGTGCCCGATAGTTTACCACAATCGAAGGCTCCTTATCGGATGGCACCAACAGAGATACAAGAACTAAAGAAGCAAGTTCAAGAGTTAGAGGACCTCATGTTTGTTCGACCAAGCACGTCGCCTTGAGGAGCGCCAGTGCTATTTGTTAAGAAGAAGGACGTAACCCAATGACTCTGTATCGACTATAGGGAGATCAACAAGGTCACGATTAAGAATAAGTACCCACTCCTTAGAATCGATGATCTGTTTGATCAGTTGCAAGGTGCGACAACTTTCTCAAAGATCGATCTATGATTCTATAACAACCTGCAATTTCAATTAATTTCTAATTGCATTTCCATATTTATTTTATTTTGTTACTTGTTCTCATTGGTTAGAAAAATTCTTTAATTGGGGTTTAATTGTAATTTTTATTATTTATTTAAGAAACCTGCATTGGAATTTCAAACTGTATTTCAAAACGGTGAAAATATTTACTCTTGACTCAAACTGTATTTTTATGAAACCAGAAAATTATTTCCTTCGTTAATATAATTTTTCTGTATTTTTGTGGTGATCACCACGTAGCAAAAATACCAGTTTATGCTCAAAACTGTCCGCGCCGTGTTAATCTCCCATAGTTTGGGAATCTCCACCGATCCTGTAGTGACACTTGCTTTAATCTCATTAATGTTAGCAATGATAAGATAGGCTTGTTTGGATATGCACTTTGTGTATGTGTAATTTTAATGGTATAAGTTGTTTTCCCAAACAACTAAAGTGATTCCTAGAATAATTGTTTATGCCTTGTTTCGCTATGCTATTTAGGTATGTGTTGTTTTGTGCCAAAAGCTAGAATTGTCAAACACCTCTATCTTGACCCCTAGACCCCCCAATTGACCCCTATAGTCTGATTTTATACATACATAAGTATATATTAGCTTGTATGTATAATTTATATTTAGGAAATTACAAAACAATTAGTTTGTAGAGTGAGGGAGGTTGATCTTGGCCCTCAAGTTTTGATTTTCTATATAGATACACTACACTTATACACACACATTCTGGGGCTTTCAAACTAAAATTCAGAAGAAAGAAGAGAGAGTACAGAGAGTTTATACAGAAATTTTTTTGAGAGAGAAAGCTCTTCTCCATAGCTAGAAATTTGAAAATGGGTTAGCTTATTTTGATTATCTTTCTCAACAACACTTCATTCTTATATCTCAGTGAGTATTATTAACTCACTATGTAATGTAATTCATGTTTGTTTACTATTTAAATAGCTTAAATTCAAATCACCATTGTTACATTCATCCATGGAAGCTTGAAGTTTGAATAACATGATTTTTCAACCTTAACCAAAATTCGTTTTTAGAGATGAATATGAAAGATTATAGTATGTAGAGACTATGATTGAAGTATTAGAGCCTAATTCATTCATATCGCAACGTATATTAAAAATAAAATTTCGTCACCTCTCGGTTTTTTCATAAAATCCAAGAGCTATGATTGAAATTGGTTAAATCCGATCACATATTCTTAATCCTTGTGGAAAAATGGACAAAACCATATATTACAAGTCATGTTTACTTTTAGATTTGAAAATGAGTCAAAAATAGGCTTTAAATTCGTAACAGGGGAGAAACTGCTAAAGAAGATGCAGTGCCAATCGATTGGCATGTTTACCAATCTATTGGCATGTTTACCAGATTGGTATGTTTTCCAATCGATTGGTATGTTTACCAATCGATTGGCATTTTTCAGCACTGACGACTTTAGTAAAATGGTCATAACTTCCTCAATAAAACTCGAAAACGTGCACCGTTTGAAGTGTTAAGCGTTGGAAACTAGCCTCAAAGACCTTTATTTTGATATATAATTCATCCACAAAAAGTATATCTCATTTTTTAGGACATTGCTTCAAGGTGGACCCACTTGTGTTCTAGTAGCAATAAAAGCATATTAAACTATTCTTTGATGAATTCACCTGTTGTTTCATATAAGATTTGATTTTTTCTTGTATATCCATGGTTATCGTTCCCAGTATTTTATATTTTCTGCATAAGTTACATGGCATACATGGGGAGTCAGTTTGCATGGTAAGTGTGGGTCAGTGTGAAAAGAGTAAGTGGTTGAGATTGCATATTGGACACTCCCTGGTACGTGTGTACTAAAGTGTGATGTTTTGAGATTGCAGCTAGAGTATCGTTGAAATGTGATGGTGACAAAATTGGACACTCCCTAGCGTCCATGGAAGCGCTAAAGTGTGTGACGCCGACTTGGACATTCCCTGGTACCCATGGTAGTGCTAAAGTGTGGCCTACTGGACACTCCCTGGCATACGTGGTATGGATAAAGTGTGAGGCAATTGGACACTCCCTAGTACCCCATACTAAAGTGTGAGGCAAACTGGACACTCCCTGGTACCCCTATACTAAAGTGTGGTCACCTTAGTTGGTTAGTACCGATTCTCCTTAGTTCAAAACTCGAACTCCTGGTTGGTTTCATCGTTGAGATGATTGTGCATGTTTTGTCACGTCGACAAGAATGTTGGCAGTCGCCAAATATCCTCGGACATATCCATTTAGAAATTAGCCAAGTTGGTTCTGACATATGAAGTTCCTTTAGATAGATAGTAGCCGAGTCCCTTAGGAGTTAAGGTACGCCATAGCCCTCATGAATAGCTTAAGCACTGACGAACTTCCTGAGTCAGATCTCGGAACAGTCAGCATAGCCTACGACCCAGAGTTTAGAAGGAGAATAAGAATAAGAATAAGATCTCTTCGCTATTAGACATAGTCCTAGTTCGAATACGTGTTGGGTGTATTATGTGTGCTTGGATTGTATTGTATACTTATGTTATAGTGCGAGTATATTATATATGATATTAACTTGTTAGGCTTGACTGATGTGTAGGAGCATAGATGGCTGAGTCGTCTTAGGCAACCGAGAACCAATCAAGCAGACAATCCCAGCTATTATCCCTAGAAGTCGATCTCACTGGCTTGGTCGGATCACTTATTCTGAGCTTATAGGAGATGAGAGATAGAGTCACCGTAGGTCAGTTAGGAGATCATCGATATGAGAGTTTTCTTGTGAAATCATTTGAACTGCAGCAAGGCAAAAGAAAGTTCCAAGAGGTGATGACTCCAGTTGAGAACAAGGGTACAAGTAGACCAAGCAGCCTCTATGCTAATTGCAACCTACCAGGTCACATTTGGTATGATTGCAATGAAACTAGAAGACCGTGAGATCCCTGCAAGGTTGATTGTTCTATCAATGAAGGAGTTTGACATAATCCTAGGGATGGATTAGCTCGCTCAGAATCAAGCAAAGTTAGATTGTGTGAGGAAGAGAATCACACTCTCCGACAATGGGAATCATGCTTTTGATTTCCAATGTAAACCTTTAGGAGATATGTTCCTCACAAGATGCTTAGCGAACATCGAAGTCGTTAGTACAGAAATGACAGTGTCATCTATACCTGTTGTCAAAGATTTCAAGGAAGTATTTCAAGAAATTTTTGGTTTACCACCCGAGAGAAGTATAAAGTTCTATATTGAACTTATACCAGGTACTGCACCAATCACTAAAGTTCCCTACCAAATGGTCCTCGTCGAACTGTTAGAATTGAAAGAACAAGTTCAAGAGCTTGAGAAGCTAAGTTTTGTACGTCCAAGTACATCGCCTTGGGGAGCACCAGTGCTATTCATAAAGAAGAAGGACAGAACACTTCGGCTATATATCGATTACAGAGAATTGAACCAAGTGACTATAAAGAATAAGTATCCCTTACCTCAGATTGACGATTTGTTTGATCAACTACAAGCAGCTACAACATTTTTCAACATAGATCTACGGTCGGGATGTCATCAGTTGAGGGTACGGAAGGAAGACATACCTAAGATTGCTTTCAGAATCCGATATGGTCACTATGAGTTTTTGGTAATGCCATTTGGAATGACGAATGCCTTGACAGTGTTTATGGATCTGATGAACAGAGTGTTCAAGCCTTATTTGGATCAATTTGTCATCGTCGTCATAGATGATATTTTAATCTATTCTAAGTCGAAAGAAGAGCACGAACAACATCTACGGATTACGATGCAGAAGCTCAAGGATCACCACTTGTATGCCAAGTTCAATAAGTGTGAGTTCTGATTGCGAGAGGTAAAATTTTTTTGGGACACAAGGTGTCATCCTAAGGAATTTCTGTGGATTCATCCAAGATAGATGCTGTATCAAACCGGGTTAGGCCAACTAACCCTACAGAAGTGAGGAGTTTCCTTGGACTCGCTGGTTATTACCAGAGATTTGTTGAGGGATTCTCCAAGATAACTGCACCATTGACTGGACTAACTAAGAAAGCTCAGAGATTCGAGTGGACAGAGAAGCATGAGCTCACCTTTCTAGAATTGAAAGAGAGACTCGCCATCGCACCAGTGCTAGCTATACCCAAGCCTGATGAGAAATTCACTATCTTTAGTGACGCATCATAACAAGGATTAGGGTGTATGCTTATGCAAGGTGGTAGAGTTATCACCAATGGGTCTAGACAACTGAAATCGAATGAGTTAAAGTACCCCACTTATGATTTAGAATTGGCAGTGGTTGTTTTTGCACTCAAGATTTGGAGACATTATCTCTACGGTGAGAAGTTTGATTTGTTCTCCGATCACAAGAGTCTGAAATATTTGTTCACACAGAAAGAGTTGAACATGAGCCAACACAGATGGATGGAGTTGATTAAAGACTACGACTTCACGTTAGAGTACCACCCTGGTAAAGCTAATGTGGTCGCGGATGCTTTGAGTCGACAAACTCGTGGAACGATCACCTCCTTGATGGTTAGAGAATGGCAAGCATTGAAGATGTTGGCTGAGTTCTATGTGCAGAGTGTGGATGAAGGAGAAGGATAACTTTTTGGATGTATTATCCTACAGCCTACTCTTATTGACTGCATTATCGAGGCCCAAAAAGCAGATGAGAAGTTTCGGGCGGCTTGTTAAGATGTCAGAGAAAGATCCGACAGAATGGAAGGTGGGAAGTGATGGGGGACACAGATGCAAGGATAGATTATGTGTACCAGATTTTGGAAATTTGAGAAATGATATTCTGGAAGAAGCACACAAGTCAAGATTTACAGTTCACCCGGGAGGAACAAAGATGTACAAGGACTTGAAGAGGAACTTTTGGTGGGAAGGTATGAAGAAGGACGTGGCTGAATTTGTATCCAAATGTTTGACGTGTCAACAAGTCAAAGTTGAACATTAGAGACCCTTGGGATTGTTGCAGCCGCTACCTGTTCCAGGTTGGAAGTGGGAGCATATCACTATGGATTTTGTTGTGGGATTGCCTCGGTCTCAATAGAATCATGACACCATTAGGGTAATTGTGGACAATTTGACTACATCGGCTCACTTCATTGCCTATAGTACGATGTACCCGATAGAAAGAATGAGCCAAATGTACATACAACAAGTTGTGTGACTTCACGGTGCATCTGTGTCAATTGTGTCAGACCGCAATGCACGTTTTACTTCTGAATTTTGGGAAAGTTTGCAAGAAGCTATGGGAACCTCGCTCAAGATAAGTATTACTTTTTACCCTAAGATAGATGGGCAAACTGAGCGTGTTAATCAGATTATGGAGGATTTGCTTAGGGCTTGTGTTATCAATTTTGAAGAATCTCGGGAGACACCCTTGCCATTGATTTAATTTGCCTATAACAATAGTTATCACACAAGTATTGGGATGACTCCGTTCGAAGCATTGTATGGACGACCATGTCATTCTCCATTATGTTGGGTAGAGGTTGGAGACACAGAATTGTTAGGCCTATATTTGGTTAGAGAAACTAACGAGAAGATTTCTCTTGTCAAGGAAAGGAGGAGAACTGCACAGAGCAGGTATAAAAGCTATGTCGATTGAAGTCAAAAGATTTGGATTTCAGTATCAGAGATCACGTACTCCTTAAGGTTTCACTGACCCAAGGAATGGTACATTTTGGTCTCGAGAGAGGGAAGTTAGCCTTGCGTTTCATCGGGCCATTTGAGATTTTGGATCGTCTTGGGAAAGTGGCTTATCGACTCGCACTGCCACCAAAGATGTCTAGGGTTCATAATGCGTTTCATGTTAGTATGATGAGAAAATACACACGAGATCTCTCACGTGTGGTTAGTTTCGATGAAATTGAGATGAGTCATAATGTTTCCTACAAGGAGAGGCCCGTGAAAATTCTGGATCAGAGTATCAAGAAGTTGAGGAATAAGGACATTCCATTGGTGAAGGTTCAGTGGAATCACCGTGATGAGAATGAAGCCTCATGGGAAGTCGAAGCTGATATGAGGAAGAAATACCCGGAGTTGTTTCATGACTAGTTAGTCCAGATCTCGGGGACGAAATCCTGTTTAAGGGGGGAATGATGTACCAACCTGTAATTTCAATTAATTTCTAATTGCATTTTCATATTTATTTTATTTTGTTACTTGTTCTCATTGGTTAGAAGTTCTTTAATTGGGGTTTAATTGTAATTTTTATTATTTATTTAAAAGCACCTGCGTTGGAATTTCAAACTGTATTTCAAAATAGTGAAAATATTTACTCTTGACTCAAACTATATTTTTATGAAACCAGAAAATTATTTCCTTTGTTAATATAATTTTTTTGCATTTTTGTGGTGATCACCGTGCAGCAAAAATACCAGTTTATGCTTAAAACTGTCCGCACCGCGTTAATCTCCCATAGTTTGGGAACCTCCACCAATCCTGTAGTGACACTTGCTTTAATCTCATTAATGTTAGCAATGATTAGGTAGGCTTGTTTGGATATGCACTTTGTGTATGTGTAATTTTAATGCTATAAGTTGTATTCCCAAATAACCAAAGTGATTTCTAGACTAATTGCTTATGCCTTGTTTGGCTATGCTATTTAGGTGTGTGTTGTTTTGTGCCAAAATCTAGAATTGCCAAACACCTCTATCTTGACCCCTAGACCTCCTAATTGACCCCTATAGTTTGATTTTATACATACGTAAGTATATATCAGCTTGTATGTATAATTTATATTTAGGAAATTACAAAACAATTAGTTTGTAGAGTGAGGGAGGTTGATCTTGGCCCCCAAGTTTTGATTTTCTATATAGATACACTACACTCTTATACACACACATTCTGGGGGCTTTCAAACTGAAATTCAGAAGAAAGAAGAGAGAGTACAGAGAGTTTATACAAAAAAAAATTTTAAGAGAGAAAGCTCTTCTTCATAGCTTGAAATTTGAAAGTGGGTTAGCTTATTTTGGTTATCTTTCTCAACAACACTTCAATCTTATATCTCAGTGAGTATTATTAACTCACTATGTAATGTAATTCATGTTTGTTTACTGTTTAAATAGCTTAAATTGAAATAACCATTGTTATGTTCATCCATGGAAGCTTGAAGTTTGAAAAACATGATTTTTCAACCTTAACCAAAATTTGTTTTTAGAGATGAATATGAAAGATTATAGTACGTAGAGACTACAGTTCAAGTATTAGAGCCTAATTCATTCGTATCGCGACGTATATTAAAAATGAAATTTCGTCACCTCTCGGTTTTTCGTAAAATCCGAGAGCTACAATTGAAATTGGTTAAATCCGATCACATATTCTTAATCCTTGCGGAAAAACGGAGAGAACCATACATTACAAGTCATGTTTACATTCGGATTTGAAAATGGGTCAAAAATAGGCTTTAAATTCATAACAGGGGAAAAACTGCTGAAGAAGACGCAGTACCAATCGATTGGCATGTTTTCCAATCGATTGGTATGTTTACCAATCGACTGACATTTTTGAGCACTGATGACTTTTAGTAAAATGGTCATAACTTCCTCTAGAAAACTCGACAACGCCCACCATTTGAAGCATTGGAAACTAGACTCAAAGACCTTTCTTTTGATATGTAATTAATCCATAAAAAGTATATTCCATTTTTGAGGGCATTGCTTCAAGGTGGACCCACTTGTGTTCTAGTAGCGATAAAAGCATATTAAACTATTCTTTGATGAATTCACCTGTTGTTTCATATAAGATTTGATTTCTTCTTGTATATCCATGGTTATCGTTCCTACTACTTCATATTTTCTGCATAAGTTACATGACATACATGGGGAGTCAATTTTACATGCATGGTGAGTGTGGGTCAGTGTGAAAAGAGTAAGTAGTTGAGATTGCGTATTGGACACTCCCTGGTACGTGTGTACTAAAGTGTGATGTTTCGAGATTGCGACTAGAGTATCTTTGAAATGCGACGGTGACAAAACTGGACACTCTCTGACGCCCATGGAAGCGCTAAAGTGTGTGACGCCGACTTGGACATTCCCTGGCACCCATGGTAGTGCTAAAGTGTGGCCTACTGGGCACTCCCTAGCATACATGGTATGGCTAAAGTGTAAGGCAATTGGACATTCCCTCGTACCCCGTACTAAAGTGTGAAGCAAACTGGACACTCCCTGGTACCCCTGAACTAAAGTATGGTCACCTTAGTGTTTCAAGATACTGGAGTGAGAGAGCGTTGGGTGATGTGTTGTCGAGAGAAAAGAGTTGGTAAGATGAGAATGGTTGCATTGTTCCAAGGCACGGTCACATGTGTTATGGATAAACATTTATAATGTTATTCTTAATATTTTATAATGTGAATTCAGCTCTATATTGTTAACCAGTTGATTATGAAACCATGAAATGGAAAAATAGTAATTGAGGATGTTTTACATTCGAGTACGTGTTTTTAATACTCACCAACTTCATAAAGCTGACGACGTTGATGCGCCCTGGACATTCATGTCTAGGCTTTTTCAGGTTATAATCAAACTGGACTATACGATTATGCGAATTGACTTTCAACTACCTGAGGAGGAAATTTATTATTAATGATTTATGTTATAAATCGAATTTGTAACAAGGAAAATTGAAATAGATATTATTTTATTTTAAGGCGGATTGTGCCTTTAGTTATCGCGTGTTGTAATAATTAATATTTTGGAAAAATTTTATAAGCATTGATTGCTCTAATTCTGATTTAATTTTATTATTGTTCGACATTTGGGACGGAGTCATTCCTTTAAACTGTTGCGACCTACTGGTCCGTAAAGAAAATTAAATGCTTTCCCTATTTATGCTACGTCAAGGCGTGACAAATTCGGATAGCACCAACTGTTGGTTCGACCCAAGGATATTTTGAAGACTGCTTTTAGGGCGAGGTACGAGCATTATGAATTCTTGGTTATGTCTTTTGGATTAACCAACGCTCCAACGGTATTTATGGACCTAGTGAACAGAGTATTTAGACCCTACTTTGACTAGTTCATTATTGTGTTCATAGATGACATTTTGATTTACTCAAAGACTAAGGAGGAACATGAAGAACATGTAAGGATCACACTACAGACCCTTTGAGATAACCAACTGTAAGCGAAGTTCAGCAAGTGCGAGTTCTGGCTGAAGGAAGTCAAGTTTCTAGGATATATTGTCTCACAAGATGGAATAGCTGTAGACTCATCAAAGACAGACGCAGTTCTGAATTAGAATATGCCAACCACTGCAACAGAAGTCAGAAGTTTTCTTGGTCTAGTTGGATACTTTCAAAGATTTGTGGAAGGATCCTCCAAGATTGTGGGACCTCTTGCCGGACTAACGAAGAAGGATTTGAAGTTTGAATGGAGTAACAAACATGAACGCGCATTCCAGGAATTGAAACAAAGATTGACCACAGCACCAGTGCTAGCAATACTAAAGAGCGGTGAACAGTTCACCATTTATAGTTATGTATCACACCAAGGACTTGGATGTATTCTTATGCAAGATGAGAAGGTAATTGACACGAAATAAATTTGTGCTCTCTTGTGCAACACCCAAGTGTAGGTGATCGTGCAAGTAGTAAAATTGGTAAGACCAGGTCGATTCTACAGAGAAGGTAATAGTGTACTAACTTAGACTAATCTCGAAAAGGAAAATAAAAATCAATAATTTAAATGAAGTGTAGGACACAAAGTTCAATTAACAACTACTATAATAAAACAATTAAACTAAACTAGCAATTCAACTAATTAACTAGGTAGGTTTTAAAACGGGTTTTTACTTTATATAATGAAGGCATTGGGATCACCCGAATCCACAATGACCTATCCATCTACTATGCACATTCATTATCGTTCTAAGGAGTACATCCCTCTTCAGTATTCTGTATTTTCCTAAAGATAAAGAATCAATAGTCCTTACATGACCGGGACTACATCATCATAATTAATTTAAATACTTAGAAGACAATTTAAAACAATGGTTAGACTCGTACCCTCATTAATGGTCTTAGCATTCAAGGTGGTTTACAAAAGTCATTGAAGAAAATAGCCTTAAGGCTTTAAGTTTGAAAAATTTTCTGGCAAACTGAGCTTACCTAGACAGTTTGATAACGAATCTTAAAAACAGAAAGTCTTGGATTACTTAAAAGGATCATCTCGGGAAGTTACATGTTCGATCGATCAAAGCGCTCTCGATCGATTGAACTGCATCATCCTTCAATCGATAGAAATATCTTCGATCGCTTGACTATTCCATGGTTAGGTCAATCTAAATAACTTCGATCGATCGAGCACATGTGTACTCTACAGTGCATGGAAGAGGCTGGAGATCACTGTTTCATCATGACCCCCCAACTATTGGACTACGCTAATATTATTTTAGTTGCGAAAAACAAGTTTTTAACGTATGAAATCATTAAGGCAGTGTTTGGTTTGATTTTAAACATAAAACTTATGAAAAACTATGGTTTAACAAACTAGCATGCAAAACTATGATTGAAACAGATTATATCTACTAGGAATTAAAGACAGACTGTAAAGAACTATATTATAGAACCTATAATGCAGAACTTGTATTAAACTTCAATGAAAATCCAAACTCAAACAATATCCAAGCATAAGGCCCTACAAAAATCACAAAGAGACTCTCTGTCTCTCTATAAACTGAAAAATCAAAAAGTGGGCATCCTTTCAGTCGTGTTTACATCGACTATTTACAGAAAAAACCTAGGTTAAGGTTAACAATATGTATTCTGCTGCACTATCAGTAAAGTTCTTATAAAGCCATGTTCGATCGATCGAACAGGGTTCGATCGATCGAACTTCAACAATCTTCGAGCCTTGATAACACCTCGATCACTTGAACCTTCAATCGCTCAAAACTTCGTCGATCGCTCGAGGTCTCCTTTTCCACTTTGCAATGTTTCTTTTGTACTTTGACTTTACCCTTTTCCTGTAATTCATTCCTGCTCATAACAGCATAGCATATCTGCACATAATGACATTTAATACAACTAAACTCATTATAGATTCATCTCATTGTAAATAAACTGGCAATATAAAACAACTGCAGCTAAAACGAGAAGTTGAAGACTAAATTGTGTTGTTTTCTTATTATAGCGTGGATTTATTCTGCAAATATACCCACTAGTGAATAATCGCATGAATTACCCTACACATAATCTCAAACTAGCCTCGATTGTCTTTGCACTCAAGATTTGGAGACATTACATCTATGGTGAGAAGTTTGACCTATTTTTGGACCATAAGAGTCTGAGATATTCGTTTTCCCAAAGGGAGTTGAACATAAGGCAACAATGTTGGATGGAATTATTGAAGGACTATGATTTCACATTGCAATATCACCCTGGAAAAGTGATCGTGATGGCTGATGCTTAAAGTCGAAAACCCCAGAGGATAGTTATAACTTCTCTTATGGTCAAAGAGTGGCAAGCATTGGAAACTTTGGCTGAACCTGGTATTCAGGCCTCAAATCCAAGTAAAGGACTACACTTTGGATGTCTCATGGTGCAGCTGACCTTCATCAATCGTATTTGGAGGGGCAGAAGAAGAATGAAGGACTTTAGGAGTGGTTTGCAAGCAACGCAGTAAAGGAACCAGAGAATTGGAGTATTGGTACAGATGGAGCACTCAGATGTAGAGGTAGACTTTGTGTGCCAGATGAAGATAATCTTAAAAAGGATATACTGGACGAAGCGCACAAGTCACGTATGATTATCCACCCAGGAGGTACAAAGATGCACAAGAATCTAAAGAGAAACTTCTAGTAAGAAGGAATGAAGCAAGAAGTTGTTGGGCACGTGTCTTAATGCCTTACATGTAAGCAGGTGAAGGCAGAGCATCAGAAGCCTCCAGGACTTCTACAACCATTACCAATTCCCGAATGGAAGTGGGAACATATAACTATGGATTTCGTGGTAGGTTTGTTGAGATCTCAGTAAAACCACGATGTTATTTAAGTAGTTGTGGACTGACTCACCAAATTAACACATTTCATCACTTATAGTATGTCGTACTCGGTCGAGCGTTGAGCCGGATGTATTTACAATAAGTCGTGCGACTGCACAGGGTATCTATGTTAATTGTATCAAACAGCGACTCACGATTTACTACAGAGTTCTAGAAGAGTCTACAGTCAGCTTTGGGGACTTCATTAAGCTTGAGCATAGCCTTTCAACTGTAGACTGATGGACAAACTGAATGAGTCAACCAGGTGATGGAGGACATGCTTCAAGTGTATGTTATTGATTTTGAGAGCTCATAGGATACTATCTACCGTTGGTTGAGTTTGCATACAACAACAGTCACCACTCGAACATAAGGATGGAACCTTTTGAGGCATTATATGGACGATTGTGCCGATCGCCTTTATGCTGGGCAAAGGTTGGAGACAACTAACTACTTAGACCAGAATTAGTTCAGGAAGCTAATGAGAAGATCAAGATTGTGAAGGAAAGGATGTGAACAACGTAGAGTAGACACAAGAGTTATGCGGATAAACGTCGCAGAAGTTTAGAATTCGGTGTTGGGGATCATGTGCTACTCAAGGTATCTCCGGTGTGAGGAATTATCAGGTTTGGACAAAAGAGATGAAAGTTAGCACCGCATTTCATTGGACCATTTGAGATCCTCAAATGTATAGGAAAGGTTGACTACCGACTCGAGTTGTCTCCTAGGATGTCAGGGTTTCACAATGTCTTTCACGTAAGTATGCTAAGGAAGTGTGCTCACAATTCGAGTCATGAGATCAACTTTGAGGACATCGAGGTAAATGACAATGTATCATTCCATGAAGGACCAGTACAAATTATAGATCAAGGAGTTAAGAAGATGAGGAATAAGGAAATTTCATAAGTAAAGATGCAGTAGAAGTTTCATGACGAAGGAGAAGCTTCTTGGGAGTTCAGATTTTAGGGACCAAATCTTTATATAGAGGGGGATGATGTAATACCCTGTAATTTCATTGTACTTTGGTATTTTTGTATATATAAATAAAGACCATTTGATTTATTCTTGTCTTTGTTGAATTTTAGGTCCTAATCGATTGACCTTTATACCAATCGATTGCCATCTTTTGAACCCCAATCGATTGTCATCTTTACCAATCGATTGCCATGCTGCCGACTTGAATTCATTACGTGGCACTATCCCAATCGATTGCCATCTATAAATCTTTATTTTCAACTTTGCATGAGATCTTGACATGTGGCACTCTCACCCTCTATATATACAAGCCCATTTCATGCCTTGGGGTCTGTTTGACAGTCTTGAGCTTGATAGAGAGTGAGTATATATATACTCACACATACATACATATATATAAACACCCACACACACGCTGTCAAGGCAAGACAGAAGAAGAAGAAGAATAAGAAGAATAAGAAGAAGAATATAAAGAAAGACAGAGAGGAGAGACAGAGGTAGAGGAGGAGAGAGAGAGAGAGAGAGAGAAACCTTGAGATTTCAAAGCTCCACAAGCCAAACACACCCCCAAACACACCCTTGGTGAGTCCAACTCACTTGGTTATCTTTATATGATGTTTTTATAAGTTTTAGTAGAGGTTTGACGTAGTTAATACGTCCTAAGGATGTTATATATACTGTACTATTTTCTCACTAGAGAAGAGGAAGTCCCAATCAATTGTCTTTATCCCAATCGATTGCCATCAGTCTGGTCCCAATCGATTTGATAATTTTCCATTCGATTACCATTGGTAGTTTACCAATCGATTGCCAAAGTTTGCAATCGATTGGCATTATTTAGGATCCAATCGATTGCCAAGTTTCCCAATCGATTGTTACTTGGTTTATCCCAATCGATTGGACCCTATCCCAATCGATTGGCAATTACAGAACATAGATTTTTTCTTTGGGTTTTTATATAAAGGGTTCAATCATTCGATTATCGCTCCAGACTTCAGGGTAGTAAAGAATAATGTGATATTGTATTGGAATAATACACACGTTGAATAATGGACTAATGCATTAAACAGTGGAACCATGTGTTTGATAAGATTAAAATGTTATTAACTGGATTAAGAAGCCTACATATATGGTAGTGGGTCTATCAACCATAGAGGTCGATGCTATTTATATTTGTACGCGGGAATGCGATTGCGTAGATCATATGATATCATGTGTGGGATCTGGATGAGCTAAGACTACGTATCAGGCATGGGTGATGTAAGCTAGGACTACGTGTCAGGCATTAGAGATGTGAGCTAAGACTACGTGTCAAGCTGAAACATCATAATGTATCAAAGGGCGTGTTGGCCATAATGTATCAAAGGGCGTGTTGGCCATAACGTAGCAGGGCGATTTGGCCATAAATATGGGACTACATGTCTGATTTATGTATAAGAGAAATTAGACTTCGTGTCAGGTGTGTTAAGTTTTGAGGTATTGGGCTACGTGCTGGGATAGCAAGGGATTGTTCGATAAACGAGTTGAGTAAGGTGAGGTGAAAATCTACGTGCAAAATGTGGACCCAAGAGTCCATGCTATGTTTGGGATTGGTTGGGATGACGTCCGTTGATATATATATATTGAGTTGGTGCATACATGAATATGTACGACTATACAATTATTAATAATGTTTTATATACTGCATATCCATATATGCTCTGTTAGTATTTATATCCACTCAGCTTTCATAGCTGACAGCGTTTTATGCCGTTGGATATTCTATGTCCAGCGGGCTAGGACTATAAGTATGCAGGGGAGGAGTATGTTACCCGAGGCTATGAGGAGGAAGCCTACTCTGATGGAGGCTATGCTTGAGAGGACCACTACGTGAGCTGAAGACCTGGAGCTTCGTTGTAGATAGTTTATGTTCTAGAGACTTCTATAATAGCTAGAGTTTATAATCAGTGTATGTGCCGTGATACTTTAATTACGTTTCCGTTGGTACTTATGTTTTGTAATTGTTTAGTAATGAACTCTATTTTTATATATCAACCTTAGACATCCCAAATGTGTGATTTAATCCATTACTTTGATGGTTAGACTTTATTTATGGACAATATGGTGACTTTCAACTGTCATGGCCAACGGGTTCAAAAAAGAATTTATTTTCTCTATTTCTGCTATTGCGGGACGTGCCACAATGATAATGAATTTGCTAAAATATGTTTTGATTTTTCATATTACCATTTTTTTTTTCATATTTTGTTTCCCTTTATTTGGGTAGACTCCAATATTGAAAAGCAACACATCCTAATCTTAGGTTTCATTTCACAAAACTAAAAATTAATATTGACAATTGAGACTTCTCAATTGAATAAATAAATAATTAATTAGCTCATATTAGAGTACCTATATGGCAATACTTGAATAATATTTTGATACATAATCAATTTTGTACTATTGTCTATGGTACTATAAGTTAATCTGAATGTACGCTATATGTATGCCTATATGGAATTTTGTTATTTATTTTACCAATATGCTATTATTGAATTTGATAACAAGATATTACTTCAAATTTTTTTTATCGCTTTTATCTATTAATTTTCTTGTGTAGTCTTGAATCATTATTAAAAACCCAAAATTCAAAAAATAAAATTAAGATTTTACCTATTAAAAGATAAATACTACATCATTCATCATGTATTTATATTACTTTAGTATAGTATTATAATATTTATTTTGTTAAAAATAAATGAACAAGAATCTCAAAATATGTAATCATTTTTTTTAACACTAATACATAGTCTAATAAATATACTAATTGTGAATTAAGGTGAGCTAATATTTCTTCCAAAGTGTACGACTATAGGTACCTTGACCAAGTGTAGGGCCTAGAAGGATTAAGCCCACTTGATTGATCCCATTACATTCCTCATGTCAACAACCACTAGTGAGGTTCACCACCCTTCATTAGCCTTTGATCTGATTCGACCGATTTGGATTACTCGTATTGTGGATTTCATGGGGCTTTATATCCATCCCGAGGCAACAATCGATGCCCATGATCCATGGCTGAGGCTACACGAGTGAGTAATCCATATATGTATATCCCACAAGGCTAAATCCGGAGAGGTCCTCACTAATAGAATCGCCACTTGGTTTGATAAAGGAAACCAAGAAAACTAAATCGATCATATCCAATGGATAGCGAGCACCGTCTTGTCATCACCAAAGAACTCGGTTCGAGAGTTAAGGTACGAGAGAGGAAGGAGCTAGATCATGCTAAAACACCCCCTCTCGCCTCATCGTGAGATGGGCCCCTACTCAGCTTTCAAGATGTTTGACTAGATATTATGTGGATCGTTTCATTTATTTCTAATGCAATCCTAATTCAAGTTATAAACAGGCAATGAAAAAAAATTGTGCAATAAACTCTACATATATCACACAATGCATATGCTAAAGCAGTAATTCGGGGACTAAACGTATTACTATGCTCCCCTATGCATGCGAAAGGAAAGAAACGTGCAAATCACATTCAAACCCTAGAAAAGCAGAAATTCTATGCACAAATATCATATAAGGATTAAACCTGTTTTATCCACCAATGCATGTTTCTAGGTGATCTAGGAAAGTGAAAAATAAGGTAGGTGTAAGGACATACCCAGGATTGCATAGCATTCCTTATAGTAGCCTAATTGATTAGCATAATAATAGCATAATATCTAAACATGAGCATTAAGTGTATGTATAACCCTTAATCGGGATATCCTACTATTCTACATGTTGAAAGTGTGCGCGTGTATGTATGAATGCATGGATAAGCATGAATAAGCTATATTAGATTAGGAAAAGTTAGGGTTTCATGGTCCTTAGTGAGATTGGAATAGCCATAGCTTGGCTACCAATCCCACTTATGGTGGCTATTCCATGGTTGGAATAGGGACCACTAGGGATAGCCTATCCACAAACGGGATAGTAGGCTAACCTAGAAGCCTAGAAGATCTAAACCACTAAGAAAAGAAGAACTATGAAGAATAAACAAGAAAACATACCTAAACTATGAACAATAAAGATCAAAACTAAGAAAAACATTAGAAATAAGAAAGAAAAGAAGAAGAAGAAGAAAGCTTACCTCAAGAACTTCCCTCAGAATCTTCTCTGATAGAGCTCCGCTAACACCGCGATCTCTAGGATCAGAACCCTAAAACTAAAAGATTGAACTATTCCCAAGAACTTTTTACGAGTGCTTCGGAATACTCCAATACGGTTTCCTTGAACCCTCTCTAGTTCTCAAGATTTTCTGCTGCCTTGGATGGAGAGGGAAAGGTCCCTATTTATAGTTTCAATTCTAGGCTGTATTTTCTGTGTTTAAGCGATGTGGGATGGAAATACAAGCTTTAAAGGCTTGTACCTAGGCTATTTGAGGTGTACCTAAGAGGTTTTGGTCGTACTTGCATCTAATTGGTAGAATTTGTGATAGTTCACACGGATTGGGACCTAATCAATGGTAAAAAATTGATCTTGTGCCATAGTGGCTCTCTCTGAGAGCCGCGCGGCCCTCGCAGAGTGCCACTATGGCACTTAGCCCCAGAAGGTTGTGTTTTCTATCCTGGCTTTCCGGACTTCGTTCTTCCACCTCACTTATCATTTTTGGGCTTGTGATATACCTTTGGAAAGGTATGGAAGAGATTCTTTTGGTCTCATTCAAATATAATTTGTAAATATTGAGTTATGATGAGAAAGGTGAGGCTGACTCCGAAAAGGAGCTAACCGGAGATGCGTAGAAGGGTTATTTTGGCACGAAAATTCTCCTAAGAGATTTTTGGCCATCGTGAAGGCTCAGGGTATCATTTTAAGCTAATTTAGGAATATTTTGTAAAGGGAGCTCTCGGGATCCCACCTCGAGGTCTAGAATTTGCTCGGGAAAGGCAATTTTCATCATTTCATGTGGATTGACTATCCTAACTTGGGTTTTTGTCTCTAAATTGAGTTTCTAACGTACCTAAGTCTTTCTAGAGGTTAATATAACGTGTCTAAGAGATCATGGTGCTTCATAGAGCTCTGCTTCACACAATCAATAAATCCTGATTCCAGTCATAGGGTTGTTCTTGAGGGGGGGGGGGGGGGGGGGGGGGGGGGGGGGGGGGTTCCTTCAGTCGAACTAACAAACCAAAAGAGGGTGTCTACAATTTCTCCCTCTTTGATAGAGCTTTGCAAGCAACACACGTCATAAGGGAATGTCAAAGTATGACAACCATTCGGTGAGTCCGAAAGACTTTTGGAAGAAAATTGAGAAAATCAAGACATGCAAGCAAGCACACAAAGGAAATCTCAAAAATCAAGTGGTCGCGCTCGAGAGAGCTGCCTAAGTATTACTTTACAAGAAAATAGACCAACCATAGTTCAATGAGCACACCACATACACGCAACAATTCAAGTAAAACACAATGAAGGATATGAGACTCAAACCAGTGCTGACATGCAACAGTCTCAGGGGTTGGATCCAAATCATAATTTCCAATTGTAACTAGGATCCCAGACTCATAAAAGGCGTCCTATTCTTGGACGATGCAAAATCAAGGTGTCCTATTCTTGGATGATGCAATAATGAGGTGTCCTATTCTTGGTCAACTCAATATCTCAGTGTGTAGCTTTTCGCGCTAGCTAGGTGGAGACAAGAAAGGGATCACAGAGCCACTTAAGGCGAACTATGCCCAAAATATGCAGTAATGAGCCTTCAGGAAAACATCATGAATGTTTGCAATAGTGATGTGGGGTGCCTCAGCTTGAAGGCTTTGCAGCGTCTCCGTGTGTAGCTTTTCGCGCGAGCTAGGTGAAGACAAGAAAAGGTCCATAGAGCCACTTAAGGCGAACTATGCCCAGGATACGCAGTGATGATCCCTTCAGGTGAACATCACGAGCATTTACAATAGTGAGGTAGGGTGCCTCAGCTTGAGGGCTTTATATAGTAGAGCCTCGAGAGGCAAACTATTGTTCTAAATGCTGTGCATAGTAGAGCCTCGAGAGACAAACTACTATTCTAAATGTTGTGCATAGTAGAGCCTCGAGAGGCAAACTACTGTTCTAAATGCTATACATAGTAGAGCCTCGAGAGTGTGGACATCACAGTTTAACCACGCTTTTCAAAACTTTTTCAAATTTCAAACACGAATACGAGTCGCCACTTAATTTTTTTTTAAGGAAAATTAAGAAACAATTTTAAAAGCAAACTGATCTTTTGGAAACTAGAGATTTCTAGGTCCGGGGGTAATGGAATGAGAAGAGAAGGAGCCTGGCAAACCAAAACACCCCCTCTCATCCTATCTCGTGATATACTCAACATCCTTTTTAATCGAATTATTAATCTAAGCATGCCCTCAAGTAATACATATATATATAAATATACATTACAAAAAGCATGTCAATAGGGTGTAAGATTGCTAACGATAAAATGGCATACAAAACCACATAATTCAACTAGCAAGCAAGAATGATATGCAAATAAGGAACAATAGAACTTACTCGGGATCTAACCACGAAATGAAAAATGTGAAATGCATGCAATAAATAGAAATCCTAGGAAAAGAGTCTCTAATCATGTCACGCCCTGATGTAGCATAGATAGGGAAAGCATTTAATCATGTCATCCTTATTACAAGTTCGGTTTATAACATCAAGCAGTAATAATAAATAGTTTCTCCTCATAAGCAGCCGTTCACAATTAGCATAGTCGTACGGTCCCGCTTAAGTGTTACCTGAAAAGCCTAGACACGAATGTCCAAGGCACATCAACATCGTCAGCTTATTAAAGCTGGTGAGTATTAAAAACACGTACTCGTAGGGGTGTAATCGGTTCGGTTCGGTCGGTTTTAGAGTCAAAATTCCAACCGAACCGACCAAGTCGGCTATACCAGATAGAAGACCGAAGCCGACCGAAGTGGAGTGAAGTTGGTGTGAAACCGACGGATCATGGGGTGGTCGGTTTCGGTGGATAACCGAAATTGCAGATCTAATTCATAGATGTTCCAAGCAGATCAAACAATCAAAACCATAAATGGCTTAAATCAAATTCATTTAGATAGAGAGAGAGGAAGGTTGGTGGGGTTTGAAGTTAAGAGAGAGAAAGAAGTTTAAAATGGCAGGAGAAGTCTCAGCCAAAAATAAAAGTTCCTGGGAAAGTATACATGGGAAGGTGTGTATGTATCATATAGTAATTCCTTGGTAAGTGGGAAAGTTGCTTGGTAAGTGGGAAAGTTGACTTGCGAAGGTGTGTATGTATCAGAATTAAGAATATAAAATATATATACATAATATAAATATACTCCACAAACTGTACGTGAACGTGTTTAGATGTTCGGTCGGTTCGTTCGGTTATGATTTTTATATATCGTAAACCGACACCGAATCGAACATTGAAAATTTGCCAAATTAAAAACCGAAACCGACCTCCTCACTATACAAACCGATCGAAACTGACCAAAATCAGTCGGTTCGGTCGGTTGGTTTGGTTCAATCAGTTTTTTTTACACCCCTATGTACTCGTAATGTAAAACATACTTACATGCTCCTTTTCATTCCACAGTTTCATTTTTCAACAGGTTAAAAACATAGTAATGAATTCCAATTGTAAAATAGTAAAGATAATCTCATAATCTTCAATCCATGAAACATATGATCGTGCATGACACAATGCAACCATTCTCATCTCACCAACTCTTTTCTCTCGACAACACATCACCCAACTCTCTTATTCCAGTATCTTGAAACACTAAGGTGACCACACTTTGGAACAGGGGTGCTAGGGAGTGTCCAGTTTATCTCATACTTTAGTACGGGGTACCAGGGAGTGTCCAACTGCCTCACACTTTAGCCATACCACGTATGCCAGGGAGTGTCCAGTAGGCCACACTTTAGCACTACCACGGGTGCCAGGGAATGTCCAAGTCGGCGTCACACACTTTAGCTCTACCATGGGCGCTAGGGAATGTCTAGTTTTGTCACCTTCGCATTTCAAAGATACTCTAACCGCAATCTCAAAATATCACACTTTAGTACACACGTACCAGGGAGTGTCCAACACGCAATCTCAACCACTTACTCTTTCTACACTAACCAAACTCACCATGCATGTAAAACTGACTCCTCATGTATGTCATGTAACTTTATATAGAAAACATAAAGTACTAGAAAATAAGAACAACATACGTGCGATAATAAATAAGTCTATAATCGTTATCTTATAACCAAAACATAACAAACGGGATTCTGATTTAGTTTATCTCCCAAATAGTGCCTTAACAATCCATAAAACTTCATCCAAATAGTTCCTTAATAGAAAATAGACAAAAACCAAAAAAAGACAAGATCACTCGCGCCGGCCACTCGCGTCGGCATCTCACGTGGCATGCTTTTTTTTTTTCAATTTTCTTATAAAATTTTCCAAACTGTCAAAATCTACACAGGTCGTGGGCCACTCGCGTGACTGGTCGCTCTCGCGGGCCGCTTGCGCGACCCTTGCTCGTGCTATCGTGTGGAGAAGCTGAGGCTTCATCTTCTTCGTCAGAATTCCCCCGTTTCAGCTTTTAAGCGTCTTTTTGACCCATTTTGAAATCCAAACCTAAGTATGACTTGTAATATATGATTTTTTTTTCCCATTTTTCCACAAGGATTACAAATTCACGATCGGATTTACGTGAAGTGATTTGTAGCTCTCGGATTTTACGAAAATCCGAGAGGTGACGAAGCTTGATTTCTAATATAGGTCGCGATACGAATGAATTAGGCTCTAATATTTTAACCGTAGCTTCTATGTACTATAATCCTTCATATTTATCTAACAAAACAGATTTTGGTTAAGTTTGAAAAATTAAGATTTCAAGCTTCAAGCTTCCATGGATGAACATAACAATGGTGATTTTCAATTCAAACAAACACAACAGTAAATAAACATGAAACACATTCTGAGTGAGTTCTAAATACTTACTGTGATAGGTGATAGAGTTTTGTTGAGAAAGAAATCAATAACTAAGGATCCCCAATGAAACTTTGGCTATGGTGATCTTCAAGGTCTCTCTCTCTCTACAATTTGTAAATTTCTATCTCTCTGAACTCTCTCTTTCCTCTCTGGAATTTCAGTATAAACAGAACTTGTGTTTGTGTGAGAGTGAAGTGCATATATATATATAGTTGCCAAAATTGGTGAACTTGGGCTCCTAGTTCTATCAAGGATACTCTACAAATTGAATTTTGTATTATCAAATAACTAACCACAGCTCATATAAACATACGTACAGACATATTGCATATACCATCTATTGAAGTGTAGCTTAGGTGGAGTCCAAGTTAGTCTAGGGGTTTATATAGGTTCATAGGGGGCAGCATGAAGTTGTTTGGGAATTCTAGCTTCTGGCCCAAGTACAATACACACCAAATAAGTATGGGCAAACAAGGCATAACACAAGTGTCTAGGAATCACTTTGGTTGTTTGGGAAAACAACTTATGGCACTAGAGTATAACACTCACAAAATGCATTGCCAAACAAGCCTACCAATGATTGGTTGAATTAATGAGATTAAAGGAAGTGTCAAATCTTGATTGGTGGAGATTCCCAAACTGTGGGAGATCAACGCGGCGGGATAGTTTTGAACATAAATTGATAATTTCACGGCGCGATGATCACCACAAAAATACAGAAAATTGATTTTATTGTAAAAAATAATTTCCCGGTTATATAAAAATACAGTTTGAGTCAAAAGTAATTATTTTCACTGTTTTGAAATACAGCTTTGAAATTCAACACAGGTATTACCAGTCTTATGAAAACCAGTTGTGAAAACATAACACCAGTGTTCCTGATTTATAAGAATTACAATTAGACCCCCACTAGAGAATTTAAATAAAATGAAAGAAAGAAATGCAAATTAAGATAAATATGGAAAAGAAATTTAAAATTAAATAAAAATCCAGGTTGTTACAAATCACATATATACACATAAAACAAACCCTAATATAAGGTATCGCGCATGGAATCAAAAATCAATAAAATCAAGAAATAAATAAACTAGAGAAAAGACGAAAATCATACCTTAATTGCGCTACAGAACAAGGGGTTAGTCTACATGCTTTGAACATTATGTAACATTGAATCCTAAATAGCATACCCAAAGTTCTAGCTTAAACCTATTAAGCATGGAAAGAATTGACCTATTTATGGATTTCTTCTAACTAGTTGAAAACATAACACCTCTATAGAGATGCAAGTCTCAACTAGGAGCTAATGCAATGTCCATATAGAGATGGCATAATCCCAATATGATCACAAAGAATTCACAACTAGGTTCAATTAAGTGCACTTATTCCAATAAATGGGTATAGCTACAAGTATCAACATGTATGGATGAATGCATGGATATGAACAAGAACAATGCTATGAACTATTTATTAATTTGGATAATTTAGTCTCGGAATTTGGGTTTAATTATCTTTATTCAAACATGGTTTGAGTCTTAGGTCAAATAAAAGACATTTGGATCATTATTTATAAGGTTTATCAAAACTGTGACAGAATTTCAGGATTTATAGAGAGCAGACCAGACTTTAAAAAATAGAAAACACATAATTCCAACGGTTGGATTTCAGTGGTTTTTGGATAAGTTGTGCCTCTGTGAATCTAGTTTCTATCCTAAAAGAAAATCAAAGATTGAACGGTCTGATCTCCGGGAATTGGACCATAACCGGACACTACTCATAATTTAGCTTCTCTCTGTCCAGAGATTTTGTGTGATTTTCTAAAAATAGTAAACAAATCAGAATGACTCTAATCTTTTTAGGAGATCTTGTTAACACCTTAAACTTCATAGAAAAATTTATTTTAAGCCAAAAGTGCTTGATTAAGGTTCTGATTTACTCATTTCAGAGAGTGACTAGTTCACAAATCCAAAGGTCAAATCAACCTAAACACATAATTAAGGTATCATAGAAAATACAGTGGTATATATTTATGTTATGGACATATTCCAATTGGTCTCATCCAATTCCCATGGATCATGATTTAATTAAAAATCTTTGATCTTAGTTGGCTAATGGATTCAATGCACCATTGTTGAACTAATGTTCATAATCTTACTTAAACTTAGACTATTCCTAATTCCCCTCCCAAATATATGATCCTTGAGGAATATATATTCATCCTTACCAAGTTCCCCTCCCAATTAAATGGTCCTTGAAGACTTGATATGACCAAACCTACATGAACTTTCATAGAATATAGAGGGGATTTTATGAGATTTCAAGTTGGAGGATTCAAGTCATGAATTAAGACTTGAACCTACCAACTATGTGAATATAACTATGATCCACTTTGATTCTCATATAAATCATAAGACCATAGAGAATAAGGGATCAATCTCAAGAGGATCAAATGAGATATTGAAAATCTCATGAACCTCAAGAGTAGAATATAAACAAAAGGGAGGATGAAATCAAATTTTTTAATTGATGATCCAAGTTAAAATTCACTTTAAAACTTATTTGATGTTAACCCTAAAGCTATTTAGATCCAAATCAATGACAACAAAAGAAGAATTCAATCACAATTCTATTGGTGTGTGATGAAATGAAGTGGGAAGAGACTTTTTGAAAATTGTGTAAAAGGTTCTAGTATTCTAAGAATTGTGATTGAATTGAAGATAAACTTGGTTAAGATAAGAAGGTCACCTCTAGAAATCCTTAGATTTTCTTCTTGATTTGGTGGATATCTTCAAACCTTCTTCAAGCTCTTCAAGTTCTTCAATAGTTTTCCTTCAATTCTCTTCTTTTTTACTCTTAAAATCTCCCAATTTCCTCTCTAATCTAGAGAATTCTTGTATATTTTTTGTATATCCAAAGTCCTCCCCTATCATGGAGATCAACATCCCCTTATATAGGCCAATCCCAAGGGGTTAATTTAGTAAATTTAGGGTAAAAACCCACGTGCCATGGCATCTTCTAGAATTCAATACGCAAACAAACTGTTATAGGCCGCGGCACTCGGAGAGTTGTCTGCGGCACCCGGCACTTAGTGACTGCTGCGGGGCAGTCAGCGAGTGCCGGCGCAACACTTAGTGAGTGCCGCCGGCTTCGCCGTGTGCTGCCTCTAACAGATTCCCTTTTATTTTTATTTATATAAACATATATATGGATTATGTATATACATATTTATATTTTTATTTGAAATTCTTTTTCTTATTCTTTTCCTTAAAACACTTAAAAACCAAATTTTCTAAACTGGTATTTTACACCCGAATTTCCGTGAACACTCGATCTTTCTCCTTTCTTTGAAAATTTTATTGAAATTAAAGAACCTTTCAAAGAGCCTGAATTATTTTGAAGACATTCAAATTCCGCTGCACATTGTTGTCATCTGTTTTTAGAGGTAATCATCCCCTGGATTCGATGATTGGTCAAAATTGAGGTGTCTACAGAGAGGCAAACTACTAATCTAAATGTTGTCTCTGCTGGGGAAATGAAATCATAAGTGCAGTGCAAAATTTTGTGCAAATGCGGGCTAATTCTACTGGGACACCGCATCTAACATTGAAACTCCACCTAATCACTAGATTTTTAAAAGACTTTAATAAATGGCACGCGAGTTCCTAGAAGTCTACAAACTATCAAGATTATGAAGAAACCTCATTCATTCCAACTTTTGGAAGTACACGTGGTGTACACCACATAACTAGAAGTAACGGGATGATGCATGCTTTCATTAATCGATTTCTGATTGACACCGCGCTTCAACACAATTCTCATCGAGATTACTCTCAAAATTGAAACACTCGAATCGGGCAATACACTCTGGACATGTGGGCAAAGAATAATGGTAAATGGAACGCTAAGCCACGCACATATCAAGCATGAAAAACGTTAATCTTTATAAAAACGGGTAAAACTAATCTCATGAAGGAGACCATACATTAGAAGTGGTGGAACAAAGATTCTGAGTTTTCGTCACATTCGTCTCGAATTCTGAATCACAATCCCAAGGATCAAATAGGTCACGGCCAGGTTATAATGTGGAAAAAGGCGATGGGGGAAAAGATGTAGTGGAAAGAATTAAAATGGAGACGAACTTGGGTTGCATAAGTACTAGAAATTGCTAGAAACAAGTCGGTAATAGCTATTTTTCTTTAATCTCAAGGGGGAAGTACTACTTTCTTTTCTTTTCTTTTCTTTTTTTTTTTTTTTTTTTTTTTGTGCTTTTCTTTTCTCTTTACTCATTCCTTAGTACTCTCCCAACAATCACGACTCGATCTCGATAAGAATTTATGACCATGATTTCATGCAACAATTTCCCAAGAACGTACCTAAACATGGACAAAAGTGATGGAAGGTAATGCGGAAATAAAAGTAAGTATGATGCCCATTCCCCTCGATAAGCAGTTTATTTGATCTCTCATCAAGCCTTTAGTTAGTGGATCCACTCTATGTGGATACCGGCATTTTGGCCCACTTTTAAATTTAAAACAATTTTTCAAAATAAATACCAAGAGTCGCCACTTAATTTTTAAAATAAAATTAAGAAACCCTTTTAAAAGAAAACCGATCTCTTGTGAAACCAAAGATAAACTGGGTCCGGGGTTTATGGAATGAGAGGGGAAGGAGCCCCGGCGGACTAAAACACTCATTCTCATCCTATCTCACGATAAGCCCTACTCAACATCCTTTTTAATCGAATTATTAATCTAAGCATGCCCTCAACTAATACATATATATAAGTATACATAGCACAAACATGTCAAAAGGGTGCAAAATTGCTAACGATAAAATATCATTCAAAAATCACATAAATCAAGTAGCAAGCAAGATGATGTAGAAATAGGAAACTAGGAAACTTACCCGGGATCCCGCCGCGAATATTAAACATGTAATGCACACAAAATAGAAATCCTAAGAAAAAGGTCTTTCATCACATATATACACATAAGGCAAAACCTAATTCTAAGGTGTCGTGCATGAAGTTGAAAATCAATAAAATCAAGAGATAAATAAACTAAAGAGGGGTTAAGAAATTGTACCTCAAAAGCGCTACAAAACAAATGATTAGTCCACATGTTTTGAACAAAATATAATGTTGAATCCTAAATGACATATCCAAATTTCTAACTTGAATCTATCAATCATAGGGAAATGTTAACATAATTATGAATCCTTTACAAGTAGTTGGAAATACAACACTTCCATAGATGTGCAAGTCTCAACTAGGAGCCAATGCAATGTCTATATGGAGGTGGTATAATCCCATCATGATCATAAAGGATCCATAGTTGCGTTAAACAAGATTCAAATCAAATGCAACCTCAAGCTAAAGAGTAATCCTAATCATAAATATTAACATATGTGGATAGATGCATGGATATAAACATGAATGAGCTATGAACTTTTCATTAACTTGGATCGCTTAGCCTCTGGATTTAAGCTTGATTGACCTTATTCAAAACATGGTTCGAGTCTTAGGTCATTAGGAGACCATTTAAATTAAAGTTGATAAGATTTAGGCAAAACAGTGACAATTTTTCAGAAATTACCGAGAGCATACCAGACTTTTAAAAATCGAAATAAAATACTTCCAACTTTTGGATCTTAATGAATTTTGAGTATGTTGTGCTTCTGTGAGTCTAGTTTCTAACCCAAAAAGAAAATCAAAGATTCAACGGTTAGATCTCTGGGAATAAGGAAAACACTAGACATCACATTGAAACTTTCATCCAGAGTTTTTGCATGATTTTATAAAAATAGTAAAAAAAAAATCAGAAACACCTTGATCTTTTTAGGCTTTCTTCATTACACATTGAACTACTTACAAAAATTTATTTGAGGTCAAGGAAACTTGATTAAAGCTCTGATTTACTCATTTTAAAACGAACTTGTTGTTCTGAAATTTTGGATAGAGAGCAACCCACTCACAAATCATAAGGCCTAACCATCCTAAGCGTAGAATTTCATCAAGACAAAGATCCTAATACATATATGAGTTATGAACACTCTCCACCTGGTCTCACTCAATTCTCATGGACCATGATTTAATTAAAAATCCTCGATCTCAGTGAGTTCATGAGTTCACTGCACCATTTGTGGAATTAGTATTTAAAATCTTAACTAAACCTAAACCACACCTAATTCCTCTCCCAAATACATGATCCTTGAGGAATATGTGTTCATTTTATTAAGTTCTCCTCCCAAGCTAATGTTCCTTGGAGACTAGCCATAACTAATCCACATAAACCCCTATGGAATATGGAGTAGATTCCATGAGGTTCCTAGTAGGAGGGTCCAAACCATAGACTAAGATTTGGATCTATCCAACTATGGGTGGATAGAACTATGATCAATCTTAACCCCTATATAAATCATAGGATCATGAGGAATTGAGAGATCAAACTTAAAGGGATCCTTATGAGATATTGAAGATCTCATAGACCCTAAGAGAAAAATCTAAACAAAAGGAATAAAATCAAAGTTTATTTGAATATTCAAGTCAAAAATTCTTTTAATCTTAAATCTAAAGCACTTTTTAGATCCAAATTAATGAGAATAACACATGAAGATTCAATCACAAATTCTATGTGGTGTGTGATGAAATGGTGTAGGAAGAGAGGTTTTGAAAATGTGTAAAAGTCCTAGATCTATGAATTTGTGGTTGAATTACAACCTAAGTCTAGATGGGATTAGAAGGTTACCTCTAATAACCTCAAGGTTCTTCTTAATTCTTGTAGAAGATCTTCTAAAATTTTCAAATCCTTCCTCAAATTCTTCAAATTTCTTCGTAGTTTCTCCCAATTCTCTCTCTATATTTCAATATATATGTTTCTTGCCCAAGAAGAAAAATGGAAGAAAAGATCCTCCTAATCTCTCTCTATTGTATAATCTATATATCTTGTTCTCCAAGAAAGGATAAGGATGGAAGAAGGATGCTTATAATGGAGGTGAAGGCCTCCTTATATAGACCATTCTCAAAGGGGCAATTAGGTAAATTTGGGTAAAAAAACCCATGTGCAAGAATATTCCATACGTATTTAAGAAAAACAGTCTGTTACAGCGGGCGGCACTCACTGAGTTGTCTGTGGCACTCACTGAGTGCCGCCGGCATCACCGCGTGCCGCTCCCAATTAAATTCCCACCTTCTTTATTTATTTTTCAAATATATATTTAGATAGATCATATAAACACATATATTTTTGTTTTCTTTTCCTTTTCTTTTATTTTCAAAATTCTCTTTTTATTTTTTATCTTTTCCTTTTAAAAAAAATCTTTTCTTCCTTTTCATTTTCTTTTCAAATTATTTTTTATAAATCAATTTTTTTTCAAACTGTTATTCTTATACGCACTCTTTACCCGAATTTCCCCAAACACCCGATTTCTCTCTTCCTTCTTTTTTCTTTTTCTTTTTTTTTTTTTCTGTTTGAAAACTTTTATTGAGACTGAAGAATCATCAGAAGGACTTGAATCATTTAAAAAAACCTTCAAATTTTCACCGGACATTGTCATCATCGGTCTAGAGGTAACCATCCCCTGAATTCAACGGTCGGTCAAAATTGGGGTGTCTACACTCTATAAATTATCTTTTGACGTTATACAATCTATGGTGATAATTCCATTCGAGATCAACTGCTTTACGGTATTGTGTCGACGAATGTGTCGAGACCTACCGTATTACTTTGTGCCTTTCCAATTGTCTATTGGCTACCACAATGCATACAAATTATAGGCACAAGTCTTGTCCAACTTGGAATATCCTCTACAAGAAGGGGAAACCACTCTGCTTCCTCTCTTGCTTTATCGAAATCAGTAAATTCATAGTCCATTGTTGATAAAGCAATGTGAATCTATTTAGAGGATTTCCAAGGTATGGTTACACCTTCAAGTGTCAAGACGTATCCACTTGTGGATTTTGAGTCCTTTGAATCAAAATTCCAGTTAAAATCACTGTACCCTTTAAGGTATACGTGGATATCTTGTGTGGTGCAATTAATAGTTTAGGGTCATAACCAATTACCCTCACTATCGCCTTCCAGTAATCTATACTCAGATTACTTGTATATCTACTCAGTTCATTGACTGAGCACGCTATGTGGTGCAATTCATCTATGTCTTGGAACAAATTGACAACTCATATAATTATTCTACATTGAATTTATGCTAATATCAAAACCATTAGCTCTGAATGTGAACCCCATTAGTCATCTTGACTATATAGGTTTTCACATTCTCTCATCTTGGGTTATTTCCAAAGTTATCTATATATTTAAGTTATACGAGTACAACAAATTCACAATAGAAATAAAATATACCCAAAATTTTCATAGTTACAAAATATAAATTATTCATGTGTATTTCCCCCACATTTACGTGATTACATGGTAATGCATGCATTTTATCACCACCCCCACATTTATATAGTTTTCAACAATTTAATATTAGCCTTAAATTTGAAATCTTTTGGGGCTGCAACATAAATCTCAAATTACATGGGTCAAACTATAATTAACTAGAAACTGGAATACTACTACTAGTGATTAAATCGTAAATACTAAAAGTTTTGGAGCAAAAAACAAATTCCAGTGACTAAGGGGTATAACTGGAAGACACTTGGGAAATGAAACCATACTACAAGTACAGTTCTTAGACTTGTTTCTTCCTTTATTTTCAAACGTATGGATCAAAATTTAGAACCAGATTTTGAACAGATATCATTGGTACCTATATTAATGTAGCCCAATTGATGAAAAGGCGCCATAGGTACCATTTCCCAAACAAACCTTAATAGACACGAATGCTTGGGCACCTATTGTGCTTTGACGGTGCCTATTCTGAGGACTGAGTTTTTTTTTTCCTTTATTAATTTTTTTTAATTCCCCGAAGAAATTAAATGTCAAAAATAAATATAGATACATGCATGTATGTATATATACACAGAGATAGTATTTTGTGGAACATAGAGAAAGCCAATTGAAGTAAAGATAAATTAACCAATTCCATGATTGTTTCACCAAAAGTTACACCGTTTGATGAAAGTAAAAAATTCACCGCGTATGTTGATTAGCAAAAGGTGTTACAAAACTAGACAAACAAACGTATACATACATGTATATAACATTGTGTATATCAGTATATTAGATGCTTTATCAAAATAGTTACAAAAACAAATCTGACATGCAAAACCATATACAAGATACGCATACTCTACATAGAAATATGTACTTGGTATATTCTAGTTTTCAACGTATATTCTTATTCTACATGCAATATTGTTATTTGTTTTGTCATGCAAAAAGGTTTTTTCAAACCAATTTAGAAGCCTTATTTTGTAACAGTACACTATTGAATTTGGAAACAAACTAGATTTGCAACTTTAGGGAACAGATTTTTCAAATTTCAAGATTACTACAGATTTACAGATTATACAGAACAGTATATCTAAATACAAAGTAAGAAATTGTCTTAAGATTGTTTTTCAAAATATATTGGAATGTATAAATCTGTATAAAAGAGAAATCAAAAAGCACAACAAAAATAATAAATAAAATAGAACCTGATATAGATGCAAATCGGACAGCAGATCGAGTCCAGTGTTTGACACTATGTCCTTAAGACAATTTATGCCCCGCATTGGTGCTCACGGATTTGCGGCATTTGTCTCCCTGGATACAACGATCTACTCCTTACTATAGAAGCACTTCAAATAATAAGGTTCCAGTGAACCATACTGATGTTTGCACTCTCTTAAACACAAACACACTCTAGATATATACACATGAACTCTTTTAAAATTATCCTTAAATGAATGGAGTAGACCCATATATATAGGTTGCAAGAGACTGTTCGTCAACAGTCACAATCCTTCAAAAGGAGACTGTTTGTCAAAAGTCACACACATTCGAATAAGGGGCTGTTTGGCAAAACCCATATACAACACTAAGTTCCAATTTATCATTCAATTTTGCAACATGTACCATGTGCTGTGTAAGTGGTGTACAAAAAAGTGTGAAAAATTCAAACAGAACAATGTACATGTGTTTAAAGCATAGTGTGTCAAAAAGTGTGTGTGCCAAATATTTCCCTTTCTGCGTAGTCATGTGCTGTAACAACCTGGTTTTGTCATGGGGTATTCCAGTACTAGTGGGGATGTATTGGGTTTGGTGGGATGCATGATCTTTTGTGGTGGTCTAGTTGTGTTGTCCTGGGATCACCATTTTGGGCAGTGACGGATCCAAGAATCTAGCGTAGGGGGGTGAAGACATACGGGGGTTCGGGGACAGCGCCCCAAAAAAAAAAAAAAAATTGGCATTTATTTATACATTTTTTATAATGAGATAAATATATAAAGAGAAATAAATATTAACTATTTGAATCAACAAGGTATCGAGCAATTTGTAAACTAAATTACGAATTTATATTTATAAACATGCACCAAACTTTTTCAAAAATTACATATACACATAATTTTTTAAAAAAAATCTGGGGGGTGGGGGGGGGTGGCGGCGCGAGCTTAATAATTTAGAAAAAATAATTTTGGAGGTCTACATGTTGACACTTTTTCTTGTGGAGATGTAATTCTTTGGGGGTGTTCAGTTTGTTCTTTTTATTCTTGTGTTTAAAAATAAAGTTAGAAATTATAAAAATCTCTTTAGAGATAATTAATTTCATATGGAAGATCAGTGTCAATTAAGTAGCAAAACTCTTTAAAGATTTCTTCTATTTATTGCTTGTCTGTATGTTTCTCCTATGCAGCTACTCCTGGTGCCTTGGAGCCTGCTGAAAACATCACTATTGTTTGGGATGTTTTAAGCGTTGAGAACCAATTGTACGATGTAAGTCGGTTTTTAATTTCAATTAAACTTGTTTTTTTTTTCATCTATATGTCTATATCACTGTAACGCTAATAGAGAAGGAATGAATGTGTTGCATAGGAAAGGTTTGACTTAACACTTTTGTTACAGGTAAGAAAGGTTTGACATGACACTTTTGCAACAACAAATTGTTACTCTTTCCGTCGGCGTATATTAGTTGCCTTCTATTTCATTCTTGGATGTCCTATTTTAATATTTCTCTTTCAAAAGTCAATACACTTTAACTAGATATTTTTCAAATTTACCATTTATCATATGATATCAAGCCTTAATTTTCATTTGGTGTGACATTGTACATGTAAATTTAAACTCAAAACTTGGACATTACAAATACTTTAAAATTTCAACACAATCAACCACCAGAGAACTTTTCTCAAAAATTTTGAAATTCCCAAAAGTGTTCTTAATTTGTCATAATTTGTGATAGGGGTGTATACGTAGATGAAACTAATTGGATGATGGTTTGACTCACAAAAGACTCCCATTTGACACAATTTCTTTGAACAGAAACGATAATAACAAAATGAGTTTGTGAATACGATCTCTCATAGAATGAGTTTCGTTGGCTCAAATTCCTGGCCTAGCTTTGTTTCTTTCAAGCTACATATTTTATTACACAATCAACAAAGTGCCATTATCTTACATATATAATAGACATTCCAAATGTTTTAATGTTTCCCTTTTTTGGTACTTATATCGCACTTTACAGGAGAAGGTCTCGATTATCAACTACTAGTAGTATCAGCACATTGAGGCCCCATGATGGAAACTCAACATAGCTGGTATGGCATGAAAATGAATTCATTTCGTCCATGATTGGGGCCGAAGCTGTTGAGCAAGGAGACTGTTTTGGTTTTGAAGGAAAAGTACTCCCTCATTGCTGCGATTCGAATCCCATCGTCACTGATGTGTTAGATTCTACACCATCGACGCTACGTATTCCCAATTGCTGCAAGGGAGGCGTAATTTCGACAATGGTTCATGATCAAGATCCTTCTTTGAGCCTTGTGCAATTCCATTTGACAGTTCAGACGGTTTTAGCTGGCAACAATACTAGAATTAGTATCCCTAGCAACTTCAGTCTAGGGATTGCAGGACATACATGCGGTTCTCCATTCAGAGTGGTATCTACAAGATATCATGATTCTAATGGCATTAGACATTCAAGCACTCCGTGAGTCAATGAAAACTTCGTTTTCTATTATTTGCCATTTATTTTTATGGACATTTTTTTTATAAGTTATTAGTTAGTTGACATATGATCATATTATTTAGGGGGGAAAGAAATACTTGAATTAAAGTCAAATCAAGTAGGGGGGGAAGAGAATCACCTCCATCACCCAACAAGAAAACCTATCCTAATTGATGACACAATCTCGAACAATTCACAACACCTCCAACACAACCGTGACACCATCAAAATTTTACACACTCCAGCCTTGAACAGAGGAATATATGTGTAAAAGCATATACAAAATTGAATCAATAGCACATAAGCTAAAAGAAATAGTGTATGACTCATAACCCCGAAAAAATAGTTATAGTATGTTGGACCCATGTTCCCTATCATGTACCAAATGAAGGCTTCGATCTCCAACTTCATTCCCCTTTTGATACTTTATCAAAGATTCTCCATTTTCATATGTCTGATATATATAAGATCATTGCTTTCCTATGATATTGAGCGTGATTTCGAATATGTGCAGGGACGTAGCACGTGGGTTGTATCTATACACAACCACGTACTTCACAGAGTTGCTATGTATCATTATCATCTTTCTACAACCCATTGATAACAGGCTGCCACAATAGTAGTTGTGGCTGCCAATACCGAACACGATGTCTGAAGTGTGCATTTTGTACCTTATTCTCCTCTCTCGCTCTCTTTATCTCTCTCTCACATCCCATTTTATTAATTTTTCCTTCTTGTAGGCCCAATAAAAAATATCCATTGCCATTATCATCATTCCCCGGTAGCAATGACGCAACAAACCTGCCTATAGTTGAGTGCAAAAGTCACATGTGTCCAATACGGGTACATTGGCATGTGAGGACTAACTACAAAGGGTACTGGAAGGTGAAAATAACAATCAGAAACCTTAATATATTTAAAAACTACTAGATGGAATGTGCTGATTGTACACCCAAGTTTAAAGCATGTTGCATATGTCTCCAATCTTCGGTATGTGAGTCTTTGTGATCACGATAATAGAAGTAAGTTGATAAATCTATAGAATAAAAAATTACCCATATATGAAACATAATCTTTATATTTTCATGTTGAACTAAGTTAATAACTTTGAACTTTAAAACTCCACATTCAAGTTTTTTTTATAGGAGCGTTGAGAGCTAGATTGGGCGTTGTTAGAAATTTGGGGTGGTACCGGTGATCTGATACCATGGTTTGTTTATGCGGAATAGTTGGAGAAATTTAGTTTGATTGGAATATATGAAATGGAAATAGGAGTAATAAGAAAGGACTATATAAAATATGAAACAATACTTGTATTAAGTGTTTATTTTATTGAGTTGGGATTGTATCAATTTAGGGATACAATTAAATGATTTTCATAATCTTCATTGATTATGAGATACAATTGTTATTCAATTGATACTTAACAACCTGAGAACATACATGTATATATAGACGATTGTCGGTTATATGAATCGACCTTGGCATGTCCTAGGCTAACTTTGTATGTTCTGAGCTAAAATAGTTTAGACACTCCTAGACTATTTGAATTTTAACTCCTCTTAGACGTTTCCATACATCTACAGTTTTAGTCTTTTAAATATTGAATATTCAAATTGTGTTGACTAAGTCTTCAACATGTGATTGCTAGATTATTCTGGAATACACCACATATTTCTAGCATGTCTAGGACATAGCATCAGCCATTGCATCACCATTCAACAATTATTGTTTGGGGTTGTTTTTGTGACTTGTTGGGTGCTACCAATGACCTTTATGGGCCTTTCATTAATGTGAATCATCTTATTACTGTTAAAAAAAATAGAGCTTTGAGAGAGATTCCTTAAGCTTGTCCAACATTATCAGTCATTTTTCATTTCTCATAGTTGAATATATATTTAGGGATAGTATCTTAAGTGCACTGGCACTACAAGAAAATAGGTCTTTTGTGAACCGAAAATTCGTCACAAAAAGGTGCAATTACATCACAAATAGTATTTGTGTCGACCCGAAACCGTCACAAATAGCATTTGTAACGGAATTCTCAAACTAAATCCGACATAAACACTATTTGTGACTGTTTCTGGTTGACACAAATAATCCGATACAAATTATAATTATTTTTAAGACAACTATTTCTGTCACACGAAAATCCAACGCAAATACTTTTTGTGACGGTTTCGGGTCAACACAAATAAACCATCACATGTAATAAGTATATATGACAAAATAATTTGTGTCACAAGCAAAATCCGACACCAAAAGGTAAAATTCCGTCACAAATACTATTTGTGACGGAATTCCAGCTTTTTGTGAATTAAGATCCTCTCCCTATATATATATATAAATATATATATATATTCAAATATGATAAATGAAAAATGACTGATAATGTTGGACAAGCTTAAGGAATCTCTCTTAAAGCTCTATTTTTTTTTTTTTTGAACAGCAATAAGATGATTCACATTAGTGAAAAGCCCATAAAAAGCCCATAAAGGACAATGGTAGCACCCAACAAGCCACAAGAAACAACCCCAAACAACAATTGTTGAATGGTGATGCAATGGCTGATGTTGTGTCCTAGACATGCTAGAAATATGTGGTGTATTCTAGAATAATCTAGCAATCACATGTTGAAGACTTAGTCAACACAATTTGAATATTCAATATTTAAAAGACTAAAACTGTAGATGTATGGAAACGTCTAAGAGGAGTTAAAGTTCAAATAGTCTAGGAGTGTCTAAACTATTTTAGCTCAGAACATGCAAAGTTAGCCTAGGACATGCCAACGTCGGTTCATATAACCGACAATCGTCTATATATATACATGTATGTTCTCAGGTTGTTAAGTATCAATTGAATAACAATTGTATCTTATAATCAATGAAGTTTATGAAAATCATTTAATTGTATCCCCAAATTGATAAAATCCCAATTCAATTAAATAAACACTTAATACAAGTACTGTTTCATAATTTATGTTGTCCTTTTTTATTATTCCTATTTCCCATTTCATATATTCCAATCAAACTAAATTTCTTCAACAATTCCGCATAAACAAACCATGGTATCAGACCATGGGTACCACCCAAATTTCTAACACCCAATCTAGCTCTCAAAGCTCTTATAAAAAAAATTGAATGAGCAGTTTTAAAGTTCAAAGTTATTAACTTAGTTCAACATGAAAATATGAAGATTATGTTTCATATATGAGTAATTTTTTATTCTATAGATTTATTAACTTACTTCTGTTATCGTGATCACGAAGACTCGTATACCGAAGATTGGAGACATGCAACATGCTTTAAACTGCAGTGTACAATCAGCACATTCCATCTAGAGTAGATTTTAAACATATTAAGGTTGCTGATTGTTATTTTCACCTACCAGTACCCTTTGTATTTAGTCTTCACATGTCAATGTACCCGTATTGGACACATATGACTTATGCACTCTACTATAGGTAGGTTTGTTGAGTCATTGCTACCGGGGAATGATGACAATGGCAATGGATATTTTTTATTGGGCCTACAATAAGGAAAAATTAATAAAATGGTATGTGAGTTAGAGAGAGAGAGTGAGAGAGAGAGAGAGAGAGAGAGAGATAAGATACAAAATGCATACTTCAGACATCGCGTTCGGTCTTGGCAGCCACAACTACAATTGCGGCAGCCTGTTATTAATGGGTTGTAGAAAGATGATAATGATACACAGCAACTCTATGAAGTACGTGGCTGTGTATAGCTACAACCCACGTGCCACGTCCCTGCACATATTCGAAGTCATGCTCAATATCATAGGAAAGTAATGAACTTATATATATCAAACATATGGAAATGGAGGATCTTTGATAAAGTATCAAAAGGGGGTAGTAGTTAGAGATTGGAGCCTTCATTTGGTACATGATAGGGAACATGGGTCCACCCTACTATAACTATTTTTCGAGGTTTTGAGTCATATACTCTATTTCTTTAGCTTATGTGCTACTGATTCAATTTTGTATATGATGTTGCAAAGTATTTTGGCAAAACTTTGAGAGAACATGTCTCCCCTTTCTTTTTATAAATCCAATATCTCATAATAATTACGTAGAGAACCCTACTAAACCTTAAAACATAAAATAAGCAATAGTAATAATAATAATAATAAACAACTCTCAACACTCCCCCTCAAGTTGGTGCGAATATATCTCTCATGCCCAGCTTGCTCAGAGCGGAATGAAATGGTCTACTTCCAACTCCCTGGTTTCGACTCCCTGGTTCCTTGCCCGGATTCGGGCTATGTCGCACTGGTACGGTTTACTCTCACAGTCAAAAAGAGTAAATCTTTCTTGGATCCGGGAGGCATGTGCGACAATGATCAGGGATCCAGTTGCTCCATTCACACTCCGCTCATTTTTTCGCGGTCGGGAGATCGTTTTTAGTCCGGCCACTGTTTCTGCAACTTTAGGGGTACCTGAGGTGCCTGATTGTGTTTGCCCACACCATTCTGATACACCACTGCTCTCACCGACCATTATCATCAGGGAGATTACTGGAGGTGCTCTTCCGAGTAGGGATGGCGAATCCCTCATTCCCGACTCCTACCTTATGGATAATTATCATATGCTTCACCTCGGCCTCAGCAACTGCCTCCTAGTGACCTCCTACCGGGAGAAGATTGCGGCTTGGTACGCACGTGTTTTATTTGCGATAGGGACAGGACAGATGGTCTGTTTACCTCGCCTATATATTGACTTCATGTGGCACCCCACGCAATACATTCAGGCCAAGAAGCACCTGAAAGGTGCTTGGGCAATTCATCGGGTGATTGAGCAGGCAGGGCTCCTTCCTTTGGCTGGTGATGCGACTGCTCAGTCTCGCAATCATTTTGGCGAGACAGCTTCCCGTCGTTCTGACGTACAGAAGAGGAAAAGAAAAGGCAAAGGAAAGGCCAAGGTAGGGACGAAGAGGAGAAGAGGAGGAGGGACAGATATTGAGGATGTTGCTTCTGGGATGCCGACCGAGGCTGAGGAGCATGATTCAGAGGAGGAGGTTGGCCCTGTTGAGGAGGTTGCTCGTTTTGAGCTGAGACAGCGATCTCAGGCTTCCACCCAGAGAGAGTCATCATCCGTGTCTCTCCAGACTCTACACACATTGTTTCTTGAGGAGAGGGAGGCCCAGACACGACTTGAGGGGAAGGTGGATCGTATGACTTTCCTGCTAGAGGCGATTTTGGTCCAGATAGGGGTAGATCAGCCCATTCACACAGCTTCACATCCTACTACTGCTCCTTCTGCACAAGCCTCCACCGGTCCATCTTCTTCCGTTCCGCCACCATCTGCTGATCTTGCCGCACCATCCACATCGACGTCTCTACCGATCATTTCTGAGACGACTCCACCACCGATCATTACTGAGACACCACTTCCACCACCTCCTGTCGTGACTAATCCATTATTATCTACACCAGCTGCTCCGACTGCGAGTGACCCGGCGACGGCTACTACTGTTGCTGAGGGTGGAGGTGTGGATACTCGGGACGTGCCGATCGAGATCTTATCTGACATCACCGATGATGCTTAGATTTGCCGGTTGGACGATTGGGAGAGTTTTTGTTGTTTATTTGTTCTTTCTGTTTTCTCTCCGCCCTTGTCATTTTATTGTATCTATATGGCTATTTTGGGACTGTTTGTTTGGTTTGGATTGCATGGACTTTATTATCACTGCTCTGTTACTTTCATTGTATTATCATTCCAGTGATTGGTTCTGTTATTATGTTTGGACCTCCTGCTCTTTCATTTCCTATTTAATCTCTTTTGATCTTTGCTGCTTGGAGTTTGTATGATTTCTTTACAGCTTGTTATGTTTGCGGTTCTTACTATGCTTTGGCAGGTGATATCTCTCTATCTATATTTGAAAATCTTCTTCTGAGGACATCGCAATTTTCAGTTGGGGGTGGCATGTAGATAGATAGATAGTCACCTGCACATGTCTATACTTAGCAATCTGAATGCATTTATTGCACATTTCATACAATCTCGATTGGAATTGGAAAATTTTGAACAAATTTTAAAATAAAATTGGAAATCTTTGAAATTATAAACTTTATTGGTAGAACGACTTGCAATACTCACTCCTGTTTAGCTGTTACCAAGCAATGATACATTCATATTAATCTCATCTTTTAATGAATTAAATTCACGCACTTTTCTAGTTCGCTAGGATGATTGCATGTGTTAACCATTCTTGTATCCAAAATCCTTATGCACATGTTAATAGCTATGTAGAAAATCTAAAATAAGAGTTAAGATGACTTTTGTACTCTAAGGAGGCGTAGTGGAAACTAGTTACCCTTAGTGAGCTATTGAATCCAATCTTCTATTCTGAGGGAATTATCATATTAAATTCGAATCGTTTTTCTAAAATATTCGTATTAAATTCGTTGAAGAGTCTCTAATTCTTTATTTTGGCTGTTTATTAGAGAAGAACGTTCTGGATTTACCAACTAAACTCAATGAACACTGAAGTGCTAAAACTAAGAAGTTAAGAAAGTGATTTAAGCCGTCGTTATTAACTCCTTAACTTTTCATATACCTATATCAACATTCAAGAATCTGTTTTGTTCTCAACCCACATTGATTGAATACTGTCAAGTCTATTATGAAAAATTCCTAACCTTATACTTTGACCTTAATGAACTCCATTGCACATCTAATGTGATTAAATTATTGAAGTAAGGGAGGGAGTAGTTGTGGGAATGACTTTATAAAAAGAAATATATAAGGAGATGTTGAATGTAGCAGGTTACAAAAAAAAAAAAAAAAAGAAGGATCATTATAAATATGAAAATAGGGGATGGTTGGAATGAAGTGAAAAAAAAAAAATTACTAAACGCAATCAAATGCTAAAGATGTGCAAATTCTTACCCCTCTCCTTTCTGTCCTACTATATAAAACCGTAAAGTCAAAGCCTTAATGATTTTTAACGACTTAGTTTGAATATGAACGTGTAAATTGAGTTATCCACGGTATTTCACTCCTCTAGTAAGTAGTATTCCTTTCATGAGATTATACACTCTTAATGTTCATTCTTTATTGAGTCAGCCGTGAAAGCATTAGTAACCAAAACATTACTCATATCAAAGCTTTCACACCATGAGCGATCATTATTAAACAAGTTTCTGAGAGATGTTCATTTTCGAGAGTAAACCTATGTGAGAATTGAGTTGAAACTACAAACTTTAAGGGTATAATAGTCGAAACAACTCTAAAATAAGATTTAATGTATAGATGTTAACTTCACACACAGACACGGATACATGGATGCGATGGATATGTTATTTTTATTCTGGTGACATGAGGAGCATGTGTTTATTTCATGGTTTGAATGAGGATGATATGTTTTGTGGAGCTAAGTTTACAGTTGTTTGGGAGGGAGTATTAACAAGTTATTCTATATCCTTTTTGAGCTTAAAATTGGAGAATTTTGTGGGTATATTCACTGCAAACCCTCACGAGACAACACTCGTCCACTAGGGGGAACCTAGAGGTTTAACGACTTGTTGCATTTGCTAAATGCAACCGCGATTCCTGCGAAAGTAAGTTAGGTAGTTTCTTTTTAATTAGATTAGTTTGCTTTAGTTTTAATTTGTTTTATTTTAGTCATTGTAGTATTAGTTTAGCTTGTTTTATTTTCACTTTATTGCTAGGAACTAGCAAATCGCTAGTTGGGGTTGTGACAAACGGGGGTATTTGTAAAATACAACCGCGCTAAAAGAAGAAAATACACTGAATTAGTTTACAATTCCCTTGTTTATCTACAATTTGAATTACAATGCCAGTTTTTACACAATATGATTAATCTATGATAAGTGGTATTGTTTTAGTGGTTATTTGTACAGATTACTGTTGTTGTGTGAAGAATTGAATAAGCAAGATAAAAGGAAGTGCTTGGTTTCAATGAAGACAATTCAAACATGAAAAGAGAGTTTCGAGCGATCGAAGAGGTCTCGAGCGATCGAGGCTTCGATCGATCGAATACAGTTCAAGGCCTCGAAGATCCCAGAAGTTCAATCGATCGAGATATGTTCGATCAATCGAACATGGCTTTTATCATAAATAACGCACACGCAGCAGAGAGGGAGATATAATCCTAGCCTTAGGTTTTTGTATATATAGTCGTATTGTATACGTCTTGGACGACGCCCACTTTCAGTTTTTTTATCAGTTTTATATAGAGAGTAGAGAGTGAGTTCTTGTTTTTGTAGGTTTATCAAGATTCCTCATTGTTTTGGCTTAGATTCTTTAGAGTTTAATAATAGTTCAGCATTCCAGGTTACTTTATGTTGTTTTATTTACATTCTGTCAGTAGTTATCGTAGTTTCATCTGCTAGAATCATAGCTTTGCATGTTAGGTAGTGTTAAATTATTTGTTTTTAGAGATTTCATGTTTAAATCACAACCAAACGATACCTTAACGGATCTTTACGTTAAAACGCATCTGTGACACTCCAGACCATGTCTAAGTAGTCCCCAGGTTGGGAAATCGCGATGAAACTGTGATTTCAAGTCTCTGCCATGCATCAGAGTAATTCCTATGTTCGATCGATCGAGACAGAGATACAGTCAATCGATCGAAGACATTTCGATCGATCGAGAGATGAAGATGTTCGATCGATCGAAAGCGCGTCGATCGATCGAACTCTCTGATTCTTGAGAACATTCAATACAGTATTTCTGGACTTTCTGTTTCACAGATTTGTTATCAAACTGTCCCCAAATGCTCAGTTTGTCAAAACAGTCTCTAAACTTGAGGTCTTAAAGCATTTTTCTTCAATATCTTTTGCAAACCACCATCAATGCTAACACCATTGTAGGTGCGAGTCTTAACTATTATTTTAAACCGCTTTCATGTATTTCAAACTTAATTTGGATGTTATAGTCCCGGTCATGAAAGGGCTATGGATTCTCTACCTTTACAAAAATACGGAATACTGTAGAAGATGTACTGTAATGAGCTTTAACGCAATTGCATGGTAGATGGCTAGGTCACTATAGATTCGCGTGATCCCAACACTTCCCTTTTACTAAGAAAACCAGTTTTAAAATATCACTCTAGTTAACTAGTTAGTCATCAGTTTAAAGTAATTTAGTTGCTTTTAATTGTAATACTTGTTAATTGTAGAACTCCGTGTTCTACAGTTTCCTTAAGTATTAAATTTTCTTTTTCTTTTTAGAGTTTAATCTAGGTAATTCATTTTCAACCTTCCCTGTGGGATCGACCTGGACTTCCAGTACTATATTACTTGCACGATCACCTACACTTGGGTGTTGCACAAGAGCACACAATTTTTTAGTCGTGTCAACGAGGTAGTGAGAAGAACAAGAAGCTTTGGAGATAAATACTTACTTGGTTATAATTCATTATGTTACATGGAATTGCATATCACATGTTGAAATGATATACACGAATTTATGTCAAAGAGCATGTTATTCACTGAGCTTCAGCTTAGGTGGTTATTGAATAACCATTTTAGGTGAAAGAAAAGAGAAGGAGAGAGAAATAGAGGATGAAAGAGGAGAGCAAGTGTTTATTGTGCATATTATATATGGCGTAGTTGTAGTTTGGAACTAAAGGACTTGTAAATTATGTTGTTAGGTGAGCATGTGTAGAACTTGATGTATAAGACTCTTATGTTCATGTATGAAAGGTTTTGGCAAGTGATTTTGCTATTCAAGCATATTTGTAGAATTATGGACAGGAGTTGTTTCAATGGATCAAATTACACATTGTTTTAATTGGTTCAAAATAACTTCTTTTACAAAAACGGACATAACTTATTCTAGGAAATTTGAAATCGTGCACCGTTTTCAACGTTGGAACCTAGACTCAAACGGCTATCTTTTGGTATAAAATCCAACTCAAAATTTCAAATTCCTAGTTTGCCCTTGGGGCTAACTCACTTGCAATGTGGTCTAAATGGGAGTTTAACAACCCGTTTTTGAACGTTATTGATACAGGGTCAGGCCTCGGTGGCATGTCATGTACCCTCGTGCCATACTTAGTGGATTTGGGTCATGACAGAGTTGGTATAGAGCTAAAGGTTTAAATTTGCATTTATTGCATGATTACGGTGTGTTGAATAAATATGTGCACGTATACGTGATACTAGATATGTTATGTGGCATGATTTATGTGATATGATTAATAGAGCATGATTATCATATGATACATGACAAGGTATGAATTACATTATGTTGATTATATGAATTGATCCTATTTATGTTTATAAGATGGCATAAGGACAAGGTTCTCCAAGTAAGAGGATGGACAGAATCGAGGAACTAATTGAAGATTTGCACATACTGTGAAGCAACGATTTCAGGGTAATAAAATAGGAGCATAGGCTTAGGAAAATCGTGAAGCAAGAACTACTTAGGCTGCTATGGAAAGTTTCAAGATATTAAAACCTTTGGCCTATGATGGGCGTCCTGATCCACATGTTGCAAAGACATGGGTAGCGGAGATGGAAAAGACTTTCACTGTTTTCTAATGTACTAAAGAGGAAAAAGCTACCAATACTGCTTTTATGTTACGAGGTGAGCTGATAAATGGTGGCGTATGGTGAAAAGGTGGAACCTAACATGAATTGGTGACGATTTTTGGAAGTGTTCTATGGTACATATTTTCCTAAGTCTACTCAAGAGCAAAGAATTAGAGACTTTTCCAACTTGACTCAGGGAAACATGACTGTATTACAATATGCTACCAAATTTTTCGAGTTGTCTAGCTTTGCTCCATCTGAAGTGGCTACCGATCCTATGAAAGCAAGGAAGTTTGAAAATGGCTTACATTGGGGTATTCATAGTCGAGTGGATGTCTTTCGATTCCAAACATATTTGGAGGTATTGGACACAACACTCATAGTGGGGCGAGACGGGGAAGAATTTCAAAAGAATAGAGATCAACAAACAAAGAGGCAAGGAGAAGGACCAGCAAGAGGACAAAGTTACTTTAAGAAGCAGAGAGTTTTTAGCATGGGACTTGGATCATCACATTATGGAAGCAATTTCCACGGGGAGAGTAAACCCGTTTGTCCAACTTGTGGGAAACAACATAATGGGCCTTGCTATTAGAACAAAGGTATATGTTATAGATGCAAACAACCTTGGCATGTTTCTAAGGATTGTCCTCAATCCTATTCACGGGGTTCCGATTCGGGAAGTGTTTACTTTGAATATGGAAAAAGGGGACATTTTGCTAATGAATGTCCACAGCGACGTTCAAGAGGTCCAAGTTCATCTATACCAAGCATAGCTACTCATAAATCAGTCCAGAAGCCTGAAAAGGAAAAGAACGAACAGAGGCAAGGTTGGATGTTTGAACTTACATCGGGAGATACATTTACAGCTGATACAGTTGTATCAGGTACACTCTTTATTTGTACGTACCCTGCACATGTACTTATAGATTCTAGATCCACGCATTCATATGTATCGTGTTGTTTTGCTAAGAATCTGGATAGATCTTTCGAATCTTTGGGATATGTTTTATCTATTGCTGTTCCTTCGGGAGTATCTTTGAATAGTGCTTTTATCTATAAAGCTTGTGGAATAGAAGTAGATGACAGAATGTTAATGGTAGACTTGATACCTTTGAACATCCAATACTTTGACGTTATTTTGGGGATGGATTGGTTGTCTACTTATCATGCTTCGATTGACTGTCAAAAGAAGAGAGTTTTATTTCAAATTCCTGAGCAAACTGAATTCTATTTTTAAGGGACGGGGGTAGTGTCGCCACCATATGTTGTTTCGGCAATGAAAGCAAGTCGCTTGTTAAAGAAGGGATGTCAGGGTTTCTTATGTAGTGTTGTAGGCACTAAAACATCAAATCTTGTTTTAGAAGATATTTCAATCGTACAGGAATTTCCTGATGTGTTTCCAGATGATTTATCTGACACTCTAATAGAAAGAGAGATTGAATTTTCAATTGATGTAATACCAGAGACTCAATCGATATCCAAAACTCCTTATAGAATGGCACCGGTTGAATTGAAAGAACTGAAAACACAGTTACAGAAATTGCTGGATAAAGGATTTATACATCCTAGTGTATCGCCTAGGGGTGCATCGGTATTGTTTGTAAAGAAGAAAGATGGTACTATGCGGTTATGTATTGATTATCGAGAACTGAATAAGGTGACTATTAAGAATAAATATCCTTTGCTGCGAATCGATGACTTATTCTATCAATTACAAGGTGCTCAAGTGTTTTCAAAAATTGACTTAAGGTCGGGATATCATCAGTTAAAAGTAAAAACAGAAGATGTAGAAAAGACAGGATTTAGAACTAGATACGAGCATTATAAATTTCATGTGATGCCATTTGGTGTAACTAATGCTTCTGCTGCTTTTATGGATTTAATGAATCGAGTGTTCAAGGCATATTTGGATGAATTTGTTATTATTTTTATTGATGATATTCTGGTTTATTCAAAGAGTTCAGAAGAACATGAAAATCACTTAAGAATGGTATTACAAACTTTGAAGAACAACAAGCTTTATGCTAAATTACAGAAATGTGAGTTTTGGATGCCTAGCATTACTTTCCTGGGCCAAGTGGTATCTGAAAAGGGTGTTTTAGTTGACCCTCAGAAGATAGATGATGTCGATACTTGGCCTACACCGACGAATGTTTCAGGAGTTCGTAGTTTTCTTGGTTTGGCTGGGTATTACCGTAGATTTGTTAAAGACTTTTCTCGTATTGTCATTCCGATGACTCAATTGTTGCATAAGAATATACCATTTGTATGGACTAACGAATGTGAACAGAGTTTTCAAGAACTGAAGAACAGATTAGTTACGGCTCCTATATTAACGATTCCAACAAAAAATGGAGGACATGTGATTTACAACAAGGGGTAGGGTGTGTACTTATGTAAAATGGAAAGGTTATTGCTTATGCTTCTAGACAATTGAGGCCACATGAAAGTAATTACCCTACACATGATTTAGAACTTGAAGCGGTAATCTTTGCTTTTAAAATTTGGCGACATTACCTTAATGGTGAAACTTGTGAAGTTTTTACAGATCATAAAAGTTTAAAGTATTTGTTCACTCAAAAGGAGCTAAACATGAGGCAAAGAAGATGTCTTGAGCTAATAAAGGATTATGATTTGACAATACAGTACCATCCAGGGAAAGCTAATGTGGTGGCGGATGCTTTGAGTTGGAAGTCTTCAGGTAATTATGCTTATTACCTTACTACTCTGAATCAATTGTTGATGGACTTGGAAAGAATGGAAGTGGAAGTAATTCCTTTTGATAAAAGTGGAGTTCTTGCAACAATGGTAGTGCAACCTACGTTGCTTGAAGAAATAAAAGGGGCACAAATGAATGATGCATTTCTTAAGAAGATTTGTGATGAAATACATGAAAAATAAGTGAGCTGAATTTTCTATTCAAGATAATGTTTGAAGTTTAAGAATCGAATATGTGTTCCTAATATTGATGAAATCAGGAAGAAGGTTTTGATAGAAGCTCATAATACCAGGTATTCCATACATCCTGGGAGTATCAAGATGTATCGAGATTTGAGAGAAATTTATTGGTGGCCAAAAATGAAGAAAGAAATTGCAGAATTTGTATTACATTGTCTGATATGTCAACAAGTAATGGTGGAGCATCAAAAATCAGCAGGGTTACTCCAACCACTCCGTATTCCTGAATGAAAATAGGAACACATTATGATGCATTTTGTGGTGGGATTTTCGAGATCATCCCGAGGTAACAATGCTATTTGGGTAATTGTTGACAGGTTAACTAAATCTACGCATTTCTTAGCGATGAAAACTACTTATTCGAAAGAGAATTGGTTGAGTTATACATTGGGGAAATTATTAGATTATGGTGCACCTGTCTCTATTACTTCTGATCGAGATCCTAATTTTGTAAGTCGATTTTGGGAGAGTTTGCAGTAGGCAATGGGTACAACTTTAAACTTTAGCACGGCCTTCCATCCACAAACCGATGGACAATCAGAAAGAGTAATTCAAAATTTAGAAGATATGTTGAGGGGATGTGTTTTGGATTTTAAAGGCCAGTGGGAAGAACATTTGCCACTTATCGAGTTTGCATATAATAATAGTTTTCAATCTAGCATTGGTATTTGGTATGGCACCTTATGAAGCATTATATGGAAGGAAATGTCGCTCACCAATATGTTGGACTAAGGTGGGAGAAAGAAAGTTATTGGGGCCGAAGATTGTGCAATTGACTACTGATAAAATTAAATTGATCCAACAGAGGTTTCCAACAGCACAAAGTCGAGAAAAAAGTTATGTGGATACTAGAAGAAGGGACCTTGAATTCCAAGTAGGTGACTATGTCTTTTTGAAGGTGTCTCCGTCAAAAGGTATAATTCGATTTTGAAAGAGGGGGAAACTTAATCCTCGATACATCGGACAGTTTCAAATCTTGGAAAGGATTGGACCTATATCTTATCGTTTAGCTTTACCTACGGAATTGAGTAATGTACATAATGTTTTTCATGTATCTATGTTATGGCGGTATCTTTTTGATCCGACACATGTTTTGGCGCATGAAACCTTGGAGGCTCGGGAGGATTTAACGGTATATAGAGCATTCGGTTGCAATTCTAGCTCAGCGAGATCAAATGTTACAGAGCAAAGTGATTCCTTTGGTAAAAGTTTTATGGTAGAACCATTCCGTGGAAGAATCTACGTGGGAAAGGGAGGATGAAATGCTTGAGAAGTATCCTTCTTTATTTGGAATCACAAGCTAAGACAAGTTTGGAGAACCAAACTATATAAGGTGGGGAGGATGTAATATCCCAACATTTTCACATGTGATAATATTATCTTAATGTGCATTATACGGTAATGACATGAATATATATGTGATTTGCATACTTAATCTTATTATTAAGTGATGGAAGGAATTTAAGAGTTGATAAACTCTTATTATGTGTTATACATTGCCAATCTATTTGGCAGTTGCATATTTTGAAGGACATGGAACTATTTAATGCCTTGTATTGGATATATAGTTGATATAAAATATTGAATTGCTAGACAAGTGCATAAATGATAGGAGTAAATAGAATACATTCTCACAACTAGTAGGTGAATTAGCAATTCACGAGAACTAGAGGAGTTATTGTGTAATTAGTAAGAAATATAGTAGGTGAAAGTGTAATTTAGAAGACTTGATCTCTAGAATTTTGTGGAACTTTCCTAATCAAGATTAATTAGCTTAATTGGGATTAATTAGCTTAATGATGATTAATTAGCCTAATCAAGGTGCTAACTTATATTACCTAATAATAAGCTAGTAGGTGGTCAAGTAGGAGGTGTTGGGCTATATTTGGCTAAGTCCATGTGTATTCAAGTGGGTAAGAGAGAGAAATAGAAGAATAACTAGTTAAATAAAATGTACTTCTTTTTTAGGTGTTTGTCTTTACACAAGCAAGTAGGTGCAAAGAAGAAAGGGAAAAACAAGAGAGAAAAGAAGGAAAACCAAAGGGAAAAAGGTGCTAGGGAGATTTTATCTCAAATTGGAGCAAGACATGAGAAGCTAAGGGTAAGAGTATTCTTTCTATGCGATTTAATTTCATTTCCATAGAGTTTTGATGGATTAATTAGAGGAATTCATATTGATTTGCTATCAAATCTTATATGACTTGTAGGAGTTTGAAAGTGAGCATTATTTCTTGTCAATTCTATATCTAGAGCAAGGTGAGTAACCTCTATCTTTGAGGCAACTTTTCAAGTAATGAAATTGTGCTATAAAAATGATTTACTTTCAATTCATGAATTATGAGCATGTGTGTATATCATGATTGACTATATGTGCAAGAGATAGAAAGGATTATGTTGTTGGAAACATGTTTATGTGATTATATGGTTGAAGAAGCAATTGTTCTATCACTACAAAGAGAAAGCTCCAAAAGGGAGTGTAGAAAAGCCTTCTAAGGCTTGAGTGTTCAACGCCTTGTAGGGGTGTTCACGGTCGGTTTCGGTCGTTTTTTCTCGGTTTTTTCACATAAAAAAACCGACCAATAGCCTCGGTTCGGTCGGGGTTTTGGGGTGTTTCGGTCGGTCGGTTCGGTTTTCTTCTTGAAATATAAGTTTGAAAACCGATCGAATGCCCTCGGTTTGGTCGGTCGGTCTCGGTCTTGGTTTTTCTTGTACACCCCTAACGCCTTGTATAGGGTATTGGATAGCTCGAAACAAGGATAAAGAGTGCCATTACGGGCACAGGGTAGTGAGAAGAACAAGAAGCTTTAGAGATAAATACTTGGTTGTGATTCATTATGTTACATTGAATTGCATATCACATGTTTAAATGATATACACGAATTTATGTTAAAGAGCATGTTATTCACTGAGCTTCAGCTTATGTGGTTATTGAATAACCATTTCAAGTGAAAGGAAAGAGAAGGAGAAAGAGAAATAGAGGGTGAAAAAGGAGAGCAAGTGTTTATTGTGCATATTATATATGGCGTAGTTGTTGTAGTTTGGAACTAAAGGACTTGTAAATTATGTTATTAGGCAAGAATGTGTAGAACTTGATGTATAAGACTCTTATGTTCATGTATGAAAGGTTTTGGCAAGTGCTTTTGCTATTCAAACATATTAGATTGCTTAGATGTTCATGGCTAGAATTGTGGACAGAAGCTGTTTCAATGGATCGAAATACACACTTTTTTAATTGGTTCAAAACAACTTCTTTTACGGAAACGGACATAACTTTTTCTAGGAAATTTGAAATCGTGCACTGTTTTCAACGTTGGAACCTAGACTCAAACGGCTATCTTTTGGTATAAAATCCAACTCAAAATTTCAAATTCCTAGTTTACCCTTGGGGCTGATCACTTGCAATGTGGTCTAAATGGGAGTTTAACAACCCATTTTTGAACGTTATTGATACAGGGTTAGGCCTCGGTGGCATGTCACGTACCCTCGTGCCATACTTAGTGGATTTGGGTCGTGACAATATGTCTTCAATTTTATTATTAGAGACCACTATATGATGTGCTACTTGTTCTCCTGAATCCAAGAGGTAAAGACCATTCTCCACTCTACCACTGCCAATCGTCATCTTCGTAATAAGATCCTGAAAGACACAATGTTTAGGGAAAAATGTTACACTACAATTCAAGTCACGAGTAATATGACTGATTGACAAAAGGTTATTCGAGAAACTAGGAACGTGTAAAACCGATGACAATGGTAACAAGAGTGTAGCATGTATTAAACCTTTGCCCGAGATTGAGGAAAAAGTTCCATTAGCAATTCGAACTTTGTCCTGACCTGAAAATGGTGTATAAGCAGAAAAAACATCTAAAGACCTAGACATATAGACATATGATCAGACTTCGGAAGCTCCAGAATCAATAATCCAAGGGTAGGAAGAGTGAGATAGGAATGCTCTTGATGTGGTGGTTAAGTTACCTGTATGGGCAAATGAAGAGGAGGAAACTGCAAATGTAGACGGAGCACTATAGGCAATTAGATTCTGGGGAGCATCCTCAAACTCTGTGCTGGAATTAAAAGTAGAGTGAGCACCCTGGACTGGAAGAGCTGTATCAACCATAGATGGAATAAATGATGGTTGTCCGAAAGAAGCAGAAACAACAGAATGACGACTCTCCTCATTCTGCACAAAAAAACTAGGTGCTTTGATTCTCCGATTCGTGTAGCCCATCTTCCCTTGACTTCTTAAGAAAATAGACATCGACTTCGACCACGCAAGTTAGTTCTGACCATTAGAACCTTGGGTTACTATACATGCTTAAGAACCTTCTACACCTAAAGGAATAATATTTGACATTGGTTTATGTTACATTATCTTGCAAGCATTTAAATGTCAGAGCACAAAAAATAAAAGAGATAATCCTTCACCATGAGTTGTAGACAAGAAGAATCATTAAAGGATTATGCAACTTGGCCACAATGATTCACACAAATGCTTTCATAAAAATGGAGATGTATACTGTATTAGACATTGAGGAAATAAAGCCTGGATCAAAAGCTCTAGACAAAATAAATGCATTTGAGCATAATGCAGTCCAATCGAGTGGATTCTAGATGGATATTCATCTAATTGAAATAAAGTTAAAGGAATAATATTTGACATTGGTTTATATCAAGTAGATTAACAACAAAAACAACTACAAATAATTAAAACATCTTGTAAAAACAAACAAATCAAAGATACCCAACCCTAAACTAGGAGGAATCAAAGTCTGAAAAAAAATGAGAGAAAAATTGATAAAAAAAGAGCTTACCGATCCGAAAACAAGTAAAGCAGGCAGCGAATATCAATCTGATAAGCAGCGAATGTTGATCTGATGAGTCCGAACTCGTTCGCCTGGATGAGATTGCGAACCCTAAGAGAACGTTCTAGAGAGAGAGAGAGAGAGAGACAGAGAGAGAGTGAGGAAATGAAGGAATGAGATATGTATATATGTATAGTATGTATATATGTATGTGTATAATCTATATAGGTATGTATATATGTATGTGTATAACATATATATATACATATATAAATATCTATATATACGTATAATCTAGCCACAGAGGGGAAAGAGAGAGAGTTCCCGGTGGTGGAGTGGTGCTCGGCGGCAGGAATGGTGCTCGAGGGTGGAGACCGGTGCTCGGCGACGGGATTGGTGCTCTAATGAAAACGGAGAGAGAGAGAGAATGAAGTATGAAAAATCACAGGTTAGGGTTTGAGGGTTTTGGGATTTACGAGAGAGAAGCCTAGAGGTTTGTTTTGGGGGCAATGTTAGGGTGGGAAATTTTGGGGAAAATTTTGGTGTCCTATTTATTTGCTACAAAATTGACACAAATGTATTTGTGTCGGATGGGTGCATTTTCGTCACGAATAAAAATTAATTTGTGTTGGATAGATGCATTTCTGTCACGAATAAAAATGTGTGTGTCGGATACACTTCCGTCACAGATCCGTGACAAATAAACTTTTGGTGACGGAATTGTTTCCATCACAAACACTGTCATCACAAAAGACCTGTTTTCTTGTAGAGTGCACTGGATTTTAAGCCTAAAAAATCCTCGGGCCTACGGATTTTTAGGTTTAAAATCCAGTGCACTCTACCTAGTGCACTTAAGATCCTTTCCATATATGATCCGTGGGAATTTTAGGCATAAAAGCCAGCGCACTCTACGCAGTACACTTAAGATCATTTCCATATATATACTAGTTATTGCCCGTGGCTAAAGCCACTACCGAACAATACAAATAATACATGTGTTCGAGCAATAGTCAACTACATATGGATGCGACAATTCAAATTGCTATTAATTGTGCTTACAACAAAAATATAACATCTCACAATAATGAAGTAATTCGTACAAAAAAAAAAAGAGGATGCAAATGCTAATAGCTAGTGTTTCTGTTATTCCCTCCCTCATTCAAAGAAAACCATTAGAGAAAACCGCTTTCCATGCAAAGTTTAAAAATATCTCTTCTTAAAAAGCTCTACAATTGACTTGCTCAACAAAACTTTTTAAGAAAATATCAAATCAAATTAGACAAACTTTCCGATTTGTTTTAATACACGGGAAATAACCACAACCTTGATTTTAAAAAAATAAAAAAAATAACAATACATTAGTTGCATTCACAGGTGAATCTTCAAAATTCCTTTAAGACTTTCACCACGCATTTTGACACTTCCATACATTAGTTACATTAGTTACATTTTCCATGCTACAATTCCACAATCTACAGTTGTTGCGCATCTTTTTTTTTTCCCTGCCTCTTCTTTGTTTGGTTCATTTTTTCCTCATGGGATCTTTGTTTGATTAATGAAATCATATAAAAGGATGTACAATGACTCTTTTTTGTCTACTTTTTCTAATATATATGAGAGAGACCAACGTGTGCTGCATCATGTTAGACCCACCTCCCAAAGTTCCAACTCCTAACGCGTCTTTCTCTACTTTTGTTTGGACAAAACTCCACCACCCCACCCATCATTCTTCTATTTCACATTTTGCACTTCCCCAGAAGAGTACTGTTGGAAAATGTAAAGAAAAATAAACATGCTTTGGGGAGAGAGTGAGGTGTGCAACTTGCTTTTTTTAGGGAGAGAGTGACATGCTTGTTTTGGGAGTGAAGAACGATGGTTTAACAAAAAAAAGAAAAAGAAGTAGAAGAGTGATGTATTGCATTTTGTGGGGTTTTTTTTAACCTTAATTTGTTTACAACTCACTCTTTTAAAGGGACCAAGTAATAAACTCACTCTTTTTTTTATTACTGTGGACCAAGTAATAAACTTACTCTTTTAAAGGGACCAAGTAATAACAAAAGTATGCTTTCAATTCATTCGAAAAGTATAGTATTTGAGTATACTAAGGTTTTGTGAGTTTTATTTTTAAAAAAAAAAAAGTTTGTGAGTAGCCTTCTTCTTCTTCTTCTTCTTCTTCTTCATTTTGAGAAGAGAGTACCTTTCTTGAATAATTAGTAACAATTTACCCTTTCACTTGAGAAAAATATATACATCAACTCATGAGGACTCAAAAATTAAAAAAGAGGAAAAAGTTACTAAAGCCATTAAATCCAAGCAGGCTATAACATTGACCTAGCACCCCAATTAACTAGAGGCCAAACAAAGAGCCAAAGAGACATGTACTCTCACAAAAGGAATCTAACACATAGTAAGAATCAGTTTAATAGCTCCCAAATAAAAATACCCATTTGAAAATGGAGAAGGGAAGGATTGAATATATTCAGAAAAAGCGCCAATGCCTTTCATCACTACTTCAAATACTGAAAAAGAAAACAATTTGTAGAGTTCAGTAAAAAACCAATCAAACCCATTTGGAAAGAAAATGTCCCAATAAGAGAAAATTTGTATTTTTTTTTTTCTGAGTCATTTGAATGTGGGTAATCTCTGAATAGGACTTCCTCTTTTTTTTTTTTTTAAACACAAACTTAACTCATTTCTCTAAAACAAAATCATCAATAGGGCTGTCCAACAAAAACCGAACCCGACCAAACCCGACCCCACCCGACCAAACCCGACCCCACCCGACCCCACCCGTGACTATTTGGTTGAGTCACGGGTTTTACAAGTCAAACCCGAACATGTTTCGGATGGATGTCGGTTTCTCCCTTCAAACACCCGACTACACCCGACCCGACCCGACTGTACACAACATGATTAAAAAAAAAAAATTTAATTACAGACTATGCAATAAAACTTTGAATGTGCATGTATATATATGTATGTATATAATTTGTGTGTGTTTTACAGCTCTATAACGATTGTTCTTAAGCTTTTCTTCATATCTACAATTTGTGTGTGTGTTTTATTTTTTTGGTTTATAGATCTATCATCTACACATTGTTGTTTTTACTTAACTGATTGTATAATTGTTTTTATTTTACAGATCTATAATTGTTGTTCCTCAGAATTTTAGTTGTTCTTTACATTGTACAATTTTTCTTCACTTTGTTGTTTTTAGTCGGATTTCACCCGACCCAACCCGAAACCACCCGAACCCGAACTTACTCGAACCCGATGGATGATGAGTGGATCACGGGTGGAGAAGGTCTAACCCGACTACTATTCGGGTGGATGATCGGGTGAGGGCTAAACCCGACTCACCCGACCCGTGGACACCCCTAATCATCAAGGAAAAAAAAAAATAGAATAAAGAGCTCTTCGGCCCTTTTGTTGGTATCCTTTCAAACAAACAAAAATACATGCATTTCAGGCAAAGCACATATCTTAAAGAACAACCTAAAATATTCTACAAATGAATGAACTCTAAACAGCCACAGCACAATATATATAGCAAGAGAAAATTATAAATTTAAACATGTGGCTTCAGCAATCCCATTTCAGTAACATGTGGCTTAGACTTCCAGGTTTGTGCCGAGTACCATTTTAGCCTTCAAGATTAATTACTCATGCTCACCAAGCAAATTCTGAATAATCCCTCACATTTGCATACATCAAGAATGCACAGTTTTTGCTGAAAAACTATAGTACTTCAACTTCTTATCTAAATTATATAAAACAACATATTGAAAACTAATGAAGATTTAATCAAGCTAAATTCACGCACACTTGTGCTTACACAAATAGGTTACAGAGATGGGGCACACAACATAGAGAGTTACCCAAGGCTTGTTCCATTTAGATCTGTTGGTTTGAAGATATATAGAACAAAAAATAAAACCATTTTCCTAATATTTTTTCCCTGTGTTTTCATTCATGCTTAAATAACATTGAAGATGAAAAAAAAAATTTTGAAAATACAATAGGTATCCAAGAAAAGTGGAAGGAAGGGGAGTGACTTACAATATTTGGTTTGTACGCACACAGCACATGTACACCAATCTGTCAAACCAAAAAGAATAAGTCCTCAATTAATGCACACAAAAAAAGACGCAAAATCCACATTTGTTATCATTCGAATCCAATATAGATACTAATGAACTGGCTCAAGAAAATATGATTATACCAGACAAAGATCAAAATGAAGTATTCTTGGTTTTTTTTAGGTTGAACCTCAAGTTTGAACAACCCATCACAATCTGTAAGAAAGAGAAACAAAAACCAAAATTGAATTTAATTGAATAAATGCCCAAACTTGAATCTCTAGGGAGATTCCGGAATAAATTAAAAATTAGTATGTTGATGATATCAAATTAGTATAATAGCATATATAACATAGATGGGAAAAAAATCAAATTAGAGGTTAGCAAAAATGGATGTTGAGGCCAAAGGAAGAGGAACTGATCAATCGAGTGAGGAAAGATTGGAGAGACAAAAAAAGTGCTATGGAAAATCCATTGGGAAGAGCTGCAACATTCTCTCGCATTCTCTGAATGAAGCTTCCAATAAACTCTCTCTCTCTCTCTCTCTCTCTCTCTCTCTCTCTCTCAGTTGTAATTACACCTAGTACGCAATAAACTTAGAGCATATAAGAATCCATGATTGAAGTAAAATTGTGGCATATATAGGAAGTGTTGACTCAAATCATAGCCTTTATGGATATAGAGATATTAGGGAGAGAGAATTTCGATAATTGATTGACCCTAAAACAATAAAATAGCAATTGGTTATTTTAAAGGCTAAGTCAGTGGGAAAAGTGTGGGAGAGTTTCTACATTAAAAGAGTTTTAAATTGATGAGAAACCATCAAAGTGATAACACAGTTTCAGGGAAAGTTTCTATCCAACTCTAATCCCATGAAATTGCCAGACAGTGCCTTTAAACAATCCCATAATCACCTCTATGCAAGTTTTCCTTTCCATGTATATGAACAAAACTGTGTATTAGATGGAGTTTTAATTATCTTATAATTATCTATATGCAAATTTTTCCTTTCCATGTATATATACACACAATATTGTAATTATCTCGCTCTTCTCTCTAAAGCATTCTATGATTTGGCAAAAAATCAGTTTCACATTTAAAAGTAGAAAAAAAAATCATAAAGATGAATAAAATTGAATGCAAATTTTTCCTTTACACGTATACACACAATTGAAACAACTAAAATTGAAACAGCTATAAGTTTTGTGAAATAAAGATGCAAATAAAGATGAATAAAATTGAAACAACTATATGTTTTGTGAAATAATTGAAACACCCATTTGAAACAACACTGTAGTTCCATTTCAAAAGAATCAAATTGAAACACTCATTAATTGAAACAACTATAAGTTTTGTGAAATAAAGATGCAAATAAAGATGAATAAAATTGAAACAACTATATGTTTTGTGAAATAATTGAAACACCCATTTGAAACAACTTTGTAGTTCCATTTCAAAAGAATCAAATTGAAACACCAATTGAAACAACAAACTCTCTATTTTGTGAAAATACACACAAAATCATGCCAAATTGACCCATCCATTCCAAACGGAAAAAAAAATGGAAAGGCTTTCAAATGAGAAAATGTAAGAATCACCCAGATGAAAATTCCACACCAACAGTGCATGCTTGGCTTTGGTTGTTGAGAAGAAGAGTCGATGGTGATCTAGAATTGGTGGTTGTGTTCGGTGGTCCTGTGCACGATTCTTGGAGAGTCGATGGTTGAATCTTCAATAGCTCAGAAAAAAAATACAAAGACATTCAACCCACTTCGAAGAAACTCTGTGGCTTGGATATGAATTTTTTTTTCTTCTTCTAATAGTTGATCTGTTAAAAAATTGAGAAAAGACATTCAACCCACTTCAAAGAAGAAAACAAAATGGAGATAAAAATCGATGGGAAAAAAACTCCATATTGCAGAAACAGAGGGAAATCAAACCCTAACTCAACAAAAAAAATTAGAGGGGGAGTAATAGAACCAATTATTCTACAACACAAAAGTTCTTGAAATGTACATATGTACAACAAAAGTTCATGGTCAAGGTACAATTGGCCAAAGAAATTAAAGAAAATGGGAATTCAACCAAATGGGGGTTATCAATTGTTTGAAACAGTAAACAATTAAAAAAAAACAAAAACAAAGCATCAAATCAGGACAATCTATACTACTATAGAAAGGGAGAAATTGGGGTACCAAATGTATACTCTCTTTCTACCATATTTACATTTAAACCAATATTTTTTTTTTATCCAAAAAATAACAATACAAGGGTATCAAACACACCGACGACGACGAAGCGGAGGCAGAATCTCAGATCTGTGATAGGTCCGGCCATGTGGGGTTATCAACTGTTTGAAACAGTAAACAATTAAAAAAAATAAAAACAAAGCACCAAATCAGGGCAATATTCAGAGAGAGAGAGAGAGGGAGAAGAGAGTTAACCGGTGGTGGTTAGAGATGTCGGTGGTCAGTGATGGTGGTGGCGGCAGTGTCGTTGATGGTGGTGGGTGCAAAAAAAGGAGTGGTCGACGACGATTACATGCCATAGTTCCAAACACACCGATGACGACGAAGCGGAGGCAGAATCTCAGATCTGTGATAGGTCCGACCGTGTGGGTGTAGATCTTTGAGAGATACATTACTGAGAGAAGGAGAGAGAGAGAGAGTGAGGGGTGGGCTTTGAGAGAGAGAGAGAGAGAGAGGGGGTGGGGCGGTGGGCTTTGAGAGAGAGTTACAATCGTTGAGAGAGAGAGGCAGGATAAGGGTTTGGGGTAGGGGGGAGTTGAAGTGGGCTGTGAATATGTGAGTCCAGTGCTCCAGTGTAGTCCAGTCAGCAAAAGCCAGCCAATTATAAACTCTAATATTATAAGTTTATCATCCTAATCATAAAGTTTCTTTTTCCTAGTCATAAGTTGGGACGGCCTACTCTGAGCTCTAAGGCTACGTTTGGCTGTCAAGCTCAGGACTGGACAATTAGTCCATTTTAATTGTTAGTCCTGGGACTATTTATACCACACCCCCCCTGGGATTAGATAGTCCCCCATATGAGGGACTATTTAGTTAAAAAGGATTATTAGTCCCTTCCTTTTAAGCGCAACCAAACACCGGACTATTCAATTAAAATGGACTATTAGTCCAATCCCTCCCAATCCTACCTTCAATCCCGTGAAACAAACATGGCCTAATATTATAGAGATAGAGATATATCTAGGGAATTGTTATTTCCACTCCATCATTGAACCAATGCACTCCATGGTACCACTATCAGAGCATGTGGTACCATGTATGTAATGCATGACATGCATGTACCACATGCTTTAAGAATGGTACAATGGAGTGACTTGGTTCAATGATGGAGTGGCAATAGCATCACCCTATATCTATACATCTTTTTCTTATTTTTTTTCCCTAGTTATAAACTCCTTGTAGATGATACCGGCCTACTCTGGGACCTGATGACAATGGTGTGCTCCTCCAAAACGGACATAGTGGATTTCAACATGGAGAGATCTTATTTAAGAAGGGAGTAATGCTGGACTCGCACCCACCTCATAATCAAATGCTTACACCCTGATGTGGCAGCTGAGGTGATAGGTGGGGTCCACAAGAATTTAATAAAGAGAAATGTTAGGCACACACTCCAAATCACATCCCAAACCACACCATTGCGTTAAATGCATGTACCATGTTCTGTATAAGTGGTGCACAGAAAAGTGTGAAAAATTCAAACAGAACAGAGTACATGCATTTAAAGCATAGGGTGTGGTTTAAGGTGTGATTTGAGATGTGTGCCTAGCACTTCTCTTTAATAAATTTTAACCAAACCCAACAACCCTAGTTAGATCAAACCACCCACCCCAAATTAGACCCACTTCTCTCTCTCTAGAACACACAATCAGACCCGGTCAACATTTCAGCCGAAGAAAACCCAATTCTGCAAATTCTTCAAATTGGGCGAGAATTCATGGAGGTAGAGTCATCAATGAGACAGAGAATTGTGTAATCATTGGGTTTAGGTAGGGATGGCAACGGGGCGGGTATGGGAGGAGGCCCCCTTTACCGCCCCCGCCCCCGCCCCCGCCCCGCTGGAATGACAACCCTCCCCGACCCTGCCCCGAGGAAGAACAACTCCCATCCTCGACCACGATTAATGAAAGGGAACCCGTCCCCGCCCGCTAAAGAAAAAAAAAAAAAAAAACCTCAGATTGTAGACAGAAAACACACAAATACACATGCATATATTTCCAGTGAACTCAATTTCTAGAGGGAACTTAGAGACAGAAAACACACAAATACACATACATATATTTCCAGAAATTAGGGCTTAGTTTTGTTATAAACCTCTTTTTTGAGAGTTTTCTACACAGACATTATACATACACACATATATACATACAAAATTACATGTATTCCAAATAATAAGGCTTAGATTTACCTCTTTTATGAGATCAAGATTTACAGTGAGAGATCTACATTGGGAACCTTCACCGGGGTCATCAATGGTGAGCCACTTCAATCGTGAGTTGCTTCTAGGGTTATGATGATGATGATGATGGCGATTTTCTGCTTGTTCTACGCAATATGAAGTGAGCTCAGTTTGCAGAGGGAACTTAGAGAGGGAAAAAGGAAGGAGAGAAATTAGGGCTGGTAGTTTTTCATTAGGGAGAGAGAGAGAGAGAGAGAGAGAGAGAGAATTTGGGGCTGAATCCAACAATTTAACTTTAGCATTCAATGAGTCATTTCTGACCATTGAATGGGGATCTGATTGTCTATTGAAAAACACACTTTTGATGGCTGAGATTAGCTCACAATTAGGGGTGGGCATTCGGTCGGTTCGGTTTCGAACCGAAAATTTCGGTTCGGGTTGTTCGGTTCGGGTTGGAAATTTTGGTACCGAAATCCGAACTGAAATAAACTTCGAAAATATGGTTCGGTTTCAAAATTTAAATTCGGGTTCGGTTCGAAAATTCAGGTTAAAACTAAACCGAAGTTTTTTTTAAAAAATTTTTTTTTTAATTATATATATATATATTTTTTTAGGAAAAATTAAGTATAATAAATTAGTGCAGATTCAGTGATTCACCACTTTGAGATTCTATTTTTTTATTGTTATTTTTCATCAAACAAGTTTTTATAACATTGCCATAATTCATCAAACAAGTTTTTATATAGTTTTTAAAATTCGGTTACTCGGTTTCGAACCGAATTTTTTCCTACTTTCGAAAACCGAACCATATTAAATAATATAGTTCGGTTTCGAACTGAAATAATCTCGGGTCGGTTATTAACCGAACTGAAATTTGAAAATTTTCGGGTTCGGTTCGGTTTTTCGGGTTGACCCGAAGTATGCCCACCCCTACTCACAATAATGAACATCTACCCATATACTTAACATTTTGCTTATATAACGGGAGTTGACGGGTTTTCACCCCTTGTTAGCCTTAAGGTATATTAAGGCATATTTAATTATGTTTTGATGATGTCAAATATGCTATGATAATTACATGATTCATATTGATTCATTCTTTGTTATTATCATAGTCATTTTTATGCTCATGTATTAATATTGTATCAATGTTTTAACATCTTTGTGTGCATGAGATTTAATTGATGTAGATCAAGATCACAAGGAGCTCGACAAGGATCAAGCTTGAAGACTTGAAGATATTTCATCCTTGGTTGAAGTCTAGGACCATCATTGTAAGGCATCTTGATCTCACACTCATAGGGGCTCAAACAAATTTTTAAAAGTTAAAGTTTTGGAAATAAATTTTAAATGGATCATCTTTAAAGCAATGCCTCAACCAATTGGAAAATAATTAGATGTTGAGTTTTATATGGTTGGATAGGTATTTGAATCTAGTTTCCAAAACATCAAACGGATCAAAAATCCGAGTTTTGTAGAAGGAGTTATGGCCTTTTTAGTGAAGATGTGTCAGGCTGTCAAACTGGGAAGCCGAAGGGCTCGATGCAGTCGACCGAACTGAGCAGAATGCAAACAGAACCCTCTGTAAACACATCTCAGTCGACTGCTTCAAGGACCAGTCGACTGCTTCTTGTTCCAGTCGACTGAAGCGACCTGAAAAGGCATAACGGCTAGTTTTTTAAGGGGCTTTTAATTACCAAACATGCCACCAACGGCTATAATCTTCCAAGGCCTATAAATACATGTTTTCCCAAGCTATTTGGGGTTGAGATTTTCATTGGAAAACGTAGTATTGAATCACACAACTTGTTGATTTTTAATTATTCATATTTGAGCCCTAGTTGTGTGAGTTTATCAATTTGCTCTAAATCTTTCATTTGTAACTCTTGAGAGAGCAAGTTGTAGTGAGCTTTTATTTGTATTTTCTACTCACTAAGGAGTTATTGTGTGAGCTTCAAATTGTATTAACCACTCTAGATAGAGAGAGTTCAATTTGTATTCAAATCAATTTGTAAAGTTTGAGGGTTAGTAACCCTTGTGTGCAAAGAAGAGGTGTTCTTCTTTGGGAGAGATTGAAGGCTCTTGTAACGGTTTGGTGCACACCCGTAAGTGCTCCGGGATTAAAGGAATCCTCAAGAGGTGTTCTTGAGGGGTGGACGTAGGCCGCGGGGTGCGATTGCCGAACCACTTGAAAATCGGTTTGCAAGTTTCTCTTCCCTTCTCTCTTTACATAATTGCTTGTGATTGTGTTTAATTTGAAGTTAAGTTTTTTGAAAGGTTAAAATTCCGCTAAAACCTTATTCACCCCCCCCTCTAAGGTTTCCACATTGGGCCAACAATTGGTATCAGAGCTTCGGCTCTTCTATTTTCAAAATATTTTGAAAATTTTGAGTTAAGATCCAATGGAAACCAACTCTTCTTACATTTATTATTGTGAGGGTCAATCGACATTAAGACCACCATGTTTTAATGGCTCAAACTATGCCTATTGGAAAAATAGAATGAAAATCTATATGATTTCTCAAGATTTTGATTTATGGCAAATTGTGGTCAAAGGGCCTCATCTACCTACAAAAATTGAAAATGGTTTTTCTATTCCAAAGACGGTAGATGAATATAATGATGCCGATAAGAAACTCATAAAAATAAATGCTATGGCAATGAATTTATTATATTGTGGTTTAGACCCAAATGAATACAATAGAATTTCATCTTGCGAATCCGCAAAAGAAATTTGGGATAAACTTGAAAATGCTCATGAGGGAACAAGCCAAGTTAAAAAGTCTAAAATCAATTTGCTTGTTCAAACTTATGAAATGTTTAAAATATTGCCATATGAATCTATTGGAGATATGTTTTCTCGTTTTACTATTCTTATTAATAACTTGAAAAACCTTGGTAAAGTTTTTACTAATGAAGAAATGATTGAGAAAGTGCTTAGGTCTTTTCCAAAGGATTGGCAACCAAAGGTCACGGCGGTTCGTGAAGCAAAGGAGCTTTCAACACTCTCCTTGGAACAACTCATGGGTTCTCTCATAACTCATGAAATGGAATTGGCCGTCTTCAAAAGTGAAGACAAGAAATTGAAAGTGAAAGAGGCCAAAAGAGGAGACATGGCTTTAAAATCCTCAAGCTCAAAGAAAAAGAAGAAAGATGTTGAGAGTGATGAGGATGAGGAAATGACAAAGATCACCCGAAAATTTGCAAAGTTTCTAAAGAAAGAAAAATCGGGAAAGAAGTCACCCAAGGAGGAAAAACACAAAAAGAAGACAATCAAGGCCACCAATAGTAGTTCCGAGAGCGAATCATCGGACGACGACTCAAATGGTGAAGAGATTGTCAATCTTTGCCTCATGACATTGGAAAGGGCCTTTCCTACTACCTCGGCAAATGGAGCATCCAAGAAATGCTTGGACAAAGGTTAAGTATTGATTTGGTAATGGTAGGTTAGTAGGTAATTTTGTTTTGATTTGTTTTCATTATCATACTTCAATTTTTTTTTATTTCATATCATACACTTATTTGTTTCAAATCATCATGCTCTTGATATTGTTTATTTGAAAAATGATGATATGTTTTTTGTTTGATTAGACAAAGTTTTTAGAATGATTAAACAAAATGATGTTTTGTGAATCATTCAAATTTTTGCTGCTGAACTGTCATTTTTTGGACTGTTGAACAAAGCAGTCGACTGGTACCCCGATACAGTCGACTGATTTAGCTATGAGGCTTTGAATTTTTTGATTCTGCATTGTTAAGTCGACTGAGGCATCGACTGTTTTTGCACACCTTAATCCCTGCCCACTTTCGTCGACTGTGGCGTCGACTGACCCGACTGAATATTTGTTTTTCATTGATTTTGAGTTCTCCAACTTTATTATTGGTATCTTTTGGGAGAATATGCTCTCTATTTATATCTTTTGGTATCTTTTATCATTGCACATTCTTAGGGGGAGCACTTTCATGTTTCATTTGCTCACATGTGGTTATATTTGTTTAAGTTTTGGTATCATTTTGACTTTTCGATTAGTATGCCTATTGTGAGGGGGAGCTTTGTGTTCTATCCCCAAATCTTTTTGATAATGTCAAAGGGGGAGTAATATGAGAAGTATTGGGGAGAAGTATTTGGGTAGTTATCATTCATGTTCCTTAACATTTGATATCCATTATGAATGATAATATGAAAATGACCAAATTATGCTTATATTGGCATATCTTTCATTGGTTGTTTGCCATCATCAAAAAGGGGGAGATTGTTAGCCTTAAGGTATATTAAGGCATATTTAATTATGTTTTGATGATGTCAAATATGCTATGATAATTACATGATTCATATTGATTCATTCTTTGTTATTATCATAGTCATTTTTATGCTCATGTATTAATATTGTATCAATGTTTTAACATCTTTGTGTGCATGAGATTTAATTGATGTAGATCAAGATCACAAGGAGCTCAACAAGGATCAAGCTTGAAGACTTGAAGATATTTCATCCTTGGTTGAAGTCTAGGACCATCATTGTAAGGCATCTTGATCTCACACTCATAGGGGCTCAAACAACCTCTAAAAGTTAAAGTTTTGGAAATAAATTTTTAAATGGATCATCGTTAAAGCAATGCCTCAACCAATTGGAAAATAATTAGATGTTGAGTTTTATATGGTTGGATAGGTATTTGAATCTAGTTTCCAAAACATCAAACGGATCAAAAATCCGAGTTTTGTAGAAGGAGTTATGGCCTTTTTAGTGAAGATGTGTCAGGCTGTCAAACTGGGAAGCCGAGGGCCCGATGCAGTCGACCGAACTGAGCAGAATGCAAACAGAACCCTCTGTAAACACATCTCAGTCGACTGCTTCAAGGACCAGTCGACTGCTTCTTGTTCCAGTCGACTGAAGCGACCTGAAAAGGCATAACGGCTAGTTTTTTAAGGGGCTTTTAATTACCAAACATGCCACCAACGGCTATAATCTTCCAAGGCCTATAAATACATGTTTTCCCAAGCTATTTGGGGTTGAGATTTTCATTGGAAAACATAGTATTGAATCACACAACTTGTTGATTTTTAATTATTCATATTTGAGCCCTAGTTGTGTGAGTTTATCAATTTGCTCTAAATCTTTCATTTATAACTCTTGAGAGAGCAAGTTGTAGTGTGCTTTTATTTGTATTTTCTACTCACTAAGGAGTTATTGTGTGAGCTTCAAATTGTATTAACCACTCTAGATAGAGAGAGTTCAATTTGTATTCAAATCAATTTGTAAAGTTTGAGGGTTAGTAACCCTTGTGTGCAAAGAAGAGGTGTTCTTCTTTGGGAGAGATTGAAGGCTCTTGTAACGGTTTAGTGCACACCCGTAAGTGCTCTGGGATTAAAGGAATCCTCAAGAGGTGTTCTTGAGGGGTGGACGTAGGCCGCGGGGTGCGATTGCCGAACCACTTGAAAATCGGTTTGCAAGTTTCTCTTCCCTTCTCTCTTTACATAATTGCTTGTGATTGTGTTTAATTTGAAGTTAAGTTTTTTGAAAGGTTAAAATTCCGCTAAAACCTTATTCACCCCCCCTCTAAGGTTTCCACATTGGGCTTACTCCCGAACCCGACTTGGGTTAAGAAGATAAATCTATACCCACTCCTAATTTGTTTGAAGTCACTCCATATCCTACCTATTAGAGGTAGGGCGGAACAGAGAATTTAAAAAAACCCGTTCCATTGCCATCCCTAAGTTCAAAGGAGTTGTAGTTATGGGGACAAGTACAAGTATTTGTATTCTTGGTGTACTGATGATTGTTTCTCTTTGTTGACTAAGCTTGATGGGAACCAAAATGTTGTACTGGTGATTGTAGCTAGTGAGCTTCGATCAAGAGAGAGAGAGAGAGAGAGAGAGAGAAACCATCAATGAGAGAGACCTTCGATCACGTGAGGGGTTCGGCGGTGGCTGGGAGAGGGGTTTCGGCAGCAGCTGTGGGGAGGGATGAGAGAGAGAGGTAGGGGTCTGATCGATGGAGATGAGAGAGAAGAGAGAAATAGATTTGGGTATTTGGGGGTTGGGTGGGTAGGTCTAATCAAGGGTAATGTGGGTTTGGTTAGAGCCACTTTAATTTTGGGTTAATTACAGAAACACTCCCTGTGGTTAGGTGTCACACCCCAACCCGCCCCGCGGCTAGGACACGTGTAATAAACCAACAAACCAAACAATCTTTTTTTTTACGTTCCAAAAATAACATTTTAAAGTGAAATATTAGGGGTAAAATATTCCTTATTTGAACGAAATAAAAAGAAATAAAATAAAGTTTTAAAACCATTGAATAGTACTTGGACAGAGTTCCCCCTATTACAGCACCATTTCTCCCCTGTTAAACAAGAATTGAAATACCAAAATATCACCAAAACACTTGCAAAATACTTTTTAAAACTTCAATCCACAATTCATATTACAAGGATTTAATAAAACTAAAACATAAACTTATTTCCAAAATTAAAGCACTAGGAATGTAACTACTCATTTAAACTTATTTACATATGAACATATTAAACAAAAACTATTAATCTCGAGCTATCCAGAACCCCCACAGTTCAGCGCTTTTCACTGTGATATTCGTCCGAACCTGCGTGGTCATTAGCCACACAAAAAAAAATTGATTAAGCTTTCGCTTAGTGTGTACGTGGTACTAATCATGCAATTGGAGTATTTAATGAATCATAACACCAATTATGTATTCACAAAAATAAATGGTCGCAGGCATGTCAAGTAATCAACCACCATCGTTCTGGACCCTTGCTTCTGGGCCAATATCACTTTTTCTGTCGCATATAGCGAAATCACACTCATTCATTTGTGACCGTAGTCAATTCGTTCATGTGGTCGTCACCACTATCCCCTTTTCTCTGAGGATTTCAGCATCTCTCTGTCCCTTATATATGGGCTAACTAATGGTGATTATCACTTGAGACCCTTTGACCCAAATAAGCACATAAGCAACTCAACATGTCAACATGGCAATTTCATCACTTTTGAACATGTTTTTAAATAATAATTAATCACATGTTTTTCTACTTAATCAATAATTAAGCATTTAAAAGCATTGAATAGCAAATAAATAACATTAAACATCCAATTTTGGGATTAGGACACTCACCTCACGAATAGGTCTAAAATAAGCTAAGAATTCCCAAGTTCCTTCACAAAACTAGCTCTAGGTACTCCCAATGATATTCCTACATATATAAGTCACATATATGTATCACCCCTTAAAATGGGTCGCGGAAAAACATTACCAAAATTGAAAAAGAAAGACATAAAAATAATCACCTTACCTTCACGAGTCCGAATATGGCTTCGGTTCGCGAAATAGAGGTCACAGGGCGAAGCTACGGTGACGGAATGGCGCGAAACCCTTAAATTTTTTTTCCTTTCTTTCTCGTTGGAGAGCTCTCTGCTGTAACTCTCTTTTTTTTTTCTTGGTCTGATGACCTAGCCGCCAAAACATATATCATATATGTTAAAGTCCAAAGCTTCCAAAGGATGCTTGGTTCTATTCTCAATTAACTCCCCTCAAGTTTGGTTATCTATTATGAGACCCCCAACTAATTCTACTAACTACCTAATATCTAAATGGGTATATGCCTACGTCACGTATGGGTCCCAAACATGGTCCCAAATATTTTATAAAGTTGCTAATTAGCCGACTAGTTATTAATCATATTCCAATTCGCCCTCACACGGGTGCCCAAACTGGCACCATAAAAGGTCACAATTAATAATAAAATATTAAAACAATTAAACAAATATTAATTTAATCACATAAATGCAACTAAATGCAACTTATCCAATCTGGACCTCCCGTGGGTCCCATGTCACATCTATCAAACTGTGCCCTTTATCAAAGCACTTATCACATCGGGGTAACTAGAACTTACCCAAATATCACATGCAATTAATTATACTAATTAATGCATAAAAATAAATATTACTTCCATTTTCTGGGTACGGGTATTACATCTCTCCCTCCCTTTTAGGAAGTTTGTCCTCAAACTTTTCTTACCTCAAGTGTCAAATAGGTGAGGATATTTCTCTCGGATCTCGTCTTCACGTTCCCAAATTGCCTCCTCTACTGAATGATTACGCCATAACACCATAACTAGAGGAATGACTTTAGTTCTGAGCACCTGATCCTTCCTATCTAGGATTCTAATTGGATGTTCAACATAAGTCAGGTCTTCTCGAACCATCAACGGTTCCGGAGTTATACTGTGACTCGAATCTGCTAGACAACGTCGCAACATAGAAACATGAAACACATTATGAACATTAACCAACTCTTGTGGCAATTCTAACCGATATGCAACTGGACCAACTCTATCCAAAATCAGATAAGGCCCTACAAACCTTGGACTTAACTTGCCCCGCTTACCAAACCGTGCGATGCCTTTCGAAGGTGATACTTTCAAGTAAACATAATCACCTACCTCAAATTCTAACAGTCTTCTACCTGTATCCGCGTAGCTTTTGTAACGACTTTGTGCTATTTGTAGTCGTTGTTTAACTAACTTGATTTTGTCGGTAGTGATTTGTACAATTTCAGGCCCTATAAGTTACTTTTTCCCAATTTCTGTCCAACACACTGGTGATCTGCACTTTCGACCATACAATGCCTCGTAAGGCGCCATACCAATACTCGTTTGAAAGCTATTATTGTAAGAGAATTCTACTAATGGCAAGTGGGTCTCCCAATCTGATTTGAAATCCATAACACAACCTCGAAGCATATCTTCCAGAATCTGAATAACTCGCTCGGATTGGCCGTCTGTCTGAGGATGAAATGCTGTGCTAAAATGCAAGGTCGTCCCCATTGCCTTTTGTAAACCTTCCCAAAACCTTGACACAAATCGTGTGTCTCGATCTGACACAATGGATACCGGTGCCCCGTGTAGCCTGATAACTTCTCTGACATAAAGCTCTGCTAACTTTGTCGGATCACGAGTCTTGATTGGCAAGAAATGAGCTGATTTAGTTAACCGATCAATGATCACCCAAATACTATCATTAGACTTAGGAGACCGTGGCAAACCTGATACAAAGTCCATCTTGATATGCTCCTATTTTCATTCTGGTATTTCCAACGGTTGCAATTCACCAGCGGGTCGTTGATGTTCTAGCTTTACTTGTTGACAAGTCGTACACTTAGCTACAAACTCGGCGACTTCCCGTTTCATACCACTCCACCAATACACTTCTCGCAAATCTCTATACATCTTGGTACTCCCAGGATGTACGGAATACCTCGTACTGTGAGCTTCTTCCATGATCTTATCTTTCAACTCTTGAATGTTCGGAACACACAATCGATTAATATACCTCAATACATTATTCTGAAAACTGAATTCCGGATGTCTACCCTTAGGTAATTCTTCAACTATTTTCTTGAAATTTGGGTCCATGAGTTGACTTGCCTTGATTTCTTCAATCAAGCTCGGCTGTGCGATGATAGCCGCCATTAAACCACCCTGGATTCTGGGAATTACTTCCAATTCCAGCTGTTCAAATTCTTTTACCAACGTTGCTTGAGCTGTTAAAGAATAAACCAAATTTTCTGATGACTTTCGACTTAACGCATCGGCAACCACGTTAGCTTTACCTGGATGGTATTGAATCTTTAAATCGTAGTCTTTCATCAATTCAAGCCATCTTTTCTGTCTCATATTTAGCTCTCTCTGGGTAAACAAATATTTCAAACTCTTGTGATCGGTGAATATTTCACATGTTTCCCCGTACAAGTAGTGACGCCAAATCTTTAACGCAAAGATCACCGCTGCCAATTCTAGATCACGAGTCGGATAATTCTTCTCGTGTGCCCTCAACTGTCTCGAAGCATAAGCTATAACTTTACCCTCTTGCATTAGAACACATCCCAGGCCCTAATGAGAAGCATCACTGTATATACTGAAACCTCCAGTACCTGAAGGAATAGCTAATATTGGCGTTGAGGTCAATTTATCTTTCAACTTCTGGAAACAGTCTTCACATTCTTTATTCCACACAAATGGTACATCCTTTCTCATCAATTGAGTCATCGGAGTCGCAATTCTAGAGAAGTCTTGAACGAACCTTCTGTAGTACCCAGCTAACCCCAAGAAACTTTGAATTTCAGAAACATTTGTCGGTCTCGACCAATTCTTAACAGCTTCAATCTTCTGTGGATCCACAGAGACACCATCCTTAGAGATCACGTGTCCAAGAAAAGTAACATTTGTCAACCAGAATTCACTTTTCTTCAACTTCCCAAATAGTTGCTTTTCTCTAAGTCGTTGCAAAACTAATCTCAAGTGTCGTTCATGTTCTTCTTGACTTCTAGAATATATTATAATATCATCAATGAATACTATCACAAATTCATCTAGATAATTCTTGAACACCCTATTCATCAAGTCCATAAAAGCGGCTGGTGCATTCGTGACCCCAAATGGCATGACAAGAAATTCGTAGTGCCCATACCGAGTCCTGAAAGCTGTCTTCTCAACATCTTCAGCTTTTACCTTCAATTGGTGATACCCAGACCTCAAGTCAATCTTAGAAAAGACCTGTGCCCCTTGCAACTGATCAAATAAGTCATCAATACGCGACAACGGATACTTGTTCTTTATAGTCACCTTATTGATTTCTCGATAGTCAATACACATTCTCATTGTTCCGTCCTTCTTCTTAACAAACAAAATCGGTGCTCCCCACGGTGATACACTAGGCCGAATGAACCCCTTATCTAGTAAATCTTGCAGTTGAGTCTTCAACTCCTTCAACTCTACCGGAGCCATTCTATACGGTGCCCGTGAAATTGGTTGAGTTCCTGCCAACACATCTATTCCAAACTCAATTTCCCTCTCAATCAACACACTAGGTAAATCTTCTGGAAAAACGTCTGGAAATTTCTTCACTACTGGTATATCCTCCAATTTCAGTTCAGTGCTTCTAGTGTCAAGTATACTACACAAGAATCCCCGACATCCCTTTTTCAACAAACGACAAGCTCTGACAGCTGATACCATATAAGGCGGCGATGCTACACCTGTCCCTTGGAAACAAAATACATCCTGATTGGGCAATCGAAATGTTACTCTTTTATTTTCACAATCGATAATGGCGTGATTTGCAGATAACCAGTCCATCCCCAAAATGACATCAAAATGTTGAATAATCAATGGCACTAAGTCAACAGTCAAACCTCTACCATTCACATCAATCCCACAAGCTTTAAAGACACTCGAACTTACTAGTGGAGCTCCCGATGGAAGTGAAACAGACAAATCATAATCTAGTCATTCTAAGGGCTTATCCAAATATTTAGCAAATGGGTGTGAAACAAAAGAGTGAGTTGATCCTGAATCCAACAATACTCTAGCAGGTCGTGAACAAATAGAAAGTATACCTGAAACCACAGTGTCAGCGGCAGTGGTCTCCACAGGCTTGAGCTGGAAGTACCTTCCTTGTCGTTGTTCCCTCCCTTGGGATTGTTGCTGAGGTGGCCTTTGACTTGGTGTACTTCCCACAGATGAGCTAAAACTCCCAGTTCCTTTCTTGGGACAATCACGTTCCCGATGCCCCATATTACCACAAGCGAAACACCTTATTCGACTGTCATCGATATTTTGTCTCGGAGTAATACCTTGTCTTGGCATATTCTGTCTTAATGGATTGGGACAATCTCTTGCCATGTGTCCTGGTCGTCGACAATTGTTACAAATGATAGGAAATAAATTGCACACTCCCCAATGATACTTACCACAAGTCTGACATCTGGGCTTGTTGCTTCCACTTCCCAATGAACTACCAGAATTTTGCCTCTTGGAACTGCCCTGCACTTCGAATTGACTGCCTCCCGGCCTCTTAAATTGTTGACTTTGCCCGGATGACAATACACCTCGCTCAGCAATTAAAGCCACATCTAACACTTTTGAATACGTCGTTAGTCGGTGTGTATCTACTTTTCCCCTAATTTCATCCCGAAGTCCTTCTTCGAATCGTCGTGCCCGAATAAACTCGTTCGGAATCAAATCCATTGCAAATCTGGCCAAACTTGTAAACTGAGCTGCGTAGTCCCTAACGGTCATATTCCCTTGACTGAGATGAGAAAAATCTCGGGCCTTCTGATCACTAAACGATCGAGGAATATATTGCTTTGAAAACTCCTCCATAAACCCATTCCAAGTAGTTGGTGCTCCTTGCCTTAGTACCGATGTCCACCAATTTTGTGCTTCTTCTTTCAGAGTATCTGAGGCAAACAAGACCTTCTATTCCTCTGTACATGGCAAAGCACGAAAAATTCTCTTCATATCGGTCAACCAATGGTCAGCCTTCATCGAATCAGGTTCTCCTTTAAATTGCCCTGGCTTTTGCTTGTAGAACATGGCAATAGTTGTTGATTCTGTTCTTTATTCTGGATTTGATGAGCTTGGCCCCTCCTCGGTAACTCGAGTTTCAGCCACTTTTACCAACTTTTCCATGACTATTTCAATTCTGTCCATACGGGCCGAAGATGGGTTCTCACCTCCAGACATCCTTGCCTGGCACCCACAGCAAAGTATATATATACATGTTACTTTTAAATAAATTACAATGCATGCTAAATAACATTTTAAAGCATGCTAAGTAAACATGGATGCATGATCGTACAACTACGTGTCATTGTGTGCACACTCACGCGTCGTCACTCGTACCCAAGGCTCTAGCCTATTGCTCTGATACCAAAAATTGTCACATCTGTAGACACCCCATTTTGTCGGCTATCAGATTTAGGAGACCCACAGCTTGGTGGTTCACAATGATCGTAAAAGACTCAAAAGGACTCCTGGAAGTCAGCTCTATCTCTCAGAATGCTCAGATTGACCAAAATGCCCCTGAAAGCCCGAAAGCTCCCAGATTTGGACCAAAAGTTCTGGAAACATGCTACGTTGTAAGAAAAGCGATAAAATGAGTTTTTAAGAGAAACTTGGGTGAAATCGTCAGCTCCCAGAGACCCCCGGAAGTCCCGGAAGCTCCCGGAAAGTCCCCGTTGACTGGTTTGACCAAGGTTTGACCAAGTTTGACCAAGTTTGACCGAAATCGTCCGAATCCACCAGAATCATTCTAAATCATGAGAAAAGTATTAAAACAAGTTCCAAAAGAAAATCGAGCGAAAACATCAGCTCCCGGGAACTCCCGGAGGTTTCCAGAACTTCCCGGGAATCCCAGGTTTGACCAGTTTGACCGGAATTTGACTTTAGAACCGGGGCACCGTGACAATTTTCAAATATTTTTCATGGATACTAGAGGTCAACAGCTTTCCGATGGTATATCGCACATAATTTTCGGATTTAAAACGAGTTTATTAGGAATTTCCAAAGGCGAAAAAGGCGATCAAATCGGCTTTTATCGCGAATACCGTAAAAGTTTTCAAAGTGACCTATCCCCGAACTATTTTTTATGTAAAGTAGACTCCATTACCTTTCCAACGGTATATCACAACCTCAATTTGGAGTTCGTATGCATTTTCTGTGAATTTCAGACGAAATAGGGCCTTTTCGCGAATACCGGAACCTCTGGGGGCCTAAATGTAATTTTCTGGGCTTCAGAGGAGCACTGCCGCCGCGGCACTGGCCCCCTGCCGCTGCGGCACTGGCCTAGTGCCGCCGCGGCACTCAATCCTCGCAGAGTCCATTTTTGTAATTTTTTTGGGGGGTCCAATTTGATTAATTGAAAGCCAAAACGACATAGTTTTATGTTCACAGTTGTTTGGGACCAATGTGAGTACTTCTAAAACCCCAAAACCACCCCAAATTGGCCTATTTAAACCCCCCATTGCTCTTCATTTTGGGGGGGGGGCAAGTGCAAAGCTTGAAAAGTTGTAGAGAAGAAGAGAGATAGAGATAGGTTTAGAAGAGAGAGAGGGAGCTTCTCCCATTGATTTTCCATAAGAAAGTGAGTTTTATTCTTGTTTTCTTCCATCATCCTTCTATATACTTCACATTCAAAGTCCACTCCAACCCTCATTCTTGAGCATTCATGAGATAGGAAGCTACTTCCATGTCCAAATCTCAAAATCTATGAGTGAAACACCAAGCTACAAGTCCAAAATCACATTGATTATCATCTATTGATTGCTATTTACTTGCTTTGATTATATATATGTTCATCTCTCCTTATCTCATTTCTTTTTCTTTTCTGTATTTACTTACTAGTTCATCATCATCTAAGTGATGACATGAAGTTTGGGGTGAGTGAATCCTTATGGATAGTAGCTCTTGACCTCAAAAACATGTTTGATAGATGATGATCATAACCTCAATACTTCCAAGATATTCTTGAAATGTATTGAAGTTATGTTCAAAAATAAAAATAAATCTCTCCAACAATCTTGGAGGTTCTTGATGATGAGTTTAATGTTGATATTTTAAGTGGCTATAATCCTTATTGAGTATTGAAAATGTGCTTTCAAAACATCTATTTCAAAACCCTTCTCAATCCCTCTCATTTGGTTTCAAGAAACAAAACTTTGTTTTCTCCAAAATCTTCAAAACAATGAGTCAAAACAGTGAGTGAGTTGAGTTCAAAGATTTCTCTAGAACTCAATACTCAACATATGGATGCAAGGCCACTTGGAAAGTCTTCCTAACTCATTGGAGAACACCCATGATTTTTGGTTTGACTTGGAAGTACTTGAAAATGGTCCATTTGGATCCCAATATTCCTTCCAAACATTCTGATTTTGCTGTCACAGCAGCTAGGTCCACTTCCAACCTCTTTTACAGAAAACTTTTCCAAAAGGGGTGGTCCTAACTTATTTTTCCCTTAAAATTCAATGTAAAATGGGCCTCTAGATCATTCTTTTTCATTTTCTAAGATTTTCTAACATTTCAGTCGACAGTACGAACTCTGTTTCTGAGTGACCTCTATTGTTTATATAATTTCTCTCAATCTGTGATAGCTATTCAAGATTGGCCTTTTGGGTTGTGTTCTAGACACAATAAGGAACATCTCCATAAAAAAATCATGCATTGAAAACATTCCTAACCCCTCTTTTCAAATTCCAAAAGATCATGCTACTGTTCTGTCCACTATTCACAGCAAGTACATTTCAACTTTCATTCTTTGATTTGATGCTCATATGCACTCCAAATTAGTTCATATCTTAGGAAGTAGTTCATACTACATTTGTACATATCCCATGTTGATTTCATTCATCCATTTATATATATTTTAGACTTCTAAGTCATTCTAGGAATCCATGAACACAAAGCACAATACAACCTTCGCACATTGTAGATACATACATTGCATTCATGTAAGATTTGGAGTTTTTTGTAACTCTTAATCTAAGAAGATTATAAGGAATGAACTCGATCACACGTTCATGCTTCCCCTTGATCTAATCATCCTTTCTCATCCATCCCGGGGATTGAGAAATCTTCTTTTCTCAAAGATTAACATGCATCATACTAGTTTGCTAAGTATATTTTACTTTCTTTGATTTATTTGTTTCAAGAACAATTCATGTCCCTTTAGATTAGGAAAACTTTATTATTTGATACATGATTAGACGATTTTTCCTAGGTTTATTTGTATGATCTTTCACTTTGCATTGTGTGATATTTGGCTTAGATCTTATGAATGATATCTTATCTTTAGATCTTCCATTTTCAAGTTTCTTATGTGATGTAATATACTATCATAGTATTAATTGCCGAACCATACATAGTATAAGATGATTATTTGGATACTAATTGAGGCTCGTCGAAAGGCGGGGCGAGTTGAGGGTGTTTTAGTCGCGACAAAGGCTCCTTCCTCTCTCGTACCAAAACCCCGAACCAAGTTCTTTGGTTATGAAGGGCCGGTGCCCTTATCCGCTTGGGTGAGTCAAAATTAGGTTTCTTGGTTCCTTAAAGACCAAGTGGCGACTCTGTATCTGTTTTCAACAGACCTATTTTCTTTCTTTGATTCAAATCAATTTCAAAACAATCTCGAACAAGAGAAGTGGTCCGATTCCGCGTGTCCACAATCTGGCGACTCCACTGGGGATTTTTATTTTAAAAACAAAATAATACAGAGGTTTGACTCATAAGAAGCATCCTTAAAATCATCTTTTTACTGTGTTTGGTTCACCGCATTGCACTCTTGCATTTCCCCCCTCCGACTGTGTCTGAAACGCGGCGCTGACATTGTTCAGGTCTTGCTGTGCCAGGGCACAAGTCACCGTTGATACTGTACCTTCCAAGGTATATCAAAAAGAGTAAAAACCTCCGTACTGTCTCTCTGACGGTATATTGGAACTCTCGTCAACGGACCCTCTTTGACTAAACCCAGCCTTTGCATATAGATTCTTGTAGAACCTTTCATAGGACTGTTCATTTATCTTTTCAGATAGGACAATGTGATATAACTGCTGTATGCCCTGACGGGATTACCTGCGCGGTGTAGACGCTTATGTGGCATAGAACAGAACCTCTTTCTTATGATTTCCAAGGCAATCACTCACATGTAGTCACATTGAGTTGACCTGCCTAAGCATCATGACAAGGATGTCTGCTCCATGCTCGCAAAGATATACACCGCAAACCTTGTTTGTCGGTCTTGAGACATAGGAGTGTGAAAACCTGCTAGAAAGTATGATCACTATAACAACCGTACTTACCAGTTTCTCCCAGAAACTCTGTCCAGATATCCCAGATATGACCATATTGACCAGTTTCCCCCAAAAACTCTGTCCAGATATCCCAGATATGACCATATTAACCAGTTTCTCACAGAAACTCTGTCCAGATATCCCAGATATAACCACATTAACCAGTTGCTCCCAGAAACTCTGTCCAAAAATTCCCGAAGTATCTTGGAAATCCATGTTATCCCTTGGTGATCATACTAGAAAGTAAGGTTAGCACACTCTGTATGGCTAGGACCTTATTTGTTTAACTGCTATCTGTTAGAAATAGGAATATCATATAGATTAGGGCTTACATCCGCATGCTTGTCACCCATGCATACACCATTCCCGTCTCTCTGCACGCACTGTCCCGAGTCAGTCCACATCACTATCGTTGTCTGTCCAAAAGTCATCACTATCAGGATCTGATACACCCCCTTTCTCTCAAAATCTGTCAGGTCAGTATAGATTCCCAAGGTCAGCAGCCGGAATCCTCGTTGTGGACCAGGAGTTCGGATAATCGTTTAGTCAGAATCAGTCCGACAGGCCGCTTCAACATGAATAGAGAAGAATTGGAAATCAAGGTCACCGAGTTAGGAGCAACTATAAGCCAACAGTCCGACAGTCTAGCCCAAGTCCTGAGGTTCATGGAAGAACTGAAGCAGCAGCAGCCGCAACCTCCGCCCGGGTTTCCGCCACCAGGTTTTGAACCTCCTCTACATGAGAATAATGGGGAGGAAAACTGGTTTCAAGGGGTCCCACCGCTTACGTATGAAAAGAAGCTCCAAGAGAAAATGGATAAGGTCGACAAGCTAGAGAGCGTACTGAGGAAAAGCAAGGGGGTCGATGATTACATGCTAGACCTGGAAGGCCTCTTTGAGCCTGTTAAGCTGAAACTGCCGGAGAACTTCAAGATGCCTGAAATTGATCGTTTTGATGGAATTGGGAATCCAAAGAGCCACATAAAGTTCTGCATGAGTGTTTTCCAATCAATGGGCTGCACCCATGAGCACATTGCAATGTTGTTCCCTCAAACCCTCGCCAAGGCCGCTCTATCTTGGTTTCTGACCTTGGAGGTTTCTAAGACTCGGACTTGGGAAGATATAGTCCAGGTCTTCATTGATCATTACTCCTACAACCAAGAGCTCGATGTCACCATCCGGGATCTGGAGACTACCCGGCAGAACCTCAATGAGTCCTTCGCTGCGTTCTTGAGCAGATGGAGGAACAAAGTGGCCCAAATGACCCACCGACCAGTCGAAAAGGAACAAGTCCGGATGTTGATCAAGAATCTACTGCCGTTGTACCATGAGAAACTCTTCTACCAATCCATCTCAACATTTGAAGAACTGTTTGAGATCGGGACTAGAATCGAGGATGCAATCAGGGAAGGGAAAATCAAGAATGAAGGATCACAAAGCCAGTCCAAGAGGCCAGACTACTCCCGAAACTCTTCGGATGTCAACGCCCTTAGTAACCAACCCATGGCCTATTCTCCCCAATCATACCAGCTCACAAACCAAACCAGCTCGCCTAGACGCCCTTACCAAAATAAGGTACCCCGTGAATTTTCCAAGCTAGATATCTCTCCCTCTGTAGCCTTAGGCCGCCTGCTAAGAAAGGGACACCTCCAACTCCTTCAGCCTCGTGCCGATCCCCCACCACCTAACTGTGACGTGTCCAAACGATGTGCCTACCACCAAGGCCCAGGCCATGACACCGACCGGTGCATACGTCTCCGCCATGATATCCAAGACCTCATTGATCGAGGAATCATCGAGCCACCACCCATTCAACCCCATCTCACCTAAGCCCATGGCCTATCCTTTCAAATGGTCCCTTTTATTGACAGCCATGAATGTTGAATCCGTGCAGTGGAGCGATAGTGTTTGGAACTTCTGCTTAAAAAAAAAAACAATGATAATAAATGGGTCACAAAGACACTCCATTTGAGACCAAGTCGAGTCTGCTCTATGTTTTGAGTCTATTTCAAGTTTGATCTTGTGGTTGAGTCTGTCTATCACCGAGTTGTTGTGAGTCTGTATCGAGTAATGTAATCGTTCTCTTCTAATGGAATGAAGTCTCATTTTGCCTAATCTGATGTGTATATTCATAAGTGCATGAATCGCTGAACTAAAAATGTCACTTTTCAAATTACCATGGACATTACTCTGCTAATAAATTTTTGCATCAAACAAAAAAAAAAAGAGAATCCCAAACAGGCCAAAGTCGATTTCGCGCTGACCCCAAAGAAGAGCTGAGAATTGAATAGTCTTACTTTAAGAATTTAAAGATGCTTTTGCTCAAATCTCGAAAAGACATACTTGAGACTGACTTGGGGCTTGCCCAACACCCTTTTCCCACCATTTCGAAGCCTTAAGCCCAATCCAATTGGGAGCCACGCAATCCGCCCGATTGAAAGCAATGCAAACTTAACCCTTGATGGTAGACAAACATCTCAGTGAGTTTCATCTCCACTTTCAAAAAAAAAAAAAAGAAAAGAAAAAGCTCGCTAGGTTGAAAATCCGAAAGGGCACCTAGGCAAAAGTTAGAGCTGAAAAAGGTGTTGATTTCCAAAATCTGACCCTAGCCAGTCAAAATGTTGGAGAAAATTTTGATGAGAGAATCATACGCTTCAAGAACGTGCCAAGATCACATTTCAAACGGCACAAAATGACCACACATAAATTCTGAGAGCTGACATGCACATTCTGGAATTCTGAGATTACGATTGAAAGATCTCACAAGAATCGACTACATTAAAAAGCAAAATTGACTGGCTAGGCGAAAGTGAAAAGGATCAATCCTCAAAACAAAACAAAAAGAAAAAGAAAAAGAAAAGAAAGGGAGATTGAAACTGAATCCTTTTATTCAAAGCTACCATAAGTGGCTCAAGTTTGAACTTATAGGACGATTGGTTTGAGAAACCCTCATATCTAATTTTCTTCAAGCCTTGCCTTGAACTACGCTTGACCTGATTCCCACTCGGGGATACGTAGGCAACCACATCGGTTCGGTCACCTCACCAAAATAACCATTTCTTTCAAGCCTTGCCTTGAACTACGCTTGACCTGATTCCCACTCGGGGATACGTAGGCAACCACATCGGTTCGGTCACCTCACCAAAATAACCATTTCTTTCAAGCCTTGCCTTGAACTACGCTTGACCTGATTCCCGCTCGGGGATACGTAGGCAACCACAATGGTTCGGTCATCCCACCTACCTAAAAATCAACCCACTTCTTTCCGACCATGACCCGAACTACGTTGGACCTGATCCCCACTTGGGGGTACGTAGGCAGACAGACTTTCAAAAAAAAAAAGGGATGGCTCGCTAGGTCGAAAGGACGCCTAGGCAAAAGTTAGAGCTAAATCCAAAGTAAGCAATAACAAAAGAGAGAAAAGAGCTCGTTAGGTCACCTCACTGGTGCCTAGGCAAAAGTTATGAGCATTTGAGAGATTAAAGTCACGGTCCTTGCCTCAAGCCAGAAATCACCTTCCACACTAGGGGCAAACGTTGGCTACTCGCCTCGTTTGCCTGAACCCCATTATCTACCCTTCATACAAGGGGCAAACTTCAGTCACCTACCTCGTTTGCCCAAAACCTCCAATAAACCATTGTCCAAACTAGGGGCAAACTTCGGTCACCCACCTCGTTTGCCTATGAATTCTACTTCGTACACCTCAAACTAGGGGCAAACTCCGTTTGCCTAACACAATCCCTTCACACCAAGGGCGAGTTTTCAAGTCACCAAGTTGTTTTGAAATTTTTTTGAAATAGAGCATCTTTTATTCTAAAAGGTAAGGCACTAATTCAAAGCACTTCCAGGGAGAAGTAGAGAATTGATTAGATCAATAGGGAGGAATTTTCAAAAACCAGATTTATCAGCAAAGTGCTGTCATATTAAGATGAGGAGTGGACATAAAAGATGAGCGGTACATCATTCATGACGAAGGCACATTGGATCGTGGCAATTTGAGAATTTCATGTCTAAGTCAATCCTTCTTTGTTTGAGTCAGTAGTAATCTGATCACAAGTGTGTCAGAGATCGAGGTTTCATACAAACTAACTCAACTTTCCTTGTCGTTCCTGTTAAGTCTGATGGTCTCAAATGTGTGGGTTAAAGGTGACTCCCAATTATAACAAAAAAAAAAAAAAACACTTTGGATATATGCAGAAGTACCAAACATTATTACTACGCCAGTCAAGGTCGCAACATGAGAAGTGTCCCAGGTACGAGTGGCATAAACTTGTAAGTGGTTGCAAACTACAAACCGATAGTTGTTTCTCAAGATGGCTGATCAGAGGAAATATCGCTAACACCAAGAAACTATCGCTGATGTGTTGATGAGGTGTGTCGATGAGACGCGTTGTCAAGGTGTTTTAGGGCCCAAAGTCCAGATGTGTTGATGAGAAGTTTTGATAAGATGTGTTTTAGGGCTCAGAGTTCGGATGTTTTGATAAGATGTGTTATCAAGACGTTTAAGGTTCAAAGTCCAAGTGTGTTGTTGAGGAGGAGCATCAGATGTGTCGAGGAACATCAGAAGAGTTGAGAAGCATTGTTGGAGCATCGAGGAACATCAGGAGAGTTGAGAAGCATTATTGGAGCATCGAGGAAACATCAGAAGAGAGTATTGTTGAAGAGGAGCATCGGGTGTGTTAAGGAGCATCGTTGAAGTACATCAGATTTGTCGTTGAAGAGTTGAGGAATATCGGATGGGTTGGGGAACATCAGATTTGTTGAGAAGCGTCGTTGAAGAGTTGAGGGATATCGGATGAGTTGAGGAACATCAGATTTGTCGTTGAAGAGTTGAGGAATATCGGATGGGTTGAGGAACATCAGATTTGTTGAGAAGCGTCGTTGAAGAGTTGAGGAATATCGGATGGGTTGAGGAACATCAGATTTGTTGAGAAGCATCATGGAAAAATCGAGAAGCATCGTTAAGATTTGAAGAACACCGTTGACAATCAAGAAGCCTTGAGAAAGCACCGTCAAAGATTCGAGGAACAACGTAAGCGCCATTGAGAATTGAGGATTGAGAAGCACCGTTGAGACTTTGGGAGTCACCGAGTCCATAGTGTCACGACTAAGAGGAGCACGAGTCAAGAATCACTTCACCCAACATGACACATAGCCCATCGGTTGCGGCACACACAAATCACAAAGCCCACTGGAGTGGCAAACACACCATAAGCATTCTTTTGAGCACCACAGTATCACTTTGAGCACCATGCTCTTCCTTGAGTAAGACCTCCAGGTCGAGCTCCCTCACAAGTCTATTAGTCATAGTGAAGCATAGATCACCAAGCCCACTGAGAGTGGCAAATGCACTGAACACATGTACTAGGACCACAAGCGTTTTAGAACACAATACAGGCACGACACAAGTCCACTCGGAGTGGTACACCCCACAGTACCAATTCATGCTAGGATTAGAACACTAGACATGATAGGACTTAGGAAAAAATTCATATCACATCCATGCATAGCATATCACTCTTATAGCATAGCATCCGCCTGATTGTTGTGTATGTGCATGTGTGATTTATTCATTTGTGCCCTGAACTACGTCCTGGTCTGATTCCCCTTGGGATACGTAGGCAGCTCACGCAGAGCACGACCAGCACTAGCCTCAGCATCATTGCATCTTTTGCAACGCTTTTTATCCTAAATCTATAGCCTCCAAAAGACCTGTCTCTTCAAAACTTTGGCACTCGCTTGCGACATGCGTTGCCTCGCAAGTTCATGCCAAAGAGGGGCAAACTGTAGACACCCCATTTTGTCGGCTATCAGATTTAGGAGACCCATAGCTTGGTGGTTCACAATGATCGTAAAAGACTCAAAAGGACTCCTGGAAGTCAGCTCTATCTCTCAGAATGCTCAGATTGACCAAAATGCCCTTGAAAGCCCGAAAGCTCCCAGATTTGGACCAAAAGTTCTGGAAACATGCTACGTTGTAAGAAAAGCGATAAAATGAGTTTTTAAGAGAAACTTAGGTGAAATCGTCAGCTCCCAGAGACCCCCAGAAGTCCCGGAAGCTCCCGGAAAGTCCCCGTTGACTGGTTTGACCAAGGTTTGACCAAGTTTGACCAAGTTTGACCGAAATCATCCGAATTCACCAGAATCATTCTAAATCATGAGAAAAGTATTAAAACAAGTTCCAAAAGAAAATCGAGCGAAAACATCAGCTCCCGGGAACTCCCGGAGGTTTCCAGAACTTCCCGGGAATCCCAGGTTTGACCAGTTTGACCGGAATTTGACTTTAGAACCGGGGCACCGTGACAATTTTCAAATATTTTTCATGGATACTAGAGGTCAACATCTTTCCGATGGTATATCGCACATAATTTTCGGATTTAAAACGAGTTTATTAGGAATTTCCAAAGGCGAAAAAGGCGATCAAATCGGCTTTTATCGCGAATACCGTAAAAGTTTTCAAAGTGACCTATCCCCGAACTATTTTTTATGTAAAGTAGACTCCATTACCTTTCCAACGGTATATCACAACCTCAATTTGGAGTTCGTATGCATTTTCTGTGAATTTCGGACGAAATAGGGTCTTTTCGCGAATACCGGAACCTCTGGGGGCCTAAACGTAATTTTCTGGGCTTCAGAGGAGCCCTGCCGCCGCGACACTGGCCCCCTGCCGCCGCGGCACTGGCCCAGTGCCGCCGCGGTACTCAATCCTCGCAGAGTCCATTTTTGTAATTTTTTTTGGGGGTCCAATTTGATTAATTGAAAGCCAAAACGACATAGTTTTATGTTCACAGTTGTTTGGGACCAATGTGAGTACTTCTAAAACCCCAAAACCACCCCAAATTGGCCTATTTAAACCCCCCATTGCTCTTCATTTTGGGGGGGGGGGCAAGTGCAAAGCTTGAAAAGTTGTAGAGAAGAAGAGAGATAGAGATAGGTTTAGAAGAGAGAGAGGGAGCTTCTCCCATTGATTTTCCATAAGAAAGTGAGTTTTATTCTTGTTTTCTTCCATCATCCTTCTATATACTTCACATTCAAAGTCCACTCCAACCCTCATTCTTGAGCATTCATGAGATAGGAAGCTACTTCCATGTCCAAATCTCAAAATCTATGAGTGAAACACCAAGCTACAAGTCCAAAATCACATTGATTATCATCTATTGATTGCTATTTACTTGCTTTGATTATATATATGTTCATCTCTCCTTATCTCATTTCTTTTTCTTTTCTTTATTTACTTACTAGTTCATCATCATCTAAGTGATGACATGAAGTTTGGGGTGAGTGAATCCTTATGGATAGTAGCTCTTGACCTCAAAAACATGTTTGATAGATGATGATCATAACCTCAATACTTCCAAGATATTCTTGAAATGTATTGAAGTTATGTTCAAAAATAAAAATAAATCTCTCCAACAATCTTGGAGGTTCTTGATGATGAGTTTAATGTTGATATTTTAAGTGGCTATAATCCTTATTGAGTATTGAAAATGTGCTTTCAAAACATCTATTTCAAAACCCCTCTCAATCCCTCTCATTTGGTTTCAAGAAACAAAACTTTGTTTTCTCCAAAATCTTCAAAACAATGAGTCAAAACAGTGAGTGAGTTGAGTTCAAAGATTTCTCTAGAACTCAATACTCAACATATGGATGCAAGGCCACTTGGAAAGTCTTCCTAACTCATTGGAGAACACCCATGATTTTTGGTTTGACTTGGAAGTACTTGAAAATGGTCCATTTGGATCCCAATATTCCTTCCAAACATTCTGATTTTGCTGTCACAGCAGCTAGGTCCACTTCCAACCTCTTTTACAGAACACTTTTCCAAAAGGGGTGGTCCTAACTTATTTTTCCCTTAAAATTCAATGTCTTAGGGAACGTTCTGTATAAAATGGGCCTCTAGATCATTCCTTTTCATTTTCTAAGATTTTCTAACATTTCAGTCGACAGTACGAACTCTGTTTCTGAGTGACCTCTATTGTTTATATAATTTCTCTCAATCTGTGATAGCTATTCAAGATTGGCCTTTTGGGTTGTGTTCTAGACACAATAAGGAACATCTCCATAAAAAATCATGCATTGAAAACATTCCTAACCCCTCTTTTCAAATTCCAAAAGATCATGCTACTGTTCTGTCCACTATTCACAGCAAGTACATTTCAACTTTCATTCTTTGATTTGATGCTCATATGCACTCCAAATTAGTTCATATCTTAGGAAGTAGTTCATACTACATTTGTACATATCCCATGTTGATTTCATTCATCCATTTATATATATTTTAGACTTCTAAGTCATTCTAGGAATCCATGAACACAAAGCACAATACAACCTTCGCACATTGTAGATACATACATTGCATTCATGCAAGATTTGGAGTTTTTTGTAACTCTTAATCTAAGAAGATTATAAGGAATGAACTCGATCACACGTTCATGCTTCCCCTTGATCTAATCATCCTTTCTCATCCATCCCGGGGATTGAGAAATCTTCTTTTCTCAAAGATTAACATGCATCATACTAGTTTGCTAAGTATATTTTACTTTCTTTGATTTATTTGTTTCAAGAACAATTCATGTCCCTTTAGATTAGGAAAACTTTATTATTTGATACATGATTAGACGATTTTTCCTAGGTTTATTTGTATGATCTTTCACTTTGCATTGTGTGATATTTGGCTTAGATCTTATGAATGATATCTTATCTTTAGATCTTTCATTTTCAAGTTTCTTATGTGATGTAATATACTATCATAGTATTAATTGCCGAACCATACATAGTATAAGATGATTATTTGGATGCTAATTGAGGCTCGTCGAAAGGCGGGGCGAGTTGAGGGTGTTTTAGTCGCGACAAAGGCTCCTTCCTCTCTCGTACCAAAACCCCGAACCAAGTTCTTTGGTTATGAAGGGCCGGTGCCCTTATCCGCTTGGGTGAGTCAAAATTAGGTTTCTTGGTTCCTTAAAGACCAAGTGGCGACTCTGTATCTGTTTTCAACAGACCTATTTTCTTTCTTTGATTCAAATCAATTTCAAAACAATCTCGAACAAGAGAAGTGGTCCGATTCCGCGTGTCCACAACATCCCAACCCGCCCCGCGGCTAGGACACGTGTAATAAACCAACAAACCAAACAATCTTTTTTTTTACGTTCCAAAAATAACATTTTAAAGTGAAATATCAGGGGTAAAATATTCCTTATTTGAACGAAATAAAAAGAAATAAAATAAAGTTTTAAAACCATTGAATGGTACTTGGACAGAGTTCCCCCTATTACAGCACCATTTCTCCCCTGTTAAACAAGAATTGAAATACCAAAATATCACCAAAACACTTGCAAAATACTTTTTAAAACTTCAATCCACAATTCATATTACAAGGATTTAATAAAACTAAAACATAAACTTATTTCCAAAATTAAAGCACTAGGAATGTAACTACTCATTTAAACTTATTTACATATGAACATATTAAACAAAAATTATTAATCTCGAGCTATCCAGAACCCCCACAGTTCAGCGCTTCTAACTGTGATATTCGTCCGAACCTGCGTGGTCATTAGCCACACAAAAAAAAATTGATTAAGCTTTCGCTTAGTGATTTAAATGGTACTAATCATGCAATTGGAGTATTTAATGAATCATAACACCAATTATGTATTCACAAAAATAAATGGTCGCAGGCGTGTCAAGTAATCAACCACCATCGTTCTGGACCCTTGCTTCTGAGCCGATATCACTTTTTCTGTCGCATATAGCGAAATTACACTCATTCATTTGTGACCGTAGTCAATTCGTTCATGTGGTCGTCACCACTATCCCCTTTTCTCTGAGGATTTCAGCATCTCTCTGTCCCTTATATATGGGCTAACTAATGGTGATTATCACTTGAGACCCTTTGACCCAAATAAGCACATAAGCAACTCAACATGTCAACATGGCAATTTCATCACTTTTGAACATGTTTTTAAATAATAATTAATCACATGCTTTTCTACTTAATCAATAATTAAGCATTTAAAAGCATTGAATAGCAAATAAATAACATTAAACATTCAATTTTGGGATTAGGACACTCACCTCACGAATAGGTCTAAAATAAGCTAAGAATTCCCAAGTTCCTTCACAAAACTAGCTCTAGGTACTCCCAATGATATTCCTACATATATAAGTCACATATATGTATCACCCCTTAAAATGGGTCGCGGAAAAACATTACCAAAATTGAAAAAGAAAGACATAAAAATAATCACCTTACCTTCACGAGTCCGAATATGGCTTCGGTTCGCGAAATAGAGGTCACAGGGCGAAGCTACGGTGACGGAATGGCGCGAAACCCTTAGTTTTTTTTTTCCTTTCTTTCTCGTTGGAGAGCTCTCTGCTGTAGCTCTCTCTTTTTTTTTTTCTTGGTCTGATGACCTAGCCGCCAAAACATATATCATATATGTTAAAGTCCAAAGCTTCCAAAGGAAGCTTGGTTCTATTCTCAATTAACTCCCCTCAAGTTTGGTTATCTATTATGAGACCCCCAACTAATTCTACTAACTACCTAATATCTAAATGGGTATATGCCTACGTCACGTATGGGTCCCAAACATGGTCCCAAATATTTTATAAAGTTGCTAATTAGCCGACTAGTTATTAATCATATTCCAATTCGCCCTCACACGGGTGCCCAAACTGGCACCATAAAAGGTCACAATTAATAATAAAATATTAAAACAATTAAACAAATATTCATTTAATCACATAAATGCAACTAAATGCAACTTATCCAATCTGGACCTCCCGTGGGTCCCATGTCACATCTATCAAACTGCGCCCTTTATCAAAGCACTTATCACATCGGGGTAACTAGAACTTACCCAAATATCACATGCAATTAATTATACTAATTAATGCATAAAAATAAATATTACTTCCATTTTCTGGGTACGGGTATTACATTAGGCCTTTTATTAAATATCCCTTTGTACTTTAAATTTTATCACTAATATCCCCCGTGGTTTGAACTAAAGTGAAACAGTCACTTTTTCCGTTAAAGTTAACAGAAAATTGATAAAAGTACAAAATTACCCCTATTACATGCTAATAATAACACCCTTATATGCTTAAATGTTTATTTAGGCATAAGTGGTACATTATTATATTATTTTGATATTACATTTGTTGTTAAAGACCATTATGTGGTCACTTAGGGGGACCTTTGTGAGAGCGAATTTGACACACACACACACACAAAAAAAAAATTGGGGATAATTTTTTTTTTAGATCTTAGTACATCACTACATTGGATTTCACTGTGTGTGGGGTCAAGAGTAGATTAAAAAAAACTAACATATCACCAAGATTGCGTGTGTCTAAGAGTAGATAAAAATAAAAATAAAAAATAAAAAAAAAATAATATATCGCCAAGACTGTGTGTGTGTGTGTGTGTGTGTATCCAAGGGTAGATCAAAAATAAAATAAAAAATTAAATAAATTTGCTCTCATGAATGTACCTCAAAGTGACTACAGAATGGTCTCTAACAACAAATATAATATCAAAATAATATAATAGTATACCACATACACCTAAATAAACATTTAAGCATATAAAGGTGTTCTTATTAGCATGTAATAGGGGTAATTTTGTATTTTTACCCATTTTCCGTTAACTTTAACGGAAAAAGTGACTATTTCACTTTAGTCCAGACCACAGGGGGTATTAGTGATAAAATTTAAAGTATAGGGGGATAACTGATAAAAGGCCTAACTACAAGGGGTGTTTCTATAATTAACCCTTTAATTTTTATGGGTCCCACCTACTACATCAGGGTGTGAGCATTTGAGCATAAAGTGGGTGTGGGTGTAGCATTACTCTTAAGAAGGAGCCTGGGGACTTCATATTTGACCGCGGACAGGCTTTTCGGTAAATGATTTACTTCAACAGAGAAGACTGTGTCATGCCACATTCTGACACATTTCCTCAATTACCTTATGAAGACCTATTTCCTAGATTTTATACCTAGTGTTCTCTGATAATTCTAGTTGTGATCATTACGATTACTGTGTGTTTACACTACAGACAATTTGATTCATTCAACTCGTGCAATGCACGGAAAACATTTTTAAGGATGAATTGAAAATTAAAAATTGAGTGGTAGTATAATTGATAAGGAGAGAAAATGTGTAGTGGGCCTAATTAACGGTGAATTAAGAAGAAAGAAATTGTATAGATAAATTTGGGAAGCCTCAATATACATTTGCATTGGTTGCCCATTAGTTTGACATGTGGCATTTTGAGGCTTTCAAATTATAATAATATAATAAGATTACTAAAAGTTGTTCTATGTGAAACAGAATAGAATCTATGCTTCCTAAAGGATAAAACTTCAGTAAAGTTGCTTCAGTACATTTCGTTAGGTTCCTCTCATAGTTGTTAAAACTGTTTTTTGAAGATTGAATTTTTTAAATTATTATTTTTTAAATTGTGCATCTATGTGAGAAGAACCTAACGAAATATACTAAAGCAACTTTACTAAAGTCTTGTCTCTTCCTAAAATTTGTGTTCGAATTGTGGTTCCTAACACATGTGCAGTGGAACTACCTTTCGTGGGATCACTTCAACATTCTCCAACAAAAATCAAGTTGGCTAGTGTCATATGTATTGAGAATCACATTTAAAATACAATTTGGTAAGAATAACATTACCCAATAAGATAATATAAAGTTAAAAAGAAGAGGGTAGAAGTAATGTTAATATCTAAAATAATGAAATAAAATAAAGCCATCACTAATTTTTTTTCCCTAGAAGCCATCATGGATTGAAGAGCAAAAACCGTTTTGGACTGACGAATTAAAGAAGCAATCAAAAATCCATCACTGGTTCAAATATTCATAGCAATTTTGTTTATGAAATTGGGTAAAACCTGAACTTATTATAAATAACATCATTCCAAATGCAAAATCAATGTATGTTTCATCTTCTCTTTCTCACATCCATGAGTGATAGAAAATATACAATTACATATATAACACCATCATAGAAAAACATGTACCAAATACAAAATACCAATACAGTAAAAAAAACAAATTAGTGAAAACGAGGACTTGAGAACATCATATATTCACAGAAGACCATCAAAAGAAACTTGAATATACAGGCAAGACACATATATTTGTCTTCTCTGTCATCGCTTGTGAAATGTCAATTACGTGTTGATGTTCACCATCTCCACTACGTCGTCGAGAAGGAAGATACCAGCAAAAGAAAGAGAGAGGTATGACTATTCATAGAGGTTAAAATACATGTTTATATACACAGTGAGAGAATGGAGGAGATGAATGATAAGAATAGAGAGAGAATATAAGTGCAATAAATGTATAATGTAATGGTGCAAGATTTTAGCCCAAAAAAAAAAGTTGAACCGTGTATATATTTATAGGTAGGCTTGGTGTAAGGGCCCTAATGTTGAGTTAATTTGAATTAAAGGACAAGTCATAAACAGAAACCTACACAAGGTCACACTCTAAAAAACTTTCCCTCTTAAAGTTCTCTAATATTTTAACTTTCTTTCCTAAAGTCCTCTAAAATTTTAAACTTCACTCTAAATGGCAGAATTGCCCATGTAACCTAGGATACCACCACCACCATCTCTCTTCTCTCTCTCTCTCTCTCTCTCTCTCTCTCTCTCTCTTTGCCTCAAACCTTCTCATTCACACCGCTGAAGCCACTGATCTCATCAAAACCTCTTTTCTTTACTGAATTTTTTGATTTATCAATCTTCAAATCAATTGATCCTACCAAAACTCTGCTCGAATCATATAAAACCTATCTCGAATCAACAGCAAAAACAGCCAAACATTTCTTCGAATCGGAAGCAAAAATTGAACTCCGAGATGACAACAAAATCAGAGAGATTCGAGATCGTGTACGGCGAGCAAGCTTCAATCAAAGCTTCCTGCAAAATTGAACTGGTTGAACTTGAACCTTAGGCTTTATTTGAACTCGTTTTTCTGAGAATTCTTTGAACTCAAACTCAAATGTGATTGAGGCTTTAGTTTAGATTTGTTGAAGTAAAAGTGAATTTGAGAGATTCTTGCTTTTTGAGATAGTTTCAGTGGTGTGCTTTGGCAACATCTTTTCGTTGGTTCTAATATGGACCAAATTGAATGTGTACCAGGAGTTGGGATCCTTAAGGACCTTCCATGTGGATGTGGAGATATTCACCATCACCACCACACACTCCAAGATCTAGTGAATTAAATTATAGACCTAGAACTCTAGGGGACCACCACCACTAGCATCATTGCGTCCACCACCACCACTATCGCAAGCCATCACCACATACCAAGTGTTTTACTCATTTGCTAGTGACTGGCCTTGTAAGTCCTAAAGGCTTGGTCGAATGCAGAGATTTTAAGTGAAATTTCACATATGATTATTCAAGTTAAGTAAAATTTCACTTAACTTTGATTTATCATAATTGAAATTTCACTTAACTTTCTCAGTGAAATTTCACATAACGTTTTTAGTGGGGGAAGTGGTCGGGTTTCAGCAGAGGTTGTGTAAAATTTTGTAACACCCGTACCCGGGAAAAAGGATTAACTAATTCGTAATATGCATTAATTAATATTAATTAGTGTATAAGAATAGATTAAGGGGAGGCTTGGATTCGCCCATAGAAAAGTCCTAGTGAGAAGGGACATGTTTGAAGTGGGACCCAATGAAGGGCCCGGATGAAATATAAATTAATTTGCATTTAAATGCATTTTATATGACTACTTGGAATATGTTTAGTTGCTTTCATATCAAATTGTTAATATGTTAGTTTTTGATATCTACTAATTAACCCAATAAGGGCAATTTTGCAAAAAGGTGCATAATTAGTAGGCACGTTAGCAATTTCACAAATATTTGGGACCACGTGTGGGACCCATACGAGACTTAGACAAACACCCATTTAGAAATATTGGGTAGCTAATGGAATTACAAAAGGGTTTCATAATAAACACTTAGGAAGTTTAGGGGTATAAATGAAAAGAATAGCAAAAACTTGTATGTATATCATCTAATGGGTTATATGGAGCATGTTGGGGATCCAAGAGGCAAGCATGAGCTGCCCTTTTTCTTCTTAGAACTACACGTAGAGAGAAAGAAGGAGGAGCTGTCCATTTTCAGCTCATTCTTCATCTAACCACAAAAGAATGAAAGAAAAGAAGGAAAGGAAAAAGGAAATTTGGGGTTTTGGGCTTCGTGGGTAAACTTGGGGATCCTTTTGGAAGGTTGAGAGAAAGAATTGGAGCTGAGAATTCTCAGCAATTCAGCACCTCAACTGAATTACTAAGGGAAATTAGAAGAATGGTAGAAGAAGAAAGAGAATAACATGTATCCACCAAGTGGGTCTAGCTTGGAACATCCAAATTGGGTAGGAAGACTTCAACTTATTCATCAATTGGAGTTTTAATTGGGCAAAGAAAGGTAATATTAATATCTCTATGTAGTTTAATTTCACTTTAAATGTGTAGTTCAACATTAGAGATTTAATCGATAAACCGCGTTATTCCAAAAATGTGTAGGAACTTAACGAAGCTTCAAATTGGGTTCGAATTTGGTATTTGGAGTAGGAATCGAACGGAGGTGAGTGACTCTAATCCATGGGCTGAATGTATAATTGTGTTTAATGTTACAATTTATGATGTATTATGTTGATTATGAGGTCAGTATGTTGAATTATGTTGGTTAAAGCATGATAGTATAAATTGGAAGTTATTTTGCTTAATTTGCAAGGATTTCCATGTTGAGATGATTATGTGATTATGTGTTATGTGGGTTGAAGAAAGCCTTATGTTAATTCACCGTGGATTTACTCCATAATAAGGAGACGTGGAAAAACCCAACGGTGTAAGGGTACTCACCACTTAACTGTGTAAAGGTGGGTGGGTAACGACCCAGCTGTGGAAGGGTATGTGAGATGGTGTGAATTAGAGGTGCTATATGCACATAAGGAAAAAAAGACAAGAGCAACGACACGGTGAATTGATATTTGGTCTTTTGGAGACTAAATGATATGTTGATTGTTGATTTGTGCATTGAATATGACATACACTCATACATGTGATTAGCTTTGCTCACTAAGCGAAAGCTTAAACAAATGTTATTTTCTGTTGTGGTTATTGAATAACCACCGCAGGTACGGCACGGGAGGAGGAGAGGAAATGACGTGTACGGGGGAAATGGGAGAGATTGGAACTTGTGTGATATGTTTATGATCTTGTTTAATTATGTAACTTGTTAATTTGGGATTTCTAGACCTCATGTTGTAATATAAGTATGTAGGAATATGGAGTTTCAATTATGAATTTTATGTCTTTCCTTAAGCTAAAACTATGGTTTGTGTATGTTGAGAAGGATGGGCCTTTCCGGCAAGTCCGGTTTGGTGTCGCAAGTGTTTTGGATGAGTCTTGGTTATAAACAAATGATATGCAAAGTCTTGGAAATGTTTTGGGTAAAAATCTTTATTGCTATGTGGTTTTAAGCAAGGGATGGGTGTTATGGGTTCTTTTGACTCAAAAGAAGTTGTGTGTATGTTTTGAATGGGTTTTGGTCGTAACTAAGTCGTATGTAAAGCTTTTGAACTCTTTCTCAACAAAATTCTATGTTCATACAAGTTTAATCAAGGTTTGGGCTTTAGATGTCTTATCTTGACTCAATTGAGTTTGGGTACTAGTGTAAAGAGGTTGAAAGTACCCCAATGTGTATTTGAATTATGTTCAAGAAGTTTTATAAGCTTTCAAGAGTGTTTGAGTGAGTCTTGGTTACAAAATGTCATATAAGCAGGTTGAAAGTTGCTGCTGCAGAAATGGTTTTGCAGAGGGGCTTTCGACCGGTCGAAGGGACCCGTCCGACCGGTCGAAAAACCCACTGCCTGCCCTTTAATTCTAGATGTTCACATGTTTTGTTTTAACTTTTAAAAGGCCAAGAGGATACCTTTGGGGTCCCATTGACCTATAAAAACTTCACTTCCAATTACAAAGGATGGTAGGTATTTTTCACGGAATTTCCTAATTGGCACAAGTTATACTAGTGTTATTTGGTTCAAGCTTGTTTAATAAAGCTTCAAACTCTTCCTCAAAATGTTTTCATATATATCTAGTTCTTGGCAAGAACTTGAGTTAGTTACTTGCATGAATTCAGTTGGAATGAATTGAAATCTTCCAACGGTTGCGTGATTTGACGAGTTTTCAATGCTTTTGTGCACTTTTCGATAGTTCTAAGTTGGTTGGGAAGTAGCCCCAAGTGACTTGTGTGTTTGGGGACTTCTTAAAATGTTAAATGGGGGAAAATATGGTTCATAGGGTATCTGGACCGGTCGAATTGACCCGCTCGACCGGTCGAATGCCCCTCTGCACAAGACAGTGATTTCAAAGGTATTTTTCGTCGCCTTTTACGGAAACGGGCATAACTCTTTGTAGAAAATTCAAATTCATGCGCCATTTTTTGCATTGGAACCGGGACTCAAAGAGCTATCTTTTGATGTAAAATTTTGTCATATTTTATTAATGACCATTTTGCCCTTGGGCTATTTTATCTCAGCATAGTAGTTTTAAGCTACTTCAAATCATGTTTTTCCTTCATAACTAACATGGTTCTTGCTTATTAGTGTATTTTGGGTGCGTATAGTCTTGTTACACGTGTCCTAATCCGTGGAGGCGGGTTGGGGGTGTGACAAATTTTGAGTAAAAAAGGCAATCTTCAATGAAATTTCACTTAACTTCTATTATCCTAAGTAAAATTTCACTTAAAATTATATATTAAGTAAATTTCACTATTTTTTTGTTAAGCAAAAAGGTAATCTTCAATCATAATAGTGGTGGTCGCCGGAGGTCAATTGAGTGGCGGGGGTGGTCACTGGTGGTTAGGAGTGGTAGGGATGGTGGTAGGATGTCGAAAAGGGGGTGGTTAAGAGGTGGCACGAGTGGTGGTCGCCAGAGGTGGCGAGGGTGATGGTTGTCGAAAATGGCTATGGTCGTCGGAGATGGCGAGGGTGGTGGTCGGAGGTGGCAGGGGTGGTGGTAATGGTGGCTAAGGTTTGGTTAGGGTTAGAGGATGAAGATGAGGGTATTTTGGTCTATGTACATTGTACATTGGAAGGACTTATACCTAATGTTTACTTTAAGTTGTCCTTCATCCCAATAAAGCTTCTCTTAATGACCTTTTCACCAATTTTCCCATATTTATATTGAGAGAGTGTAGAATAGGAATATATAATAAGCAAAAGAAAGACATGGAATATAGGTGAATACAAATTATTTCTCTCTTTTTTTTTTTTTTTTTTTTTTTTGCTGTTGAAACACAAACTTTGCTTGGGAGAGAGAGATGCCGTAATTGAGGGTTTGATCTTAGAGAGAGAATATAAGTGCAATAAATGTATAATGTAATGGTGCAAGATTTTAGCCACAAAAAAAAAAAAAAAAAAAATTGAAACCAGGTATATATTTATACTGAGAGATTGCATAATAGGAATATATAAATATAGGTGCAATAAATACAAATAATTTCTTTTTTTTGCTATTGAAACATAGACTTTGCTTAGGAGAGAGAGATGCCATAATTGAGGGTTTGATCTTCAATGCATTGATGTTGAAATGTAATGTAAGTCAAACTCTATTTTTTCCTTTTTTTTTGCAGGAATAAGACATACTCTACTTGGGAGAGAGAGAGTTGGCCTCTGGTGGTGACACGTGTCACTAATTCTTCCATATTATTATAGTAGAATATAGATATGTTATTGGATTCTGTTATAAATACAATTAGTGTGTTTTATCTGGTGTAACATGATAATTCTAGTTGTGGTCTTTACAATTAGTGTGTTTTTTTTACACTAGAGACCATTTCATTCATATTATATTGGAAAATGTTACTGATTTTCACTCGTGAAGCGATAACTTAGACGTTTTAGACGTTTTGGACAATAATTGAAAGTTTAGAGAACTCGTGGGGAGTTAAACACAATTTTAGGAAGTTTTGCCTAAATGTAGAGCTAGTCGATAAACCCGTGCTATGCATGGACTATATGCTATATGAGCAGGGGCGGACCCAGGAGTTTTGTCCGGGGAGGGCAAAAACTTATATAGGGGTTCGGGGGCAGCACTCTCTGGCCTTGACCCGATTTTTTTAAAACTTAAAAGCATTATTTTGAAAAGTTGAGGGGCAATTAAGAGGTAAAAATGAATAAAGTATAAAATGTAAGGTGAAAAGATTATTTTAAAAAGTTGAGGGGGCAAAAATGAATAAAGTATGAAATTTATAAGGTAAAAGAAATATTTTAAAAAGTTGGGGGCAATTAATGGGCAAAAATAACTAATGTATGAAATATACAAGGTAAAAGAGTTATTTTGAAAAGTTGAGGCGGGCAATTAAGGGGCAAACATAAATAATGCTTGAAATTTATAGGGTAAAATAATAATTTTGAAAAGTTGAAGGGGGCAACTACCCTTTTTGCCCCTATGTGCATTTGTCCCTGTATATGAGTCTATTGCCAAATAATATAACTATCGACTTAACAACTAAACTCCATAACTAAATTCTGTACTCCAGAAAGCTAAGTGTGTGCTTGTAATTTCCTGTATTTTTATTAACAGCAAAGCAACATGTCATTAATGATGAAATAAAAAATAAAAAAAGAAAAAAGAAAAAAAATTACAGAGTAATTTTGATGCATGCAAACAAAGTCCAACAAACCCTCACAGTATCACCTTATCTTAAACCAACCATAAAAGAACCTCTCATAGGACAAAAACCAAGCAATTTGAGTGCATCCCAAAGTTACTACCATCCCTTGTACATCCTGGATAGACAACGATTCAACCAAAACATACCTAATATCCCAACAATTGCAAAGCAAACATATTAGTCACATAAGTGCATATATCTTATTTTGCCAAGAAAAAAGAGTACATATATCCTCCCCTCACCAATTACATAAATGGCACCCATGACCAAACAGTAGCCCTGGAGTTCGCATATAAATCAACATCAACGGAGAATAATTTCCATATATATAGCTTCAGTTCCTTTGAAATTCAAAACCCCAAATCAACATAGATAAAGAAGTTGGCATTTACACCCAAGCTCTTTAAAGGTCCCTTCCACAGTTCTTCATAGCTGAGCACCAACATTGCATTATGAGTATAGAATCCTTTCACCAAGCATCGCATCAAAGGGACGTCAAAACTTCGCCAGAATACTCCACTCTTTGAGCATAATTGATGAAATCCATAACCAAATCATTTACGTTATAAAATTCCAATGAAACCTGAAGAAATTGGTACTTCATTCAAAATTATCTTAAAAAACCAGAAAATCGACATAGATCTATCAGCAAAATCTTAGACTGGGCAGGAGCTCCTATATATGCAAAATAATGGTGTGGACCTAGCACTTCAATACTACGTAGTACCATGAATGTGCACCCTTGCTCAGACTCGCCAACTTTACATTAATCCATCTACTCGGATCCACATATCGAACCAGTCTTCTCCTCGGTAGGTTGTCAAGAAATCTATCCTTCGCTCAGGTCTAACCGTTCACGCTCAAATCAGGAATCAGGTGTGAGACCCTCAAGCGGCATCCTGTTCACTCGTCATCAGAATCCATATCAAAATCAGAAGTGAGTCCTTCAAACGGCATCCTATTCCATCACAAGCATCAGGTATAAGGTCCTAAGCAGCATCATGTTCACTATTTACTTCCAGAACTAGGTATGAGACCCCCAGCGGCACCCTGTTTGGACTCGTCTTATTAGACGTCATCTATCCACTGTACATCTTCATCACAGGAGTGAGTCTGTCAAGGGACATCCTGTTCACGATCTCACTATTGGGAATGAGTCCGTCAAGTGGCATCCGTTCACATCTTCAGCTCAGGAGTGAGTCCGTCAAGGGACATCCTGTTCACAATCTCACTATCGGGAATGAGTCCGTCATGGGGCATCCTATTCACAACCTCACTATTGGGAATGAGTCTGTCAAGTGGCGTCCCGTTTACATCTTTAGCAAGGATTAGGTCCGTCAAGGGGTATCCTATTCATAAACTAACTATTGGGAATGAGTCCGTCAAGTGGCGTCCTGTTTACATCTTCAACTCAGGAGTGAGTCCGTCAAGAGGCATCCCGTTCACATTCTCACTACTGGGAATGAGTCCTTCAAGAGGCGTCCCAATCATATCTTCAAGCTCAGGATTGAGTTCGTCAAATGGCATCCTATTCATATTATCTATCACTAGAATCAGGAGTGAGTTCATCAAGTGGCATCCTATTCATACTATCTATCATTGGAATCAGGAGTGAGTCCATCAAGTGGCATCCTATTCACAATATCCATCACCGGAATCAGGAGTGAGTCCATCAAGTGGCATCCTATTCGCACTATCTATCACAGGAATCAGGAGTGAGTCCGTCAAGTGGCATCTTATTCACGTTATCTATCATCGAAATCAGGAGAGTGAGTCCGTCAAGTGGCATCCTGTTCATATCACCTACCATGAGGTATAAGTCCCTCAAACGGCATCCAACTTACGCTGGCATCAAGCATCAGGTATTTCTCTTACCCTCCCGCACTCTAAGCAATCACATGCATCGCATTTTGCTGTCCTCACCTTTCCACTGCGGTCATGCATACCGCATTTTGCTAATTTCATCACTCTTCAGAGCAATCACGCCTCACGTGGCATTTTGCTCTCCTATCCACTGCGATCACGCCCTACGTGGCATTTCGCTCTCTCGTATCCATTGTAATAATGCCCCACGTGGCATGTTGCTCTCTTATTGCACAGCGATTACGCCCCACGTGGCATTTCGCTCTTTCGTATCCACTGCAATCACGCCCTGACATGGCATTTTGCTCTTCACTATCCCAACATGGCATCCTCTTCACCCTGACACGAACTACGCACGGTCTGATTCTCTCGACGGGAGATACGTAGGCAGCTCTAAGAGCTCGACCATACCTTTACTTTTATGTTCTTGGTTAATGTTCGAGATTACACGACTTTGCACTTCTCGACTACACTGTCTTTCACCATCTCTCAGCTACCCAGGTGCACACGAACTACGCGGTCTGATTCTCTAGACAGGACATACGTAGGCAGCTCATGCGAGCTCGACCATACCCTTACTTTACTACATTCTCAGTTAAAGTTTGAGATTACGCGGGTATGCACTTCTCAACTACACCATCCCTCTTCTACTCGATTCTCACATGAATCCCCAACAGAGTCGTTCACCCTTTCTGGTAACGCTCTCAATCCTTAGCGGAGCTATTTGCCTACTCTGGTGGTACCCATAATCCCCACTTGCCACGTTGGCATCTCAAACTCACTTGCCTACGATGGCATTTCACATTCACTTGCCTAGCATTGGCACCTAATACTCACTTGCCTACGATGGCATTTCACATTCACTTGCCTAACATTGGCACCTCATACTCACTTGCCTACGATGGCATTTCACATCCAATTGTGGCACCTTATACTCACTTGCCTACGATGACATTCCACATTCACTTGCCTACATTGGCACCTCATACTCACTTGCCTATGATGGCATTTCACATTCATCGCCTACGTTGGCACCTCATACTCACTTGCCTACTTTGGCACGTCTTTTACTTATTCTCATCATTTTAAAAGAAAGGGGACAAAAATGGGTCTTTTAGTTTCTTTGTCACGATTCCGCATGTACCCTACCACACCCAATAATTTTTCTCCTCCACAATCATTCTGAACAATAATGCTCGGTGGAACAAAAAGCAAAGGAAAATTTAAAACAAAAAAAAAGACTCTCAGTGGAAACCAAAAGCAAGCACTAACCATAAAAAAAAAAAAAAAAAAGAGAAAAAATAAATAAATAAATAAATAAAGTTTTTGCCTATAAAATGGCAATGCGTTCATCCATTTCAGAGAGAGGGAACGAAGGAGAAAATAGGCTCCTCTCTGTATCTCCCTCATACTCCACATCTCACCCTCACTTCATCATTAAATACAAAAGACCCCTACAAAAAAAAGGAGTTTACATTTTTTTTTTACCACCATACCACCCCTTCTAACCATCACCATCAAGGACATCACTACAATCACCAACCTCCACCTAGCTATCATATCATCACGATTCTCATCAACATACCTCACGGCCACTGTACCACCGCCGTCATCATACTACCTCAAATCATTGCCCAACATCCCAGTCACTTACTATCAATATTCTAGTCGATTTCTTGAGTTCCTCCAATAACTCAGGTTTTTTTTTTTTTTTGTACATATCATTTTTTTTTCTTGCTTGATAAAAATAAAAATAATAATAATATCCACGTCATACTCGGAATTACTTGGTTTTCAATATAAAAGTCACGTCCGACTCGGTATTACATGGTTCCCACTACAGGAATCCTACGTGGTTTCTAATAAGGAGGGCCATGTGTCTACTGGGGATGATGTGATTGCTAATACGGGGACCAATGTTCTACTGGGGACTACGCGGTTTTCTAATATGGAAATCCATGTCTAAATAATAAAAATCTCTTTTCAATCATTTGGGCACCGTCCCTTTCTTCCGGTACAAAATCAATAATATATATATATATATATATAAAAAGACAGAGAAAAATACAAAAAATGGACTTTCTCAAAATAAAACTGCAATGCTACCTCTGCTTGGGATCTGCAAACAGCACAGGTATGACAGGTAAGTCTTCATACTTTTAATGGGCACCGACCCTTACTTCCGGGATAAAAATAAAAATAAAAATACAAAAAAAAATTCTTTTTTCTTTTCAATCATTTGGGCACCAACCCTTACTTCCGGCATAGGAATAAAAAAACAGAAAAAATAAAAAATTCAAAAATATATTTTCTTTCTTTTGGGCACCGACCCTCACTTCCGGTACACTTTGCAGTCATTCGGGCACAAATCCTTATTTCCGGCATATGAATAAAAGCACAGAAAAAAAAAATAAAAAAGGAAAAGTACAAAAAAAAATGCATCATTCTCTATCCACTTGCATAATCTCATTTCAATCTCAATCACCTTCCAAAGGTTAAAATCTAGGACTATACCACGTGGGTTAAAGTTCCTAGTTACACCAAACTCTTTTATTCAATTCACTATATCACACGTGCACGGTCAAGCGAGACCACTTTTCTTTCTCTAAAAAACCATGCATACACTCACACACAGGTCAGAACTACGTTTGGCCTAATTCCCGTCTTGGGATACGTAAGCAACTCTCAAAGAGTGCGGCCATACCTATCACAATTTTCCGTCCTATTCACTCTCTAAAACAAAAATTCTTTTCTTTTTCAAAATGAAATGCCTATTTTAATAAAAATCACTAAAATTGGCAACCGTGTTTGCACGGATGTTCAAGGGTGCCTAATACCTTCACTCGACATAATCGAGTCCCTGATTCTTTTCTTTTTCAAAATGAAATGCCTATTTTAATAAAAATCACTAAGATTGGCAACCGTGTTTGCACGGATGTTCGAGGGTGCCTAATACCTTCACTCGACATAATCGAGTCCCTGAACCCATCTCAAAATCTCTGGTTTTCGTATGGCTATTCAGAGTCACACTTTTAAAGGGCCCACTTTTCTCAAAACAATTTTTCAAAGGTCAAAGATGAATTACTTTAATTGTCTTTGCAGGGGCCCTAACACCACAAATGTTAGGTGGCGACTCTGAACATTTTAAATATGCCCTACCATACTCTTTTCACCCTTCCCAATAAAAATCAAGTCACAATTCATCCACTCTCAGGAAGCCGGGCCCACACTGACAGCCCCGGCGCTTCGAAAACGCGGGCGCGACACTTATTATACTACTTTAAAACCTATAATTCCCTGTTTTAATATATGGTTGTTGGGTAGTCAGCTTTAATGTCTTATTTTAATGATATGGCTGTTGGAGACTAATCAATTGGGTAACAAATTTTATTATAAATAAGAGTTTCTATTTTGTTCAATAGACACACAGAAAACAATTCTCTGTTCTTAATTTTTCATTGTTTTTGGAGCAATACTGAGCACTCAACTATTCTTCCAATTCGAGTGCACGTTTGGAAGAAACTGATTGCTGAATCTTGGAGAGCATAGTGTTGAGACCTTGTGCATCGAGTCATCGACTCCGAGGGGCGGAATTGTCCTTAAGGACGGTGCAAAATGTTGCATGCCTCAATCAGATTCATAGTTCTATCCTTCTACATTTCCAACACGCACTTCATCTCATTACAAATGAGAAAAAAGGGGGCACCAGATAAAGGTGGCAACAAGGATCAAAATTTCGTTTCGTTTCGTTTCGTTTCGCACGAAACAACTGAAACATTTCGGTTTCGCCAGCCACCGAAACGAAACCCACTATGAATCACGAAATTCCTATGATTCGATCGAAAGAATGATGTTTCTGTATGTTTCGGTCGAAACATCTTTGTTTCCAACGAAACAAAGATATTTTTCGATACAATGAAGTTGACGCCTATTTCAATCGAGGTTCAAGCCCTAATTTTACCCAAATAAGGGGACTTGGGCATGTCAATTCAAGCATTTTAGCCCGCCCAAAAAAAAAGAAAGAAAAGAAAAAAAGAACAGAGCTGTGGGACTTCCAGCACTGACCAGACTAGGTATGTCGACTTTGACTTCTTCTTCTTCTTCGACTTTCTTTTTCAGTTCTGCTTCTTCGACTTCTTTCTTGTTTCTTTCTTTTTATCTTATCTTATACTCCGTTTTACTCACCCCAAAATTGGTCACCATTTTCTCACCCTCCTCTCTTATTGGCTAATGCAGTGGGGCGCAGTACTTTACACCATTAATTAATTTTCATCTAATACTAGACCCACTGCATTAGCCAATGGGAGAGGAGGGAGCAAGTTTGGAGTGAGCAAAAATATATTCAATGAAAAATAAAAAATAGTGGAATACTAATTGCAATTGCAACTAATTAGGCTTATAATAGTGGCATACCAATTATAAATGGGTAATGCTAGGGGCACTAACAAATCTCACTAACACTTACTAACACACTCTATCTCTCTCCTAGTGGTACTGCGGGGGCCACTACGGACCCCACAGTGCCACTAGGAGAGAGATAGAGTGTGTTAGTAAGTGTTAGTGGAATTTGTTAGTGCCCCAAATATTACTCATTATAAATTCTTTTCTCAAAAAAAAAAATATATATATATATAACCTTTGATAGAATTATAATTTTTCTTATATTAATCATTGATAATTTTAACAAATTTGGTATCTTAAGTATATAGGTTAAATAAAATATATATATATATATAACCTTTGATAGAATTATAATTTTTCTTATATTAATCATTGATAATTTTAACTTGAGTATATAGGTTGTCAAAAAAATATCTTAAGTACATAATTATAAGACTAATTATTATTGTTAATACTTTTCTATTCTATATGAACTGTTTTATGTATTCTTTAAAATACTTAACAATAGATTGGTGACTAAATCATCATGTATTTTCAATTTAGCTATATATTATTAGTGTAAAGTACGTATACATACCTCTCAAAGGTTCAATTAATCAATTATTAGCTTCATATGTGCATACATTTAAAATTCAAGTAATGTTTCCACAAGTTTCTCAATGTTTCCAATTTTTTTCAGTGTTTCCACGTATTTTCAAAATACTTCCGTTTTCGGGCAGACCGAAACACTACACCGAAACAAAAATTTGATCCCTACGTGGCAACAACTTTTCTTGTATAAAAATGAAAAAAATGCTATCCTACTGGTTTCACTTAGTAGGATGGCTAGCACCTATACACATAAATGTTCATATAACCAAAAGAGAAATGCTACACACACATCCTAAACCACACCCCAAACCACACCCTTGCTTTAAATGCACGTACCCTGTGCTGTGTAAGTGGTGCACAGAAAAGTGTGAAAATTCAAACAGCACAAAGTACATGCATTTAAAGCAAGGGGTGTGGTTTAGAATGTGTGTGTAGCATTTCTCTAACCAAAAATGACATGATATATCACACGTAGACATGTGGCAAATCGTTCGCAATCAAGTCAACACCTCAACTAGTCGGCTAAAGCCAAGCCCAAATAGGCCAAGAGTTTGCACAGAACAGGCCCAACCAATACGGGCTCAAGTACCTCGGTCCTAATAAAGCAGCCCGCAGAAGCCGTTAATCCAGCTCAGGATCTCCTACAAATTACAATGAGTCCCATTATGACTCTAGGAAAGCCACAAGATAAACCCAAACCAAGGATCAATATTTCCTAATTGGGTATGGATTATATCTGCTAAAGATAAGTCTACAAGGTATGTCCTAAACCAACTAAAACTCTACCATATACATGTATAAAAACACCAAGGTACGCTTCATACACTCTCTTGAATACTTAATATTCTTTTTCTCCTTCTCAGACTAACTTATCGTCGGAGGAGGCTTACGGCACACGGTACATACCCTTCGCCTTTCTTTGCAGATCTTCGAGGGACAGTCAACCAATCACCGCTCGCTGCAGATTTCGGCTACATCACATGTATATATACCCACACATAATTTGCATTCATAATTTAAGACGGTGTACTCTAAATTTCTCTTACAATGACACAGTTAGAGGATGAGCCCAATAAAATGGTATTCTTACAATGGTGCTTGGCATCATACTCATTTTAGTCTCTAATTCAGTAATTCTTCTTCATAATTAAAATTCATTTGGACCACAAATTTCAAGATAAATTAGAGAAAATGCCTCAAGAGGAAACAACTGCAGCATATATTTAGTAAATGTAACTGCAGCTCTCATGGGATATAGTACAATATCTAGAAAATCCAAAAGACACATTGTCAAAAAGCCATCTGGTAAAATCAACTTGAGACAATTCTATCACCATTGCGGGGGCTCGTCATTTTTAATCTTTCAAAATTAGATTTTAAGGCTGCACTGGTGATGGCCGACGGATTCCTGGTATCTGCAACACATTTAGTTAAATAACAGTGAGGACCAACTGATGCTGTAACAAGTGTCATTATGTGAAAAATATAAACAGATTACACACACACACACACACACACACACATATATATATATATATATATACAAGGCCTAATTACACTTTACACCCTTGTACTTTACCCTTTTTTTCAATTGGATACATATCATTTTATTTTGCAATTGGACCCTTGTACTTCCAATCGAAGAGCAATCAGCCCCAAAGCATAACTCTGTCTGGTCTTACTAACGGGAAATGCTGACGTATCAAATGCCCTTCTTTCTGGTGCTTAGCTGTTCCGTAAAAGCTTAAAAGGAGAGATGAGATGCAAATTGGCGGCAAAAATTACACAGTTGATGGCGCCAAACATGAGTGACTGAGAACGAGGATGCGATCAAGTGCGATTTAGGGTTTTGCGGAAGCCATATCTAGTGATTGTTCAGAGATTCTACGACAAAGGTTAGTTTTGACTAAAGTTAATAAAGTTTACAGTTAGGGTTTGTGATATTTTAGGGCAACTTTTGTGAAATTTAATATATACATTCATGGAATTTTGCCCTCTTATCTGTGGTCCACTCTGGTTTTGCCCCCTCTGAACTTGTGGTCCCCTTCTAATGCATGTGTTTTTCCCCTTTTGATGCAGAATGGGTACAGATTTCACTATTAAGTTGTATCATGGAGGTACTTTTGATGGCCACCCACATATAAAATATGCTGGTGGATTTCAGTCCACTTATGACAGTTGTGATGCTGAAAGGTTGTCAATTTTCGGGTTGGAAGGCATGGGTGGAGAATTAGGATACAAATATGTAAGTAAAATCTTTTATAAGATGCCTGGAATGGACTTAGCAAATGGGCTGCGAGTTATTTACAGTGATGGTGATATGAGGCAAATGTTGGAGTATGCACTGAAATTTAGGGTCAGAGAGGTTTATCTTGAGCATCTTGCAGAGACTGCTTTGGTGCTTGGGCCTGGAAATGTAGAAAGAGATGGGGCTGGAAATGAAGAGAGAGATGGGGTTGGGGATGATTCAGAAGATGAGGACATTCACATTTATGGTGATGATTCAGAACCTTCCCTCTCCATTGTGGTAGCTCTTCAATGTCCCTTCGTCTTTCTCTGCAATGGACCTTGGACCTTCGTCTTCGTCTTCTTCTTCTCCTTTTCTTCTTCAAATGTCCTGTGTTGGTATGTATATAAGCCCTAAATATATTGTTCTTCACGTGACAGGCACGTGGTTGTTGCTGAATGCCTACAAAGCAGGGACATTTGTCACGTCAGCATTTCCCGTTAGTAAGACCAGACGGAGTTATGCTTTGGGGTTGATTGCTCTTCGATTGGAAGTATAAGGGTCTAATTGAAAAGGAAAAAAAAAAACGATACGTATCCAATTGAAAAAAAGGGTAAAGTACATGGGTGTAAAGTGTAATTAGGCCTATATACAACTATGGCCACTGCTAAACAAAGTCAAATTGTTTTCCTTGACAACCAAACAAGAGAGTATTTTCCTTTAGTGTTTTCTATTCATTTCGCTCCACTAAATCCAATCTATGAACCAACCAGAGCTTTAAAATGATGAACTAAAGGGAGGCCTAGATAAGATGGAGGGATAGCTCCCCATCCCATTACCCTTAATATATACCCACAGGAATAACCTCCTTCTGCTCATATCAACTTTTGGTACCAGTACAGCTTCAAAGCAACATGCATCTAAAAAACCTACAGTGCTCTTCATCAGAGAAAGAGAAGTGAATTAGGGCTTTGCTATCTATGAACGTTAGTTACTTTTTTTGGTGTATTTCCTGCAAGGGATAGAATTTGATAGCTAAACCTCATTAAAGGCAGTTCCATGCGCATGTTTTTGTTTTTTAAAAGCAATTTTGAAAATTATGAAAGCTACTTTTTTTTGCTACCAATTTTGGACCCTTTTTGGAAATTGTTTTTAGAAAAAGAAAAACAAGACTGCGTTACCAAACATCATTTTTGTTACCATTTTAAAAAAAAAATGAAAACCAATAAAAAAAATAAATAAAAATAAAGATAAAAATAAAAAACCAAAACAAAATGGCTATCAAACAGAACCCCTTAGTTTCCCTTAGTTTCTTCCTTATTCCACTTCCTAGCATGCATCGATTTGACCAAAAGAAGCATGTTGACGTCAATTCCAAAATATGCAGTGCGCTTATTAGGTTCTTGAATCCTTGTTTGTAAGTTGAAACCTAAAATGGTTGCCATTCTTCGAACGGCAAAGCAAGAAAACACGACTAGAATTTCTCTTCTTTCCACACCCCCCCCCCCCCCCCCCCCCCCCCCCCCCCCCCCCTTTCCTGGTAAGCCTACATGAGTAGACCTCTAAGAAGAATGTTTTACCTGATCTTTAAGAAAAATAAATTAGATTTGAAAATACACATATCTCAAGAGCTCAATCATCTATTGAGAATAGAATAAGAAGCCATGAACACCAACCTCAACACCATGAGGGCCTATTCGATTCCGAGAAACAAAATTGGCTATGAGACTGGCAAATTCATCAGGTACATCTTCCTGCACTACCAAAAAATGTGAATAGATACAAGTATTCAAATACATACAAGAATATTGTAGTCCAGTCTACAAATAGAGAGAGAGAGAGAGAGAGAGAGAGAGAGAGAGAGAAGATAACGAATGTAAATAAGGTGGACCTGTATAGCATGTCCAGTGTGTCTGACCACCACCATTTGAAACTTTCCTTGCATTTGACTGATTGTGAGAGCTCTGCAGCAGTCAGAGATATTCAGTACATGAAAAAGTCTTCATATTCCCATGATTAACCATGAGAATGCTGTTTATTGAACAAAATATATAGACTAAGAGCCCAATTGGGAAGCTTATTTTGGACCCACAACCACTTGGGAATAATCTAAGAAGCACCGACACGGACACGCGATACGGATACGACTCGACTCAAATACATCGATACGCTATTTTTCAAAAAACCATGATACGATACGTCGGGGACACGAATTTTTAAAATATTTTTTAAAAATATACATTTTACCATGTTTAATCAAAACTGACATAAAAACACAAATCCCAAGATTCACAACCGCATTATGACATTATCAATAACAACAAAGCCAACTAATATAATTCAAAAACATATTCATTAATAAGCTAATAGCATTCATCAACAAAGTTTTGAAGCACATTTGCTAACTAGTAGTAACTACTAATAATAAATGTACTTGGCCCTAACAATATGTCAATCTACATCAAACAAGTTCCAAAAGATATTTGTTAATCACTAGTATATGTCTATATGACCCAAAAAGTGGGCTTATCATATCTTGTAACATATTTCCAAAGAGGTTTTTTGGTGTCTTCATCATTGCTTGGTGCCACATCATTACTAGAAGACATGTTCCCTAATCTAAGAAGGTAAAAATTAATGGACAAAAAAAAATGATAATTAGAATCTTTGGTAAATTTGCTAAAAAACCTAAAAGACAACTAATTCTATTTCTTGGTAAATGTTTAATAGTATGTTTGATTTTAGGAATTAGCTGTAAATCTTAAAAGCACATTAGATTTGATGATTTTGCTTTTTCTAATTTTCCTAGAGTTATTGTGATTTTAGGACTGTTTAAAAAAAATTTATTATGTGATTCATAATTAAACTAATTCTATAAATTTAAGTATTTAATGAGTGTTTAATTCCTACACATAAATGATGAATCCTTACTCATTCTAAAATAACTCTTTTAAAATAAGTTATTTATCAAATCAATATTATCATGATTTTTACAAAACTAGATTAAAAGTAAGACTTTAATTAAGCTAATAGACAACAACTATCAAGTATCAACTTATCGTACACCTGTTAGTTTAAAAAAAAAACCCTAAATTGAAAAGCCCTAATTAACAAAACCCTATTGTTTTATTTCAGGTACAAAAGAAAAATGAAGAAGAAGAAGAAGAAGAAGAAGAGAAGAAAAAAAAAAACAAAAAAAAGAAAAACAAGAAAATAAATACCTGGTAGACTGCTAGTCGCAGACTCGTAGTGTGTCGGTGAGAGTCGACCAACTTGGAGTCGCCGGAAGGGTCGCGACTGTCGGTGGTGGCCAAAGAGTCGCCGGAAAGTCACCGGTGGCTAGTGGCTAGAGAGTCTCTCTCTCTCTCTCTCTCTCTCGATCGATGTAACCGTGTAAAAATTGATGTAGAGAGTGAGTGTGACTCGTTAGTTTTTATGTGTTTTTTTCTTTTTCAGACCCTCAAGTTTCTTTTATTATTGTTAACAACCCCCGAAATTTGATTTTTTTTTTAAAAAAAATACTGCTGCGTGTCCCGCGCATATCTGCTATGTATCAGCTACGTATCGGGGACGTATCGGGTATAAAAATAACATTAAAATATACAGATTCGCAAAATAGAGTATCCGATACGTATCCCGAGCGTATCGGGTCGTATCAGTATCCGATACTCGAGTCGATACTGGTACGGACCTCAAATGAAGTGTTGGTGCTTCATAGCTTGGGATAATAATCGATTTTTGACAGATTTGAGTCCGTTCGGTAAAAACTTTTTCACAGCTTTTTGTTTTAAAAAAAAGTCTAAAATCATTTGAAGAAAAAAATCTCTTATTTCAACAGCAATGCCTAACGGGTTCTAAGACAAATATTAGCTTTATAATATAAAACAGCGATTTTTGTAAACATACACCCTGAGAGCTATGTTCATGAAATCTACACCATCTCATCCATTTGAAAATTTTCAATTATGCAGCTATTTCTGTAAGAAAATGAATCAATCACAATATTTTCATATTACTCTTAAAAAATATTGGCTCTAGTAGAGCTGCCCTACTTGCAGTGCCTACAGCTGCATGCAATCTGCAAACTATCAGCAAAGAACCCCAACTTTGTAGCTCCTCATTTTCACTGATTTGTAATGGTCCATGTAACAGCTTGTCTGACCACTTTATTAGGTACTTTTTGGCATTGCGGATTTAGAGAAGGAAAAGGAAAGGAAAACTCATTCCCTAATGTCTTCCCTTGTGTTTTCTTCCATAAACTTAACTAATCTTAGAAATTCAAAAAAGAAAATTCACAATATTAAAAGCAACTCAAGAAAAGATAAGTGAAAGCAGTCGCAAAATAATAAACTTTTAATTTCATTTTCATTTTATTTTTTACCTACCTATTTTCTCATTGATTTCTTGACTAACCAAACAAAAGAAGAGTATTTTCCTCAGTGTTTCTTTTTCTTTCCTCACTAAATCCATGAACCAAACAAATCCGTACTTATGTCCGATTTTATAAAAAGCAAGGTCAAAGTTCTCTTTTCCTTGCTATACAAAACAACAGGAAGAATTGAATACTTGCTTCTACAGCAGAAGGAATCAAAAGAGAATAACCCTATATCATAAATGGAGAATATTGTTAAGTCAAAGCTAAAGGGACATATCTCCTGAATAGGTTAAAATCAAGGCGAACCTCAAATTATAATGTTCATTTTGTTTTGTTTACGCTTTAATATTTTCCTGATGAGGAAGGATATGATCCTTAAGAGACACAAGGAAAAGCAAACCACTAGAGAAACATGAGAAAGAAAAAGAATTAAGTTTTTCAGTCCACAACAGAAAACTGTAACCACCCACTTCTTTCCCAATAACTCTCAAGGAGGGTACAAGTGGCCCCTATAGGGAACATCAAAGAACCTCTCGTCTAATCAAAGCGTCTGTTGCGTCAGTTAGGTTACCGAAACTATAATGCTTTCTTGTTCTAAAAAAAATCTATACATTACAACTCAGCTGTGTGAAATTTCATTGCAATTCCCACATTTCCTTTCTAGAGACCATGTTTAATTGGATTGAGTCTACAAAAGCATTCTTTTCCGCCGAGTTTCTAATTTTATGGCAGAAACTTTATATTCAAATAATCTGTTTTATAACAACCATCTATTCCAAAAGCTTAAGCTTTTAGAGATGAGTAATTTGATTATTTATTCAATAGTCCCCCTCACGTGAGAGCCACTTGTGAGTGGGCTAGTCCATGTGAAGTTCACCTTACGTGTGGCCCCTCATGGGTGGTCCATCCATGTAAATGTGTTGCAAACTTGTATTTATAAATGAGGAGGTGTCGTGATTCGAACACGGGACCTTTGGCTCTGATTCCATGTTAACAACTATCTACTCCAAAAGCTTAAGCTGTTAGAGATAGGTGTAATTAAATTATTCATTCAATAATCTGAAAAGGAGTTCTGCCTGGGTCTCAATGTGCCGTAGCTTAATAGAGAAAAACATTATTAGTTCTTGGGGAGTTACAGCTATAGTTTTCTTTTTGTTTCCTTTAGCCACCAATAATACTTGGATATATTTCATGTACAATGATAATTGGTGCTTACAAAATAACTGAATGCCATCTGTTAAGGCAATCAATTTCCATTATGATGCAATGAGAATTCGATAGTACATCTCTCTAATAATACTTGGGAAACTTACTGGGCATCAAAATCATTCACCAATATATGTGCAGAAAACATGAATGTTAAGCACTTGCTAGGTGAAATAGATTTCCATCTCTCGCACAAGAAGTTGCATACATGCAACTAAATTTTGGTTAATATTGCACATACTTCATCTGCATGCTATAATACTATTATCCAGGACCAAGCATAAATGTAAATAACATACTAACTCTAGATATATATGATGAAGAAAACAACTACCATTAAACTTATGTAGGTTGATTCAGGTAAGTTCAATGGAGAAACCTGTCCAATCTGTCTGTTCCAGCTAAAAGTAAAAGCTTTGGAACAGGACATGATAGAAACTTCTCTGAAAGGCCTTCATACCTGAAATATAAGCGAATGTCAATGAATGCAGAGTTGGATATAATTATTTTTTGGGTTAATTACATTTTACCCCCTGTGGTTAAGCCCATTTTCACTCTACCTGCCTGTGATTCAAAAGTGGACACTTAACCCACTTTGCGGTTTTGGACTAAAATGAAACTTCTAAGATTTCTCTCAAAATAGCCCCACATGGGGATTAAATGTTAAAATTATCCCCCACATAGGAGAGTTTAATGTCAAAAATAACCCCACATAGGTAGTTAACCCCAAAATTAGCTCCCCAAAGGCATTAAGAGTTAAAAATTAGCCCCACACGTTAAATGGCAGCATTATCCCCACATAGGGGATTAACCCCAAAATTAATCTCACAAATGGGGTTAAGTGTTAATATTTTTGGCCAATTTTAGAATTTTCATCAGTTTTGAGGGAAATCTGAAAAGTTTCATTTTAGTCCGAAACCACACAGGGCTAAGTGTCCAATTTTAAAGCGGGTAATACTTGGGACGCACCCATTCACACAACTTTTGGGACACAACCCAAAAGATGTGTCTATCTCTCTCCTGTGTCACTGTGGGATCCACTGACATCACAGGAGAGAGATAGACACATCTTTTGGGTTGTGTCCCAAAAGTTGTGTGAATGGGCGTGTCCCAAACTTTACCCTTTTAAAGCACAAGGGGGTAAAGTGACAACGTGCCTACACAACCGGGGGGGGGGGGGGGGGGGGGGGGAGGGTCTAATTGTATTTAACCCTTACTTTTTTCCTCAAGTTATGGCGAGAAAAGCATAACTCTATATGCACGAAAAATGGTGATAAAGGGCGTATACATTTTCCCTAGGAAGCATCGCTGCGGGTGGGGGGGGATTTGCCATTTTTTCAAAATTATAGGTTTCGGGTGCAGAAGTAGTATAAAATATTAAAAAAGTATACTTTTATAAAACTATATATACGATTCAACTAAATTGTCTTTATTATTCTATGTATCTAAGGCATGAATAGTAAACATTAAGGTTACATAAGCAACACTAGTTTTTTTTTTTATGTCAAATCCAACATTCCCAGTATTCTTGAATTCACCTCAAAGTGTTTAAAATTATGTTAGAGACTCCATTTTTTTTCATTAAAAAAGTTAAACGAACACCTGACAGCACCCAAGAAAAATCCACGCCAATGCAAGTGCGGGTGCGAATCTGGTGCGAATTCTTCCATCTGCCAGAAGAATCCGTGTTCCCTAGCATTTTCCTAAAGAAGCTTTGCTTTTACACATATTTGAAAACCAAGTTGACGACAAAGAAAGAAATAAAACATTATAAATAGGTCATAAGGGGCAAATGAAAATCGGTTGAGTTTTTTAGCGAGTCAATTTAAATAGATGGCAAGTATGACTTGCTCTCCTGAATGATTTTCAGTTCAATGAAGTTAACGAAATTCGAACATAAAAGAACATGCTGCAGAAGATTGAAAGAAGACTGAAATTTTAGTAAACATCTCACTCAAACCTAAATATGGCTCAGTCAACCAATGTAGTGTTTAGATCAATCCCCATCCTTGGCCCCACGTCCCACCCAAAAACAATAAGTATAAACTTTAGAAACACAATAAATAAAAAAAAAACAAAGGAAATAATAAAAGAAGAAAATGGATGAAAAGAAGAAATAAAAATGTGCACACTAACTCATACCAGCCCCTCCAGTATTGTTCAGTTTCTTCCAGCCGTGCCCGGTGAAAATAACTGAAGCATGAAAATCAAGTTATGCCAATCAGGTGTGGGACTGAGATACTAAGTTACATAGAATATGAATATAGATTAACATGACATAACATGTATTTGACAGGTAATGTAAAAATCAAGACCAGACAACCAAAAAGAATATTGATCATTTGAAAGCATCGAAGGGTCATAAGACTCATAACATAATCAGAAAGCTCCACAAGGAATATCTAGTAAACAAGGAACTAAAACACATGTACTAACCATTTCTTCGAATCATCGTACTTTATTGTGCTGGGAATGGATACACGTGCAGACTCGATGTTTCTCAAAGAACCTCCTCTGACACTCCACTCGATCTATATAGAGATATTTCAAGTATTATCAGCGGAACTTCATCAATGGATAGACACTCGCAATAGGAAAGTATTACATCTACGTAATACTTATCTACCATATGTAGTGTAAGAGATGAATGAGTGATCCGTTACATGTAAGAAGAGATGACGTAGCATGAATCTGTTCTCCTACAACATTTAGGCTCCGTTTGGTTTGCAGTTTTAGAAGGAAAAGAAAAGGGAAAGGAAAACGAGGACAACAAAATCTCTAGTGCCATCCCAAGTGTATTCCTTCATGTTTAAATAACATTAGCAATTAAATTTTTCAAAATACAATTAGGAACTCAAGAAAAGAGGAACGAAAGTTCCTCAGAAAATTCAAAAAATTTTAATTGAATTTTCACCCTATTTTCTCAATATTTCCTTCATTAGCAAAACAAAGAAAGTATGCTCAGTGTTCTCTTGTCTTTCCCTTACTAAACCCATGAACCGTGTTAAAATATTAAGGGTATATTTGTAACATTTTGTAATCTTTAATATGATTATGTGTTGGCTAAACCTAGTAGGGTTAAGCCTTCACTTTCTCCGTAACCTGTTTCTTAACATGGTATTAGAGCCTCCAATGGAGACTCACAACACCTAAATCCCGGCACCACCCAATCGCTGAGTAACACCACCATCGCAATAGCCAATACCACCATCGCAACACAACACCACCAACAACACCATCACAACAACACATCACAACTACCACACATCCTGTGCCGACCAACCTAAGTCCTACCCAGACTCTCGCCGACCAACACCACCACCACCAGGGGCGAACCTAGGATTTTTGGTCGGGGGGGGGGGGGGGGGGGGGGGGGGGCTAAATTATACGGGGGTTCGGGGGCAACGCCCCCGAGGCGAATTTTTTTAGGTCTTCTTATAAACAATTATGTGTAAAACTATAAAATTGGTTTAACACCCGTAGTTTGGGGTAAATCATGTAATTTTAGGGGGCCTATTTCAAAAACGTGTAATATATTACATATAAATCTAGCATTTTCATAAGTCCAAGGGAGCCTGTGTATAAAACCTATAAAATATTGTATGTAAATCTAAAATTTTCAAAAGTTCAGGAGGGGCCTGTGTGAATTTTACGAGGGCCTAGTTGTAAAATTTATAAAATATTATATGTAATTATGTAATTTTCAAAAGTTCAGAGGGGGCCTGTGCCACCCCTGAGTTATACCTCAGTCCGCCACTGACCACCTCCAAAGAACCCTCGCCGAACCATCTAACTAAGTCCTACCCAGACCCTCGCCGAACCATCTAAGTCCTACCGAGACCCTCGCTGAACCATATAAGTCATACCCAGACCCCACCGCACCACCACAACTCCACCCAGGCCAAGCCATAGCCCACCACTATCATCCAGACCACGCTGCCCCATCTCAGACCTATCCATACCTCATCGCACCACCACAACTCCACCCAGACCAACCCGCAGCCCACCAGACCTTCCATGCATTAACCGCAATCCTCCAACACCCAGATCTGATCAATTTTCTTTTTCTTGGTGCCTTTTTTGATTGGTGATTCTTTCGTTCATGCTGTCTCGGTCCTCTATGGACATTGTTGGTTAATCACTGGTATGAGTTCTTGTTACTGTTATTCTACGACTGTGTTAGTGTGTTGGTATAAGACTCCTATTCCTACGTCGGTATAAAAATGGATGATTCCGGTTCCACAAAAAATGTTACCGACTATGAAGCATCGACACTTCATTTGAGGCTTGTATCAGTATCGACTCGAGTATCCAACACTGATACAACCCGACACTCTCGGGATACGTGTCGGATACTCCTATTTTCGAATCAGAGTATTTAAATCTTATTTTCTTGGCCGACACTTCCCCGACACGTCCCCGACACACAAAGGATACGTCCCCAACACGCAAAGGGACAGGCAAGTGATGATTTTTTAAGGATACGTCCCCGACACGCAAAGGGCCACGCAAGTGATGATTTTTTAAAACAAGTTTGAAATTTCAGGGGTAAGGGTAAATTTATACTCCCTCCGTCCCATAATAAGTGTCCACTTTCATTTTGCACATTGTTTAAGAAAGTTGTAATATATTAATTTTTTGGGTTCATTAAATGGCCACTTTCCAATTTTACCCTTAGATGTGATGGGTGTTTGACTTTTTGCTTGTTTTGAGACCACAAATAAATGCTACTTTGTCTTTATTATAAGGGTAGTTTTGGAAAGTAAATAAAAGCTATATGCCAATTTAGGAAGTGGACACTTATTGTGGGACATCTAAAAAAGGAAATGTGGACACTTATTATGGGACGGAGGGAGTAATATTTATTAAGTTTTTATAAATATTGGATGTTATGAAAGTTTTAAAAAGACTTCGGAGTTGTAAACAAAAATAAAAGAAACTTTGGGATCTGAAAATAGAAAAAAGAAGGATAAAACCAAAAGGTCCAAAACAAACACATTCAGTTCTCCTCACATCAAACAGAGAGAGAGAGAGAGAGAGAGAGAGAGAGAGAGAGAGAGAGAGAGAGTGGTCGCAGAGGTATGATAGTTGTCGTCTATTAGGGCTTATAAATCTAATAGTTGTTGTCCATTAGCGTTTATAAACAGTAGCTAGCCGAGTAATCATATTTTTTAGCAAACTAACAGTAGTTAGCCAACTAACATTAGTTATCATTTTTTTTAGCAAATTTACCTAAGATTCTAATTATCATTTTTTTGTCCATCAAATTTTACCTTCTTAGATTAGGAAACATGTCTTCTAGTATGTGCTTTTATGCTAATTTTGATTAGACATGGTAAAATATATATTTTAAAAAATATTCAAAAATTTGTCCCCCACGTATCGTATCATGCTTTTTTGAGAAATAGTGTGTCGCCGTATTCGAGTCGTGTCGTATCTGTGTCACGTGTCGGTGTCCGTGCTTCTTAGGTTACTGACATTGTAAGTACACAAATTACCACCACAAAATTGAATGGGTCCAACTACTTGTTGTGGGCTCAAGCTATGAAAGTTGCTCTAGGTGCTAGAAACAAACTCAAGTATATTTTGTTTGGTTCCCCATTGAAAGAAGCCAAGGAATATGATGATTGGGTTTCTGAAAATTATATCGTTATGTCCTAGTTGTGGAATAGTATTGAACCGTCTGTTTCTTCAAATGTGATGTTTTTGTCTTCGACCAAGGAGATTTGGGAGCCTATTCATGAAATGTTCTCCATGGAAAATAATGTTTCTCGAGTCTACGATGTGTATCAGAATTTATTTCTTCTTCAACAAAGTGATAAGTAGATTAGTGAGTACTACAATACTTTCAGGGGTTTAATAGATGAGTTGACACAGTATCATCCGATTACCAATGATGTTGAAGTTATCAAGAAACAACGCGAGGAATTTTATGTCTCTAAATTTCTTGCTGGGTTAAATCCCAACCTTCAGTCTGTCAAGTCCCAAATTTTGGCTGATGACGGGAGAATACTTCATTGAGTAATGTGTATTCTCGTGTTCTTCGTGTGATTACTGAGTCTTCCACCATTTCTGAGTCCTCGGGCAAAGATAACTCTGCTCTCGTCACATATTCACGTAATCAGGGGACCTTTCGTGGCCGTGGAAATTTTCCTAATAATAATCGAGGTCGTGGTGGTCGTGGTTTCGGTAATTTCCAATCAGGATTTAATAATAATCGACGAGGGGGTCCTCCTGGACGTGGTCGTGGCTTTGGTAGAGGATGTGGGAGAACTGGTTTTCTTCATTATACCCATTGTGGGAGTGACAATCATACAATTGATCGATGTTATGATCTTCATGGTAAGCCCTGGGAGAATCAGTCTAATCCAGCTTTATTTACCTCTGATAATCCTTCTACTCCTCACCCGGAACTGGAAGTTAGTGCTCCTATTCCACAAGTTGTTGCATCCGTTAGTGATTCAATCACTCTTTCTCGGGAGGGGTATAATGCCTTAGTTCATCAACAACAGCAGCTGTCCATGTCTGATTCCGCAGGCTTTGCTCATTCAGGTAACATTGCATGTTTCTCTTCTTCCCATATGACTAGTAAGTCTAATATTGCTTTCAAAGTTAACTAGTTTGTCCGCTAAGTCCTCAGTTGTTCTAGCTAATGGTCAATCTTGTCTAATTGTTGGGAATGGTTCTATCTCTACCACCTCTTCTCTTACTTTGTCTTCTGTCAGTTATATTCCTCAATTCCCTTTTAATCTCATGTCGGTCAGTCAACTTACTAAATCACTTAATTGTTCTGTAACATTTTATCCTTCTTGTTGTGTCTTTCAGGATCTCAACTCGAAGAAGATGATTGGTGGAGGTTGTGAGCAGAATGGTCTTTACTAGCTTGAATAACATCCCTCAACTAATAAACCGGTGGCTTTACAGGCAGCTGTCTCACCGCATCAATGGCATTGTCGTATGGGTCATCCATCGTTGCAGTCCTTAAAGCTGATTTTTCCTTCTTTTAAGTCCGTGTCTACGTTAGAGTGTGAGGCTTGTCAGTTAGGCAAGCACCATAGAGTATCTTTTCCTTTACGTCAAAATAATCGTCGGTCCACTCCGTTTTAAGCTGGTTCATTCCGACATTTGGGGTCCATCTAGGCATCCAGTTGGAACCGTGTGGATCACCTGCAAGATTGTTAACCCATCCGCCCCTCTGATTCTGCGGGGTACCGAAAGCTTCTCGAGAAGCAGAGGGTATTCAAGTTTCTTCAGGGACTTAATCCTGAATATGACATTATTCTTAACCGAGTCCTTGGAATGGACAGTATTCCCTCACTTCAGAAGGCATTTGCCTATGTGAAAAATGAGAAGAGTCGTCGTTCCGCTATGCTCCCTTCCGCTCCCACCGAGAGATACGCCTTAGTCTCTGCTCCTCCGAGAGAGGGGAACAACCAGGTCCGTAGTAGAGCTTCTCCGAGTGAGTTTGGCACTTATGATAAGAACAAGCAATTCTGTGATTATTGTCGTCAGCCTCGACACACGAGGAAGACTTGTTGGAAGCTACATGGTCGTCCTTTTGGTTGTCGTGGGGGTCTTTTTGGGTATTCTAAAGGACGTGGCAGTAATGCACGTGCTCGTCATACTACTGTTACGGACAATACAGTTCTTGTTTCTGCAGATGCTTCTTCTTCCTCTGATGTTGAACCATTATCTGCTACTGAGTTTGTGTTGGAGATAATATTTGATACGGTCATATCCCGTATTTATTATTCTCTCTCAAGATTAGGAATGCTTTTATTTGATTGTGTAAGCTTTTATTTCTTTCCTTTTTCTTGTATTTCGTTTCTTGTTATTTCCTTTTCTTTAGTTCTTTAGTTTGTATATAAACAGTGTTCTATTACAATGAATGATGAGAAACAATTATACCAATTCTTGTTTTCTTCTTAGTATCAAAGCCATCATACCATCCACCACCAAAAACCCTATCCGCAGCCCCTAAACACCACCACAGCCCCTCGTCGCAGCCTACCAGCCACCACCCAGCCCTCGCCGTAGGCCCCAGCCACCAACCAGCCTTCGGCGCAGCCCCCAGCCACCTCCAGCCCCTCCCCTCTTGGCTGCCCTTCTCTGCCCTTTTTCGGCAGCCTTTGTTTGCAGCTGCTTGCTCGTTGAGGGCCCTTTTTTGCATCCGTGTGATGCACTAGAGCCTTAGTGCTCCTTTTCCATACTTTTTGCCTACCAATTTTTCTCTGGTAGCCCCTTTTTCTGCCTGCCGTTTTTTCGGACAGGCAGCCTTAGTATTTTCATTCCTCCTCTGACCATATCCGATTCCTCAAAATGTCTAACCTAACCAGTCCCACCATCACAGACCCACAAGCCTCTGCCACTTCTCCTGCAGCCACACCTCGTCCGGATGTTCCTCTTTCTCAACACACACCCACTCACCATGTTACGAGTGTGTTGTTGAATGGGAGGAACTTTGCTGCTTGGTCTCGTTCCTTTCGCCTTTATCTAGGTGGAAAGGGAAAATCTGGGTGGCTTTTGGGTACTGAACTAAAACCAGCTACCGGTGATCCCAAGCTTGCACAATGGGATATCGATAACTGCACTATCCTTGGGTGGCTTTATAATTCTATGGAGGAACGTATTTATCATGTGTTCATGTATCATGACACAATTCAGAGTTTATGGTCTTCTTTGACCCAACTATATGTGCATGAGTGTAATGATGCTTGTATCTTCGAGCTTTATCGGGAGATTCACCAGGCTACTCAAGCATCTCTGGGCCTTTCTATAGCTGATTATTTTGCCTATCTCCAGTCTCGCTGGGAAGAACTGGCTCAATATGAACCTAAGTTGCACGAAGCGGGAGCGGGGACGGGAACGGAAGCGGGAGCGGGAGCGTGGAAGCTCCAAAAAATGAAAGAGTTTGAGGTTGGGAGCGTTTAGGAAGCGTTGATATTGTGTATATATACATATATACATTCTTCATTATTATTATTATTATGAGAGGAAAGGAAATTCAGAACTTATGTCATTTTTTAAAAATTATGATTCTTTTGTGGCTCTTTTAGAAATAATTTGCGGTGAAAACAATAGGTACATATTAGTTGTGGAGTTATTTGCAAATAATTATTAATAATATAAAAATGTAAATAATTGTGGTGTGCCATACTTAAAAATTTATGCTTTTATTGTGGCTCTTTTGTAAATAATCATAGAGTTAGGGTTAAAATAGTAGTATAAATATATTATGTGGTGCTATTTGCAAAAAAAGCAATAATATTATACTTCTATTATAATAGAATTCTAATATTTTTAAAAAGTTAGTGATCTAATAGAAATAAACTAAAATATTAAGCCCTTAAGGACAATACCTCTAGATACAACATTAGGGTTTCCTTATATCTTCTTCAAGGCAGCACTCAGCAGCCACTCTCATTAACAGCTACGAAGAGAGAGAGAGAGAGAGAGAGAGAGAGAGAGAGAGAGAGAGAGAGAGAGAGACGAAGAAAAGTGAAAGAGAGCGAGAGGAAGCATCACAGATCTTGATGTTCATGAAGGAACAAGACTTGTTGATAGTGGCGACGACTAGAAGCAGATCTTGCTCTGTTTTTCTTTATCTTCTCATCAGATCTACTCTTGGTCGCGAAACAGAGAAGACGAGGAGATGAAGCTACGAACCATTGGATGATTAGGTATGTTTCCCCAACACATAATCGTTTATTGTTGGAAAATCTATATGTGATCAGTGGTGTGTCGAATCTTCTTTGATAGACTCGCAAATCTGTGTTGTAAGAATCGCGTTTCCCAAACGATTCTCTGTGAAAACCGCGGAATCGCGATTCTAAGCGTGATTCGTTTGCAAAAGTGACGACTCCTGCAACTAAGATATGAACCACTAAGCGAATTCTCATCCGAAGGAGCCATTGCATCCAAACATCTCAACCGCCAGCATACTTATCAGTTTCTCATGGGTTTAAAACCTGAGTTTGAGTCTGTTTGAACTCAGCTTTTAAACACCTCTCCTATGCCACCTCTCTTTGAGGCATTTGCTACTCTTGATGGTGATGAGCGTCGCCGTCGTCTCCTTCAACTTCCGACTCCAATATTACCAGAGCCATCTCCTGTGCCAGACCAGATGACTTTTGCTGCTTCTTCAGGCTCCGAATCTCGTCCTCGTCCTCTGAGTAAAGATCCTCCGTGTACTCATTGTGGGGTACCTTTTCACAGTAGGGACCGTTGCTTCAAACTTCATCCTGAGCTACGGGAGTCCTATAAGAGAAATAACGAAAAGGTACCAACCCATACTGGAGCTGTGGCAGAAATAGCTCCCACTTCTGATATCCTTCAGCTTCAGACTCAGTTTCAGACCCAAATGGATCAGTTTCAGACACAATTGGGGTCCCTCTTGCAAAAGCATAATTGCTCCAGCTCTTCTACACCCACAGCTACTCTTGCCACAGGTACGAGTACTGCTCTTCATGTTAAGTCTGGCAATCCAACTTGGGTTCTTGATTCTGGTGCTAGTGATCATATGATCGGTGAGTTATCTCTTTTTTCTTCTCCTTTGATTCCCGTCTCTAATATTGTTCGTATTGCTGATGGATCTACTGTCCATATTAGAAGTAAGGGTGAAGTGCATTTGTCTCCTCACATTACTTTGTCCTCCGTTCTTTATGTGCCTGGTTTCTCATACAATCTTCTTTCCGTCGGTCATCTTGTTAAAGATATGAACTGTGTTGCTATTTTTTCACCCCATACTTGTCTCTTGCAGGACCCGATTTCGAAGAAGATTTTTGGCACGGGGTATGAGCGGGATGGATTGTACTACTTTGGGGATCCTCCTGGAGAAAGTTCGTTGTCTTCTGGCTTTCAGGCGTCGATTCTACCAGTTTCAGAGTCGTTTAATTTTTATTTAGTCTTTACATTTGTGGCACACCCGCTTGGGCCATGCAAACTTTAAATATCTATGTCAACTCTTTCCTTTATTGAATCAAGCCTGCCAGAAATTTAAATTTAGTGTTGTGGGGTGTGAATTATCTAAACATACTCGCTCTACCTATATTCCTCATATGACACGTGCACCTTGTGCTTTTGATCTTATTCATACTGATGTGTGGGGGCCTTCTCCCGTTACTGCCTTTTCTGGACATCGTTATTACGTTACTTTTATTGATGATCACACTCGTTGCACTTGGGTTTATCTTTTGAAGAGAAAATCAGAAGTCTTCTCTCTTTACAAATTTTTTAAAAATGATTAAAACCCAGTATAACACAGTTGGGCGTAATCTTCGGTCTGATAATGGTCGGGAGTACATCACTAATTAATTTAGGGCAGAACTTAATAAACAGGGAATCCTACAGCAACTCACATGCCCTTATACCCCTGAACAGAATGGGGTTGCTGAACTCAAAAATCGCACTATCATGACTGTTGTCTGTTGCCTTCTCTGTGGGATGCATGTACCAAAATTTTTTTAGCACTTAGCTGTTCTTACAGCTACTTATTTGATTAATTGGACCCCTAGTCGAGTCCTCCAGGGCAAAACTCCGCTACATCTTCTGCAGCCCGATTGTACTCTCTTTCCCATCACACCCCGTGTTTTTGGGTGTACTTGTTTTGTCCAGAATCGTAGTCCCACTCGTGCTAAATTGGATAATATGTCGGTTAAATGTGTCTTCTTGGGTTATTCAAGTATGTCTAAAGGATATCGGTGTTATGATCCTGTCACTCGTCACACATATCACTCTCTTGATGTCACTTTTTTGGAAGATACTCCTTTTTATCCAGGTACACATTCTTCTCCAGTATCTACAGTTGAGGAAGTTCCAGAGGACACTACTCCGCTCCCACGTCCACTTCCTGTTTTTGAGTCTACTCTGGAACCCTCTGCTTCTCTTCCTCCAGTCATCACCAGTGATCCTTCCCAGGTATACTCTCGCCGTCTAAGTGCTCAAGCTACCGTGCCTACATCTTCTCCGGAATCAGGTAATCCCTCTCTTAGCCCTTTACATTCTATTTCACCTAGATACCCTTCCCGAGATCGTCGACCCCCTGACAGATATGGTTTCTCTAATAGTAATACTCATCCTATTGCTCAGTAATGTTTCATATCAGGGTCTCTCCAACTTCTATCGGTCTTTTCTAAGTCAGGTTGCTTCCATTCCTATTCCTCGGTCCGTATCTAAGGCACTTCAGTATCCCCAATGGGTAACTGCCATGCGTGTTGAGATGGATGCTCTTGTGCAAAATCAGACTTGGGATCTTGTGTCTTTACCTCCCGATATAAAGACAGTTGGGTGTAAATGGGTCTTCACTATCAAGTACCAAGCCGATGGGACTATTGAGAGATATAAAGCCCGACTTGTTGCAAAAGGCTTTACACAAATACCTGGCAAAGATTATTCTACTACATTTGCTCCAGTGGCAAAGTTAACAACTGTCCATCTCCTTGTGTCCTTGCATGCCTCGCATACTTGGCCTCTTCATCAAATGGATGTCAAGAACGCGTTTTTGAATGGGGACTTGGAGGAAACTATTTACATAGACTCTCCACCGGGTTTTCGGGCTGAGGGGGAGTATTCGGGGAAATTGTGTCGACTCCGGAAATCTTTATATGGCCTAAAGCAATCTCCACGTGCGTGGTTCAGTCGATTTAGTGAGGTTGTCTTATCCATGGACTTTGTTCGGTGCCACTCTGATCATACATGTTTTATTCACCGCCGCTCAGATGGCCGCTGTGTGATTCTTTCACTTTATGTTGATATTATTATCACTGGGGATGATGCTTCGGGTATTACAAAGGTCAAACAGGCTCTTGGGAAATTTTTTGATGTCAAAGACTTGGGTCCACTCCGGTATTTTCTTGGCACTGAAGTTGCTCGTTCTCGTAAGGGTATTTCCTTGTCCCAAAGGAAGTATACTCTTGACCTTCTTCAGGATACTGGCATGTTAGGGTGTCGGCCAGCCTCCACTCCTATGGATCCAAACATGAAGTTGTCTGCTGACTCTGGAGACCCTTTTCCTGATGCATCAATTTATCAGCGCCTTGTTGGTCGCCTCATTTACCTGACTCACACACGACCTGACATTTCCTTTGCTGTCAGTGTTGTAAGTCAATTCAAGCATTCTCCACGGTCTTCTCACCTTGATGTTGTTAATCACATCCTCCGATATCTTAAGACATGTCCGGGTCTTGGGCTATTTTTTGCTTCTGGATTACAGGATGGGATTTCTTGCTTTACCGACGCCGACTAAGTTGGGTCAAAGAGTGATCGACGCTCTACTTCTGGTTTTTGTACCTTCTATGGTGATCATCTCTTATCATGGAAGAGTAAGAAACAGTAGGTTGTTTCTCGATCCTCAGCTGAGGCTGAATATAGGGCTATGGCCCAAGGCACTTGTGAACTTCTTTGGCTTCGATCGTTGTTAACAAAGTTGGGATATCCTATGATAAAACCTTCTACATTATTTTGTGACAACAAGTCTACCATTATGCTCTCCTCTGACTCAGTTCTCCATGAGCGTACTAAGCATATCGAAGTGGATGTTCACTTTATCAGGGAAAAAGTTCGTGCAGGAATTATTGTTCCAAGTTTTGTTCCTTCTTCTGATCAAGCTGCTGACATGTTTACCAAGTCCATTGGACCTTCTCTTTTGAAGATGTCTCTTAGCAAGCTTGGTCTCGTTGACATCTTCGCCCCAGCTTGAGGGGGAGTGTTGGAGATAATATTTGATACGGTCTTATCCCGTATTTATTATTATCTCTCAAGATTAGGAATGTTTTTATTTGATTGTGTAATCTTTTATTTCTTTTCCTTTCTTGCTATTTCCTTTTCTTTAGTTCTTTAGTTTGTATATAAACAGTGTTCTATTACAATGAATGATAGAAACAATTATACCAATTCTTGTTTTCTTCTGTTTGAGACTCTTCGAAATCTGATGGCCCATTGTGCTCCTCTTGCATCTACAAGTGCCTCATCATCCTTTGCCCAATCAGGTAACTTAGTCATTTCAACAAGAGCTTTCCTTTCTCACTCCTCATTTCTTTGGATTATCGATTCCGGTGCATCCGATCATATGCCTAGTTCTGATGACCTTTTCTTTGATTATCTGCCTATTCAGGTCAAGACAAAGTTAGAATTGCTGATGATACCTTCTCTGTTTCATGGAAAGGTTTAATCTGTGTCACTCCCTCTTAATCCTTAACCTCCGTATTACATGTTCCTAGTTTCTCTCACAATCTTTTATCTTTGCGTCGTATTACCAGTGACTTAAACTGTAGTGTAACCTTCTTTCCGTCTCATTGTGTCTTTCAGGATCTTATCACGAGGAAACGATTGGCAATGGTAGGGAGGAGCACGGTCTACACATCTTGGATGAAAAGCTGGCCCATCACACAGTAGTTTCAAAGAATAAAACCGAGGACATAGGGCTTTGGAATAGTAGATTAGGACATCCAACTTGTTCTTTATTTAGACATATGTTTCTATCTCTTATTTCGAATAAAGATTTTCTAATTTTTCTTGTGAGGTTTGTGAACTTGGAAAACATCATCGAGCTTCTTTTGCTCCTAGTAATAATCAAAGTGCTATACCCTTTGAATTAATACATTATGATGTTTGGGGTCCGTCCATTTCTAATGTTTGGGGTCCATCCCGTACTGCATCTTTGAAAGGTCACCGGTGGTTTGTTTCTTTTATTAACCATAGTTCTCGTACCACTTGGTTATATATGATGAAACTAAAACGGGAAGTGTTTTCTATTTTCAAAACTACCCCCAAAATGGTGTGTACACTGGCTGCTGTTAAAATTTTGCGGTTTAATAATGGGGGTGAGTACATAGATTGTGGTTTGAGTGATTATTTTTGTTCCCAGGGTATTATTCACCAGACTCGTTGCATTGAAACTCATCAACAGAACGGGGTTGCAGAACCGAAGCATCATCACCTTTTAGATATTGCCCGATCCTTACTTTTCTCGTCTCATGCCCTCATTCCTATTGGGGTGAAGCAGTCTTAATGGCTGCTTATCTAATCAATCGCCTTCCCGCTCATATGTTGGATAATCAAACACCTCTTAAAGTCCTTTCTCATTCTTCAACCTCATTTTCTAATCCTCCTCGTGTCTTTGGCTGCATATGTTTTGCTCATAACCATTCTACCACCCGTGGGAAGTTGTATCATCATTCCATTAAATGTGTGTTTGTTGGTTGCTCACCTACTCATAAGGGTTATAAATGTTACCATCCTCCGTCTCGGAAATAGTTTGTCCATGGATGTCACATTCTTGAGTCTTAGTCATACTTCCTTGAACCCTAGTTACCTCTTCAGGGGGAGCAAAGGTGTGTGGAAGAGATACATGTGTTGTTTCCACTGCTTATGATGATTGAGGCTGAAACTGAGAGGATCACGGAAAAGGGTGAGAGGAGAAGGAGTTGGAGGGAGAAAAAGGGTGTGAGGAGAAGGAGTCGGTGGGAGTAAAAGCTGCTCCAAAGGAGAAAGAGGAGTTGGTCTATTCCAAGGGAACAAGGAATAAGAGAAAGACCAAAGAGGCCACGTCTCATATTCTTCTACTACAATTCCCTCTCACTAATGAAGATGCGGGTAATTCTGATTCTGATACACCTTCTCTTGCTGAGCCTGATGATTTGAATGCGCCCATTGCTGTTAGTAAGGGTATTAGGTCTTGTACTTAACATCCTATATCTAATTTTGTGTCTTATACTCACTTGTCTCCCACCTACTGAGCCATTATTTCAAAGATTAGCTCTGTATATGTTCCAAACCATGTCCAGGATGCTCTTGTTGATCCCAAGTGGTAACACACTATGATTGAAGATAAGAGTGACACTTGGGAATTGACAATGCTATCTATCTAAAGGAAAAGAACTGTGGGGTGCAAGTGGGTATACACTGTGAAGCACAGGACAAATGGTTCCATTGAGCTGTACAAAGCTCGTCTGGTCGCAATGGGTTCTACTCAGACCTATGGTGTAGACTTTCAAGAGACCTTCGCACCAGTTGCCAAGATAAACTCGGTCAGAATTCTTCTTTCCCTTGCAGCAAACCTAGATTGGCCTCTTCACCAGTTTGATGTGAAGAATGCCTTTTTTCATGGTGATTTAGAGAAGGAAGTATACGTGGATGTTCCTCCTGGCTTTAAGGGCTCCAAGACAAAGGGAAAGGTGTGTAGCTCGAAAAAATCTTTGTATGGCCTCAAACAGTCTCCGAGGGCTTGGTTTGAAAGACTTACACAGGCTATGCTCCGATATGGCTTCAAGCAAAGTCATGTTGATCACACTCTGTTCATCAAACACTCATCACAGGGTAAGACTACTGCCCTTAATGTATATGTGGATGACATTGTGCTTACCGATGATGACTTGGAAAAAATGACACGATTGAAGAAGTATCTGCCAGTGAGTTTGAAATCAAGGATTTGGGAAAGTTGAAGTACTTTCTTTGGATCGAGCTTGCTCGATCTAAACATGGGATATTTGTTTCCCAATAGAAATATGTTCTTGACCTGTTGAAGGAGACCGGAATGCTTGGAAGCAGAGCATGTGAAACTCCGATAGAGCCGAATCAGAAGCTTAGTGATGACATTAGTGGAGAAATGGTGGATATGGGGAGATATCATAAACTTGTGGGTAAACTCATATACTTGTCTGATACCCGTCCTGACATTGCTTTTGCAGTCATTCTTTGCGGGAGTCACACCTAGAGGCCGTATTTCGGATTTTTCGGTATTTGAAATCTGCTACTAGAAAGGGCTTATCTTTGGCAGACATGACCACCTTAGAGTAGAAGCATACACAGATGCAGATTGGGTTGGTTCAGATATCGCTCGGAGATCTACTTCTAGATACTGCACCTTCGTGGGAGGTAACCTTGTTACTTGGCGAAGTAAGAAGCAAAACATTGTAGCTTGCTCTAGTGCAGAAATTGAGTTCAGAGCTATGGCTCAAGGTATTTGTGAACTTTTGTGGACTAAATCTTTGTTGAAGGATTTGAGGGTTGATCAGACAGATTCTAGGGTTTTGCACCTTCAAACTATACCTTGTTTGGTACTTTGGTCCATAACAATTTTTTTTTTTCGCATTTTGGTCCCTTAAGTAACATTTTGTGGCAGTTTTCCCCCTCCATCACTTTTAGCGTCACTTTTGGCATCACTAAAAGTGACCGAGGGGGCAAACTACCACAAAATGTTAGTTGAAGGACCATAATGCGAAAAAAATTCTGTATAGGGACCAATGTGCCAAATAGGGTATGGTTTGAGGGTACAAAATGCATTTTACCCCAGATTCTATGTAGCTATATTGTGATAATAAGGCTGCAATCAATATCACTCATAATCCGATTCAACATGATCGAACCAAACATACGGAGATTGATCAGCATTTCATTTAGAAGAACCTCACTAGTGGCACAATTTGTACTCCCTTTGTGAAGATTGGAGATTTGCTTGCAGACATTCCTACTAAGGGAATTGGGAATAGACCGTTTCACTTTGCTCTGAGCAAGCTAGGCATGAAAGATATCTTCGTACTAGTCTAAGGACTTCATTGTAATATTTATTTCTCTTATTCTATTTAATAATATAAAACAAGGGCTTGACACATTGTCAACCCTAAGTTTGCCAAGGTATTATTGCAACATGAAACTCACATCCCACCACTTGATCAACCTTCTCTCCTCTTATTCGCAATGAATGCTAACTTCTCTTGAATGTGGTTGTTCTTTCGGTCTAGTATAGCCCCATACAATCTCTTCATTCTTTGAGCCCATATGAGATAGCTTTTTTGTGGGGCAAACAATCACATATAATTAGGTTGTGACCATTTGGATTAGCTTTTTCACAACTTTAAAAAAAATGCTATTCCTTTTTAAAGCTAAAAAATAGCTTTTTTTAAAAGCTCCAATTTGCAGTTTTTAAAAAATTCTCTTATTTCCAAAGACGATTATTTTAAAAGATAATCTAAACCGGCTCTTAAGCTCTCATATAAGAGATAATTCTCATCAGCGGCTCACTGTTTTATAAAGTGTGGCTGCCTATTCACTTCATTTGATAGGCACCACCAATCATGCATAACTCCAACTCTTTTCTGTAGTTTATTTATTTACTTTTTGGTAAACTCTCTACTGCAGATTATAGCAACATGTTCTTCGATATTTACCACCTTAATGATTAAAACTTCTCTCCAGTTTAAAGAGACAATATTAAGGTCTTTGCTTTTTATGGTATCTGCTTCAATCAGTTAACAAAGCCAGAAAGATAAATTTCTCATTGTTAATCTCCCTTGGATAAAATGAATGTTTGAAAATACAAATTATAGGGAACAGAAACAATTCTCAACATCAGAACACGTTGTAGCTGAAAGACAAATGATCAGAAAGTAGAATTTCCTGACACTCAAGGTTCATTTCATGTTTTCCCTCTTTCTCCTTATATACATACATATACATTTATATATATATTTATATCTATAATATATATAAGTGCACTGATGGCCTTAAGTGTTTTGAACTTTTATCAATCAGTGCACTTTTGCTTAAGTGATTTTTTTTAGAGTTTTATTAAGTTTAGTATACCATTTTTTTTGGTCCGCCAAAAGAGTCCTACAATAGTACAATTTAATAACAACATTAGGAAAGAGTCCTACAATAGTACAATTTAATAACAACATTAGGAATAACCCCATTGTCACATCATTTAAGAATCACTTTTAGCGTAGAATTTGTGAAGCATAGTACTACTCTTTTAGGATTGGTTCATATTGATTTTGTTTTTTTATTAATATATATTAAGAATTAAAATTTGTCACATTATTTAATTGTTATTTAGTATCGATAAGAACTTGACTTCTTCTTCTTCTTTTTTTTTTTTCCTTTCTGTAGCATAGTAACATTTTCTTTTTCAATATTTTTTATTTTTTTCCCTGGTGATTATAAGAATCCATTTAATTCTTTCTTTTTTGCGACATATAAGAATATTTACCTTTTATGTGTATATATATATATAACTTATGCGCACAGTTTAGCACACTTGTAAAGAAAAAAAAAAACTACCACTTATATAACATAAGCTTAATTACAGTGAAGAAAAGAAATAAAAAAGAAAGAAGATATATAGAGCAATGCCATGCTTATCAAATTTTGTATTACAAATGGTTTATAAACTCATGTGGTAGCAGGACTACTTTTAATAATGGTGTGATTACTTCAAAATCCTCCACTTAAAATCAAGTGAATTTCACTGCCACGCGTGTTTTTGAAAAACTTGGATTACAAAATTTAGGAAGCATAGCATTATTCAAGAAAATAAGATGAAATAGTAAAACAATTAGGAATAGTATTTACTACCTGGGGAACTACATATATATTTCCTATGAAATAATGGTATGGATCTCGAATTTATATCTCAAAATTTGGTTCAGCACCGATCCCCTTAAGTGTTTCGAGCTTTTTCAATTGGTGCAATACTTTTGCTCAAGTGATTTTTTGATAAAGTTTTAATAAATTTGATATGCCATTTTTTTTTGGGTCCGTCTATAAATCAAAAGTCCTACAATAGTACAATTTAATAAAAACATTAAAGTGTTATAAAAAAAGTACTAAAAAAATAACAACATTAAAGTACTTTTTTTTCTTCACAACTACTATATGGTCAGTGGCCTCAAAAGAAGAAAAATTGACTCACGTTGGACCTGAAATTAATTTTTTCCCCCTTTTTTAGTACACTTCTATGATTAGGAATTGACATCCATTAATCTAACATTCACCTTGATTTTGGTTTGGGATTTTTAGTTTAGTAGACTTCTATGATTAGGAATTGACATCATAATCACCAAAGTTTGTTTTAAATTTTTTATGTTTTTTGTTCAAATTGTTGCTTCATAACTTTGCGCACTGACTTGAGCTAAACTTGTAGGTATTTATTTATACATATATTTACTTTGTTTTAGAGATTAGTAATTTGGATCTTTTTCTTTCTTTTTTTTTTCGCTAGAATAATAAATTGGATTTATTTACTAACTTGCAGTGCAATTAAGAATTTAGCTTTTGTTCATTATTCTGTTTTCTTCCCTCCAAACTAAACTCTCATCTTTCCTTTCTTTTATGGGTTTTGCTAACATGTGCGCTAAGGGCATATGTTAAAGTTCTAAAAGTGGAAATAAATAAGGGATACATTGTGGGCTTCAGTGTTCGATGTGTGGTTCAGTGTTTGTCTCCCTTATTTATTTCCACTTTTGAAATCTTAACATTTATCAATCGGTGCACTTTTGCTTAAGTGATTTTTTTAGAGTTTTATTAAGTTTAGTATACCATTTTTTTTGGTCCGCCATAAGAGTCCTACAATAGTACAATTTAATAACAACATTAGAAAAGAGTCCTACAATAGTACAATTTAATAACAACATTAGGAATAACCCCATTGTCACATCATTTAAGAATCACTTTTAGCGTAGAATTTGTGAAGCATAATACTACTCTTTTAGGATTGGTTCATATTGATTTTGTTTTTATATTAATATATATTAAGAATTAAAATTTGTCACATTATTTAATTGTTACTCCCTCCGTCCCATAATAAGTGTCCACTTCTATTTTGCACAATATTTAAGAAAGTTGTATTATATTAATTTTTTTGGTTCCTTAAAAAGTCACTTTCTAATTTTACCCTTAGATGTGATGGGTGTTTGACTTTTTGCTTGTTTTGGGACCACAAATAAATGCTATTTTGTCTTTATTATAAGGGTAGTTTTGGAAGTAAGTAAAAGCTATATACCAATTAAGGAAAGTGGACACTTATTGTGGGACATCCAAAAAAGGAAATGTGGACACTTATTATGGGACGGAGGGAGTATTTAGTATCGATAAGAACTTGACTTCTTCTTCTTCTTTTTTTTTTTTCCTTTCTGTAGCATAGTAACATTTTCTTTTTCAATATTTTTTATTTTTTTCCCTGGTGATTATAAGAATCCATTTAATTCTTTCTTTTTTGCGACATATAAGAATATTTACCTTTTATGTGTATATATATATATATAACTTATGCGCACAGTTTAGCACACTTGTAAAGAAAAAAAAAAACTACCACTTATATAACATAAGCTTAATTACAGTGAAGAAAAGAAATAAAAAAGAAAGAAGATATATAGAGCAATGCCATGCTTATCAAATTTTGTATTACAAATGGTTTATAAACTCATGTGGTAGCAGGACTACTTTTAATAATGGTGTGATTACTTCAAAATCCTCCACTTAAAATCAAGTGAATTTCACTGCCACGCGTGTTTTTGAAAAACTTGGATTACAAAATTTAGGAAGCATAGCATTATTCAAGAAAATAAGATGAAATAGTAAAACAATTAGGAATAGTATTTACTACCTGGGGAACTACATATATATTTCCTATGAAATAATGGTATGGATCTCGAATTTATATCTCAAAATTTGGTTCAGCACCGATCCCCTTAAGTGTTTCGAGCTTTTTCAATTGGTGCAATACTTTTGCTCAAGTGATTTTTTGATAAAGTTTTAATAAATTTGATATGCCATTTTTTTTTGGGTCCGTCTATAAATCAAAAGTCCTACAATAGTACAATTTAATAAAAACATTAAAGTGTTATAAAAAAAGTACTAAAAAAATAACAACATTAAAGTACTTTTTTTTCTTCACAACTACTATATGGTCAGTGGCCTCAAAAGAAGAAAAATTGACTCACGTTGGACCTGAAATTAATTTTTTCCCCCTTTTTTAGTACACTTCTATGATTAGGAATTGACATCCATTAATCTAACATTCACCTTGATTTTGGTTTGGGATTTTTAGTTTAGTAGACTTCTATGATTAGGAATTGACATCATAATCACCAAAGTTTGTTTTAAATTTTTTATGTTTTTTGTTCAAATTGTTGCTTCATAACTTTGCGCACTGACTTGAGCTAAACTTGTAGGTATTTATTTATACATATATTTACTTTGTTTTAGAGATTAGTAATTTGGATCTTTTTCTTTCTTTTTTTTTTCGCTAGAATAATAAATTGGATTTATTTACTAACTTGCAGTGCAATTAAGAATTTAGCTTTTGTTCATTATTCTGTTTTCTTCCCTCCAAACTAAACTCTCATCTTTCCTTTCTTTTATGGGTTTTGCTAACATGTGCGCTAAGGGCATATGTTAAAGTTCTAAAAGTGGAAATAAATAAGGGATACATTGTGGGCTTCAGTGTTCGATGTGTGGTTCAGTGTTTGTCTCCCTTATTTATTTCCACTTTTGAAATCTTAACATTTATCAATCGGTGCACTTTTGCTTAAGTGATTTTTTTAGAGTTTTATTAAGTTTAGTATACCATTTTTTTTGGTCCGCCATAAGAGTCCTACAATAGTACAATTTAATAACAACATTAGAAAAGAGTCCTACAATAGTACAATTTAATAACAACATTAGGAATAACCCCATTGTCACATCATTTAAGAATCACTTTTAGCGTAGAATTTGTGAAGCATAATACTACTCTTTTAGGATTGGTTCATATTGATTTTGTTTTTATATTAATATATATTAAGAATTAAAATTTGTCACATTATTTAATTGTTACTCCCTCCGTCCCATAATAAGTGTCCACTTCTATTTTGCACAATATTTAAGAAAGTTGTATTATATTAATTTTTTTGGTTCCTTAAAAAGTCACTTTCTAATTTTACCCTTAGATGTGATGGGTGTTTGACTTTTTGCTTGTTTTGGGACCACAAATAAATGCTATTTTGTCTTTATTATAAGGGTAGTTTTGGAAGTAAGTAAAAGCTATATACCAATTAAGGAAAGTGGACACTTATTGTGGGACATCCAAAAAAGGAAATGTGGACACTTATTATGGGACGGAGGGAGTATTTAGTATCGATAAGAACTTGACTTCTTCTTCTTCTTTTTTTTTTTTCCTTTCTGTAGCATAGTAACATTTTCTTTTTCAATATTTTTTATTTTTTTCCCTGGTGATTATAAGAATCCATTTAATTCTTTCTTTTTTGCGACATATAAGAATATTTACCTTTTATGTGTATATATATATATATAACTTATGCGCACAGTTTAGCACACTTGTAAAGAAAAAAAAAAACTACCACTTATATAACATAAGCTTAATTACAGTGAAGAAAAGAAATAAAAAAGAAAGAAGATATATAGAGCAATGCCATGCTTATCAAATTTTGTATTACAAATGGTTTATAAACTCATGTGGTAGCAGGACTACTTTTAATAATGGTGTGATTACTTCAAAATCCTCCACTTAAAATCAAGTGAATTTCACTGCCACGCGTGTTTTTGAAAAACTTGGATTACAAAATTTAGGAAGCATAGCATTATTCAAGAAAATAAGATGAAATAGTAAAACAATTAGGAATAGTATTTACTACCTGGGGAACTACATATATATTTCCTATGAAATAATGGTATGGATCTCGAATTTATATCTCAAAATTTGGTTCAGCACCGATCCCCTTAAGTGTTTCGAGCTTTTTCAATTGGTGCAATACTTTTGCTCAAGTGATTTTTTGATAAAGTTTTAATAAATTTGATATGCCATTTTTTTTTGGGTCCGTCTATAAATCAAAAGTCCTACAATAGTACAATTTAATAAAAACATTAAAGTGTTATAAAAAAAGTACTAAAAAAATAACAACATTAAAGTACTTTTTTTTCTTCACAACTACTATATGGTCAGTGGCCTCAAAAGAAGAAAAATTGACTCACGTTGGACCTGAAATTAATTTTTTCCCCCTTTTTTAGTACACTTCTATGATTAGGAATTGACATCCATTAATCTAACATTCACCTTGATTTTGGTTTGGGATTTTTAGTTTAGTAGACTTCTATGATTAGGAATTGACATCATAATCACCAAAGTTTGTTTTAAATTTTTTATGTTTTTTGTTCAAATTGTTGCTTCATAACTTTGCGCACTGACTTGAGCTAAACTTGTAGGTATTTATTTATACATATATTTACTTTGTTTTAGAGATTAGTAATTTGGATCTTTTTCTTTCTTTTTTTTTTCGCTAGAATAATAAATTGGATTTATTTACTAACTTGCAGTGCAATTAAGAATTTAGCTTTTGTTCATTATTCTGTTTTCTTCCCTCCAAACTAAACTCTCATCTTTCCTTTCTTTTATGGGTTTTGCTAACATGTGCGCTAAGGGCATATGTTAAAGTTCTAAAAGTGGAAATAAATAAGGGATACATTGTGGGCTTCAGTGTTCGATGTGTGGTTCAGTGTTTGTCTCCCTTATTTATTTCCACTTTTGAAATCTTAACATTTATCAATCGGTGCACTTTTGCTTAAGTGATTTTTTTAGAGTTTTATTAAGTTTAGTATACCATTTTTTTTGGTCCGCCATAAGAGTCCTACAATAGTACAATTTAATAACAACATTAGAAAAGAGTCCTACAATAGTACAATTTAATAACAACATTAGGAATAACCCCATTGTCACATCATTTAAGAATCACTTTTAGCGTAGAATTTGTGAAGCATAATACTACTCTTTTAGGATTGGTTCATATTGATTTTGTTTTTATATTAATATATATTAAGAATTAAAATTTGTCACATTATTTAATTGTTACTCCCTCCGTCCCATAATAAGTGTCCACTTCTATTTTGCACAATATTTAAGAAAGTTGTATTATATTAATTTTTTTGGTTCCTTAAAAAGTCACTTTCTAATTTTACCCTTAGATGTGATGGGTGTTTGACTTTTTGCTTGTTTTGGGACCACAAATAAATGCTATTTTGTCTTTATTATAAGGGTAGTTTTGGAAGTAAGTAAAAGCTATATACCAATTAAGGAAAGTGGACACTTATTGTGGGACATCCAAAAAAGGAAATGTGGACACTTATTATGGGACGGAGGGAGTATTTAGTATCGATAAGAACTTGACTTCTTCTTCTTCTTTTTTTTTTTTCCTTTCTGTAGCATAGTAACATTTTCTTTTTCAATATTTTTTATTTTTTTCCCTGGTGATTATAAGAATCCATTTAATTCTTTCTTTTTTGCGACATATAAGAATATTTACCTTTTATGTGTATATATATATATATAACTTATGCGCACAGTTTAGCACACTTGTAAAGAAAAAAAAAAACTACCACTTATATAACATAAGCTTAATTACAGTGAAGAAAAGAAATAAAAAAGAAAGAAGATATATAGAGCAATGCCATGCTTATCAAATTTTGTATTACAAATGGTTTATAAACTCATGTGGTAGCAGGACTACTTTTAATAATGGTGTGATTACTTCAAAATCCTCCACTTAAAATCAAGTGAATTTCACTGCCACGCGTGTTTTTGAAAAACTTGGATTACAAAATTTAGGAAGCATAGCATTATTCAAGAAAATAAGATGAAATAGTAAAACAATTAGGAATAGTATTTACTACCTGGGGAACTACATATATATTTCCTATGAAATAATGGTATGGATCTCGAATTTATATCTCAAAATTTGGTTCAGCACCGATCCCCTTAAGTGTTTCGAGCTTTTTCAATTGGTGCAATACTTTTGCTCAAGTGATTTTTTGATAAAGTTTTAATAAATTTGATATGCCATTTTTTTTTGGGTCCGTCTATAAATCAAAAGTCCTACAATAGTACAATTTAATAAAAACATTAAAGTGTTATAAAAAAAGTACTAAAAAAATAACAACATTAAAGTACTTTTTTTTCTTCACAACTACTATATGGTCAGTGGCCTCAAAAGAAGAAAAATTGACTCACGTTGGACCTGAAATTAATTTTTTCCCCCTTTTTTAGTACACTTCTATGATTAGGAATTGACATCCATTAATCTAACATTCACCTTGATTTTGGTTTGGGATTTTTAGTTTAGTAGACTTCTATGATTAGGAATTGACATCATAATCACCAAAGTTTGTTTTAAATTTTTTATGTTTTTTGTTCAAATTGTTGCTTCATAACTTTGCGCACTGACTTGAGCTAAACTTGTAGGTATTTATTTATACATATATTTACTTTGTTTTAGAGATTAGTAATTTGGATCTTTTTCTTTCTTTTTTTTTTCGCTAGAATAATAAATTGGATTTATTTACTAACTTGCAGTGCAATTAAGAATTTAGCTTTTGTTCATTATTCTGTTTTCTTCCCTCCAAACTAAACTCTCATCTTTCCTTTCTTTTATGGGTTTTGCTAACATGTGCGCTAAGGGCATATGTTAAAGTTCTAAAAGTGGAAATAAATAAGGGATACATTGTGGGCTTCAGTGTTCGATGTGTGGTTCAGTGTTTGTCTCCCTTATTTATTTCCACTTTTGAAATCTTAACATTTATCAATCGGTGCACTTTTGCTTAAGTGATTTTTTTAGAGTTTTATTAAGTTTAGTATACCATTTTTTTTGGTCCGCCATAAGAGTCCTACAATAGTACAATTTAATAACAACATTAGAAAAGAGTCCTACAATAGTACAATTTAATAACAACATTAGGAATAACCCCATTGTCACATCATTTAAGAATCACTTTTAGCGTAGAATTTGTGAAGCATAATACTACTCTTTTAGGATTGGTTCATATTGATTTTGTTTTTATATTAATATATATTAAGAATTAAAATTTGTCACATTATTTAATTGTTACTCCCTCCGTCCCATAATAAGTGTCCACTTCTATTTTGCACAATATTTAAGAAAGTTGTATTATATTAATTTTTTTGGTTCCTTAAAAAGTCACTTTCTAATTTTACCCTTAGATGTGATGGGTGTTTGACTTTTTGCTTGTTTTGGGACCACAAATAAATGCTATTTTGTCTTTATTATAAGGGTAGTTTTGGAAGTAAGTAAAAGCTATATACCAATTAAGGAAAGTGGACACTTATTGTGGGACATCCAAAAAAGGAAATGTGGACACTTATTATGGGACGGAGGGAGTATTTAGTATCGATAAGAACTTGACTTCTTCTTCTTCTTTTTTTTTTTTCCTTTCTGTAGCATAGTAACATTTTCTTTTTCAATATTTTTTATTTTTTTCCCTGGTGATTATAAGAATCCATTTAATTCTTTCTTTTTTGCGACATATAAGAATATTTACCTTTTATGTGTATATATATATATATAACTTATGCGCACAGTTTAGCACACTTGTAAAGAAAAAAAAAAACTACCACTTATATAACATAAGCTTAATTACAGTGAAGAAAAGAAATAAAAAAGAAAGAAGATATATAGAGCAATGCCATGCTTATCAAATTTTGTATTACAAATGGTTTATAAACTCATGCGGTAGCAGGACTACTTTTAATAATGGTGTGATTACTTCAAAATCCTCCACTTAAAATCAAGTGAATTTCACTGCCACGCGTGTTTTTGAAAAACTTGGATTACAAAATTTAGGAAGCATAGCATTATTCAAGAAAATAAGATGAAATAGTAAAACAATTAGGAATAGTATTTACTACCTGGGGAACTACATATATATTTCCTATGAAATAATGGTATGGATCTCGAATTTATATCTCAAAATTTGGTTCAGCACCGATCCCCTTAAGTGTTTCGAGCTTTTTCAATTGGTGCAATACTTTTGCTCAAGTGATTTTTTGATAAAGTTTTAATAAATTTGATATGCCATTTTTTTTTGGGTCCGTCTATAAATCAAAAGTCCTACAATAGTACAATTTAATAAAAACATTAAAGTGTTATAAAAAAAGTACTAAAAAAATAACAACATTAAAGTACTTTTTTTTCTTCACAACTACTATATGGTCAGTGGCCTCAAAAGAAGAAAAATTGACTCACGTTGGACCTGAAATTAATTTTTTCCCCCTTTTTTAGTACACTTCTATGATTAGGAATTGACATCCATTAATCTAACATTCACCTTGATTTTGGTTTGGGATTTTTAGTTTAGTAGACTTCTATGATTAGGAATTGACATCATAATCACCAAAGTTTGTTTTAAATTTTTTATGTTTTTTGTTCAAATTGTTGCTTCATAACTTTGCGCACTGACTTGAGCTAAACTTGTAGGTATTTATTTATACATATATTTACTTTGTTTTAGAGATTAGTAATTTGGATCTTTTTCTTTCTTTTTTTTTTCGCTAGAATAATAAATTGGATTTATTTACTAACTTGCAGTGCAATTAAGAATTTAGCTTTTGTTCATTATTCTGTTTTCTTCCCTCCAAACTAAACTCTCATCTTTCCTTTCTTTTATGGGTTTTGCTAACATGTGCACTAAGGGCATATGTTAAAGTTTTAAAAGTGGAAATAAATAAGGGATACATTGTGGGCTTCAGTGTTCGATGTGTGGTTCAGTGTTTGTCTCCCTTATTTATTTCCACTTTTGAAATCTTAACATACACCTTAAAAAAACACATGTTAACAAAACCCTTCTTTTATTTATCTTTTTTATTTGCATGGAAAGAAATCAGTCTTAATACGTGAATGGCTATTGGATTGCGTTGGGCTAACCTAATTTTTTGTTAGGATAATGACAATGAGAGTAAAGGTCTGTTTGATAAAATTGAAAATTAAGTACTGAATTTCAAGTACTGTAAATTTTAAACGATTGAAATTGCAATAATGAAAACAGTGTTTCAAGTATTGAAATAGAATTCATTCAATGATTATTTTTAGTAAAAAAATTTCACTATCTTCTCATTTAAGTGGTACATTATCAAACGCACTGAAAAAGAATTAAGTGCTAAAACTTTTCATTTTCAGCACTTAATTGGATTAGCAAATACATCCTCAGTCTTTGGGCACAAATACGGTCCACAAACACTACAATGTGTCTAGCCCTCTCCTCTGTGGATCCCATAGTGTCAATGGACCCCAACAGGGGAGAGATAGACAAATTGTGGTATTTGTAGATTGTATTTGTGAGATTTGTTTGTGCCCAAAGACTTATTCAATGACAATTGTGAATTTTAAAGTAAAAGCTTCTCTAAAACATATTAATTTTTTTACTTAGCTGATACTCAACCATTTCAGTGGATATCTATATATATATATATATATGGAGAGAAATGCTAAACCCACTACATTCTACAGCATATCTAAAAGCAGCACATTTTTTTGACAAAAAAAAAATCATTTGTTACTCAAATATATTTTCGTAGTTCTTATGTTAGATGGTTGTCCATGAGAGTCATAGTAATTAGATTAAAACTATAAAAACTTTTGTTTATTGGAGACGCAGAGTTGTTAGTATGGCCCCTAAGAACAAGAATTTGGAATATATATATATTTTTTTGGTACTCATTCTCCCATCAAGTTGGAAATTAAACTTCTGTGTAAGTCGTAAACTACTAAAAAAAAATTATTAATTGACTTTTTGAAACATAAGAACCCAACTGATACTCAGCTACTAGATTACACGATTTCATTTTTGTTCTTTTTCCTACTATCTTTTGATTCCTATTTTTTTTCCCAATGTTGGCCCATCCCACCTAATAATTATACGTTTATTATTATTTTTTCCCACATATCTATAACTATAATCTACCTATGTATATCAGAAATTTGTAATCATCTATCTATGTATATCAGAAATTTGTAATCTAAGTATACCAGCCCCTTAAATGTTTTACAATTTTTTATTTTTTTTTTCCAGTCTGTTAGTTCTAATGAGCCTTAACAAACCATAAGGCATATTGTTTTGTTCTTCAATTGTTTCTTATTCTTTTTTTGCCCAACTACTTCTAATGAGTGAGTACCAATAAAACATTAGTCCTACTTTCTTCTTCTTTTTTTTTTTTTTTTCCTTAATGGACTCTATTTTCCTCCTTTGTCTGAAGTTCCTAATATTTGCTTTCCTATTACTCCATTCGTCCCAAAATAAGTGTGGACGTTTTCTTTTTTGGATGTCCTAAAATAAGTGTCCATTTTTAAAAATCAATTACAAAGTTTAATAAATTTCCTATAATAACCTTACAATAAAGACAAATAATCATTTGAGTAAATTGAAAATACAAACTATGAAATTTTACGAGTCTAAATAACAACCCAAAACTACCCGAGTGATTAAAAATCTAATCGAAACACCTGTGTTTTGAACACAGGCCAAGTAACACGTGTCACAACTCTTATCGACTAAAATTGACCTTAGTTAAATAACCTAACCTTGGATAGCAAAATATCTAATTATATGTAGTATATTATATCACAAACAATTGTTTATTAAATTATCATGTTCTATTACCGAATTCTAACACCCTATTTTAAGTTAAGGGTATATTTGATTTATAGATTTAGTGAGAAGGAAAAAAAAAACAGAAGAAACTGTTTGAGGAGAAGGAAAATTTCTTTACTAACATTCAATATGTCAATACAAGACCAAACGTGATAGTACATCTACGGCTAGGCAAAGGTACCTATTTTCCTTTCTGTACCTATTTTCTTTTCTTTTATCACTCAAATTTGTTTACTTTTTAATTGCTATTTGAGTCTTCTATTGTTTTAACTGTAATACGTTATTTATACGAACCATTTTATAAAATTAATAATTTAAAGCGCCAATATGGTATGTTAAAAATTGAAATAGTGTGGCACCCAATTTAAGTCTTCATTGGAATTCATTTTGTATAAAGTTAATAATTTAGAGCAACCAGTATATTATGTTGGAATTCAATTAGCATGACATTTTCAATTGATACCTTTTTTCTTTTATTTTATCACTCAAATTTGTATAGGTTTTAACTGCTATTTGAGTCTTCTATTGTTTAATTGTAATACGTTGGAAATTTAAATAGTGTGACATTTTCACCTAGGCTCGCCTTCATCAAATTCATCTAGGGCTCATATTTTTGGCCAATTTTAGATTTTTCATTAGCTTTGAGGTAAATTTTAGCAGTTTCACTTTAGTCCAAAAATGTACCTTTTTCTTTTCTTTCATCACTCAAACTTGTATAGGTTTTAATTGCTATTTGAATCTTTTATTGTTTGAACTGTAATACGCTATTTATACGGACCATTTTATAAAGTTAATAATTTAGAGCAGTCAATATGTTATGTTAAAAATTCAAATAGCGTAGTCTTCTATTGTTTAACTGTAATATGTTGGAAACTTAAATAGCTAGCATGACATTTTCACCTAGGCTCGCCTTCATTGAATTCATCTAAGGATATTTTTGGCCAATTTTAGATTTTTTATCAGTTTTGAGGTAAATCTTAGCAGTTTCACTTTAGTCCAAAAATGTACTTTTTTTCTTTTCTTTTTATCACTAAAACATGTATATGTTTTAATTGCTATTTGAATCTTCTATTGTTTGAACTGTAATACGTTATTTATGCGGACCATTTTATAAAGTAAATAATTTAGAATAGCCAGTATGTTATGTTGGAAATTCAAATAACATGACATTTTCATCTAGGCTCGCCTTCATTGGAATTCATTTTTTATATAGTTAAATAATTTAGAGCATCCAGTATATTATGTTGGAATTCAAATAATATGACATTTTTACCTAAGCTCGCCTTTATTGAATTAAACTAGGGCTAAATATTTTTGGCCAATTTTAGATTTTGCATCAATTTTGAGGTAATTTTTGGCAAATTTTAGATTTTTTATTAGTTTTGGGGGAAATCTTAATAGTTTCACTTCATCCAAAATCACAAGGGTTAAATATCCACTTTTGAAGCACAGGGAGGGTAAAGTGAAATTAGGCCTAACCATGAGGGGTAAAATGTAGTTAACCCTTTTATCAATCCAAAGAAAGTATTTATTTATTTAAGATCTTCATTAGTCATCAAGTGCTATAACATTTAGAGTAATTGAACACCACATTTAAGAATCATAACATTATCCAATGAAGTGTGAATGTTTAAACTTGGACAACAAACAGCATAGGGGTGTCCTTTTCTATACCTAGGATCACATGGTAACTCATACAATAATCTCTAACAATCTTATAAGATTTACTTTTACAAATCCAAAACATCAAGAAGATCAATATAGGGCCCGATGGTTAGTTACATCAAACAAAAGTGATTTTTATTGTCCAAAAGACAATTATGCTATTGTGTTGTATAGCCTTTTTTTTTTTTTTTTTTTCTCTCTATGAGTACATATTTTTAATTGTATAAAAAAATGAATTAGTTCATTAAAAAATCAAATATTGAATAAGTAGTATTTATATATGGTGATTGAAAATCTACTTCAAATTACCGACAAATGGCAAAGATTTCTCACCAAATAAACGAATCATTGTTCAATCACTTGAACGGGTGGAAGACTTGGGACCTATTGTTATTGAAGACGATGAAAACATCCAAAGTTACAAGAAAAGGAAACAAAGGTCAGAGAAAGGTGATAGAAAAGAATAACGCGCCGTGAAGAATACAATCAAAATTGAAAAGGAATAAGTTTTGAATATATATATATATGTATAAGTATTTTGCTATAGTCTTTAGAGTTTCTTTACTAGAGGATATTTCCAAATTTATGCTATAATAAACAAGTATTTTATATTGCTTTCTTCTGTGAGAATAATATATTTTTTCCTTCTTGCTTACACTCAATTATTCATCAATCACCTATACATAATTATGAGTGACAACTAAGATTTTAAATTTGGCTCATTGTGATGATCTTATTACAAATCATATTCATGGTTCTGTACTTTTATTAATTGTACATTTTATTTCTCCTTCTTAGCATTCCAATTGCCTTAATTTTTAGTCCATAGTACTATTTCAATCAACTTACTTTGAGTTATGACTAAACTTTTATTTTTACTTATTTTTACTCATTGTAGTTGTAATTCCCAAAAAGGAAACTCTGTCTTTAATAACTATTTTAACAATATGAGCACCAACTACGTGCAACGCACGTATTGTATTACTAGTATATATATATGTGTGTATGTATTTTGTTTATAAGCGAGTATAGAAATACACAGAATCGGAAATATTTCCGTACTGTTGAGTGGTAAATTTAGGATACCTCTCTCCAACCCTTCACTCATAAATGGAAGGAAAGAGAGCTTCACGTTATGCTTGCTGCAAGGACACCCTAACTTCCACAACTTCACTATTGAAGACAATAGTTTTGCCAGAGAAATAGAATAAATTAAGAAACAATAACATCAATGTGTCAAATAAAAGGAATGCGAGTACAAACGAACCGCTTTATCAATTGTTGAAAAATACTGGACTCTGCTTGATAGTAGTTTCTGCATATGAATCAATGAAGCCATCGCTGTTCCCTGGTATTTTGGTAATTTCTCAGCGACGATTTAACTAAGCATTGACACAGACAAAGGTAATGGAGGCAAGGTTTCTGCTTGAAGAACAAACCTCAACAACGTCCACAACAACCAGCCCAGCCAAGTTAGCAAATGCTTTCTTCGCTGCAACGTGGACAGCAACTGAGCCGCCCATACTGCATGAGAGTTTCAAAAATTATACTTGTTCAATAAGGCAATACCAAACTGGTTACGGATTCTATGAGCTGAAATGGAGATGAAGGTCCCCTTAGTGTGAGCTGAAGGAGATTAGGGAGTAGGCAACTCATGATGAAGGGCCGAATCACACTGGCAGCAGCATGCTGGAGGGCATTGCCTCCAATAGGCAATAGCAAGTAGCCGAGTACTATGTCAAGGATGAGCTAATATGAAGCACGGACACAGACGGGTACGGGTGTAACAAACTGACCTGACCGGCCGAACCGATCGGTTCAGTTAGGTCGGTTTTCAAAAATTTCATCAGTGTCAAAACCGAACCAAACCAAACCGAATTTTACACTAAACCGAAACCAAAACCGATTGGTATGACTAAAAAATACACCGAACCGAACCGTTTTCACCCATACCGACGGGCACGACAACACTTTATGACACCAACACTTCAACACGACAAATCACAAAAAATGTGGACATGACACGCAAGGATACAGATTAATTTTTTTTTAATATATGGTTCTTATGCATTTAAAACATGTGAAAATTTTATTGTAGCATGATTTTTCTACAAAATCAAAATTAATATACCATTGTTTGTCCAAATATTCAAGTTTTGTTTTTTCGTTTTAAAAACATATGAAACAATACAAAACGCAGAGTTTTTGTTTAAAAAAAAAAATCCCAATATGTCCCTTGTCGTGCCATGTGCCACTGTGTGAGGTACTTAAATATTCAAGAAAACAGAACAGGATGCAGCTTTGCCGTATTGGGCGCATGTCCATGTCCATGTCCATGTCGAACACTAGTATGGCGCCATTTTTTTTTTTTTTGAAATGTCCGTGCTTTGTAGATGAGCTAGTGTTGGCACTAAGCTTCTACGAATGATAACGACTTGTAGGCTAAGTGTCGGGACGGATTATTCAACAAAGTTTGTATTTTTTTTTTTTTTCAGAATAGTTGGTATCAAGTCCGATAATTGAGTATCCAACAGTGCAAAATCAACATCAAAAGCGAATTTGTTTTTTTTTTTTTTTTTGTGGATAAATTTGACATCACAAGATTTTAGATTATTCTGCAGAGTTGATATCAAGCATGGAAGTAGGCTGCAGGAACCTTCTAAACAGGTCACGCTCCCACCTCAGACTCGCGATTCCGCACTTATTCCCTCCAATCACAACCAAATCTTAAAACAGCTTATAAATACTAAATAGAGCAAAGTTCTTATCTTGCTCAAACATTTTATCGAAGTAATATTTTTATGCAAGAAAATATGGTTTTAAGACTTAAAAACAAAAATCTACTAACAAATTAACTTATTTCAATCCAAATTCCTCTTCACTTGTTAAATACATAATAAATCTATCTGAAATGTTTGGACGCGTTCTTAGACAATCCACCTTTGAACCTCTGAAAGTTTAATGCTTCCCCACCCCCACCCCACCCCATCCCCGCCCCAGCCCCGTGCTTTGCTTCTATGCTATCAAGTCCAAGAATACCAACTTAAAAATCTGGTTTTACCTTAGAAGCCAAGGGTTATTTACTACAAGATAGAGAGAATAAAGCCCATGGAATTATTGCCCAGTTTCACACGTCATAGATAAGCACTAAAAATTGCTAGCTCAAATTTTCTATTCCCATAGAAAGCCTTATCGTGGTGATCATACAACATACATTTGGAAGGATACAAACTTATTCAATGGGGCACAACCTGTGACCAACAAGGACAACTGCCGGAGGAGAATCCCCATACATAGTCTTCAAAACAGCCAGCACATCGCTGCACAGAGTCTGCAACTCAGAGATGCCATCTCAGTAATAGTAAACTAGCATATAAACATCTTTCCAAGGAAAAAAAAAATAGATGCCAACAAATGCACAGTAAAATAGTATAAACCGCATCCACATTCAATAAGATATAGGGATTCTTAGATGTAAATACCTCAATAGATAAGTCCAAATCATTTTCTGTGGATGATTTTCCATGTCCTCTCATGTCCATGGCAACCACCCGCACTTTCTCCTTGATTTTACTTGCTGACAATGCAAACGAAAGCCTGTCCAAATGAATGACATCAGTCAACTCCGTAGAAATTCCATAGAGAGGTCGCAATAACGACATTGAAAATAAGAAAAAAGGAAAAGAAAAGAGAAGAACGTGCGAGAGATGTAGGTGAGATCTGTTGGCAATCTGTTTAGCCAAACTTAGGGTTGACAAATGTGTCAAACCCTTGTATATTAATCCAGATAATAAAGAAAATAATAAATTACAAAGAGGTCCCGAGACTAATAAACATGAAACTAAAAATAACTATCAACACTCCCCCTGATACAAAAATATCTCACACCCAGCTTGCCTTGAACAATGTAAAATGGTCGACTCCCAATTCATTTGGTGAGAACATCTACAACTTGATCACTAGTTTTCACAAAAGAAATGCAAATAGTACCACTACTAAGATTTTCTTAATGAAGTGTCGATCAATCTGCACATGTTTGGTTCGATCATGTTGAACAGGATTATGAGCTATACTAATGATCTCCTTAGTATCACAATATAGTCTCATAGAATCTGCATGTTCAACCTTCAAATCCCTCAACAATGACTTAATCCACAAGAACTCAAAAATGCCTTGAGCCATAGCCCTGAATTCAGCTTCTGAATACACTTTGCTTCTTACTTCGTCAAGTAACAAGGTTTCCTCCTATAAATGTGCAGTATCCTAAAGTAGACCTCCTATCAGTGACCGAACCGGCCCAATCTGTAGAATTTTAGAAATAGAGAGAGAAATTGTATTTTCACTGGGATTTCTCTCTCTGGAATATCTTTGAATTATCACACCCCATATCTTCCATATTATTTTTTTCATATTTTCCAACACTCCCCCTCAAGTTGGCACATGGATACTTGTTGAAGTGTCCAACTTGCACACGAATATGAAAGACAATCTTATACCGAACTATCCTCTCTAAAACTCCACGGTCCACCTTGTAGACTGTTGCAGCGGCCCCTTAGGTAGTCTCTCGTCCACGCACGACCCCTTCTTGGGTGGTCCACGTGTTGCTCCTCTTAGGTGGTCTCGTCATACAAACATCCAAAGCTCCAAGATCACACAGAGAAAGGTGAGATGTGCCTACAGAATAATCCATCGTGTGACACATAAATAGAGGTAGTTGTCTTGTCTTCAACAATCCTCCTCAAGTTGAAGGGGGACTGTTCAAACACATCAATCCGTGCGGTGTAGCAGGTCCTTCAGGTGATCTCATCGCCCGTGTGGTATTGCGAGCCCCCTCCTTGGGGGTCCCGTCCCCCGATCCTGTCTCCTTATATTCTCCCCCTCAAACTGAAGATGGGAGTGAACACGAACACCGAAGTTTGGAAAATTATAGGGAAAAAAAAAAACCCATTAAAACCCAAAGCTAAACATGGCTTCAAAAAAATCTACATTTTTCTGGAAAATTTGGGGCCAGAAATTTGTGGGACATATTTGTAAATTCTAGAAACTTTGGGGTTGATTTGAAAATTCAAAAAAAAGGGGGGCCAAATCTGTAATTTCTATAAAAACTTTGGGGGCAAAAGGTAATTTTCAAAATATTTGGGGACAAATCTAAAATTTCAAAGAAAATTGGGGTCTTACTGAAAATATAGGAAAGCTTTGAGGGTGTATTTAAAAGGATTAAAAACATGCCAACTTTGCCTTTATCCTCTAACCCAAGGGCTAAAAGTTGTGATGTTTTTTTTCTTCTCAAAACATTGTTTCTTCTAAAAAACATGAGACCCCCCCCCCCCCCCCCCCCCCCTCCCTCTCTCTCTCTCTCTCTCTCTCTCTCTCTCCCCAATCTGCATCATTTTTATTTTTTTTTTTGGAAAATGATGATACAAACTTTTCTCTCTTTCGAAATATTTTTCTCAATGAAGTTGTGGTCTCTTCTAACCTTTCACTCTCTACGAAAAGGAAAAGAGACAGAGCCATGGCGCCTATGCCACACCACCAGTCAACCACCAAGGCCTTCGATGGACCACCAAGCCATCACCCATGCCTTCGCTAGACCACCAAGCCAAACAGAGCCATGGATGCGCCACACCATCAGCCATGCCCCATGGCCTTGCCGGACCACCAATCAACCACCAAGGTATTCGCTGGACCACCAAGCCATCACCCATGCCTACGTCGGAAAACTCTTCAGGATCTGTATGGACACAAACTGAGCGTCGTCGGATCTTCCCCTAGCTGGAAAGTTGGTCACCAGCGGTCTATGGTTGCCAAAACTTGATGGTGGTCTCGCCGGAGGTTGCCGATGGTTGAAGATCTCGACCTACTTGGATTGGCTTGTTTCTAATCCCCTTTTTTTCCCTTATTTTCTCTCTCCCTACCACTATTCTCTCTCTCACTAACAAGAATAAAATAGCTTTTATTATTTATTTATTTATTTTTGTGTGTATAAAACAACTTTCAACCTCAAATTTGGGTTGATAAAAAAGAATCAAATGAATCAAAGAAAAAGAAAAAGAAAAACCCGGACAATTGTTACTGTCCGGCAAAAGGGCAAGGTTGCCGCTCGCCGGCGAAGCGGAAGCCTGAAAAAATCACCAGAACCTTATGATTGGCTCTGACACCTCACACCATGTAGAATTTTAGAAATAGAATTTCTCTCTGAAATATCTTGGAATTATCACACCCCAAATCTTCCATAATTTTTTTTCATATTTTCCAACACAATCTACATCGGTATATGCTTCCACCCTAAGGTGGTCATGTCTGGCAAAGTACAAACCTTTTCCAGGAGCAGACTTCAAGTACCGAAGAATTCGAAAAACAGCCTCTTGATGTAACTCTCGCAGAGAATGCATAAACTGGCTTAACACTAAATGCAAAAGTAATGTCCGGACGAGTATGAGCAAGTAAATGAGCTTACCAACAAGTCTCTGATATCTCCCCCTGTCCACCACTTCTCCATTACTGTCATCACTAAGCTTCTGATTCGGTTCCATAGGTGTGTCATGCTCTGCTCCCAAGCATACAACTGTATCCTTCAATAAATCAAGAACATACTTCCTTTCGGAAATAAATATCCAATGTTTTGACCGAGCAAGTTTAATCCCATGAAAAAACTTCAATGTTCCCAAGTCTTTGATTGCAAATTCTGTGGCCAAATACTTCTTCAACCTTTCCATTTCCTCCAAGGCATCCCCTGTAATTACAATGTCATCAACATAAACAATAAGAGTACTGGTCTTAACCTACAATGAGTGTTTGATGAACAATGTGCGATCAGCATGATTCTATCTGAAGCCACATCCTGTGTAAATCTTTCAAACCATGCCCTCGGATACTGTTTGAGTCCATATAACAATTTCTTCAGTCTACACACCTTCCCCTCTGTCTAGGAGTCCTCAAAGCCCTAAGGAACATCCAAGTAAACTTCCTCGTCCAAATCACTATGCAAAAAGGCATTCTTCACGTCAAACTGGTGAAGAGGCCAGTCCAGATTTGTTGTAAGAGAAAGGAGAATTCTGACCAAGTTCATTTTTGCAACTGGTGCAAAGGTCTCCTCATAGTCCCCACCATAGGTCTGAGTAAAACCCTTTGCGACCAAACGAGCTTTATATCTCTCAATAGAACCATCAGTCATGTGCTTCAGAGTGTACACCCACTAGTACCCCACCGTCCTTTTCCCTTGGGTAATGTTGTCAATTCCCAAGTGTCATTCTTACGAAGAGCTTTCATCTCTTCAATCATAACATATTTTGGAGTTAGCAAAAGCATCCTGGACATGGTTAGGAACACAAACATAGGAAATTTTGGAAAGAAAGGCTCTATAGGAAGGAGACAAAAAATTCGATATAGGATGATGAGTACAAGACCCAACACCTTTACAACAGCAATGGGAACATCCAAATCATCAAGTTCAAGAGAAGGTGGTGTATCAAAATTATTAGAATTACCTGAATCTTCATCACTTAGAAAGAATGACAGTGGCCAGTGAGAGTGGAGGAGATGTGGCATCTTTGGTCTTCCTCTTACTCCATGTTCCCTTGGAATAAACTAGCAATTATTTCTCCTTCGACTCCCTCTCCTCACATCTCTCCTTTTCTCGCTCGCTCTCCTCACATCTCTCTATTTCTAGTTCCCTCTCCTCACACCTCTCTATCTCTACCTCAATCATCGTAGGTAACACAGGTATCTCTAGTATCTCTTCCACACACCTCTGCTCCCCCTGAAGAGATAACTGAGGGTCAAGAAAGTAGGACTGAGACTCAAGGAAGGTGACATCCATAGACACCAACCATTTCCGAGATAGCGGATGATAACATTCATAACCCTTCTGAGTAGGAGAGTAACCTACGAAAACACATTTAATGGAACGAGGATCCAACTTTCCACGGGTAGGAGAATGATTATGTACATAACATACACAACCAAAAACCTAAGCAGGAATAGAGGAAGATGAAGAAGAAGGAGACAACACTTCAAGAGGTGTTTGCTTATTCAAAACACGAGTGGGAAGACAATTGATTAGGTAAGCCGTTGTTAAGACGGATTCACCCCAATAGAACCTAGGTGTATTAACATAGTAAAGCAAGTAACGAGCAATATCTAAGAGATGTCGATTCTTGCATTCTGCAACCCCATTCTGTTGAGGGGTGTCAGTGGAAGACGAGTGCAAGACGTCTAATGAATGATCCCCTGAGAACAAAAATAAGCACCCAAACCAGAATCAATATGCTCACCCCCATTATCAGACCCAAAATTTTAACAGCAGCGCCAGACTGGGTACATACCATTTTGTGAAAGTTTTGGAAAATAGAAAATACTCCCGTTTTTCTTTCATCATATATAACCAAGTGGTACGAGAACAATCGTCAATAAAAGAAACAAACCACCGGTGACCTTTCAAAGACACTGTATCAATATGTATTACAGTAAAAGGAATAGAGCTTTTATTATTACTAGGAGCAAAAGAAGCTCGATAATATTTTCCAAGTTCACAGGCCTCATAAGAAAAATTAGAAACACCATTATTTGAAACAAGAGATGGAAACATATAAGTAAAGAAAAAGATGGATGGCCTAATCTATCTCATATGCCAAAGTCCTAAGTCTTCGGTTTTATTCTTTGAAACTACTGTGTGATGAGACAGCTTTTCCTCTTCATCCAAAATGTAAGACCGTGCTCCTTTCTACCACTACCAATCATCCTCCTCGTGATTAGATCCTGAGAGAAACAATGAGAAGGATAGAATGTTACACTAGCATTTAAGTCATGGGTAATACGACTCAAAGATAACAAATTGTGAGAGAAACTAGGAACATGTAACACGAAAGTTAAAGGTAGAGAAGGGGTGACAAGAATTAAACCTTTTTCTTAAAATGGAGGAGAAGGTACCATCTGCAATTCTAACTTTGTCTTGACTTGAATAAGGCTTATAATCAGAGAAAATGTCAAAAGAAGCATACATATGACCTGAGGCACTCGAATGGGTAATCCAAGGAAAGGACAGCTCTTGCTGATGTGACTAGTTACCTGATTGGGCAAAGGAGGATGAGGCTCTTGTGGATGCAGGGGGAGTCAGATTCCTAAGAGTCTCGAACTCAGTAGCAGTCAATGAGCCCACATTAGAGGAAGGAGTAGCATCAGCAAAGACAAGATCTGGAATGTCTATAATACCAGTATATGAGCACATGCATTACCACCACGGCCTCCAGAAAACCCAGAACGACCCTCACGACCGCTAGGAAGACGACCATGAAGCTTCCAACAGGTTTCCCTTGTATGATGAGGCCTACGCCAATAATCACAGAACTGCTTGCTTCGATTAGGCATGCCAAACTCACTCAAGGAAGCTTTGCTATGGACTTGGTGGTTCCCCTCTCTCGATGAAGCAGAAACCAAGGCGGATCGCTTGGCGGGAGCGGAAGAAAGCATAAACGAACGGCGGCTCTCCTCATTTTGCACATAGGCAAAGGCCTCCTGAAGTGAAGGAAGGTTGTCCATATCAAGCACCCGACTATGGACAACGTCATAGTGGGATGGGATGGTCTGACTTACCATGAAGTGTGGTAAGAGTACCTGTAGCAAGAGTAGCTGCGGGACCAAAAGATGAGACTAAAGCACCCAATCCAATGTGACTGAAGCTGTGCAATCTGAGACTGAAGCTGAGCATAATCGGGTGGTGGAGGGACCTTCCCAACTACAGCACCGGTACGAGGGGCACCCTTCCCACGACTAGCAGTCTGTTCCTAGAGTATTGCTGCTTCAATTCCAGATGGAGATTGAAGCAGCGATGATAGTATGGCCGAGCTGACGACAGTTATGGCAATATGGACAAGTGTCGGCGGAACGAGGGCTTGAAGGGGCACCAAAAGTAGGACAGGCCTGAAGTAGCACCAAAAGTGGGTCGCGGGCCTGAAAAGGCAGCAAAGGCCATCTGATCAAGAACCGGAGGAGGATGCCCATTCACAGGGAGTGGAGATAAAATACGATGTCGCCTCTCATCACCTTCCACGGTAGTAAAGGCCTCAAATAAAGAGGGCATAGGTGTAGTATTCAGAATCTGAGTACGCAAGGCCTCGAACTCGGGCTTTAGGCCCATCAAGAACAAGTATGGTGACGGTCAAGGCGCTTGACCTCAACATCACCATCATGAGGAAAGTCACTAATGGGCTCATATTGGGCTAACTACTCCCACCGAGTCTACAGGTAGCCGATCTATTCAATTTTGGCAAAAATATACTCCCTCCGTCCCATAATAAGTGTCCACTTCCTTTTTGCACAATGTTTAAGAAAGTTGTATTATATTAATTTATTTGGTTCATTAAAGAGTCACTTTCCAATTTTACCCTTGGATGTGATGGGTGTTTGACTTTTTGCTTGTTTTGGGACCACAAATAAATGCTTCTTTGTCTTTATTATAAGGGTAGTTTTGGAAAATAAGTAAAAGATATATGCCAATTTAGGAAGGTGGACACTTATTATGGGACATCCCAAAAAGGAAATGTGGACACTTATTATGGGACGGAGGGAGTATATCTTTAAAAAAAATTTGTTAAAATGCGAGGAGCAGTGGGATTTTATTACAATTTGTATACATCTTTTAATACCCTTTTTTCTTTATTTAAATGGAAGTATGTATACGTTTTGCCATCCAAGTATGAAACTATTTTATTTGAAAAAAAAAAAAATTGAACGATGATTTCCAACCACCACGATACTCAATGTGGCACTGATATTTCATATTATTGTAATGTATGTATCATAAAACACTAGATCGGCAGCGTCTGAATTGAATAACATGTGCTTCTATAATTGGTACATTGTGTACTGTGGTAATCTTTTAGTCTAATTTTACTATTCTTATTATTTTAGAAGTTTTCATAATTTTTCCATATTTTTTTAAACCTTAAATCTAGCGTATCGTTCCGTATTGCCCAATACCAAGCCGCGAACGAGTCATCACAACAGTATCTGCGACCGCCATCGATACCGCGACTTTGAACCATGGAGCTAACGGATCAGGTATAACTAATCAGTGGTCCATAAAGGGACCAAAGAACACGGAAATCGAAGGAGGAAGCAAAACAACACTCACGGAATGGTGCGAGTATGAGGTTTACCCCCTATGGGGATCGGCTAGGTGAGAAAGGAGAAGGGGAGGGTGCAAAACCTCAGGCCAAGGTGGTTGGGGGCTGCGACTGGGTGGAGCAGGGGCTACGACTGGTGTTTGGTGGGTAAGTGAGGTGCGGTGCAAGCCTAGGTTTATGGATGTGGGTCGGAAATGGCCAGGGTGGGGTTGGGGAAGGTGGCGATGGCTGTGGTGGTGGTGGTGGTGGTGGTGGATAGAGATGGTGGTTAGGGCTTGGGATTGGTATTAGGCTCTAATACCATGTTGGCAATCTGTTTAGCCGAACTTAGGGTTGACAAATGTGTCAAACCCTTAAATTTTAATCTAGATAATAAGAGAATAATAAATTACAAAGAGGTCCCTAAACTAACAAAACATGAAACTAAAAATAACTCTCCACAAGATCACCACCGGAGGAAATGTGCTTTCCCAATATCAGCCCCATGAAGATATTTGTATTAATCAGGAAACCTATGTATATAGTTAATAATCCAAGATTTCAAGAATGTATACAGAAATGTAAGGTTGGCCGATATTTTATGCTAGATACTATTAAGAGGAACCGGTCTTAAATTTCGGATGTTACAACACATAATCAATTGGAAAATGTCTTCACTAAAGCCTTATGCACCAAGTAATTCTTGATGTATGACCACAGCATGCAATATGCATATATTCACTAGCTTGAGTGGAAGGGTGAAGATATAGTATGTGAGGTGTTACAAGATGAGGGGTATGTTGTACTTACATTCAATAATGATATATAAATAGAGGGGTGTTTGTGGCCATCTCTCTCGTTTTTTCTCTTTCGGTCTCTTTCATTTAACTTTTGCCATATTTTGCCCATTCAAGTGTTTGTTTGAAGCATGTTTAGGCTATTTGCTTGTTCCATTATGTTTCTCTCCATGTGGTTCTTTAAGGCGAGAGTTAATTGCCTTTAGATCTTTCTTTCTACTAATCTTTTTATCCCTTCTAGACATTTAACTTATAGTAACTTAATCTGAACTAAAGTCCTATTTTTAGTATGCCCTTCTGTGATCCGAGTCAATATTAATTTCTTGGTCCAAAGGCCAAAGGTTTTTATACTATCATGTCATACAACAGAAACTCACGCACTAAAAGTGACACCTCAACAGCAAGTCGCAAATCTAACCTATGAGGGCAAAAGCCTAGAAGTTGCCCATGTATATAAAACATCAACCTCATCAATTTTTGTCTTAAATTCAGTTACAGCCATCCATCGTGATACGGTACCATCCGGACTAGGCACTCTGTCTCCATTCAGCTCATTCAATATGGTGATCACTTCAAGTTATTCAATAGTCTTGCCACCAACCAAGCATGGACTTGGCTTATGAGCGACTAAAATTCACATTTTGTTATTGTACTTCGGGATGCTAATTTTCCGTTTACATTTAGTTTGGCATCATTTAGTTCACTATATAAGAGAGTGTGTTTGGTGATGGCAAGTGTCCTCAGACGTCAACTTAGAATTCATGTTAGAGAAGATAATACTAGAGTTTGAGGAAATTTACGCTAGAGTAAGCTCAAGTTTAAGGTTAAATTTGGTGAACCATGAGTGAGAACTATCAGTGAAATGGTAAAAGTAGCACCCAAACCAAACCAAACCAAACCAAGCCTTGTGTCCCAATCAATTGGGGTCGGCTGTATGAATCCTTTTTCTCCATTCTGCACGATCAAGAGCTATATACTCATTTAAATTATATATATTCATATCTTGTTGCACTGCATATTCCCAAGTCAGTCTAGGTCTGCCTCTACCTCTTACCACTCCAGGCACTACGATCTTATCACTCTTTCGCACAGGTGCATCTACAGGTCTTCGTTGCACATGGCCGAATCATCTAAGTCTATTCTCCCTCAACTTATCCTCAATATGTGTCACTCCTACAGTCTCTCGGATGTACTCATTTCTAATTCTATCTTTCCTAGTCTTACCACACATCCATCTTAGCATCCTCATCTCCGCTACACTCACTTTGCTAATGTGTTGTTTCTTAGTTGCCCAACACTCTGTCCCGTAGAGCATAGCTGGCCTCATAGCTGTCCTATAAAATTTTCCTTTCAATTTTGCTGGTATTCTCCGGTCACATAATACTCCAGAAGCACTCCTCCACGTAAGCCAGCCCACTTTAATTCTATGGGTCACGTCATCACCAATCTCTCCATCTCTGCTGATCATTGAACCTAGATAGCGAAAGTGTTCCCTCTTTGGGATCTCCTGATCTTCAATCTTCACTGCTTCATTGTCTCTACTTCCACTGTTGCTAAAAGTACATTCCATGTATTCTGTTTTCGTCCTACTTATCTGTAGCCCCATAGTCTCCAGTGCTTCTCTCCAAGCTTCTAGTTTAGTGTTGAGTCCCCTTTTAGTCTCATCAACCAAGACAATATCATCTGCGAACAACATACACCATGGGACCTCATCTTGAATGTGTCTAGTCAATTCATCCATAATTAGGGTGAACAAATAAGGGCTCAAGGCCGACCCCTAGTGCAGGCCTACGGTAATTGGGAATTCGCTTGTTTCCCCGGCTGGTGATCTAATTGTAGTAACCGCTTCATCATACATATCCTTCACCACGTCAATATAACCCTTGGTCACTCCTTTCTTCTCTAGCACCCACCAAATTAAATCTCTAGGCACTCTATCATAAGCTTTCTCTAAATCAATAAAAACCATATGTAGATCTTTTTTCTTCTCTCTATACTTTTCCATTAGTCTTCTAAGTAAATAAATTGCTTCCATAGTTGATCTCCCAAGCATGAATCCAAACTGATTTTCTGACACTGATGTTGCACCTCTTAAGCGATGCTCCATCACTCTCTCCCATAGCTTCATAGTATGGCTCATCAACTTAATACCTCTATAGTTGTTGCATTGTTGTACATCTCCTTTACTCTTATATACAGGCACTAGGATGCTCTTCCTCCACTCTTCAGGCATTTTTCTAGTCATTAAATCCTATTAAAAACTTTTGTAAGCCAAGATGCCCCCACATCTCCCAAGCATTTCCAAACCTCAATGGAGATCCCATCTGGTCCTAAGGCCTTGTTGGGTTTCATCTTCTTCAGAGCAAATTCCACCTCAAACTTCCTTATTCTCCGATAGAATCTGTATTCTCTAGTTTCATCGCAACTTCCAGTTTCTTCTTCCATTGTGTTATCCATATGTTTTTCATTCAGCAACTTCTCAAAATAGCTCTTCCACCTTTCCTTAATCTCTTCGTCGTTCACTAATACCCTAGAGTCATCGCTTTTAATACACTTAACTTGATTAATGTCTCTTGTTTTCCTTTCTCTCGACTTAGCAAGCTTATAAATACATTTTTTTCCCTCTCTAGTGTCTAGTTTGGTGTAGAAGGCGTCATAGGCTTCCATTTTAGCAACTCTAATTGTCCTTTTAACTTCCTTATTTGCACATTTATAGCTTTTGAAGTGTTCCTCACTTCTATAATTTTGCCACTTCTTAAAGCAATCCTTTTTGATTTTTACTGCAGCTTGTACCTCTTCATTCCACCACCAAGTATCTTTAGAAGCTAACCCTCTTTCCTTCGACTCTCCGAGGACCTCCTTTGATATTCTCGTGATGCACCCTGCCATTCTATCCCACATGGTATTGCTTCCATCTTCCAAATTCCAAGGTGCTTTCTTTCTTGGAATATTGCTAGTTTCTCGCCTTTAAGGTTCCACCACCTAGTTCGCAGGTTTATAGGGTCTTTTCTAGTACGACATTGCCCTTTTATATGGATATCTAAAATAGTAAGTCTATGTTGAGATGTTAAACTCTCTCCTGGGATGACCTTACAGTCTTTACATGCTAAGCGGTCAGCCTTCTCACAAGGAACAAATCGATCTGGCTTCTATTAGATCCACTCTTAAAGGTTATCAAGTGTTCTTCCCTTTTTTTCAAAAAGGTGTTTGCTACTACAAGATCATATGCTACTTCACCCCTGCCTCATTCTGATCTCCAAAACCATACCCACCATGCACCCTCTCATATCCAGTTCTATCTTTGCCTACATGGCCATTAAAATCTCCACCTACAATTATCTTCTCTCCTCCCGGTATTTCTTGCATTAAAGCGTCCAACTCATCCCAGAATTGTCTTTTAGTGTGATCATCCAATCCCTACTTGGGGCGCATAAGCACTAATCACATTAATTATATCCACTCCAACTACCAGTTTGATAAGCAATATTCTGTCTCCTTTCCGCATGACTGTCACAACTTTATCCTTGAGGTTCTTGTCAACCACAATTCCGACACCATTTCTATGCCTATCTTTCCCTGTATAGAATATCTTATACCCGGTTTTTTCTACCTCCTTAGCTTTCTCTCCAACCCACTTTGTTTCTGGTAAACATACTACATTAACCTTCCTTCTAATCATAGTGTCTACTAGTTCCATAGCTTTACCTGTTAAGGTTCCTATATTCCAAGTTGCTAGCCTAAGCCTATAGTTCTGGACTAGCTTCTTTACCCGCGGTGGCCCAGATGAGCGCGGGAACCCTTGCTTATTTAACACCACACCCGGGCGTCTATGCAGCGCCCCTTGCACATTTTTCGAAACACCCGAAGGCAGGCGCAACGCGTCGCTTAAAGGGAAGGGAACGCCCTAGCATTTACACGATTATTCATATTTAGATTCATATCATAAGGATCCGACGGTTTTTTTTACGTGCTGGCTGTCGAGCTACCTAACGCACTAACCCTCCTCTTTTATCCGGGCTTGGGACCGGCAGTGTTGAAACAACCCATGTAAAAGTAGCACCCACTCGGATAAAATACAAGAAAACCGGTAAGATGGTTCGGACATGTACAAAGAAGATCAATAACTGCACCAGTTAGGAGAATTGATAGTACACACACAGAGCGTAATGATAGAGGTAAGAGAAGACCAATATCGACATGGGTAGAGGTAATAAAGAAAAACTCGATGGTGTGTAGGCTGAATGAAACTATGGCCTCAAACCGAGGAGGAATGGAGAAAAGGGATTCATGTAGCCAACCTCAAATAATTTGGGAGTTGAGTTGCATTGCGTTTTAAGGTAAGGCTTGAGCTTTAGGAAGGATTTATGAGAGAATAGCTATAGTTTAAGGTTAGTTTTGGTAAATGATGAGAGAGAGCTTTAGAGGCAATTAATTGGTTGGTATTCAAGGTTGGTTGTAAATTTTTGAGCTGCACATAGTTGGAAACAAGAAGGCTAGCATCAAACTAGTGGAGAGGGACTACGGTTTACTTAAAAGGGTGAGGAAGATGATAAGAGGTAGACATATGCCTCTAGATCAAATAGGAATAGATAAAATTGCTAGAAATTAGAATGAAAACTATAGAAGAAATAGTTAGGCAAAAACTTAGGGCTAACACAACTGTTATGCCCTTTTATATTGAATACAGATGAGAAAATATAATTACATATGCGTCCTTGCACAAATGAAAATAAGAAAAAGACACAAAAACAAAATAACTCTCAACAAAATAACTCTAAACACTCCCCCTCAAGCTGATACAAATATATCTTTCATATTCAGCTTGTCTTAAAAAACATGGAATGGTCGACTTCCTGTTCCCTTGGTAAGACTATCAGCAAGTTGATCACCCGACTTCACGAATGGAGTGCAAATAGTCCCACTGGTAAGATTCTCCTTAACCAAGTGCTTGACAATCTCTACGTGCTTAGTTTGATCGTGTTGAACGGGATGAGCAATACTTATCGCAGATTTATTATCACAATATACTCTTATAGAATCCTGCAACTTAATCTTCAAGTCCTTCAACAGAAATTTAATCCACAAGAGCTCACAAGTAGCTTCCGGTATCCTGCAGAATCAATGGGACAGATAGGCTGATAATCCTGGAGATGATCCACCCTATCCAACTGGTAGTGAGAAAAGTGAAGTATATGGTGAGTGTCATGTCACCCTGTTCTGAACGGTCAATGGAACGAGTCAACTCAAACTCCTGGGCATAGTTTCCCTTCCTACAGTAGGTAGAGGCAACTGAATCCCAAATATCCCTAGCAGTCTTCCTTCGATAGAAACTCTCCCTAATTTCAGGAGCCATAGAATTAATAAGCCAGGCCATGATAATGGAATTCTCAATTTCCCACTTACCATAGTCAGGATCAGTGGTGGCGGGTGCCTGAATGCGCCCATCAAGATGTCCCATCTTCCCTCGGCCCTTCAAGTAAAGTCCTACCGCTTGTGACCATGTCATGAAATTCTGGCCATTGAATGGAGTGGTAGTAATTTTAAGGTTGGGATCCAATGGAGTCACCACACACTGTAGTATGGTTGGACTAGCAAACTACGGTTTTTCTTGTGTTTTTTTCATAGCTCCGGTACATGAAAAAGGATAACCCAAGCAAAGGTGGAAGGGAAACGGAGAAGATGGGTACTAAGGGGTCAACGAAATTGACTCAAGGGTCCATTAAAGGACCAAAAAAGGCGGAAAAATCAAAGAACTAACCAAGGCAGCACACAAGTAATTGTGCTGAAAGAGATTGCCCCCCTGTGGGGTTTAGCTATAGGGTAAGGATTAGGATATCAGCCCACAGTGATTAAGGAGCTGTTAGCGATGGTTGGTGAGGTCACAGGAAGGCTCCGCCAGAAGGCAAAGGAGCTGTAGGGTGCGGCGCAGGGCTAGGGAGGAGAGAAGGTGTCGACGAGGGCTAGTCTGACTCAGGGGGTTGCGGAGAGGGCCAGGCTGGTGCTGGGGTTTGTGGCGAGAGCTAATGTGGTGCTGGGAGTTGTGGTGACGGGACAGGGAATGGGGCTGAGTACGGAGCAGGTGATGGTTGTGGCTAGGGTTTGTGGCGGTGGTTGGTGGTGGTGGTGATTGGCTTTGATACCATGTAGAAGAAACAGTTAGGCAAAAACTTAGGGCCTACACAACTATTATGCCCCATTTATATTGAATACAAAGATGAGAAAATATAATTACATATGAGTCCTTGCACAAATGAAAAATAAGAAAAAGACACAAAAGCAAAATAACTCTCACCAAAAACTAAGGTACCGTCTGGATGGCGGTAATCAAGGATGGGAATGTGTATTATGTTCCTTTTTTCAATAAATAATGTTGTATTCTGTTCCTGATCAGATCAATTTCCATGTTTGGGACACCATTTTGGGAGGGATTTGATGTTGGGAATGTAATACTGTTGGATATGAAATCCCAATCATATAGGTGCCTCAGTTACCATGATTTTGCTGGTATTTCTATTCCCACTAGAATCAAGTACCCAAAAATAGTAAGAAAATTGTGACTATCATTTGATGTCTCAAGACCAAGGATCAAAAATTCATTTCATTTCGGTCGAAACAACCGAAACTTTTCGGTTTCGAGGGCCACCGACACGAAACAGCAGAGGAATCTCAAAAATCCAAAGGTCTCGACAAGATTTGTGGGTTTCGGCGTGTTTCGAACGAAACACACATGTTTCGCACGAAACATGTGTGTATGTTGAATCAGGTGCAGAGACCATGTGAAAATTGAAAAGGAGGTTTGAAAATTGGGGAAAAAAGGAGATCACGAGAGAACAGTAAGAAAAAAAGGGAGAGAATACAACTACTGACCTGTTATTCTTCATTCTGCTTCATCTTTTTCTTCTTCTGCTTGATCTTCTTCTTCTAGGGTTCATCTTCTTCTGCATCTAGGGTTCATCTTCGACTCTCTTTCTCTCTCCTTCTTCTTCTTCTTCTTCTTCTTCTTCTTCTTCGTCGGCGCCGAAGAAGACAGTGTCGCCTCTCCTCTCTCTCTCTCTCTGCCAGTAAGTGTTCTTATTTTCTTTTTCCTTTTTTTATCGCCTCCTTTCATCTTGTATATTATATTATATGATATATATATAACACTAGTATATTATTTGTATTATATTACTAATACAAGTTTTATTATTATTTGTACTAAGTATTTATATATTACTTGTATTATTATATTATATTAGAGACCACTTTTGCTTACCCAAATTTGGTTCACCATTGCTCACTCTTGCCATTACTTATTACTTATATTATTGATCATACTCAAGTATCAAAATTAATTTAAAATAAATACATTTTTGCTTACCCTAAAATTGTTCACTCCAAATTGATCAAAATTAATTTTAAAATGAATACATTTTTAATACTATGCCCCCACTGCATTAACCAATAGGAAAGGAGGGTGAGCAAAATTGTATTCATATAAAAATTAGATGTAATTTCTTAGTAATACTCATTGAAACTAATATTCTTAGAAATATAAAAATTAGTTACAACTTATAACTTATTACTTATATAAGTTATATAAGTATATTCTTAGACATATAAAATTAGTTGTAAAATTAATAATTAGTCTATACTAAATATAAGTTATATTCTTAGAAATATAAAAGTAGTTGTAAAATTAATAACTAGTTATAAAATTAATAATTAGTGTATACTAATATAAGTTATATAAGTAATATTCTTTGATATCTAAAATTAGTTGTAAAATTAATAATTAGTTATAAAATTAATAATTAGTGTATGCTAATATAAGTTATATTCTTAGAAATATAAAATAAGTTGTAAAATTAATAATTAGTAATTAGTGTATGCTAATATAAGTTATATTCTTAGAAATATAAAATAAGTTGTAAAATTAATAATTAATGTATACTAATATAAGTTATATAAGTTATATTCTTTCATATCTAAAATTAGTTGTAAAATTAATAATTAGTTATAAAATTAATAATAAGTGTATACTAATTGCTGCCTATACTATTTAGTAATTAGTCATATAATTGTGGTATGTTAATTCCAATTTATAAATATTCTTATAAATATTAAAAAAACTAAATTAAATATTATGTATTATGTGTAGGAATGTCGGGAAAAAATAACGATGACATTTCACAACCAACTGAAAAAAAGAGCCGGCAACGAGATATTGGTTGGAAGCACGGGACACAGATTGGAGATAATCGGCAACATGTGCAATGCAACTATTGTCACAAAATAATGAAGGGTAGTGGTGTGTCACGTTTGAAACAACACTTGGCTGGAGGTAATTCAAATGTTGAAAGATGTGATAAGTGCCCTTCAGCAGTTTCTAAAGCAATGAGGGACTACTTGAATCGAAATAAGAAAGAGCATGAGAAGGTGGAAGAACAAAGAGCTCAAATGAGGACGAATTTGATCGGAACTGCGAGAAAGAGAAGTGGGATTGAAATCAATGATTCGGATGATTCGGATGATGATGCTATGACAAAGGAGGAGAGAGATGATTTAGAGTACGCCAAACAACAATCTATTCACGATATTCGTATGGCTGGTGAAATGTATAGAAGAGCAAGAGGGGAACCATCCACTCAAAAAGGAGGTGCAAATGCAATGCGGAAACTAATGCGATCTCGTAGTGTGAAAGAAGCTTGGAATAAAATGTCTACCAAATCACAAAAAGATAAGAGGAAAGGACTTGACATTCATGAAATGACTCCTTCATTGCATCGAAATAAGGAAGTCCAACAAGCAAAGTTAAATCATTTGTGGAATCCAAAAAAGTGGGCAATGTCGGCAAAACATGCAATAGCAAAGTTCTCATATACGAAAATATCCCACCATCCAAGGCTCAAGGCCACTTTTATCAATTGATGATAGATGAAATTGCATTAGCTGGTGCAGGTGTCATAGGGCCGACTCCCTACGAGATTGGAGGGCCATTATTAGACGATGAAATAAAAGAGCTAAGGGAATATATTGAGCTTTTCAAGAAGAAGTTTGACACTTATGGAGTCACAATCATGTGTGATGGGTGGACTTCAACTACCAGACTAGCAATTATCAACTTCTTGGTTTATTGTGATGGAAATGTTATTTTTCACCGATCTTTTAATGCTTCAAATAATGATAAGGATGCAACATTCATTTATGATATAATGGATCTGACCATTCAACAAATTGGAAATAAACATGTGGTTCAGATCATCACAGACAATGGGAGTGCATACAAGAAGGCCGGTGAAATGTTAATGGAAGTGAATCCACACTTGTATTGGACTCCTTGTGCAGCTCATTCCCTTGACTTAATCTTACATGATTTTGCTGGCATTGAGGCTGTGCAGAATGTCTTAGATGAGGCAAAGAGGGTCACAAACTTTATTTACAACCACAACAGAATATTGGCAATATACCTATAAAGTGGAGAAATAATATATATGATTGATACTTAAAAATGATTACAAGAGCCTAATATATATAAGCTTAGCTACAAGCTACACTTTTACAATCTAACCGATGTGGGACACTATAACATTACACTTTGTACAATATCATCCTCTAATACTCCCCCTCAAGCTGGAGCATACATATCATATGCACCAAGCTTGTCACATATATATTTAACCCGAGTCCCAACTAATGCTTTTGTGAACAAATTGGCTAACTGATCCGCGGATTTCACGTGAACGGTATTGATTACTTTCTCTAGAAGCTTTTCTCGAACAAAATGACAATCAACCTCGATGTGTTTTGTCCTTTCATGGAATACTGGATTGGAGGCTATATGAACGGCAGCTTGATTGTCATAAAGTAAATTCATAGGACAAGAATGAGTAAACCCAAGCTCTTCTAGTAGATGCTTCATCCACACTAATTCACACGTAGTATGTGACATAGCCCTGTATTCAGACTCAGCACTCGACCTAGCAACTACTGTCTGCTTCTTGCTCTTCCAAGACACAAGATTACCACCAACCAAAACACAGTATCCTGTAGTGGATCTCCTATCACCAGGAGATCCTGCCCAATCAGCATCACTGTAGCTCTCAATCCGCATATGACCGCGATCCTGGTACAATAAACCACGGCCTGGAGCTCCTTTGAGATACTTCAAAATACGTATCACTGCCTCCCAATGTGTGGTACGAGGAGAACTCATGAACTGGCTAATGACACTCACTGAAAAGGCAATGTCGGGTCTAGTAACAGTAAGATAATTAAGCTTACCAACCAGACGTCTGTACTGCTCAGGATCCTCCAATAACTCCCCTTGATCTGATAGTAACTTGGTGTTAGGATCCATAGGAGACTCCACAGGTTTGGATCCTAACATCCATGATTCTGATAGGAGATCAAGTACGTACTTCCTTTGAGATAAGTAAATCCCTTCACTTGACCTAGCAACCTCAATACCCAAGAAATATCTAAGCTGCCCGAGGTCCTTGGTTTGAAATTTACTTTGCAGAAATAACCTCAACTCCAAAATACCCTTGGAATCATCTCCGGTAATAACAATGTCATCAACATACACAAGCAAGAAGATTTTACCTGCTTTAGTATGTCGATAGAAGACTGATTGATCGACACCGCATCTCTGGAGTCCAAATTCAGCAACTACATCACTAAACCTACCAAACCAGGCACGAGGAGACTGTTTCGGGCCATACAAAGATCTTCTTAATCTACATACCATATTCGACTCCCCCTGAGCAACAAACCCAGGTGGTTGCTCCATATAGACCTCTTCCAACAAAATGCCATTAAGGAAAGCATTCTTGACATCAAGCTGATGTAAGGGCCAGTGAAATATGGCAGCAAGAGAAATGAGGAGACGAACAGAGGTGTTTCGGGCCATACAAAGATCTTTTTAATCTACATACCATATTCGACTCCCCCTGAGCAACAAACCCAGGTGGTTGCTCCATATAGACCTCTTCCAACAAAATGCCATTAAGGAAAGCATTCTTGACATCAAGCTGATGTAAGGGCCAGTGAAATATGGCAACAAGAGAAATGAGGAGACGAACAGAGGTGATCTTAGCCACAGGAGAGAACGTCTCGGAATAGTCAAGGCCATAAACCTGTGTATAGCCCTTGGCAACAAGGCGGGCTTTCAGGAGATCTATCGTGCCGTAAGGATGCACTTTAATAGTATAAACCCAACGGCATCCCACTACTGTCTTGCCTGGAGGAAGAGGAACTAAGTCCCAAGTACCAGTATCTCGTAAGGCAGACATCTCATCTTCCATTGCCTGTCTCCATCCGGAGTGGGTAAGAGCCTCTGCAACAGTGTTAGGAACCGACACAGAAGACAAAGAGGTAACAAACGAAGAAAAAACAGGAGATAGACGATTATAAGAGATAAAGTTGGAAATAGGATGAGAAGTACAAGAGCGCTTACCCTTACGAAGAGCAATGGGAAGGTCAGATTCTGATGGAGGCGGATCTGAAGACGCGGAGGCGGTTGGCGGAGTAGCAGAATCCGGAATAGTCCGATGACGACGAGTGTATGTCTGCAAGTGTGGACGATCCAGGCGGGAGGAAACCTCTGCAATAGGAAGGACAGGGGATGTGGGAGGTAATGCAAGAGGTAAGGGAAGCATGAAATCAGGATCATTCATATAGTGGGACTCTGAATAGTATGGAGTGGACTCAAAAAAGGTAACATCAGCTGACACAAAGAAACGGCGCAGGGTAGGGCTATAACAACGATAGCCTTTCTGAACACGAGAATACCCTAAGAAAACACACTTAATAGCACGTGGGTCTAACTTGTCAGTGCCCGGGGTAAGTTGATGGACAAAACAAACACAACCAAAAACACGTGGACTAACTGAAAACAGAGACTCAGTCGGAAATAATGTAGCATGAGGAGCGCACCACCCATCTAGAACAGAAGAGGGCATACGATTAATTAAATGACAGGCAGTAAGAACTGCATCCCCCCAGTAACATTTTAGAACCCTCATTTCAAACAACAAAGTGCGAGTGACTTCTAACAAGTGGCGATTTTTTCTTTCAGCAACACCATTCTGTTGAGGTGTGTGCACACACGATGATTGGTGGAGCATCCCACATTTGCTCATGTAGGTGGTAAAAGGATGAGAGAAATATTCCTGTGCATTATCACTACGAAGAATCTGAATAGGAACATTAAATTGAGTTTTAACTTCATTACAAAATGCACAAAATATTGAAAATAACTCAGAACGATCTTTCATTAAATAAATCCACGTTATTCTGGAGAAATCATCAACAAAGCTAACAACGTATCGATACCCCTTAATAGAGGTTATACGGTGTGGGCCCCAAACATCTGAATGTACTAATTGAAATGGACAAGACACTCTTTTATTGACTCGGGGAGCAAATTGGACACGGTGATGCTTCCCCAACTGACACGACTCACACTCTAAAACAGACAAATGACTTAAACTAGGTACTAGCAGCTTCAAGTTGGCCAAAGAAGGATGTCCAAGGCGGCAATGAATCTGGTGAGGAGACACTGTAGCAGGACAAGCAGTGGGAGAAGTGGGTGGTGGAGATGAACCATCAAAATAGTAGAGACCATTGGATTCATGCCCTATGCCAATCGTCTTCCGAGTCGTCAAATCCTGAATAAGAACAGAATCAGGAAAAAAAAAAACACAAGCATTAAGATTCTTTGTCAATTTGCTAATAGAAATTAAATTTAAAAGGAGACCGGGGTATGTAAAGAACAGAAGATAAGGACAAGGATGAAGACAATGAGACAGTCCCTATTCCTTCAACAGGAATAGAGGAACCATCAGCTAATGTAACCGGGGGCAATGAGGATGATTTTTCAAGAGATGAAAACAGGGTCGATATACCTGTGAGATGATCAGTAGCTCCAGAATCAATTACCCAAGGAGCAGAACGAGAGGTGAGACAAGCAGTGGATGTACCTTTCTGAACAAGAGAAGTACTAGGAGAAAATGCCTGCTGAGATGCCTGAAACTGTAGGAACTGAGTATACTCGTCCCGAGAAACCGAAAAATGATCAGCCACAACTGGAACAGGAGGATGAGTATCACTAGGAGTAGTAACAGCAGCATTGGCAAACCGTGCAGGACGGCCAATAAGTTCCCAGCAAGTCTCCCGAGTATGACCATCCTTGTTACAATTATCACAATGACGTGTGGGGCCGCGACCACGGCCTTCTCGTCCACCACGATAACCCCCTCCACAATGAGGAGGACCACCACCCCGACCAATAGGATGCTGTGAAGCCTGAGTAACAAGGGCTGAATGATTGGTAACGGGAGGAGCAAGGGCAGAGGAATCCCGAGAAGTGCTGCGAAGAACACGCTGATAGGTCTCGGCAAGGGAAGGAAGGGAGGCACCACCAAGAATCTGAGATCGAACTGGCTCAAACTCGGGCTTCAGACCGGCAAGAAATTTCATCACTGCCATTTGCTCCCGCTGTTCCTGCTGTTTCTTTGCATCAGTAGTAATAGGAATAACACCGTTCAGTTCTTCAACTAACCGTTTGAAGGAGGCAAAATACTCAGTAACCGAGAGATCACTTTGCTGCAACTGAAAATACTGAGAGGAGAGATCATACATCCGAGTGAGATCGCTGGAGGATAAGAGATGAGCATAATCTCAAATGTCCTTACAGGTGCCCAAGTGACCACACATATCCGCAACGTGTGGTTCCATAGAGTTCCAAAGGAGGGCAACGATTTGGGCATCCATTTGTTTCCATGTCTTGATGGCCTTATCGTCGGTGGTGGGAGAAGACTCGGTAAGGTGAGCATCGAAACCCAAGCCAGTAAGGGCAATGGTGATAGCCCTAGACCATTGAAGAAAGTTGGAACCATTCAACTTTCGGGTAGTGAGTTGTGGGAGAGCCTTAGACTCCATGAAGAATAAGAGAAAAGAGAAAAATCAGATTGGGAGCAAAATAGATTGAGAAAGGACCAAATCGGAACAGATCTGGACAAACTAAAGGGCTGCCAATGAACAGTAACTTTTGCGATGAACAGTAACTTTCGAATGAACAGTAACTTTCGATGAACAGTACCCTCGGATGAACAGTAACTTGCGATGAACAGTAACTTTCGGATGAACAGTACCCTCGGATGAACAGTAACTTGCGATGAACAGTACTTTCGGATGAACAGTAACTTGAGGGGCAGCGGCTAGGGTTTGAGGGGCTGCTGGTCTTCTCGGATCTTGGACAAAGATCCAGCAATTGATAAAACACGAGAAACACTCTCGATCAACTTTGATCGGCAACAAGAAGAGGAGCAAACCCTAAGATCGGTTGCTCTGATACCATGTAAAAGTGGAGAAATAATATATTTGATTGATACTTAAAAATGATTACAAGAGCCTAATATATATAGGCTTAGCTACAAGCTACACTTTTACAATCTAACCGATGTGGGACACTATAACATTACACTTTGTACAATATTATCCTCTAACAATACCGAACATACTGCAAGGGAGAATTGATTCGTCCAGGGTAAACACGATTTGGAACTAATTACATTGCTCTTCAAAGTATTTTAGAGCATAAAAGTGGTTTGCAAAGGATGTTCACATCAGATGATTGGGGTATGAGTGCTGGTAGCAAAGATGCAATGGGGAAGCGAGTACAAGCTACTATACTCGATGCTAAATTTTGGGAAAAAGCAAAGCTTGTTGTCGACATCCATGCACCTATTGCAAAGGTTCTAAAGATGGTGGATGGGGAGAGAAGAGCTACAATGCCATATGTATATGACGCAATGATACGAGCAAGATATGCCATTACAGAGATTGCCCCTAAATCTTGCAAGAAGTATCTTGACATTGTTGAAGCTCGATGGAAGAAGCAAATCATTCAGCCAATTCACATGGCAGGTATGGTAGTGAGTATTTACTATGCTATATTTAGTCATTGCATATGTAGTGACTAATTCACGATATTCATGTGCTTCATTGTAGCTTACTATTTGAATCTCGCATACCAATACGAAGAAGGTGTAGGTGTGAAAGAAAGTTTGTTGAAAGCGCTTAGAGCCGTAGTATCTCGATTGGAGCCTGATGGTAATCGTGCTTCTCAAGCACTTACTGAGGTTAAAATGTTTCGTGAGGCAATGTATGGGTTTTCAGACCAAGCGGCAATCAGGGGGAGAACTAGGACAGATCCAGGTGAATTTTGTGCAATATTTACCAGTTTGAAACTGTTTATTTTTTTAATTAACAATTATCTATTAATTACAGCTGAATGGTGGCTTTTGTATGGTACAGACGCTCCTAACTTGAGGAAGATTGCTATAAGAATTTTATCACAAACAGCTTCATCTAGTGGTTGTGAAAGAAATTGGAGACGTTTGATCTTATTCATACTAAAGTGCGCAATCGACTCCATTATGACAAGTTAGAAAAGTTGGTTTTTGCACAAAACAACATGCGGTTGAAGGTTAAATACATGTTTAAAGAACAAAGAAATCAAGAATTCCAACCAATTGACTTAAATACTATATTTGACGAAGATGAAGAAAATATGGGACTTTCAGAATGGCTAGATGACCCCGGGGATGCACTTCTAGATGAGATTGATGGCAACGGTAATCCGAATAGGCCAAATATATACGTAGCTACATGGGTAAATCAACCGAGACCGGGAGATGATGGTATGGCTAAGGGGACCCCCCTCCCGGAACACCTACTTAAGAGTGAAAGAGGGTCAAAAGCACGTGGTAAGCAACCTATGGTTAGTAGCGATCATGACGATGATAGTGATAATGGAGATGGAAACAATGATGACGAAGACGATGATCTAGTCCTCCACAAGGTGGGAGTCCGGGTGGCAATGTTGGTTTTTCATCGCCAATAGGGAGGGGTAGCCAAAGTCCTCGAGGGCCTATATTCACGGAAGAGCAAGGATTCACTCATGCTAAACAAGATGAAGATCATGGCTCCCGTCGTGTGCTTCAGTATGAACGTGGTCAAGGTCGACATTGTAATCCACGCAATCAGAGAAATAATCCCGCACCAATTGATGCTATGGATATTGATATGATCAACGCTGGCATGTCTAGTATGAGTATGAGCGGGGGTGATTTCTATGGGCACGGATCATCATCTTCAAATGCTTATGGCTCAGGATACGATTCACATACAGCTTGTCAAGTTTATACATCTGGATATGACTCCCAAGTATCATCCTCACAAGGCTATGGACATGGCCATGGACTTCAATTTGGATGTAGTCAAGTTGATTATTGAGAGCTTTAGGGCACAATATGAGGCATGTTTCATGCTTACATGGGTTGGATTGAGTATTGCCGATATATCCAGAACACGTATAATGTTCCTCTTGGTGAATACCCGGAACCTAGACTTGTTTATGCGCCTGCTCGACACTCTACAGCTGGTTGGATGTGAATTTGTTGGATGAACTATATATATTTTGGAGATGTCTCCAGGTTGGTCCTTATGTGCTTATATGTCACTTTTCTTTCCTATGAATGGTGTTTTCTATATTCTATGAACTGCTTGACAGCAGATTGTCGCCTAAATTATCAGGTATTTTCAATTTAAACTATATGCTATTGATATAACTACATATATAGACCTCTCAAAGGTTTAATTAATCAATTATAAGCTTTATATGTGCATACAGTTTAGTTTGAAGTTATGTTTCCACAAGTTTCTTTGTGTTTCCAGTTTTTTTTCGGTGTTTCCACATGTTTTCGAAACGTTTCCGTTTCCGGGAACACCAAAACACTACACCGAAACGAAATTTTGATCCTTGCTCAAGACCCATTACTATGATGCATATGTATAATAATTCTTGCCTGAATATACTTAGAAACCAAACATTATAATGGAAATGACTCGTGTTATTGGCACTATCCCTGGTATTATTGAAACAATAGAAATAAATTTGCAATGAATATTTTAAACCTGGGAAACTCAAATCATAGTAATGGAATCTTCATTCCCATCATTGATTACTTCCACTCAAACGAGGCCTAAGGGATTTGTTGTACCAGATGGTGGATATAGAGGATATTCTGCCATGTGTATGACTATACGATATATCATTCAATGCAAAGCGTGTTAGATGGAGAAGCTTTGCTTCTTCAATTTGAGATATTTGGAGGACTAAAGATTTTAGTGTTTACGTAGAGGAGATATAGGATGCCCTGATTGCTCAGTGGCCAAAGCAGCCTTGAAGCTGAGAGGTCAACAGTGATAAGGGATTGTGACCGAGGTGGACAAGAAATCTTATACCGTAAAATTCCGTAGAGGAGAAATAGGTTGCCCTGATTGCTTAGTAGCCAAAGTAGGCTTGAAGCTAAACAGGTCAACATTGACAAGGGATTGTGAGTTTGTGACAGAGGTGGACAAGAAATATTATAGCGTAAGGTTGTAGGGTATTAATAGGAGCCATACTGGACAAGAGTGCATTTGATCTGAAACCACCAACACATTCAATTAACTGAAATACTAACTAAATTAAGCACCAACTAAGGTTTAGGAACCGCACAAATAGATAATGGAGGATCAAGATAGGGATTAGTTAAGCTTACAAAAACTAGTGGTTCTTTATTTGCATTTCAATTCCCATTGGTGAAGCATGAAAAGAAACTTATGCTTAAAAATGAGCTTTAAGTGTTCCATAGTGAACCACTACGTTTAGTCAAGTTGGGATAACAGTTGTGGTCTATGTAGGATATGGACACGGGATACAAAGATACAATAAAATTCTATGATAGGGACACGACAACATGACAAATCTTCAGAATGTAGGATACAGAGACGACTAGGGCATGACGAAAAGTTTACAATTTTTTTTTAATAATGATGCAATCTATTGTGGTGTGTCCACTCCTATTTGCTAAAGTTTCCAATAAACTCCTAACATATCCCCCATTTTACTAAATTAAGTCGTTTACCTCAAATTTTAAAAAGAGACACCTTGTCATGTCCACTCTGGCATCCAACCATGTCGGCTACATGTTTGGTGTGTGTCTGATGCGAAATAAATTGAAACGAGCGTCTCCACATCTATTATATATAAATACGAAGGCAATCCCACTTCAATGAGCCTATCTACATCATCAACTCTCAAAATCCTATGTGGCAAATCTAGCATTTTTCCTTCTTTTTTTTCCATATTTTGTATTTTTTGTGTATATTATATTAAATCTTAATAGTGACATTGGGATGGGAAATTAGAGGGAATCATAAAATCCTAAAAATAGTGTGCTTTCTTGGAACAATAATAAAGTTGTTTTAACACTTCAAAATTCCCATATTTTCAACCTTATATACATTTTTCCTTTTTTTTTCTTCCCCCTTTTTGTATTTTTTATGTATACTATATTAAATCTTAATAGGGACGCTGGGATGGAACATTAGTGGGATCCTACAATCCTAAAAATAGTGTACTTTCTTGGAACAATAATAAATTTGTTTTAACACTTGAAAATTCCCATGTTTTCAACCTTATATATCTATAAAAATATATCAAAGACAAAACTTTTACCCTCTTCTAAGACATGCCACACGACACCTTCTCTATTTTTTTTTCCTTATTTTGTTTTTTTTTTTTTTTTAACTTACGTTATTTTGTTTTTTTTTTTTTTTGTAATTTTTTACTTTTTAATACTAAACTTGATTTTGGTCAAATGCATTTGGATAGATACAGTTTAGTCAAATACATTAGACACATGTTTTTAGTATAATGCATGTATGTATCTAGGATTTTACATGAATGTATTTCCTTATTTTGTTTTTTTTTTTTTTTTAACTTACGTTATTTTGGTTTTTTTTTTTTTTGTAATTTTTTACTTTTTAATACTAAACTTGATTTTGGTCAAATGCATTTGGATAGATACAGTTTAGTCAAATACATTAGACACATGTTTTTAGTATAATGCATGTATGTATCTAGGATTTTACATGAATGTAATGTATGGAAGTAGGAAGTGATACATGTATGCATTAAGTACTTGAGTTCTAAAATTCTCTAACCCATACTATATATGTAACCTAGCCAACCTTCATCACTCTATATTTTTGTTTCCCTCTCTATGAACAAACCCTACCATCCCTCAAATCGTCTCCACCTGATACTCCAAACTCACAAGGATTCACTTAGGGCCAGTTTTGTAACATCGCGATTTTGCAGATCATGTGAAAAACATTTTTTCCTGTTTTTGTTTTTTGGCCCATTTTCAGTTTTTATTTTCAAAAGAAAAAACGGAAACGATTACCAAACGCGTTCCTATTGAGCTATGTAACATTTTCTGGCTTTTTTTTTATTAATATATATGATATGATTATTGTATTTTTTTTTTTTAGGAACTTCGTTTGTTTCTTTGATTTCCTCGTGTCGTTTCGTTAAGTCTTAGCTAAGTTGAACTTTTTCATATTTATGTTATGAGCTAATAGTAAAGAGTACAAAAAAATCATCAAATTAGAGTCCCGTGCATTACAGGGGTTCTATATTCAAGCAAAAATTGCCATACATGATATACATATCACCTAAGGCATATAGAACACATATTCACTATCAAAATCAACCAAATCAAACTTCAAATTTGAATCTAAAAATATTCAATTTTCGGATTTATACCAAACCCTAAAAATATATGTTCCAAATTTGCCCAAAACTCAAGTTTTACATAAAAATCTTCATACCACATCATATATACATATCAAGGATCATGTAAACAAGTTCTACAACATCAATTACAACTTTAATTTCAGATTTTAACCCATGAACACAAAACCCCAATTCAAGCTTTTAACCAAAACCTTACCTCCTTGTTGCTCTTGGGTAAAACCCCAATTCCTAGGGAAGAAGATGAACCTCCTAAGGCTTCTCTTGAATCCTTCTTCTTGATCTCTTTCTTTCTCTCTTTTTCTTTTTCTCTCTATTTCTCTTCTTTCTCTCTACTGTCTCTTATTTCTCTCTCAGGAAAAGAACGATAGATATATGTATATCAAGATAAAACTTTAACTTTTGCTAAATTCTAATAAACTCCCCAATTGTTTTTAATTACAACTTCATATGAGACACAGAACAGTAAAACCAATTAAATTGCTGTCATTAAATTATTTAGCTGAGTTATTTATATTATTATTCTGCTGAGTTATAAAATACTTAGTTCATATAATGATGAGCGGCTAATATAATGTTGAGCTGTGAATTATTTAATTTAAACGCTGAGCTGTTAATTAAAATTTTATATTATGCTGTAAATCGTTATATCGCTGAGCTGTGAATATTAAAGTTGATTTGGGTTATTTGATAGGTAAATAACTCATTTGGAGGTGTAGGAGATATATATGTGAAGTAGAAAGTTAAAGAAGTTGTAATTAAAAACAATTGGGGAGTTTATTAGAACTTAGCAAAAGTTAAAGTTTTATCTAGATATACATATATCTATCGTTCTTTTCCTGAGAGAGAAATAAGAGACAGTAGAGAGAAAGAAGAGAAACAGAGAGAAAAAGGAAAAGAGAGAAAGAAAGAGATCAAGAAGAAGGATTCAAGAGAAGCCTTAGGAGGTTCATCTTCTTCCCTAGGAATTGGGGTTTTACCCAAGAGCAACAAGGAGGTAAGGTTTTGGTTAAAAGCTTGAATTGGGGTTTTGTGTTCATGGGTTAAAATCTGAAATTAAAGTTGTAATTGATGTTGTAGAACTTGTTTACATGATCCTTGATATGTATATATGATGTGGTATGAAGATTTTTATGTAAAACTTGAGTTTTGGGCAAATTTGGAACATGTATTTTTAGGGTTTGATATAAATCCGAAAATTGAATATTTTAGATTCAAATTTGAAGTTTGATTTGGTTGATTTTGATAGTGAATATGTGTTCTATATGCCTTAGGTGATATGTATATCATGTATGGCAATTTTTGCTTGAATATAGTTGATTTTGGAATTGTTGGAGTGTTGAAATTTAAGGGTTTTCAATAAATCCGAAAATTGCATTTTATTTTGGGTTTTGATTTTAATGTTGGTGATGTTGGGAGTATATTATTAATGTCTTGAAATATTACTAGTTCAAGTCTTGAAAAGATTGATTTGGGTTTGACTATGGATGAAATTTGGATTTGGGTTTGAGGTGGTAGCCACCATTGATGAACTTTGAAGCTTTTGGGTGTTATTGGTTCTTGAAAATTGTTGTTTCAAATCTATATGTTGGTTGATTTTTGTTGTTATAATGACATTTTTAATGCTTTGGATTACTCTTACAAGAAACTTTGAAAGAGTTGACTTGGGAAGAGAAGTAAAGATTGGTGTGTGTTCTTGGTGTAGTGTGTGTTTTTAAAATACTTTAACTTATGGGTATTACTTGAATTGGAAAAATTGTTGATTAGGAATTGATATTTAAATTTGATAGTTGCAACAATATATATATATATATATATTGGAGAAGTATATAGAAAATATTAGAGTTGGGTTATGATTTGGGTAAAACACCATTGAAGATGTTCTTGAGCCTTTGAAATGGGTTCTTGATTTTTATTTAATGGTTGTGGTGAACAATATTAGATGTGGATTTTTTTTTAATGCATTATGAATATTATTGGAACTTGAAAGCCTCCATGAAAGAGTTGTTAGTTTTTTTTATAAACCTTGATTGGGGTAGAGAGAGAAAGTTAGAAATTAGCTATTTGGGTATGATTTTGGGAATTTGGGTTGTTTCAAATGAAAACTTGAACTTTTTATATTTTTATTTGAGTAAAGATTGGGACACAAACAAATCCACAACCTTTTGGACACAACCTAAATAATGTGTCTATCTCTCTCCTGCGATGTCACTGGACCCCACAGTGACACATGAGAGAGATAGACACATTATTTAGGTTGTGTCCAAAAGGTTGTGGGTTTGTTTGTGCCCCTAGCATTGCTCATTTTATTTCTTATAAAAGTTGTTTCTCCTTAAATGTTTCTTATAGAAGTTGCTCATTTTTACATTGTTATTTATAATAGAAGTTGTTTATTTTTACTTACTAGTTATGAAATTGAAGATTGAGAAATATGATTTTTTTTTTATTAATTGGAAAGCCTAAGTTGTTAACTTTTTGCTATTATAAGATGTGTTTTGTTATGAAATCTAATTTTTAAGATTTCAGGGACCGAGGCTAGTACTAGTGGACCCAAGGAGGTGACCGAGAAGCAAGCAGAAAGGTGAATTTTATTCACTTACCGGATTTGAGGTGGGTCTTCTAGATATAATTTTATTGCTGTTTATGTTATATACATAGCTGGCATAACATGAATGTTATGCAATATTGCTGAAATGTATGCTGTATGATTTTAACTTCATTACTAGCATGACATAAACTGTATGTTGTGCACTTGCATTGCTGAGCTGTTAAACCAAGTAGCTGAAAACTTGGTAAATTAGCCAAAAGAGGCTAAAGCTGATGGGCCCGGGTGTGTGAGTCATGGCATGTATGAGATTGCATTGTAGGTATGCGTTAAGCTGTGTTTGTGCTGTGTTGTGCTGAGCTGTATATATGCTTAAATTCGCATATCTTTATATCTAGTTGTTCGTGAGCCGTGGTTTGCTCACGCCCACACAGATTTTCTTGTGCAGGTACAATGATCTCTTGGGCTATAGGATTGCACTGCCATGGGTCTAGGTTCGCTGTGGATGGCCATATAAAAGTGGTATTTTGCCGGAAGTGTAAAATACAGTCTAGTTTATAACTTTTGTTAGACGTAAAAATTTAAACTTTTAAGTTCAGTAGTGTGGATTAGCTTAATGTATAATAGTTTGCATTGTGGATGACAGAAAAACTTTGAATATGTGTAAACACTTTAAATTTTGTGACATAATGTTATGTGGGTTTTAGTGTAAATCCTGCTAAATAGATGTGGTTTCAATATTAAATCTATTAGTCACAAGTGGAATTAGTTTGTTTGGGCTAGGTTAGTCGTCGTAAATTATTTGTAATATATTTGGATTTTCCAAAATAATTGAGCATGTTTTTTTTTAAAGCTGTTCAATACAGGTTGGATTATCCAAATTTGAGCCGTTATATAGCTGATTTGTTTTAAAACTATTAGTTTCAAGATTAATTAATTGTCTTGGCTGTTAGCTGAGCTGTTTAGTAGGCGTTCTGACCACACCGGGTCGGGTCGCCACAGTTGTCAACTAGTTTCTAACACGTGTCCGAGGTGTTTCAGTGTCCGATACGGACATGGCACCTGAATTGAAGTGTCTGTGCTACGTAGTTTGTGGGCTACAAGGTGAAAATTGAGCCTTAGGGTCATGATTTGAACCTTCAAATTTTTGCAATAGTGAGCTATTCACGCTAGGAGGTTCTTGAGCCTGGGCATAAGCAACTTAAGCATGGTCGACGCCAAAACTCTACCTTACCTTGGGCTAGGTCTGGAAAGACCCCCAATACAACCCAACCTAACCAGGTTGTTGCCCTACTCGCAAGAAGGCCACCATGTGTAATTGTTTTGGTTACTCCCTCCGTCCCATAATAAGTGTCCACTTCCATTTTGCACAGTGTTTAAGAAAGTTATATTATACTCTACCTTACCTTGGGCTAGGTCTGGAAAGACCCCCAATACAACCCAACCTAACCAGGTTGTTGCCCTACTTGCAAGAAGGCCACCATGTGTAATTGTTTTGGTTACTCCCTCCGTCCCATAATAAGTGTCCACTTCCATTTTGCACAGTGTTTAAGAAAGTTATATTATACTCCCTCCGTTCCAAAATAAGTGTCCACCTTTCCTTTTTTGGACGTTCCAAAATAAGTATCCACTTTCTATTTTGGACAAAAATGTGTGGTTAATAATGTGCCACCCCAAAAGGTGAATAAACATCCACCACAAGTTAATGTTTTCTTAAACTGCGTGCAAAAGGATAGTGGACACTTATTTTGAAACGGAGGGAGTATTAATTTTTTTGGTTCATTAAAGAGTCACTTTCCAATTTTACCCTTGGATGTGATTGGTGTTTGGCTATTTGCTTGTTTTGGGACCACACATAAATGCTACTTTGTCTTTATTATAAGGGTAGTTTTGGAAAGTAAAAATTATATACCAATTTAGGAAAGTGGACACTTATTTTGGGACATTTAAAAAAGGAAATGTGGACACTTATTTTGGGACAGAGGGAGTATTATAAACATGCGTGTAGCAAGCTACCATTAATCAACTCCACTTGTGAGGCCAACTGTTGACTGAAAAGGTATTGTACACGTGCAACCATATACACACAGGCCTCATTTGGCAGGCCAGATAAAACTATCGGATAGGACAGGATAAGGCAGGTTCGAAAGGATAGTAATCATGTCAGATACGCTGTTATGCTATCATGTGTTTGGAACGTGTTGGATAAAACTGTTGGATAAGATGTCATATCCTAATCCTGTGTTTGGTCGTGCCCAGATATAAGTCCTGGATAATAACTAAATCTACTTAAGAAAAAAAGAAAAAGAAAAAAAAAATGAATCTGGGAAGAAAAAAAAAAGATGTGAAAATGAAAAGGAAAAAAAAAAAGAAATGAAAAAGAAAAGAAAAATGAAACGAAACTGAAAAAATAAAGAAATAAATAACGGATCTGGAAAAAAAGAAAAAGATCTAAGGAGAAAAAAAAAGATCTGAAAATGAAAAAGAAAAGGAAAAAAAAAACAGATCTGAAAATTTAAAAATAAAAAGATCTAAAAATGAAAAAGAAAAAAAAAAGGATCTGAAAATGAAAAAATAAAATAAAAAAAAAATTCTATGTAAAAAAAAGATCTGAAAATAAAAAATAAAAAAAGATCTGAAAACAAAAAAAAAATAAAAAGAGTTTTTTTGTCCCAAGAAGTTATCCCAAACTCCCAATCCCACCTAATACCTCTCACCCCCCCCCCCCCCCCCCCCCCATGGGTTAGAGTTATCCCACTCTCCATGGGATAAAAACCTAGATCAAGACTATCCCAAACTCCTGTCCGGTGGCGCCACCAAACCCCGGATAGGATAAAAGTTATCCTATCTTGCCGCATATACAAACATCCACAAACGTGCATGTACATGTATGTATGCAGCGGAACAAAACAAATGAAGACAAAAAGAAAGGAACCAAAACGACCACCAGAGATAAAGCAAACAACGCAGGTGTAATTCCATTTTCTGCACTAAATAAACAAAAGCAATCATAAAGATAAAAAGAAACTTCAAAGAAAAAACATAACACTGATTGTCCAAATATCCTTGTCAATTCTTATATTTACTTCTCATGCTATTTGTTAAAATTATATATGCTACTAGGTGCAAGGATTCTTAATTTACCAATGCCATGCTACAATATAGACCATTGTGACTCTACTCGTTTTTTTTTTTTTGCTACATATTGCCAAACCTTACAAGGTATGGTCCCCATGTGCTCCAGCGTGGGACCCATGTGGAATCTACATGGGGTCCATTGTAATCAAAGGCCAGAATTGTTGGGTGTGGAAAAGTGTGTGGAAGTGTGTGTGTGTGTGTGTGTGTGTGTGTGTGTGTGTGTGTGTGTGTATCATTACTCTTTCAGGAAACAAATATCAAACATACCCAGAATAACCACCTCCATGCAGGCAAAAAACTACTGGTCCCTCTTTTCCCGCCTCGTATACATGAAAAACCTGATGACAAGGCAAGACAATATGCTCACCCGAAATATATATATATATATATATATATGAAATATTCAAATGTAATGCAAGAATCACAAAGAAAGGTATCACTAACATCATTTGAATTTGGGATGCAAACATCATCCTCTTTGTCAAAATATCCCAACCAATCTAAAGGTGAGTACTTTTGTGAAGAAGTCCTGCAAGAAAATTTAGAAAAACACGGAAACAAATAAGAACACATGCGGATATGATGACATAGACACAATACAGCAACATGGAAAATTTAAAAAAAAAAAAAAAAAAATTACCACATGGACTCCAGAAAATGATAATTATACAATATGTCTACGATCACACGTGGTAACAAAAATTACAGCATCTATAGTAAAGTTAAAATGCTAGTTTTCTTTAAGTTTCAAAAGATCTTAATTACTTCCGATTTCGAAAACCTACTTAAGTTCATAATTCTAAGTACTCGAATTTTGTAAAGACCTATTCTGCTTCCATTGACCCTTTTTCTTATTTCCAAATACCTAAATTATCGTTCTAAGAAGCCTAATTATCATCATCATTAAAAGGCCACAATGACTTTCAACTTCTATCTTCTTCTTCTTCTTTTTCAAATTTCAACAATATTATACTTACCAGTGTACCTAAGGTTTATCCGTCATGTCTCTTACGCGTGTTTGAAAAAAAAAAAAAAAGGGACAAAAGTTTTGGTTTGTCCGACACGTATCATACACATCTACATGTCCTTCTAGGAGTGTTTGTGCTCCATAGATGATATATGTTAGATATAGATCTTCATTAAAAATCAAAAGATCTTTAAGTTTCAAAAGACCCTATTTACTTCCAATCTCGAAAGCCTAGTTTGATTTCAGAATTCTAAGTACTCTAAGTTTTTAACGACCTGCTGTGCTATCGTTGACCCAATTCGTTCCTATTTCCAAATACCTGAATTATTAGTCCAAAAATCCTAATTACCAACATCATTAAGAGACCACAATAACTTCCAACTTCTACGTTGTTTTTAAAAATTCCAACAATATTATACTTAATCTAAGTATCAAAGTGTATCCGTCATGTGTATTACGCGTGTTCGAACAATATAAGAAATAAATAGAAAGACATAAGTTTTGGTTTGTCCGACACGTATTAGACACGGATACATGTCCTTGTAGGAAGTGTCTGTGTTTCCTAGACAGTAAATATCAGATACAGATCTTCATTAAAATCAAAAGATGCATTACAGAAAATAGAAAGGAAAGAATCGTGTACCTATACTATCTTAGACACTCTCAAATCACGTAAACATCCTAATTGTTAAGCAGGGTAGTCAACATGAAATGTTTCTGAGAGAAAACATATTAGATTTATGATCTCACTATTGACAAATTTGCTAATGAATTATACCAAACCAAGCCTTGTGTCCCAATCAATTGGGGTCGGCTGTATGAATCATTTTTCTCCATTCTGCACGATAGAGCTATATGCTCATTTAAATTATATATACATATCTTGTTGCACTACATACTCCCATATCAGTCTAGGTCTGCCCCTCCCTCTAACCATTTCAGGCACTACGATGCTATCACTCTTTCGCACAGGTGCGTCTACAGGTCTTCGTTGCACATGGCCAAACCATCAAAGTTTATTTTCTCTCAAATTATCCTCCAATATGTGACACACTCCTACAGTCTCTCGAATGTACTCATTTCTAATTCTATCTTTCCTAGTCTTACCACACATCCATCTTAGCATCCTCATCTCAGCTACGCTCATTTTGCTAATGTGTCGTTTCTTAGTTGTCCAACACTCTGTCCCGTAGAGCATAACTAGCCTATTAGTTTTCCTATAAAATTTTCCTTTCAATTTTGCTGGTATTCTCCGGTCACATAATACTCCGGAAGCGCTCCTCCACTTAAGCCAACCTACTTTAATTCTATGGGTCACGTCATCACCAATCTCTCCATCCACAAGAAGAGAATTCTTTCTATTAGCCGCTAAAAGCTGATTGATCTATTGATCATTGAACCTAGATAGCGAAAGTGTTCCCTCTTTGGGATCTCCTGATCTTCAATCTTCACTGCTTCATTATCTATACTTTCACTATTACTAAAACTACATTCCATGTATTCTATTTCCGTCCTACTTATCTTTAGCCCCTTTGTCTCCGGTGCTTCTCTCCAAGCTTCCAATTTACTGTTAAGTCCCCCTTTAATCTCATCAACCAAGACAATATCATCTACGAACATACACCATGGCACCTCATCTTGGATATGTCTAGTCAATTCATCCATAATTAGGGTGAATAAATAAGGGCTTAAGGCCAAACCTTGGTGCAGGCCTATGGTAATTGGGAATTCGCTTGTTTCCCCGGCTGGTGATCTAATTGTAGTAACGGCTTCATCATACATATCCTTCACCACGTCAATATAACCCTTGGTCACTCCCTTATTCTCTAGTACCCACCAAATTAAATATCTGGGCACCCTATCATAAGCTTTCTCTAAATCAATAAAAATCATATGCAGAACTTTTTTCTTCTCTCTATACTATTCCATTAGTCTCCGAAGTAAATAAACTGCTTCCATTGTTGACCTCCCATGCATATATCTAAACTGATTTTCTGACACTGATGTTGCGCCTCTTAAGCGATGCTCCATCACTCTCTCCCACAGCTTCATAGTATGGCTCATCAACTTAATACCTCTATAGTTGTTGCATTGTTGTACATCTCCTTTATTCTTATATATAGGCACTAGAATGCTCTTCCTCCACTCATCAGGCCTTTTTCTAGTCATTAAAATCCTATTAAAACTTTTGTGAGCCAAGATGCCCCCGCATCTCCCAAGCATTTCCAAACCTCAATGGGGATCCCATCTGGTCCTATGACCTTGTTGGATTTCATCTTCTTCAAAGCAAATTCCACCTCAAACTTCCTTATTCTCCGATAGAATTTGTATTCTCTAGTTTCATCGCAACTACCAGTTTCTTCTTCAATTGCGTTATCCATGTGTTTTTCATTGAGCAACTTCTCAAAATAGCTCTTCCATCTTTCTTTAATTTCTTCGTATTTCACTAAAACCCAAGAGTCATCACTTTTTATACACTTAACCTGATTAATGTCTCTTGTTTTCCTTCCTCTCGACTTAGCCAGCTTATAAATACATTTTCCTCCCTCTCTTGTCTAGCTTGGTGTAGAAGTTGTCATAGGCTTTCATTTTAGCAATTCTGATTGTCCTTTTAACCTCCTTATTTGCACATTTATAGCTCTTGAAGTTTTCCCCACTTCTATCCTTTTGCCACTTCTTTAAGCAATGCTTTTTGGTACCATGATACCAAAAACTAACCAAAATTTTATAGGAGTGGAATAAAACCACCAAAGTTCAGAATTTTAGACTAAGTGATCGAGACACTTACGTTCTCTTCAATGGATTAAATAGATATAATAGCACTCTCATTTTTTGGGTCTTATTTTCAAAAAATAAATGTGTATCTTATTTTTATTGCTAATGAAATTTTAGCCTCCACTCATGCGAAAGTCTTATTGCATCCCACTCTAGCTCAAGGACGAAGATAGCTGTTGCATATATGATCTTTAGACCTTGTAGAACCTCCAACCATAGTTTAATATGACATGAAAATATCTGCATTATGTGTTTATAATTGCAGAGAGAGAGAGAGAGAGAGAGAGAGAGAGAGAGAGAGAGAGAGATGTTTTGTGTTTGATGTGTCATCAGACATCTCTTAAAATTTGGAGTATTTGAGTGAGTATGAATTAATTAATATCTATTAGGTGATGGTTTCAGCTCAGAATCCTTATCTCTGAGGTGGGGTCGTTGTTTTCCTATCAATCCTTGGATCCACAAATTAAGACTTGTGAATTGGAGCAATTTTACTACTACTGATATGTAATTTAACTTAGAAATAGGAATGAATGTTGCACAACATGAAATTGATCCCAAGACCAAACAACAATGTTCCTCTGCAAAAGCCACCTTCCAACCTTAGTCAAATTTGCACTGCACCGGTTAAACCTACCTAAACTACATGCAATTGGTGTACTAAGCTCTCATTGGCAAGTCTAGGATGGAAGAAAAGGTGCAATAAACTCACAATGGCTTCAACTATCAAAACCAAAGTTGCAATCCTTAACCTCAAAGTCCTCAACCATGCTATAGCTTCATTTCCTATAGGGGATGTGTTTGGCAGAAAATTTTGATAGCATCATCGGCGTGGTGCTATTGATCGGGCGTGCTAGGGGCTTTGTACGAAAGACCCAAACATGTACACCAAACTTATCCCTATAAGTGCGGTGTATGGGAATAGTGATCAGGCGATTGTATTAAGGAAATAAGGAATTACCCTTAGTAGAAATCCTCAAATAGTACTGAAGCGCACAAGCTTGAAAATGGTGAAAATAACAATAAAGCAAGGCTTTTGGAATTAGAAATTTATTGCATGAAATATATTGCAAGGAAATAAAATTACATAAAGTAATTAAAAGAGGAAGAACACTTAAAGGAAATGCTAAAAAGCTTATGTGGAGCAAAAGAGAGCTACTGGAATGTAAACTAAAAATGGATGTTTTTTTGGAGAAGTGTTTGGTTGTGTTGAGTTGTTGGAGAGGATTCATCCGTTTGAGGGGAACTGTATATACCGAGGGATAGGAGATAATTTGGTCCAATGATTGCTTTCCTTCGTCGCTAAGCCTTCTTGGGACTCACAGTAGCATTACAGCTTGTAATCATTCCTGGGCCCACCATATGCCAAGAGATGCATGCATATTAAGCCCGATCATCGGTCTGGCTTACTATCCCGATGAGTGTTTGAATCAGTGGTGGCTTTTGGAAGCATTGGAGTAGTTTGAACCAAGTCTTTTAACTTACAAAGTTAAAAGTAGGTGGGCCCCATTTAAATCTTTACAAAAATGAAAACTCAGAAGCATTGAGTGCTTTTGTCAAAGCATTCAAGCACTTGGACCCACCAACAATTATGATGGGCGATGACAGCAAGCATTCAAAATGCTTGGGCTGTTTTGTGTTCGGTGTGGAGGCAGTTCGATAGCCTTGACATGCTCAAGGTTCAATTTAACTTCAGGTATCAAATCAACTAAACATGGGCCCACCATGATGGAACACTTGTGTATAGCATCTTCCAGCAAACACTTTCCTAAGGCCATGCCCGATGGCTTCCAAAGCAATGATTATGGCCGATGGTCATTTGCTTGGATGCACAAGCTTGCTGGATCAAATGATGACAAAATGCTATGTTCATCCGCATGAGTTCCAATTGTATGGCAAGGTGTGAGCGGTGGTAATGCCCGATGAGTTTCATGGGCAATTGTTTTTCCAACCATATTTGTCACTTTATATTTTTAAATACCCATGTGTTTGGGTATTTAACATTTGGTCTAGAGGGCAAGTGTCCTTTTAGTCCGAATGCTCACATTCACTCGGTCATGTCTAACACTTGACCAAATGCCCCAAACAATCGGTCATGTGACAAAATGCATATTTTGGGTGCAAACAAGATGTAAGTTTGAAAGAAAGGTAAGAGGAATGGAGAACGTATCCCCAAGGAAAGGAAAGGGACTTCCCCTCTATTTGTTTGGTCAAATACAAAGGGAGGAAAGAACACGAGGCTGTTTCATTATTTTACTATTTTGACCTCAATTTGTATAACAAATATATTATAAAAACGGCTACATGTCCTTAATTCTGATATATTCTGAAGAAGCTTATGTAAAAAGGAGAATGGATAGTCTTGCAAGGTTGAGCTTTCACTCTGTGCTTTGAGTAGAATCACAAAATACATAGATCTTTTTTGTGGAAAACGAGTAGCTTTTCGCCAGATCTTTCCCATTTTTCCTTAAATCTTTATTTGCCCTCCTACAAAATTTAGTGTAAATGAATATTTTCTCCACGCCTCTCTCAACAACTTCCAACCACCAACAAAGAAAAGGAAACTAGGGGGGAGCTTCAGAAGATGGAGGTATAAATTTAAAAATATGCACGTACATATTTCAATATGCATGTTAAGCAAACTCTAGTAGGTATCAATGATTAGAGGATACACACTTGTTGCTGAGATTAATGTGTCTCCATGTGAGCAATAAAACTTTGTAAACTAAGGAACGAGATAAGTAAAAAAAAAAAAAACAGATGTTTGGAGGTTCTACCAAAAGTATGGAGATAGCATGTCCGAAAACTACCCTTTTCACCGTATTAAATTGGGAAAAACACAAATTTGGTGTGAACGAAGGCAATGGTCTCATTTACAAATAGATAATATTTCTATTTTGTTCTGGAAAGTTGTAGTAACAAAACTTTACTGGCATACTAACCTGTTTAAGGAATAGCATGTTGGCAATCTAATTTAATCATTTTCATTCTACTTGCGTATTGGACTGTCTATAGGGCCTTCTTCATTAAGGATTGTAGAATCTGTTTATCATCTAACCTTTTCATTGGTGCGACTGTTGGTTGCACATCATCTAAAAGTTATTTCGACGTCAGATATGCACGGTCTATGTAACCACAACGTCGACCAATGCACAGGGGAATTCAACAAATTTAATTGTTACTTGGACTTCATGCAAATCTACAATTGTCTTCTTGTCATGGTCATAAATGATGGAAGTTTACCTTCAAATAATCGATGAATTAACATTTGGTTGCATTAAGAATTAATGAGTGTAAGCAGAATTTGCTATGTCCAGATTGACTACAATTTATGTGATATTCCCTAATTTCTAATGTCTGAGTGAATGTCTGTAATCCGACCAATTAAAGATAACAAGAGCCACCAAGAAAGTCCTTAAGAAGAACATTACAGAGACCATAAACCCCCTTCGAAGACATAAAAAAAAAAATTAATAATAATAATAAAAAAAAAATAAAAAAAAAAAATTGCAGAAGAAATGGGACCTGAAGAAATAGAGTAAGTTTTCATGTGTCTTATGTCTACTGCTGCCCCCATTTTCAATTGTTTATGTTCGAGGTGAGGGGTTGTACACTAACTAATATAAATAGCATGTGTACGTGAATTATACACAGTTTGCTTTTAAACATAGTGCAGAAGTTGAATAAACAAATCAAAGTCAAACAACAAACAGACACATAATAGCAAAAATCCAATTCAATTTTGCATCAAGACGAGCCCATACGTGAGCACTATATTTTCTTACATGTTTTTGTGGTTCAATTGAAGCACTATAGCAAGATTTGGATTTGGTCCCAGCTAGTGCTGCGCCTGAATCAACATGATTGCCACAATCTGAAGACGGAATTTAGAGCAAATTTAGTTAAATCACGAACTAAAATAAAAAATAAAAAAACAAGGTGAAGAATCATTTAAAAAGCCCAAAAAGTGAAAAGGGAAAAAAAGACACCAAGTTTGCCTCTCACATAATATATGTCATCTTTTATATAAACATAGTCATATAAAGCTCACACACATATGAAGAAGAGAGGGTAAAGAGAAGAGAAGAGAAGATAAAAGAAAAGAAGAAAATTTGAATAGGAAGAACCAGAGTTTGGCAGTGTTCTTTTTAGCATAGCCTTACCAATATTTGTCTTCTTCAGAGGCTGCCAATCTTCCCGTAATTTGCAGCAACCACAGAAGGAAATCTAGGGTTTTAAGGTTCGAAAATCGCTCAATTGTAACCTAAACGGAAATCACAAACGAAAATCAATCAGATGAGAGAGCGAGAGAGAGAGAGAGAGACTGGTGAGTTACATGACGCACCAGCTTCAAATAGGTGAGTGAGTGTAGGGGGGAGGTGATGACACCTTTGCCTCTGAGCAGGATGAAGCACAGAGGTGCGTTGAGAGTCTTGATTGAAGACATCAGAATTTGTAGCTGACTCAATGCATCTGCGCTCTGGCTCTCTCTGAACGGCATCGTTTTGGTTTACTGGTAAGTAGGGTTGGCCATGGGCCGGGCCGGGCCGGGCCGGGCCGGGCTTGCACTAGATACTAAGATTACTCACCTTTGTCCAAGCCCAGCCCAGCCCAGCCCGCATCAGGCCTCAACATGGCTGTCTAAGCCCGGCCCTAAGAAAAATGTCTAAAACCCAGCCCTACACAAAGGCCCGCAAACTAAACTTGCAGAAAAAAAACAAAAAAAAAATCAACAGAATGCTAGTGTTTCCTATATGTGATAGCAAGTCTGACATTTGTTGGTTAAAAAAACAAAAAGTTCTTGACATTACTCTTTCCACATGCAATACCAGCCAATAATAGTGAGAGAGAGAAAGAGATTGATGGTCCATTTCAACATATATATATGTTTGTGTCCAAAACGTATGCAGCTTAAATTCGAGTAAAACCAATAAGACCCACATTTTTCTTTTACACACTGCATGCATTTAATGAACAATCATATATTGAAATGTAAAAAAAACAACACCGACACTTGTATTATGGTCGGGCCGGGCCTAAGCGGGCCTCTTGTGTCATGTCCAAACCCAGCCCGAAAAATTGTTCGGGCCTAAATAATTAGCCAAGCCCATTCTTACGGGCCAACCTCATTGTCTAAGCCCCGTAAAACTAGGGCTAGAATGGACGGGCTAGGCGGGCCAACGGGCCCGTGGCCACCCCTACTGGTAAGCAGGTTCTTCTCTCTCTGTCAATCTCAAATGAAGTACCCCAAAAAAACCAACATGAACTCTTCAAATGGCAGACCGTAGAATAGGATATATGAAGGGTAGAAGCGTCTTTTCGGACATCAACGAACAGTAACTTTATATTTCCTTCTTATATAGTAAGATATAATAGATATAATAAGTAGAGTAACTTAATATATAGTCCTAATATATGCATCTAACTAGAAATATATCATTTTTTAAATGAATCTAGAAATTAGTCCTTGGCCTAATTTAAGGACTAAAATACCCCATGTCATATTTATAGAAATGTATATATATATATATATATAACTATATATGGTAACTAATTTATCATCATTTATTCCACAATCCATACATGCACATATATAAAATGATTTATATATGATAAATCAGTTACCATATATAGTTAAAAACTGAGAAAATATCTCCATATAAAGTCCACAAGCCCAAGAAATTTCTCACAAACTCTTGATAATTTTGCACTATGTATTCAGAACTTCATACTTAAAAACTGAGAAAATTATCAATGAGATTGCGCTAAAATAGAGTGAAATTTCTCACTATATTAATTAAGTATTGAAAATAGTGAGAATTTTATATTTTAATGTATATAACGATGGAAAATTTCTCACTTATACTAGAAGGGTAAATAACCCACTTTTTTAAGACAAAAATAAGCATACACAGAGAGGATTTGATGAGAAATTTATCAATAATTAACAATTTTTTTGAAGAATTCAAAAAAAAAATATTCACCTTTTAAATGGATATGACGAGTGATTTTTCACAAAATAAAAATAAATTTCTGACCTTTTTAATACAAATTTCTCACTTTTTGGTGAGAAATTCTTACTTTTCGAAGAGAAATTCTCACTTCTCTCTTTACACCAGAACTCCAGACTGTGCTTCTCTCGAATTTATGTCTGTGATTCTCTTTCTTGCATCAATCTGTGTCGAAAACTCTGGCCTTCAAGCTTCTCGTTCTCATCCACAACACAAAATTGTTACCAGTCCTGTAGAACCTCCAAAGATGGCACGTTACTCTCTGAATCGTCAACTTCGGTGATGGCATCAGCGTCATTCAGAAGGTAAGGTTGATTGGTAGTGGGCACCAGAAAGTGATTGAGGATCTTATTCAATGGTTTGTAACAGAGAAATTTATCCCTCCAATCAGATACGACTTCTTCATATGCATCGGAAACTCCTTCCCAAACTTCATCTCAACGATGATGATGATGATGAAGAATATAATCCTTTGTGTGATTGTATTTTAGAGAGAGAGAGAGAGAGAGAATTGGAGAGAGAGAGAGAGAGATAAGATCTATGGAGTTACCAGACTTCTCTATTTATCTATCTATATATATATATATAGATAGTTATTTGCGGTTTAAATTTGAAACCCCTAAATTCAAGCTTTATTACTATGCATATATATACATACATATATATATATATGTATGTAACGAATGGCATATTGGTCCATAAAATCTCTATCAAATTGGGAAAAATGACTAAATACTGATTACCTTCCAAAATCAGGGACTAATTACTATACATGCAATCTGGCTAGGATCAATTCCTATTAATGATCCAAAATAGGGACCAAATCTTATTTTTCTATAATAGATATAGTAATAGATTGGTTGGTTTCTTGATTCTTTAAAATCTTAAGGTACATCATATGCTTACACTCCGTTTGGTATGCCACAAAAGAAAAGAATTCATTTGCAACTCTTGTTTGTGGAATTCTTATGTTTGGTTTGACACAAAACAAGAAATGCATTCATTTTGAAATCCACCCAATTCTTGTTTTGGGCCCTTTACAAATCCTATCCAAAATGGTCGGATTCTTCAAGAATTGATTTGGGATTTTTTTTCCCAAACTACCCCTCTCCAATTCATCGTCTCCTTCTCTTGCGGGCTGCGAACCAAGTACTCTCTCTCTCTCTCTCTCTCTCTCTCTCTCTCTCTCTCTCTCTCTCTCTCTCTCTCTCTCTGTGTGTGTTAATATATATACACACAGATTTCTATATATACAAATATAAACAGATTTTTATATATACATATACGTATATACATAGTTATACATATATATTATATATACACACAGAATCTCAATCACCTCTTCTTCTTCTTCTTCTTCGCCTTCTTCGTCTTCTGGTCTGAATGTGGTCTGTTTGGGTAAGGTCTAAGTTTGGGGATTAATATGGGTAAGGTCTATTTGGGTAAGCTTTAATCCAAATTCAATTTTACATACCCAAACAAATCTTAAGAACAATGTAATTTCTAACAAGGGTATTTTAGGAAATAGCAATAATTCTTTTAAATCTTTTCAAGTATATTCTTTTCATTTCTATTTTAAACCAAACAAGAGAATTAGAATAGTAAATCAATTATATTCTTTTCTTTTATGTTCATTCTGTCCAATTCAATTCTATTCTATTTTACAATCATACTGATCGGGAGAGAACAGATCCTAATTATATGCCTTAACTTGCGTTTGTTAGTACCTTTTTTATCCTGTTTTTGTATATTTTTACTTTATTTTCTATTTTCTGACAGGTTTTGGAAGAAATCAAGTAAACCAGGCTAAACAGGGTGAAAAAGCAAGCAAAAAGAAGCTGAAAAATCCACATCGCGCGCGCGACCCGTTCGCGCGGAAATCCAGAATATCGCTCGCGCGACTTCCCAACATCGCGCTCGCGCGACATGTGTAAAAATGGAACTTGTGTATTTCAGTATACTGATGATTCCTACGTGAAAGAAACTGCCTAATTACGTCCAAATTGTAAAATATAGCAGTTTTAGTGCAATTCGGGTTAGGAAAGCTTCCCAAAACTTGTTGTAAATCTATATATACCCTATTTTACTTCAATTAAAGGGGTTGGCAAATATTATACATACAATATACAACCATACTTTCAGCCATTGAAGGGAGGGAAGCAAGGAGAAGAAGAAGAAGACCAAGGATTCCCATGGCCTCCTCCATCAACTACTTGCCATCCATCACTTCCATGGACAGCTAGATCTTAGATCTAGGGTTTCAATGAAACCCTAGCCAAGTAATAGGGAGTTATTTATGTTTTTATTTTAGTTTTATTATGAATGGATGACAGTTACATGTTCCGAGGATTTCTATAAATAAATCGTGCTTCTATTGATTAAAATCATTACTTTCAAAGTTTATTCTTGTCTTATATCTATTTTGACTGTGATGTGCTCAATGATCTATGCTTGCTGTGCTTGTTTAGATTATTTACATATAATGGTGCTTAAATTGAATTGTGCTATCAAGTATCCGAATAGTCCATGCCTAGATTAGACGGATTATACCACAACCCTAGTTTAGTGTGGGATAATTTGTGCTAACCGAAGATGGATTATGTTGGTGCTTGAACCATAGTTATTTTCTTGACGGAGGAATTGGGCTTGTAGCTACAATTCCCCATTATCATCCAACTTAATAAGCTGAAGTAATTCATAAATACCCTTATTATGAAGCTAGTGGTGGATTTGCAATCGTAGGTTCCTTAAACATATTCATAAAAATAATTTTAAATCGCTTTCGTAATTTAGATTTATTTTCATTATTATTAGTTTAATTAAAATTCAAATCCAATTCCGTTTTCTTAATTAGTTAAATTTAGGTTTTAAAATTAAAGTGTTTTAGTATTTCAATCTCTGTGGGTTCGACCTTTACTTTCACTACTACAAATCTTTAGAAAAGTAAAGTATACTTTTATATCGTGATATTGACAACATCAATTTTGACGCCGTTGCCGGGGATTGCAAATTACTACCTTTAGTTTTAGAATCTTAGTTTAGTTAATTCGTAAATATTAGATTAGGTTTTCTTTTCTTATTTTTCGTTTTATTTTGAGTTACTAACTTTTCTTTTTATTTTGTAGTTTCTCGAGTCGTCAAAATTCTAACGTTTTCGGGAGGAATAGCTTTGCGCATTACAGGAGCTTACGCGAATTTTTTTTTTTTTTTTTAAAATAAATTGCTTCTTTTGAAATTCCCTTTAAACCACTGTAAGTCAGGGCGCTGTGACGCACTATTTGCATTAGTTTAGGGTTAGTTGCACTACATTAGCTAGGAAACCCGGGGCGTTGGGCATGACGCAGTCATTGCATTACAGGATAATTTACATGCATCACAATAGTTGAGTGTTTGTTATCTTAGTTGCGAGATTGCTATTTGTTTTGTTTTATTATTTGAGTCAGTTCTTATTTTAGTTTAGTTTTCCTTTTTAAGTTTATGTTTGGTACACGTTCTAGTAAACCAGAATTATTTTCTTTCGATCTTGAACTTGAACGTACCCTTAGAGTTAATCGGACTCCTCAACCGTCATCGTTGTTTCAGGCCGAAATTCAAAGTACACTTAAAAGGTTAAGAAAAACTCGATTTATTGACATAAAACCTATTCCAATGGCCGACGACGGAAATAATGGAAATAATCCTAATATCCCTCCACCTCCTCCACTTATAAATTATTTTATTCCTACGACTTACACACCACAAGCCGGTATCGAATTACCGGAGGCGATAGCATCTCACTTTGAGATAAAATCGTCTACGATCTCGCTACTTCCTTCTTTTCATGGCCGTCTAAATGAAAATCCATATCAAGACTTAGGAGATTTTCAGGATATATGCTCTACTTTGAAAATCCAAAATCTAACTGACGATGAGTTAAAATTGCGGCTCTTTCCATTCTCTTTACGAGACAAAGCGAAGCATTGGCTTCAATCACTTGAGCCAAACACAATTAAAACATGGGAAGCCTTACACAGCACATTTTTACAAAAGTTTTTCCCTATTATGCGTACAAATCAGATAAGGAAATCCATAACAAATTTAGTAATGCAAGATGGGGAGACGCTTTATGACACTTGGGAAAAGTTTAAAGAATTGTTACGCTCATGCCCACATCATCAGGTTCCTAAGTGGCAATTAGTTCAAGTCTTCTATGAGGGGCTTATTCCCTCTATTCGGAATACCGTCGATGCCGTTTGTGCGGGTACCTTCCTACACAAAAGCGCCGACGAGGCATGGAAATTTTTTGAAATGTTAAGCGAGAATTCGATGCACCAAGCTGTGTCAGTACGTTCTGAGGGATACCTTCATCCTAAGCGAGAGGTAAAAGTCGAGTCGAGTCAATCGATTGAGATACAAGAATTAAATAGAAAACTTGACCAACTTATGAGGATGGGAATTAGGTCCAATCCACCTTCTTCAGAAGTATGTGCATTATGTTCTGAACCATCTCATAATATCTTTGCATGTCCTTCTGCATTTCAATTTCCGGAATTTGTTAAGCAACACGTTAATTCTATGCAACAATTTCCACGAAATAATTATAATCCTATGTCGAACAATTTTCCTAACACATATCGACCCCAATATCAACAAAGTCAACACCAACAACCCCCTCCTAATCCTAACCCTCCACGGGTTAACGCTTTCGAGGAGAAGGTGTTGTCTTCCCTTAAAAACATAGAAACGCAAGTCCAAGCACAAGCACAAATAGTGCACTCTCATACACAATCCATTACGAAGCTTGAATCCCAAATGGGACAAATAGCTACTGCGGTGAGTTGTAGAAACGAGGGGAAGTTGCCTGCGCAAACTATTTAAAATCCTAAGGGACAATACAAGAATGGGGGGTCGAGTGAGTAAGTGAATGTCATTTCGACTAGGACAATAATTCGAGATAAGGAGATTGTTGTAATTCCGGATGAGGGTGAGAAAAATAAAAATATAAATTTGAATAAAGAAAAGGGTGAGGACGTGGATAGAGTTAGGAAAGCAAATGAACTGGTCCCAACTAATTATATTCCGAGAATGCCATATCCACCAAACATTGAGGGACAGTCACATTTGTCTAAGAAAGGGTCAAAAATGGAAGATATACTCGAGGTGTTTAAACAAGTAAAAATCAATATTCCATTCCACGATGCTATTAAACAAATTCCCGCTTACGCTAAATGTCTTAAAGATCTATGCACTCAAAAGCGCAAATTATGTAGTCATACTCCGAAAAAGGTCTTTCTCACGGAAAAAGTAAGTTCTATTTTCCAACACGCTACTCTGAAATATAAAGATCCCGGAACACCTACGATTTCATGTGTCATAGGTGACACTGTCATTCATCGGGCTCTCCTTGACTTAGGAGCTAGTGTTAACTTCTTACCTTATCACGTCTATAAACAACTAGGACTAGGTGAACTTAAGCCTACGGCCGCTACCATCCAATTAGCGGATCGTTCAATTAAAATACCTAGAGGAATCGTCGAGGACGTTCTCGTTAAAGTTGATAAATGTTATTACCCTGTCGATTTCATAGTTCTTGATACTGAACCAGTACTAGATGCTAGAAAACACACTCCTGTCATCTTAGGCCGTCCATTCTTAGCCACGGCTAACGCACGTGTCAACTATCGAACGGGGGTAATGAAAGTGTCGTTTGGGAACATGAATCTGAAATTAAATGTTTTTAACGCTATTGATCAACCTCCTAAAGACGACGATTACCTATGTGAGGCGGAGAGTAAGGTAAGACGGAGTATTGAACCTAATATAGGAATAAATACGTGTGAGGAAAATAATATGGTTAGTGATGAGCGGACGAATTTGAATAACCTGGACCCTAATGACGAATTTACTCGGAAGGTGAGAAATCGATGTGAACATGAAAAGGATGAACCGTTGAATGAATTGATACATAGCAATATGGTTTCTACTTACCACCGGGCTCTTCCTGATATCCTAAGGGGTACAAACTCTGAGTTACGGCCTCCTTGAATCTTGAGCTAGAACAGTCTAGCTGAAGACGTAAAAATTAGCGCTTCTTGGGAGGCAACCCAAGCTTGATTTCGTCCGTTTCTTTGATTTTTGCATGATTTTGGGTCGTTTTGGTCTGTTTTTGAGTTCTCTGGACAGGTTTGGGGGTGGAGTAAAGTGATTTTTAATTTATATACATAAAATAAGTAAACTGAGAGAAAATACCATTCTCGCGCGCGCGGCCCGCTCCCGCGAGACGTCGCTCGCGCGGCCCGCTGGCGCGAGAATGTGCCTTAGTGAAATTTTGGTTTACCTTTTTATGAGCTCTCGGGTTCTCCTCGTGCCCGGTTTCTCGCGCGCGAGGTATCTCGCTAGAGCGAATTAAAAAAAAAATTTGGAATTCGTGCGCGCGACGGCCGCTCGCACGATCTCCCATTTTTATGATTTTTTCCTTTGTTTCCTATATCCTTCTCCCCCATCTGTTTGAGTAGTTTTTACTTTTCCGTTTCTGTTTCTTAGGTACTTTTAGATCGAGTCTTTTGTTGTTTTCTTGATTATATTTATATTTTATTTTCTTTTCTAGTTATTATCTTTTTGATTTCATAATTTTGTCCGGTCTTATAGTTTATTTCGTTTCGTTTCGTTTCGTTTAGCTCAGTTATAATTCTTTTAGCTGCTTTTATTATTTTGTTTGTTTTCTTTTATCAAGAAGTAACAGGTAACATTGAACTTTATTGACATATTACCTTTGTGTTCACCTGTTTGTGATTGCCGAGATCAAGGTATTATCGTTCCTTTCTTACCTACTCTCTGTTCTTTCGTTTTATTGTTTCATTGGGGACAATGAAAGGTTTAGATTTGGGGGTATGCACTCACATGCACATTATTATATACACCAAAATTTTGAAATTTTTTTCAATACTTGTGCTTAAATAAACGATGTTACCGACGTTTTTGCAATCTTAATTTGATACTTCTTGTTATGTAACTATGATTGTTATAGAATGGTAAACAAAAGAGAAGATGTAATTAAATAATTTGCTGAAGTCATGTTGAGAGGTTTTAGGTCATGTATCGTCTTAATCGTAGTTTTATATCATAAATTTGCACACAAATTTATGCACTGCACGTAGTCGCTTGAATACATGTTTGATGTGAACTATAATTCGGATTTCTAGATAACACAAGGTGGAGACTAGACCCGGTGAGCTTTTGAGCCTATCTTTTCTTTTTAGAGGGTTATAAATACATTGTGTTTGTCGAATTTCACTTGAAATAGCGCATTAACTTGTTGGTTAGTCTCATTATTCTTGTTTTGGTTGATAGTCAAGTTAAAATATTTGTTACCATGCTAAATAATCTTCCGTTGTAAATGTTGAAGAACCATATAACCATAGGACAAGATTTTAGGCCTTCTTTGTTTTCCACCATTTTGACCTTGTCCTATCCAGATAAATGATAAATTTCTTTAGTTCGGCCTTTGAGCCATTAAATGCCATTTTTCTTTAATTACCATTATCCTGTTTTTGCTCCAATTTGGCCAACTTGGAGTTCACCCCTGAAAGATTGATCAACTTTTAGTGGTGTTAAGGTGATGTGTGATTGAGAAGAAGAAGAAAAAGAAAATAAGATGGTCTTTGGGGTGGTTGCCTTGTTATTTATTGAATATTCGTTTCAAGAGCAACGAGAAGGAAAAGAATAAAGAAAACGACCAATAAAAAAAAAAGAATAAGGTTGAAAAAAAAGAAGGAGAAAAAATTGAAAAGAATGAAAAGAAGAGAATGAGAAGATGAAAGTTGGTAGAAGAGATGAATGAAAGATATCGAACATGCCTTACAATGCCATTCTAAAACTACTTAACAAATCCTTTCTATCATTTTCCACTGTTTGAGCCACATTACAACCTTTGAAAAGTCCTATTTGATCCTAGGAAACATGGTTTGGATATGAAAACGATGGGAGGGGGATTAAAACATGGTAATGATTAATTTTTGTTGACTATTGGCGTCCTATCCATAAGACTACTGTTCTTTCATGTCATGCGTCCTTTTCGAGTCATATGTGAGCATTTCTCGTTTTGAAAACATATTTCATTTACTCACATATTTGAGAAAAATTACACCTATTTATGAGTGTTTCATTTTAAAGTGTAATTGACATTGTGAGATTCGTAGTCGAGACATAGTTAATTGGTTATCCGAAGTATATTCCAAGTTCATGACATGCGCGTGTTTATTTGACTACCATATCACACACGTGCAATTGTATGAGGAACTCTATTGATTTATACGATGCATGTGCTTGGGATTGTTTTTCATGATTTTGGTGGATGTTTCATTATGTTTCTTTATGTTCATTATTCTATTTCAAATCATTGTTTTATAATAAGGAGTATTGACTATTAGTTTTTGTTTTTAATAAAAGTTTTTAAATTTACAAGTTAATAAAGATAGTTGTGGGTGACTTGTTGATGAGAACCCTCACGAGACTTCACTCGTCCGACTAGGGACACCTAGGGGTTTAAAAGGCTTGTTGCATATGCTAAATGCAATCGCGATCCATGCGAAAATGGAATAGATTTATATTAGAAGTTTTATTTTTATTTTAGTTTTGCTCGAGGACTAGCAAAATGTAGGTTTGGGGGTGTGATCGGGAGAGAACAGATCCTAATTATATACCTTAACTTGCGTTTGTTAGTACCTTTTTTATCCTATTTTTGTATATTTTTACTTTATTTTCTATTTTCTGACAGGTTTTGGAAGAAATCAAGTAAACCAGGCTAAACAGGGTGAAAAAGCAAGCAAAAAGAAGCTGAAAAATCCACATTGCTCGCGCGACCCGCTCGCGCGGAAATCCAGAATATCGCTCGCGCGATCCGCTCGCGCGACTTCCCAACATCGCGCTCGCGCGACATGTGTAAAAATGGAACTTGCGTATTTCAGTATACTGATGATTCCTACGTGAAAGAAACTGCCTAATTACGTCCAGATTGTAAAATATAGCAGTTTTAGTGCAATTCGGGTTAGGAAAGCTTCCCAAAACTTGTTGTAAATCTATATATACCCTATTTTACTTCAATTAAAGGGGTTGGCAAATATTATACATACAATATACAACCATACTTTCAGCCATTGAAGGGAGGGAAGCAAGGAGAAGAAGAAGAAGACCAAGGATTCCCATGGCCTCCTCCATCAACTACTTGCCATCCATCACTTCCATGGACAGCTAGATCTTAGATCTAGGGTTTCAATGAAACCCTAGCCAAGTAATAGGGAGTTATTTATGTTTTTATTTTAGTTTTATTATGAATGGATGACAGTTACATGTTCCGAGGATTTCTATAAATAAATCGTGCTTCTATTGATTAAAATCATTACTTTCAAAGTTTATTCTTGTCTTATATCTATTTTGACTGTGATGTGCTCAATGATCTATGCTTGCTGTGCTTGTTTAGATTATTTACATGTAATGGTGCTTAAATTGAATTGTGCTATCAAGTATCCGAATAGTCCATGCCTAGATTAGACGGATTATACCACAACCCTAGTTTAGTGTGGGATAATTCGTGCTAACCGAAGATGGATTATGTTAGTGCTTGAACCATAGTTATTTTCTTGACGGAGGAATTGGGCTTGTAGCTACAATTCCCCATTATCATCCAACTTAATAAGCTAAAGTAATTCATTAATACCCTTATTATGAAGCTAGTGGTGGATTTGCAATCCTAGGTTCCTTAAACATATTCATAAAAACAATTTTAAATCGCTTTCGTAATTTAGATTTATTTTCATTATTATTAGTTTAATTAAAATTCAAATCCAATTCCGTTTTCTTAATTAATTAAATTTAGGTTTTAAAATTAAAGTGTTTTAGTATTTCAATCTCTGTGGGTTCGACCTTTACTTTCACTACTACAAATCTTTAGAAAAGTAAAGTATACTTTTATATCTTGATATTGACAACATCACATACCAAACGGAGTGTTAGGCATTTTAATGTATCATTTGTTAATGGCTAGTAGCGAGTAGTTATTTTATTTCAAATTTTTAGAATATAATTTGGTAGTGACACTGTCTTGCTTTTTTTTTTTTTTTTTTTCTATCATTTGGTTTAGCATTCTCGTGTCAACGCATAAGTGTCAGGGTCTTTTTTTTTTTTTTTTATGGAAAGTTCATGGGTCTTTAATATTAACTTTTTCAATATATCATTTATTAGTAATGGTGGTTACACTAGATACTTGGTTGTACTATATAGCCTTATCCAATATTTTAGTCCTTGTGGGACCCATGGAGTATATATATATATATATGTGAGTTATAAAAGATAAGGGCTAAATGCATTTTACTCACTGTGGTTAGGTCTGTTTTCACTTTACCTCATGTGGTTCAAAAGTGGACACTTAACCCCTCTTGTGGTTTCGGACTAAAGTGAAACTGCTAAGATTTCTCTCAAAACTGATAAAAAATCTAAAATTGGCCAAAAACATTGACACTTAGCCCCCATTGTGAGGTTAACTTTGGGGTTAATCTCCTATGTGGGGATAATCCTGCCATTTAACCCACATATGCGGGGCTAATTTTTAACACTTAACCACTTTGGGATTTTGGGGTTAACGCCTATGTGAATTTAATTTTGACACTTAAACTCTCATACGTGGGGCTAATTTAGCACTTAATCCCCATGCGAGTTTATTTTGAGAGAAATCTTAGTAGTTTCACTTTAGTCCAAAACCATAAGGGAGTTAAGTGTCCACTTTTGAACTAAGGGGGGTTGTTGTAAAGTGGAAATGGGCCTAACCATAGGGGGTAAAATGTATTTAAACCTAAAGATAAATGGTTAAGATTGGATATAGGCTTTATAATCATTGGTTTAAGGGTTGTTTGACTTTTGTCTAAGGAGTTGTTTGGCTTAAGGATTGTTTGGCTTTTTGTCTCTAGAGCTGTTTGGGTTAAGGTTTGATTGTCTTTTGTCTTTTGGCACAATGGTTGTTTGGCTTTTGACTTAAGAGTTGTTTGCCTTTCACTACACTAGATTGGCCGATTTGTCACTGCTCTAGGAGGTGACAAAGGGACTTTGTCACTGCTCTAAACGAGTATAGAAATGTGTGGAAGCTTATAAAAGATAGTAGAAGCCTATAGAACTTTGAAGATCCTAGACTTGTATGGAAGCATATCAAATCCTTTGGAGTGTTTTAGGGATGTCTTGTATATTGTAGAGAATGTAAATATCTAGGATAGTTATGTAGAGATAGTTCTAGATCAATCTAGTTCTAGATAAATGTAGTTCTAGAATATGTTTATAATGAGGTAGAAAGTTTCTAGAGTATGTTTTAAAACGTTCACCATTTGTATTGTGGTTCCTATAAATAGAGGAGGCCTCATTTTCCCAATGCATCCACCAAGAGAGCTATCCCACCAAGTTGTAAAATTTTCTCTGGAGTAATATAATCTAAATTCTCTCAAACTCTTGTGCTTGGGTTCTAGGCTAATTTAGCATCACTAGCTCTGGAAAAGTTGTAGTAACAAAACTCATAAAATTGATGAGGGTGCCATTCTGTCTACTGTTTACGAGAACCTTAGGGCCTGTTTTGGAATGCTTACTGACACGACTAAAAAGTTGTGCGCTCTTGTGCAACACCCAAGTGTAGATGATCGTGCAAGTAATATAGTACTGGAAGTCCAGGTCGATCCCACAGGGAAGGTTGAAAATTAATTACCTAGATTAAACTCTAAAAAGAAAAAGAAAATTTAATGCTTAAGGAAACTGTAGAACACGGAGTTCTACGATTAACAACTATTAGAATTAAAAGCAACTAAATTACTTTAAACTGATGATTATCTAGTTAACTAGAACGATATTTTAAAACTGGTTTTCTTAGTAAAAGGGAAGTGTTGGGATCACGCGAATCCACAGTGACCTAGCCATCTACCATGCAATTGCGTTAAAGCTCATTGGAGTGCATCTTCTACAGTATTCCGTATTTTTCTAAAGGTAGAGAATCCGTAGCCCTTTCATGATCGGGACTATATCATCCAAATTAAGTTCGAAATACATGAAAGTGGTTTAAAACAATAGTTAAGACTCGCACCTACAATGGTGTTAGCATTGATGGTGGTTTGCAAAAGATATTGAAGAAAAATGCTTTAAGACCTCAAGTTTAGAGACTGTTTTGACAAACTGAGCATTTGGGAACAGTTTATTAACAAATCTGTGAAACAGAAAGTCCAGGAATACTGTATTGACTGTTCTCAAGAATCAAAAAGTTCGATCGATCGACGCGCTTTCGATCGATCGAACATCTTCATCTCTCGATCGATCGAAATGTCTTCGATCGATTGACTATATCTCTGTCTCGATCGATCGAACTAACTTTGATCGATCGAACACATGAATTATTCTGGTGCATGGCAGAGGCTTGAAATCACAATTTCATCGTGATTTCCCAACCTGGGGACTACTCAGACATGGTCTGGAGTGTCACAGATGCGTTTTTAACGTAAAGATCCATTAACGTGTTGTTTGGTTGTGATTTAAACATGAAATCTCTAAAAACAAATAATTTAACACTACCTAACATGCAAAGCTATGATTCTAACAGATGAAACTACGATAACTACTGACAGAATGTAAATAAAACAATATAAAGTAACCTGGAATGCTGAACTATTATTAAACTCTAAAGAATCTAAGCCAAAACAATGAGGAATCTTGATAAACCTACAAAAACAAGGACACACTCTCTACTCTCTATATAAAATTGATAAAAAACTGAAAGTGGGCGTCATCTAAGACGTATACAATACGACTATATATACAAAAACCTAAGGCTAAGGTTATATCTCCCTCTCTACTGCGTGAGCGTTATTTATGATAAAAGCCATGTTCGATCGATCGAACATAACTCGATCGATTAAACTTCTGGGATCTTCGAGCACTTGAACTGCATTCGATCGATTGAAGCCTCGATAGCTCGAGACCTCTTCGATCGCTCGAAACTCTCTTTTTGTGTTTGAATTGTCTTCATTGAAACCAAGCACTTCCTTTTATCTTGCTTATTCAATTCTTCACACAGCAACAGTAATCTGCACAAATAACCACTAAAACAATACCACTTATCATAGATTAATCATATTGTGTAAAAACTGGCATTGTAATTCAAATTGCAGATAAACAAGGGAATTGTAAACTAATTCAGTGTATTTTCTTCTTTTAGCGCGGTTGTATTTTACAAATACCCCCGCTTGTCACTTACAATAGGATCTGGTTCACTCTCCATCTCACCTTCAATCTAGTTTCTATGAGAATTAAGGTTATGTTGGTTTGACAAAGAACCACTTTCAAGAGAGTGAAAGAAATGACATTTACCGAGCACTTAAATTTATAAAGTCGTTGAATGGTTCTCTGCCTTCCCAAACAACCCCTAAGCAAGGATTGTAGGTAACTACTTCCAATTGACAAGTCTTTTATTTTGATCAACATTGTGTTATCCTCAACTCAGTGATTCTCCAAGGTGCCTAAGGAGTAAAACAAATTAGCACCTACTTTACCCAAGAACTAACTAGTGTTGATAAATATATAATCCAACGCCATGCATTTTGCTACTATCCCTCTTTAAAGGAAATTAATCAGCTCATTTTTCAATGCAATGAATCAAAAGTTTATTAATTCCTTGTCATCCATAGAACATAAAAGAAGATTTAATTGATTTCTAACAAGTGAGGCCATAACATTTAGCCTCGTCCCACTCTATGTATCCTTAAACGTGTGTGCTTAACATGCATAAAACAAAACGAGTTATATAGAATACACACCTATTGATTGTGATTTAAACTAAAATACAAATACACTTGCTTTTTTATTCATCAAAGAAATCATATAGAAAAATGATCATTTGTGAAAAAACAAAATGTACACCCAAGTAAGTTTTTGATCATGTGGTGTAATGAAATCAATAAAGTAGCGAGACATAAGAATAGGAATCAAGAAATCAAATACCTCAAAATGGAGACTTTTTTTTAATTTCGGGAATGAATCAAAAAATAAAAGGGACATGAAATTGAGCAGAACATAGAGGAAGGACTCACTGAGTTGGGGGACGAGCAGGAACAGATGAAAAGGCAGACACATTCCGAGTGGGCAGTTGTTGTTGTTGGTTTTCCCGTGAGGTCTCTTCAGGAAGTGAAGCCAGGTTTGAGGTGGATGAAGAATCCATTTGTCGATTTTCAGTAATTTCCTCAAGTAGAAGGATTGCCGATCACTTTTCTCTGCAGTGCAGCCTATGAGGACTCCCTCAAATTCACAAAATGAGGACCTCCTTCAATAGCCGTTGGATTACACCACAACCATTTAGATCAACTTTAGGTAAATACGGAGTAAAAAGTAAAAACAATTACCCTTTTTTTAAGTTATTAAGAAACCCACCCAACCCATACCCTCATACCCATATCCATTTGCATGTCTCTCATATCGAAGGAAGTTCAGCACTCAGCATGGCGGCTCTTCTAGCTCACGTAGCAATGGGCTTTTTTTTGTAATTTTTTTTGGTGCTAAAATCAGACACAAGCCACACACCTCACAAGAGAGTAGAGAGAGAAAGACGTGAAAGGGAGCCCAGAGAAGAGAGTATAGAGAGAGAGACGAGTCAGTTTTATTCAAAGATCGTGAAAGAAAAAATGCGAAAAGCGCAGAGCAAATGCACGAGTTAAGCGGATAAACTCCGTACAGGTTTGGAGTTCAATATCGGAGATCATGTGCTACTCAAAGTATCACTAGTAAGAGGCCTTATCAGATTTGTCCAGAAGAGAGGAAAGTTATCGCCGCATTTCATTGGACTTTTCGAAATCCTTGAACATGTAAAAAGGTTACTGACAAACACTGAATATTGCACATTCATGTGCCAATATAATAGATATAGTGCTCATTTAATCTCCCAAATCCCTAGTTTTACATGCATATTTGAATTAATATAATTTAATGGTGATGTCACTCAAATGCGTGTAATTATATGTTTTTACATATTTTATATGTTTAGGTAACAATGAAGTGAAATAAAGGGAAGGAAAAAAGTAGCAACCACACCATAGTAAATCTCATACATAGTGTTAGTCAAAATTGTTAATAGTGAATATCATAAAGTTTCAACAAAACAAGACAAAGAAAAAAAAAACTATGGAAATGTATATGCATCAAATGTCCCGACAACGACATTGATGCATATACACCTAAATTATGTATCAAGGTTTTGGAATCTTCCTCTTTTTCTTCTTCTCTTTCTTTTTTATTTTAATCTGTTTCTCTCTCTCCCTCTCTTTTCTCTTTGCAGGTAGACTGACACAGGATTGAAATACTGTCCAATGGAAAGAAAAAAAGGGTCGAAGAAGAAGAAAAAATGCCAAATGGCGAAGTGAATGACGAATTCACAACAGAATTCGTCTATAAATTAAGGCAAACCAACGAGAGAAAAAAAGGAGCAAACACAAGCATCACAATAGTTTACAATCACTGAGAGAGAATAGTTTTGGGAGGTTATCATGTGAGCACTTCATATTGTCCCTAGAAATAGAAAACTGTAGTTTTTCTTTGCCTTTTCTAGTTCTAGTAGTTGTAAAAATTTGCTTTTACGTAATTGATGATTTCATGTTCAAAAATATGTAACAAAACTTTGTGTACTATATTTCCCAAATTAAAATATTTATTTTCTTGTAGGACCTTTGTCAATTTATAGTAGTAAAATATTCCTATTAAAGTTTAGATTTAATATTTTTAGTCTAGTAGTACTTATAGTTATCCCCTAAAATAGTTTGAAACCCCGAATTTTCAGTTTTTATAGCAATATTTCCATTCACTAGAAGACGAAATTTTGCAATTAATGCCAGATTTCTTTATTACATAGTTGTTATAATCACCTACCAAAGCCCCAAAGCACACCCTTTCCATATCTCACTCCCAAATTAGATTCGGATTTGGTTTGGCCTTGCTTATGTTCTTGGAGTTCAACCACTGTGACCCCACAAGAATTCAAAGTCAAAGGTTTAGTATTTTATTTTTGGTTCAGTATTTCCATTTATTTATATTTTATTAGCAGTTGTACTAAACTTTGGTATTTTGCAGATTCCACAAATTCAACCCCAACTTATGTTAAGTGAAGACAAAGTATATTAATATTATATTTTACTCTTACCTTTGTGTTATAACCTTAATTTTAATTGGACAGTCACTGTTTATATCTATTTAATCTTTCTTTAAAAGGTTATTTAGAAGATAGTTTTAATTCCAAAATGGTAGGCTAAAACTTTAATTGGGGTTATGCAATAAAAATTAGAAACCACAGCTTCTGTACACTAATATTAAATGGGCAAATTTGTCTAGATAGGTTGTTTTTCCATTTATGGCTAAAAATATCTATGTATCTATAGTTTATGACCATTTAACATGTTTATGTACTATGGCTATATTGGACATAAAAAGATTACATATTTGAAATAAAAATCTAATTATGTGAATTGTCAAACTATGCCTTTTGTCATAAAAAACACCTAGCATACTCAAACAATTCATTTAACAAAATTAATATTTCAAGTATGTGCTTATATATATATATATATATTTTCTACCCACTAATGGACAGACAATTGTGTAGTGGCAGAGTGGTGGGGACTGGGAGCCGAATAACCCACGTCCGCGGCGGGTCACGGTTCGAACCTGGCTACTGCCCAATTGTCTTTTTATTTTTCCTTAAACCAAACGACGTCGTTTCATATCAAACCTGACACACTTGATATGACCTCGACTAGTAAAAGTTTATTTTCAAATAAAGAATGACTCTGCGGTCTTAAATTCCAAATCCTTTTCAAAAGCATAGAAGTTGTGTGATCTATGGTTGGTTTTCATATTCCCAATTCCTTTAAATCATTTCTCTCAAGTTAATTAATATTTCCTATTTTTTTAGATAACTTATATTAAATATTTGTATTATTTCCATCTTTCGCTTTAATAAAATCCAAAAAGTTCATTTCATGAAAATCTAGCTTTTATTTCTTTTTCTTTCTTTTCTTACTAGTATCTTAATTAATTTATTTTGCACTGTTAAAACCTTTACCGTAAACTACTTAGAAAAAAAAATGCTTTTTTTATTGCAAAAATATAAAAACTAGTAGTTTGGGAAAAGCCCCAAAAATTCATCATCTTTTATTTTCTTTTTAGTGACAAAATAGTTACTGCCTATTTTTGTTTTCTATTCCCTGTGGGTTCGACCTGGTCTTCCAAAACTATATTACTTGTACGATCACCTACACTTGGGTGTTGATAAGAAAACGCGTCAATAGGATATCGTCAGTTGCCTATAGACTCACGTTGCTACCAAAAATGTTAGTAGTGCACAACATATTTCATGTTAATATGTTGAGGAAGTGTGCTCACAATCTGAATCACGAGATTAACTTTGAGGATATAGAAGTAAATGACAATGTATCTTTCAACGAGAGACCGGTGAGATTCTAGATTGGGGAGTCAAGAAACTGAGGAATAAGGAAATTTCATTAGTAAAGATTCAGTGGAAGTATCATGACGAATAAAAAGCTTCCTGGGTTGTTTAGTGACACTTAGCTCAGATTTCGTGGATGAAATCTTTATTTAGTGGACGAAATCTTTATTCAGTGGAGGATGATGTAATACCCGCTTTTTTGCTATATTTTGACATGAACATGTATATATATATATATATATATATAAATGAGATTCAATTGTATTGCCTTAATCTTTCTTGTAAAGCCCCAACCAATCAATTGAACTTCCATTCAATCGATTTCCATGATTGCCTAACCAATCGATTGTCCTTAACCGCCTATCCCCAATCGATTGAACTTCACCCAATCGATTGGACGGGATTGAACTTGGACTCCAAGTTTACTTTGTGTGGGTGTGGTTGCATCTCTTCCCTTATATATATGTCTCATATCCATACATATATATATATATAATATATAGGTTTGGCTATGTTTGAGAGAGAGGCAAGATCAATATATACACACACATATACACTCTCACACACACTCACTATGGGAGAGAAGAAGCATAAGAAAGAGAAGAAGAATGAGAAAAAGAAGCAGAAGAAGAAGAAGAAGAAGAAGAAGAAGAAGAAGAAAGAAAAGGAGAGAGAGAGAGAGAGAGAGAGAGAGAGGGGAGAGAGAGAGAGAGAGAGAGAGAGAGAGCTCACCAATTACCATTGAGCACAGCCACCACAACCCAAACTTCTGTGAGTGTTACTCACTTGGTAACCTTAGTATATACTATATTTATGTGTTTTGATAAGAAAAAGAGACCCCAAATGTATTGTGCGTATTTAAGTTTGTCTCTGCCAGTTTCTGGGAAGAAGACGTTGTAATACTCGTAATTTTGTTGTAATTATAATGTACATGTATGAGATGAGATTCTATGTTATTACCTTGTCTTTACTTTTTCTTTGTTGAACTTTGAGGTCCAATCGATTGCCTTGGTTTCCCAATCGATTGCCATTCTTTGAGATCCAATCGATTGCCACTTTGTCAATCAATTGCAACTTACCGCCTTAGTCCCAATCGATTTCCACCTGAGCCCAATTGATTTCCCCTTTCTAAACTTGGTCTCCAAGTAGATCTACGAGCATAGCAACACCTATTTGTATTGCATGTGTATTTGCCCATAAATATGACCCCAAACTCGTCCTCAGTCTATTTGGTTAAACTCTCTTGAGTTATACACCTATACATACACATATCTATACATATATACATGTTTATTCACATCTATACTCATATTCACACACACTTTCAAGAAGAGAAGGAGAAAGACAGAAGGAAGAGAAGGGAAAAAGTGAAAGAAAGAGATAGAAGATAGAGACAGAGAAGGAAGAAGAAGAACCCACCATTAAAGCTTCAAGTTCAAACTTCTCAAGCACACCACCACCCCTACATACACAAGTGAGTTCTCAAACTCACTTAGTATCTATATTGGACATTTTTATGAGCTTTTGTGTAAAGAAATGGAACTTCCAACGTGCATTTTTAGTTCTGGATATTTCCAATACGTTTATGTGAAGAAGATGATCAAGTCCCAATCGATTGAGCCTTTATCCAATTGATTGAACTTTGTCCCAATCGATTGGTGATTTTTTCAGTCGATTGCCACTTTTTGGATACCAATCGATTGCCCTTTTCCTCAATCGATTGCCACTTTATTTTTCCCAATTGATTGTTGATATATTTTCAATCGATTGTACTTTAACAGAATGTTGTTAATCCATGTTTAGTTATAATACGTTATCACATGTCTATCAGAGCTTTCTATTATTGTTATATTATGTTAGGATGATACTTCAATATGTTATGAAGATACACGTTTGAATAATAAACCTAATGTCATCAAATAAGTGAATCTTTGATATAAGAATGTTTGCTCTGAGAAGTCGTCATCCATAGCATAGTATGTTGTTAGTCGCGGAGACTATCAGTGGGTTCATATGGTATGGGTTTAAGCGATCGTGAAGATTGTGAGTTATGTTGGGTTGAGTCTTCTTGTGTGGATCATGATTTTCTTTGTCAAGTGATAGCCATGACTGTGGAAAGAGAAATGATGATTGAGATAGGTAATAGTCAATATGATGATATCAAGGTACGTTATTTTTGTGTAACTACCGATTATATGTAACGACCGGTACTTCATACCAGGATTCGTCGTAAAGAATGAGATAGCTGGGATTTCATACCAGGCTAACCATTACCTTACGAGAATGTGATAGTTGGGGTTTCGTACCAGGTTGACCATTACCATGATATCTAAAAGGGAATCAAAATCTTTAGGAAGGGAGTTTCCATCTAAGCAACATATGATTGGACATATATGGGAGATTGAGTTAGTAATGTGGACAACTAGTCCATGACATTGTAAGTGGTGTTGTTGAATCGCATATAGTGATACAGAACGTGTAAGGACGAGAACGTTGAGAGAACTATTTCTTAAATGCAAATGTTGTTAAAGACTTCTTATTATGATAATTTATTATTTTATTACTCACTCGGCTTTCACAAGCTGACGACATTTATGCCACTGGATATACCCACGTCCAGCTTTCTAGACCTATAAGTATGCAGTTAAAGCGCCTATTGATAATGGATACTATCTGGAAAAGGACTATGCTTGGGAGGGCCATACCTTAGATGGACCAGAGAAAGAAGTCATCTAGATGACGACAATGTCTCTGCCACTTGAAGTATAGTGCTAGATTGTAGTTGTCTTTTAAATTACAGTTTTAACTATGTTCTTTGATAGTTGGTGAGTGTGCCATATGATTGGGATATCAGTTTCATTAGCAGTTAGTTTTGTAAAAAAAACGATGTTGCTCAAGTTATTTATTACATTTTAACATTTTAGTTACTGCATTTATATCTTTGATGTTTTAAAATAGTGTGTTGTGGACAACCGAGTGATATTCACTAGTCACGTCCTATGGGTCCAAAAATGGAATTTTATTTTCCTATTTTTGCTATGTCGGGGTATGACATATGTTGTCCCAGAGACTCAATCAATTAGAAGAGACTCAATCGATTGGAAGGGTCCCAATCGATCGGCAATCGATTACTTAGTTTAGAATGTTGAATGTTCCAATTATCTATACATTATGTGTTGTTGAGATATTATAGGTCCTGCGTTAACTTTTAAATGTGGTACTGAATAATATACATGCCCTATTCATAATACTTAATGCATTGAATAAGTAGAATCGTTTGTATAACATTACTATAATGTTGTTAACCGAATTGGAAAGCTGACATGCATAGTAGTGTGTTCATTGATAGCAAAGGTTTGTTATGTTCATGGTCGTATGGTATTATACATTTGTGTGTGGTTGTGGTTAATTGTCAAAAAGTTGGGACTCCGTGTCAGGCTTGGTCATTTGTAAAGATGAGGTTTCGTGCAACACCTATGTCACCTTAGTCTGATAGAGGCTAAAGGATATATCACCTTAGTCCATGATAGAGGCTCAGGGATACGTCACTTTAGTCCATAACCAAGGCTAATGGGTGTAGATGTGCTATCACCATAGTCCATGACCGAGAACAAAGGACACATCATGGAAATTATAACTGGGTTGCTGCTTTGGTGCATGAGAGAGGCCAAGGGGTAGACCAATGTGGTCACTTGGTCCGATAGAGGCTAAGGTATAGGTTGACAGATGCCGCTTTGGTCTATGAGAGAGGCCAAAGGGTATGCTAGTATAATCAAGGAATTAATGGCTATCGCTTTAGTCCATGAGAGAGGCTAAGGGGTATACTGTGGTGGTTAGGGGTGTAAGAAAAAACCGCGGACCGCAAACCGACCAAACCAAAAACTGATTGGTCGGTTTTCTAAATACATATACAAGCTAAAACCGACCGCAAAATTGACCGAACCCCTAAAAAACCGACCGACCGACCGATTTACACCCCTATTGGTCGATTTTTATACACCAAAAAAACCAAAAAAAACCGACCGATCGACCGATTTACACCCCTAGTGGTGGTTGCCTTAGTCCATGATAGAGACCAAGGGATACAGGGTGGCACTTTGATCCATGAGAGAGGCTAAGGGGTATGCCAATGTAGTCACCTTGGTTCATGATAGAGGCTAAGGGATTCATCGTTTCAAAGGTGAAGATCCAAGGGAATGGTTAAGAGTGTATACGTGTGATTGGGAGTTTGAGTTCATAGTAGGGTTGAGTACGGGTTGGTTGTCACGTATAGTTAGTTAGTGCATACATGAATGCGAACGACGAGATGATCTTTAAAGTTGTTTTATAATACTACATATCTATTGATACTTTGTAAGTCTTTACATTCACTAGGCTTTTATAAGCTGACGATGTACTTGCTCTGGATATTCCACATCTAGCTTTTCCCAATTATGAGATTACAGGTGAAGAGCATATTGTGGAAGGCTATGTGGAGGAAGTGATTGGCGTTCAATATTGCATTCTTGTCCTCATGTTTAACTCATATTAGACATGTTATATCACTACTCTTAGATATTTAATAAACAAATTGCACACTTATTGATCTTCTAGTTTTTCCCTTTTCGTCTAATAAACCGCCTGTTTTGTAGGATTTGGAGGTTTTGTAAAGGTTGGAACCAACTACCTTTGGTTCTTAACTCAAAAGGAAAAGGATTACAAATCTGTAGGGACGGATCGATCTGGTCTTTTATCACAGATCGATCTGCTGAAGGGTCAGGATCTAGAGAACTCTTATTGTATAGTCGGATCGATCCGCAATTTTTGGACTAATTACAAACCTCGTGGATGAATATCAGATCGATTTGACCTTTTGGCTTGGATTGATATGCTATGCCGATGGTTGTTTTCCCTTTTTAATTACAATTATGCCACTTTGTATTAGGGTATAAATAGTTAGAGATAGTTTATTTCTAGGGTTATCTTGTGATGATGCCAAATTTTGGGTCAGAGCTAAGAATAAGAAGACATCAAAAATTGTATGTGGTTTGACCCTGTTAACGAAAAGACCTACGTCCACGTGGTATGCCTGAGCACTTTTACTATGTTACAAAGTAGTTAGGGACCTTTGGTGAACCAACAAAAAATTGGAGCTACTAGAGGTCAGCCGAGTGGTCTACACATAGCTATGGTGAGTATTGTGCAGAAGGGTAATTGATTGTTCAATCCATCTCCCCTATACGGGGGGCGAGAGGCCTCTTTTATAGTTATAAGAGTCCCTCATACATGGAAATTGTATTTGATAAGGTAATACAATTTGATTAGGTGTGATTACCACAAAGTGTGCGAGTTTTTTAATTGGATTAGGAAACAATTTTCACATTCCATTAGTCTTCTAACTTGTACAGGAAACTATTTGGATGAGTCTGGATTGCGCCTCCAGGCTGACCTGAGCTGTCTTGTGAGGAACCGATCCCAACTGGCGTTCCCGACCCGTAGGCCAGGTCATTGGACTGGTCGGGATGTCTATGCCCCCTGACCGGGTGCTACTCAGTGTGGCCACCGAGTCTTGTTCTTATTGGTCAAATATCTTTGTAGATATCAGTTGTCCCCCCATTTCCAAGGCTAAACTGGTGCTGCATCGGATGAGGCTTGAAAATTGGTATAACATCGGAGAATTGCCAAGTACAACTACCTGGCGCGGGACTGGACGTCTTGACAACTCAGGTTATGAACCCGGTCTGATGACCCAGGAGCTCGGGGTCCAACCTGCCACGTGTCAAGAATGGGTTGGTTTAGTCAGGATCCAACTAGACCGATGTAAGTTAACCGGTCAGTCATAAGCTAACTGAACCACCACATCGTGCAATTAATCTCCGTGCCTTTTGAGGCATCGCTTGGGCTACTCAAGGTGCCAAATATTAGGCGTTTAGGTAGGAAATTTGCTGGGCCGTTGGATCTAAGATTATCTAGACCATTCGTGCAATCTATATAAGGGACACTTGAGCATTTTCATTCCTTCTGCTGCCCATAGGAAGAAATTACCAAGTGGCTCCAGAGTAAAAGCACCCGGTCCAAATTCTTGAGCTCTTCCCTGCATTCCTTCCTTGTAAGTATTCGTTCCTCCAGCCTTGTAATTCATTGCACTTTTCCTTATCTTCTTCTTTAGAATTTATTCCCGAGCGAGGCTGGAGAATAGGAATCCATTAGGCTTTGTGAGGGAGTGGGATTTCTTTTTTCTCAGGTTCTACTTCTTTCTCAGGTCAGGTGGTTCACTTTCTTTGATAGAACAGTCTGCCCGGTTAATGTGCCTTAGGATCATCATGTCTGAGTGTTACCTGACTGTTAAGACCGTATATGCCCTACCATACAGACTCTTGGTTCTTCCACCCCTTTATCTTAGATTAGGAGTTCTTGACCCCTACTTAGGTCATCAGCTACTTCCTCGTCCTATTACAGGGACTTTAGAAATGTATCATTCTGACTATAACTTGTCTTCTCGGTCGGAGGATGAGCAATTGAGGTCTGGGAGCCCGAGCACTAGCTTGAGCCCTCCTTCACTAACCTCATTAGACCACCACAGCGAGGGTAGAATCCCCATTCGAGTATCCAATGAAGAAGCAAGTCAGGAATACATTGAGGTTTTTGAGTTAATGGGATTGGGTAATGAGGCATCGACCTCAGGTAGACCAGAGGTTATCTTTTCATGCATAGGGACACCTAGTAGTTTACTCAGGTCAGATTTAGATAGAATCATGCAGAAGTTCAATTATTTCAAAGGCTTCTCCCTTGTAGTAACGACCTGTGAGGCACACATTCATCGGTCTACACTACCCTTTATGAGGATGCGCTCATCGCAGGTCTTTGTCTTCCACTCCACCCGCTTGCCCGGGACCTACTATTCTACCTCGCTATTACTCCCGAGCAACTTGCCCCTAACGGTTGGATATTTCTAATGGGGGCCATTTACCTCTAGCCCCAAGTTTTTGGGTACGAGCTGACCCTCCAGGAATTTTTATGGACCTACCGATCGTCCCCGTTAAATAAGGAGGTCAACTTCTTCTCCCCGAGTTCTCGACAAGGGATGAAGATATTAGAGAATGTTTCGAGCAACAACAAAGGGTGGAAGAGGAAATTCTTTTAAGTATGCACTCTCTGGCTCAGCGAGGAGGCCCCAGGAATTCCTCTGAGAACCACCTAGGTAAGCAAATTGAGGAGTATGCTGCCTCTCAAGTTTGTATTTGATTATCGTTTCTTGCTATCGTGACACTGACTAACTCTTCTTTATTTTGCAGTGGGATCTGTCGATCCACCAAGCATCCCGGACGAGCGTCAGGATTGCATAAGGGCATTGGCCTAGGATCCTGTGAACATCGTTGACGTGCTGACCCGGATGGGAGCCCGAGAAGTTACCTATAGGCCCGACAAAGTTTTTGTCACACCAGTCTTTCATCTGATCATTCTTGGTAAGTTCTTAATTCTTGAATTTTTCCTCTTTTTATTGCTTTTTTGTCTTCTATCCACATCTTTTTGACTCGTTTCTACTCCTAAGTCTGCACATATGGTACCCAGGAGAGACCCCAAGGCATTGAGGAAAAAAAAGGCCGTTGTGGCCGCATGAGCGGGTGAGAAGAGGAAGAAAGCAGTTGTTGAGCCTGCCGCTAGCAGTCAGAAACTCAGGTGGATCAGACATGGGCCATTCCAGGAACCGGGCAGGACGTTGGCTCCTAGGGTAGTAGTAGTGCATGACACTGTCCTTGGGAGAGATGTACCAGCCAGGATACATATGGCGGAGTCCTCGGAGATTTAGGAGAGAATCCGGCCAGTTCTCCTCCTGAGTTAGGTTGAGATATGTGCGGGGATGCCCCCTCAGTCACTTCTGGGGTGGCTCTATATCCTCTCACATTTTGTTAGTAACTTGCCCCATCTTTTTTCATTCCTTATTGTCTTACCATTTCATTGAAGACGTCTAACTGGTTTCTATTTTCCTTTTTCCAGGTTAGTTGCATAGCGGCCGGGGCTGCATCCCACCTACCCGGTTTGCCTGAGAGGGTGGCCACTATTGAAGCTACTCTTTCGAGTGAGATGGCAGTGTTGAAGGCTAAGAAAAATGCCTTGGCTGTGGAGAATGATAAGGTGAAAGGGATGGTCCTGAGCCTGGGAGCAACTCAGGTGAAGTTGGAGACCGCCCTAGCAGAGCTGGATACTGCCTTAGAGAATTTTACGGCTGTAGAGGTCGAGAAGAAGGCCATGGCCAAGACTTAAACTGCTCAGGAGGGGACTGAGAAGGCCCTAGAAGGAGACTTCGACGACGAATTCTTTCAGGACCACTCAGACCTGAAAAGGAGGGTGGCTTTGGACCATTGCGAGTAGGACCTCACAGCTTACTCGAGAATGTAATTTGACTACTGGGACGTGGGGCCCCCCGCTGCTGACGGAGCTGCCGCTGAGGAAGAGGCTCTTGCTCGAGAGGCTGGGGAGAACGAGAGCGAGGTGGTCATCGTGGATGATCCTTAGCAAGGAGGCGTATTGCCAAGAGGAAGAAGGCAATGAATATTTTTCCAAGGCCTGCTTCTGGACTACTTTTTCTTATTGCTCCCGACCTATTTTATGCTTGCACATATATTTATCTTCTATATTGGGTGGCTACTATAATTACTGATTCGAGGTGAAAAGTGCATGTTTATAGTGTATTACACGGTCTTTTATGCATACTTTATCCCCAAAGTCCCTACATTTAGGTTCATTCTAATAACAATGTTCTTTTTATTGTGTTAATGCTAAACTATATGTTTTTGCATGGTTTTATAGGTATTAGGATGTAAATCAAAGAAGTGGAGCTAAAGAAAGTGATTCTGGTGAAGAGAATAACAGAAGCAGCTGGGAAAATGCCAATTTTGACAATGATGACTTCAGATTTGGAAGATTTTCCCAGAGACAAGAAATGTAGATCTTTGAGTTACGGTCGCGTGGCCGCAAACGGGAGGTTAATCCGAGGTCCGAGTAAAAAGTTATGGCCATTCTCCCATCGGTGTGCAGTGCTGTCAAAATCAGAAGAGTTCAAGCGATTGAAGAAGGGTTCAATCGATCGAACCTTCGATCGATCGAACCTTCGATCGATCGAACTGAGCTCGATCGATCGAACTCTTTAATCATCCAAAAGTTGCGTAAACTCTGTGGGAACCCTATATATACGTCGTTTTGACGCCAGATGAAGGGGGGACGCTCCAGAACGCGAAAAACAGCAGTTTAGGGTAGTTTTAGGGTTAGATTAGGAGTAGGTTAGGTTAGATTCATGTTATTTTTCATCTTTTCCATTGATTCATTGAAGATTATTGATGATTCAACTGTATTACAAGTTATTTACAAGTTTATTTCAGATTATTTACAGGTTTTTCTTCTCCTTTCCCTCTATTTGATTGTTTATTAGTTTAGATGCTTTGATTACTTTAGTTTTCTATTCCTGCATTAGTTTTATTATGTTTTCATAGTTTAGACGTTGGGAATATGTGATGAAACATTGATTCCCAACCTCTGCCATGCAATCTTTAGAAACCCTGGGCTCGATCGATCGAAGATATTTCGATCGATCGAACCAGCCATAGTCAAGCGATCGAAGACATTTCGATCGATTGAAGGATGATGTTGTCCGATCGATCGAGAGCGCTTCGATCGATCGAACATGTTAAATCTTGAGATGATTCTTTTAAGTATTCCATGACTTTCTGTTTTAGAAATCTGTCATCAAATTGTCCCAATAAGCTCAGTTTGTCACAACAGTTTTTAGAACTTAAAGCCTTAAGGCCTTTTCTTCAATTGCTTTTGAAAACCACTTTGAATGCTAACACCATTTAGAGTGCAAGTAATAACCATTGTTTTAAACCGTCTTCCAAGTATTTTAAATCAACTGTGATGATGTAGTCCCGGTCATGAAAGGGCTATTGATTCTTTATCTTTAGAAAGATACGGAATACTGAAGAAGGATGTACTCCATAGAGCGTTAATGAATATGCATGGTAGATGGTTAGGATTAATGTGGATTCACGTGTTTCCAACACCTTTAGTTTATCTGTTTCATTAGTTATGTTTCTATATGTTTAGTTTAATATTTAGTTTAATTTAATTAATTAGGATTCGTTAGAACCTTCACTCCTACATTCATCTTCTCTTTTTCTTTAGGTTTAACTTAGTAGATATTCTTCCTATTCCTTCCCTGTGGGATCGACCTGGACTTCCAGTACTATATTACTTGCACGATCACCTACACTTGGGTGTTGCACAAGAGCGCACAACTTTTTAGTCGTGTCAAGAAAAAAAAAATAATAATTTCTTTTGTTTAAATATTTTGGGTAAACATGTCTTATCCATATTACCCTCCATACAACACAAATACCACGAATGGGTACACATTAGGTAATGAGAATTATACCCCGAGTTGGCAAGCACCCACATATGATGCACATTATCAACCTGAGTGCTACCAATCACCACAATGGGAAAACCATCGTGTTAGTCCCCCATGTTATCAAACGTATCAAGAACCTCCACCTGGAGAGTTCTATCAATCGCAATGGGGATATAACCAAGATAATAATGTAGGATATGATAGTAGTTCCCACGATTATCAAATGTACCAAGACTTTCCTTCTGGGGAGTCTTGCACACAAACACAATGGGAAGGGGACTATTACCAACAACAATGGGGTGAAACTTCATATAGTCATAATGAGGAGAATAACCAAGTGGAGGATAATGGTATGTTAGAATTGCTGCTTAGTGAAATGAAAAGGCTAGAGAGTGCAATTGATAAATTAGGAGCTAGATATCAACAAGCATTTGATAGCCAACCTTTAGAAGACTATACCAGTCCTTCAACGCTACAACCTGAATTTCATGACACTAACAATGGAATGGAATTAGAGGACAATGATGGGTTCATACCGAGTGAGGTTAACAACTCATTTGAGAAAGTGATAACCCAACAAGAACTCCAAAACCAAACCATTGAGCATGAAGTTGTAGAACCATCTTCTCCTCAACATACAACCCCAGACATTAACTCCTTCACTACCTTGATAAAGTTGCACAATCTCTTTGTCCAGAGTACTTCAATAGATGACACATATAGTGAGGAGAGTTGCGAGGATGAGAATGAGGTTTTAAAAGATGACGAGAGTTTAGGTGATTGCACGCAATTAGGAAAGGAAGAGTCCCCTGTTGACTCTACCCCTACCTTTGATAGTGACCCTAGGGAGGACGTAATTGAAAAATCTAAATCCTGTTTAGATTCATGCGATATTCATGAACCCTCACCTCTTTCGACCGAAGAGGTGGTGTCACCAAGTTGCCCATCACCTATCCTTGCTCTCAATCAAAGCTCTCGTCCTGAGCTTGAATGTTATGTGTACCCCATTCGTGAACAAACAGAATGTGTTGTGGAAGAGGATGGTAAGGATACTAGCACATGTTCTTCACAAAATTTTAACTTTCAAAATTCTTTGAGAGAAGACTTGGAAAATATTGGGCCCACTTTAGATGATCTGAAAATTCAACAAGAAGCTAGCAATCTTCTAGACTGCTTGACCTTCTTGAGTGATTATGACATTGAGGCCCAAATAGATAGCTTTATCCAAGTCCAGTCCAAAACCATGTGCATAGAACAGAAATTCAATTCCTATTATTATATTTCCATAGATTCTGTTCTAGGACAAGAAGAGGGTAGTGAAGCTTCATTGGAACATCAATTCGACCTTGCCCCTTTTATTGAACCATGGCCTCCCCCTGTTTTTAGTATTAAAATAGAGGCTGTTATAGGAAATACCAACACCGAAGATCGTTTCTTGCATATAATTCATGAAAAGTGTGGTATACCTTTTATAACTGTCCCCAAAAATTTTGGAAGCCATAGGTTTTGCATCATCTCCTCTGACCTTGAGCCTGACATTAGTTGGGGGGAGTTGCATTTTTATGAGGATCCCAACATTCTTCTCACTGTTAAATTATTTCATTGGGAGGATCCTCGAAAATTTCGGTTATTGATTTATGATAAAAATCTTGATGAACCGAATTTATTTGCTGAGTAGTTGTATTATATTCTCTAGTTTTCCTTGTTGCTACTAATGATTTTGCAGGTAACTTGAAAATTTTTTTTTTTGGATATTAATGCCTCGAGGTAACACCCTTCCTTCTCTCGCTTTACTTTACATGTCCATGTGCTTAGTTTAGAACATTGGGGACAATGTTTAGTTTTAGTTGGGGGGAGTGAGTCATTGCATGCCTCATATCTTTTTGTTGTACTTTAGTGTCATATACCTGCTTAGCAACATGTAACTCAGTAAATTAAAAACTGTCAAAAATTTTAAAATTTTTTATTTTATTTTTAAATATAATAAAATGGTTCTTGTATTTCTCTCATAGTTAATGTAGTTAGTTATGATGCATTAGTGTTACTTTCTGTATGTTATTAGTATGTGAAATACTATGATAGTTTGTTTACTATCTTAGTTATAGTATGTTCTATGCTTTTTAATCTTCAAACAACTTTGAGCACGTTGTGACAACCTTGTACATAGCTAAAATGGATTAGTAAGCATAGTTTAAGTGTCTTGAAAGACTGTAGTGGAGACTAATAACCCAAGTGAGCTTTTGTACCATTCTTTTGTTTTCGAGGGTTTTATAAAATTACTCTTACTTTTTGAAAAGCGTATTAATTCGTTGAAAGTCTCATTTTTCTTCTTCATTTTGACTGATCACTAGAAGAGAACGTTCAGGATTTACCAAACTTTAAAGCTCTTGAATTTACTGAAATGAATTATCCTATTAACTTAGAAGATGATTTAGGCCATCTTTTGACCATACATGGATAATACAGCCTTGGCCTACCTCTATGCTATTCCTTTACTTCACCTCTTGAACTTATCATAATCGCCTTGTCTTCATAATCCTAAAGTCTATACCAAACTCCAAATTAGGAGTTCAAGCCTCAATTCTTTATTTAGGAGTGATTGGGATGTGTTGCATTGACAAGAAGTTTGGTAGTGTGAATAAGGGAAAGTTGGCAAAGAAAAAAAAGAAAGAGAAAAAGAAAAAAAAAATGAAAAGAAAAGCATGAAAAAAAAGAAAAAGAAAAAAAATGCCAATGGTTGTTACAAAAGAAAAAAAAAGGAATGAAAAGAAGAGTGTGAAAAAAATAAATAAAAGAAAAGAAGAAGAGAGAGATTGGAGATGTGGGAAGTTTGAAAAGTTATAGTAGACATTCCAATCACATCCTTTGACCCAATTGAATATCACGAGCCTCTTTCTTCTTTCACTTAATACCTCTTTTTCAAAGTCCTGATGATTTTAAGTAAATTAGATTTGAAGTTAAGGTAATGAGAGAGTTATCCACGGTATCTCGCTCTTCTAGTGAAAAGTATCCTTTCATGAGACTTTATGCACTAAAATGTCCGTTTTTCTATTTAGATATGAGAAGCATTAGATTCCATTTACAATTACTCTTTATAGCTTCCATATCATGAGTGATAATTATTACACCTAATTCAGAGTGATTTCATCTTGAGAGTGTAATCCCAGTGAGAGTTGAGTCAAAATGAACGTCTTGATAGTGTCTTAGGTTATGCAAGCTTTGAAATTAAAGTTTTGTATTTTGGTTGTCCATTCACACACACACTTGAAGATTAATAGGTATGGAATATTCTAATGACTTTGATAGTAGATTAACTATAATGTGTGTTGCATGGCTATGGCATACTAGAGAGTTTCATAAGACTGTTGAGCTTAACCACATTGTTAATGAGAGGAAAATTCCTTGAAAACATTTAAATGAGAACCATTACCATAAACATGAATTTTGTGGGTAGATTCACTGCAAACCCTCACGAGACAACACTCGTCCACTAGGGGGAACCTAGGGGTTTAAAGGCTTGTTGCATACGCTAAATGCAATCGCGATTCCTGCGAAAGTGAGTTAGGATTTTTATTTTCTTTTGTTTTCAATTTTTAGAGTTAAATAAACACTGCTATAGTTCGCTTCATTGCTAGGGACTAGCAACGAGCTAGTTGGGGGGTGTGATTCGAGGTGAAAAGTGCATGTTCATAGCGTATTATATGGTCTTTTATGCATACTTTTATCTAAAAATCCCTACATTTAGGTTCATTCTAATCACAATGTTCTTTTTATTGTGTTAATGCTAAACTATATGTTTTTGCATGGTTTTATAGGTATTAGGATGTAAATCAATGAAGTGGAGCTAAAGAATGTGATTCTGGTGGATAGAACAACAGAAGCAGCTGGGAAAATGCCAATTTTGACAATGATGACTTCAGATTTGGAAGATTTTCCCAGAGACAAGAAATGTAGATCTTTGAGTTACGGTCGCGTGGCCGCAAACGGGAGGTCAATCCGAGGTCCGAGTAAAAAGTTATGGCCATTCTCCCATCGGTGTGCAGTGCTGTCAAAATCAGAAGAGTTCAAGCGATTGAAGAAGGGTTCAATCGATCGAACCTTCGATCGATCGAACTGAGCTCGATCGATCGAACCTTTTATTCACCCAAAAGTTGCGTAAACTCTGTGGGAACCCTATATATACGTCGTTTTGACGCCAGACGAAAGGAGGACGCTCCAGAACACGAAAAACAGCAGTTTAGGGTAGTTTTAGGGTTAGATTAGGAGTAGTTTAGGTTAGATTCATGTTATTTTCCATCTTTTCCATTGATTCATTGAAGATTATTGATGATTCAACTGTATTACAAGTTATTTACAAGTTTATTTCAGATTATTTACAGGTTTTTCTTCTCCTTTCCCTCTATTTGATTGTTTAATAGTTTAGATGTTTTGATTACTTTAGTTTTCTTTTCCTGCATTAGTTTTATTATGTTTTCGTAGTTTAGACGTTGGGAATATGTGATGAAACATTGAATCCCAGCCTCTGCCATGCAATCTTTAGAAACCTTGGGTTCGATCGATCGAAGGTATTTCGATCGATCGAACCAGAGATAGTCAAGCGATCGAAGATAGTTCGATCGATTGAAGGATGATGTTGTCCGATCGATCGAGAGCGCTTCGATCGATCGAACATGTTAATTCTTGAGATGATTCTTTGAAGTATTCCATGACTTTCTGTTTTAGAAATCTGTCATCAAATTGTCCCTATAAGCTCAGTTTGTCACAACAGTTTTTAGAACTTAAAGCCTTAAGGCCTTTTCTTCAATGACTTTTGAAAACCACTTTGAATGCTAACACCATTTAGAGTGCAAGTAATAACCATTGTTTTAAACCGTCTTCCATGTATTTTACTCAAATGTGATGATGTAGTCCCGGTCATGAAAGGGCTATTGATTCTATATCTTTAGAAAAATACGGAATGCTGAAAAGGAATGAACTCCATAGAACGTTAACGACTGTGCATGGTAGATGGTTAGGATTAATGTGGATTCATGTGTTTCCAACACTTTTAGTTTGTTAATTTAATTAGTTATGTTTCTTTGTGCTTTAGTTTAATATTTAGTTTAACTTAATTAATTAGGATTTGTTAGTACACCTCCAATCCTTAATTTTTATTTTCTTTTTTCTTTAGGTTGTAACTTAGTAGATATTCTTCCTTTTCCTTCCCTGTGGGATCGACCTGGACTTCCAGTACTATATTACTTGCACGATCACCTACACTTGGGTGTTGCACAAGAGCGCACAACTTTTTAGTCGTGTCAAGTTTTTGACCGCCCAGGCTTTGTTTTTTTTGTGAACTAAATGACAAAGGCCCTTCGAGGTCACTTTTTTGTGTTAATTGTTGTTCATATTTGTACTCTTATTGCCTATATTTGTTTGTGATTGCCCGTGTTTGACCAGTTATTAGCCTTAATTTGACACTGCCTTAGGAAAAGGTTTAAAACTATGACTAGTAGGGAACACTCGATCTCCTGGAACTTGTAGAGCCTTGGAATATCCCGAGTTGTTATACTTGGAATATTCCAGGTTTATAGGCCCCGGTCGGGGATGCTATAAGTGCTCGAGAATAACTCAAAATTTCATACTTGGTTAATCCCAGGTCTTGTAACAACCCGACGTGAACTCTGAACATTGTGGGCGCTCGAATGTCTATGAGTTTATACTTACTTAATTCCAAGGCCTGTGAATGCTTGGTGTGGTTTCTTGTAGTTCACTATTCCCCTCCTGCCCCCCAAGCTTTATGTAAGGCAGGTGTTGTGGGAGTAGCCACTGTAGGTAGCCGACCTAGAACATATGGGTTTCAGGGTCATTTGACTTCTCTATTGTGGGCCACCTAGGGGGTTTTCCCCCATTGTAGGTTGTGGACCTAAGTAGAGTTAGTGTCTTGGGTGTGATTTCGAGGTCTTTTGGTGTCTCAGGTGTGATCCTGAGGTCTTTTGTTGTGCCTCGGGTGTGATCCTGAGGTCTTTTGTTGTGTCTCGGGTGTGATCCCGAGGTCTTTTTTTGTCTTAGGTGTGATCCCGAGGTCTTTTTGGGGTGTCTCGGGTGTGATCCCGAGGTCTTTTATTATTATGAAACATTGGTAAGGAACAATGTTTGCAAGAAAAATTCTTTATTCAATTTGGAAAACTACTGTGGGTGCTCGAAAAAAGCTACAACTTATTTAAAGAAAACATAAAATCCCTAACCAATACTGATTCTGATTTTATTGAAAGTACTTTCGTAGATGCTCCACGTTCCAAGGGTGTGATAGGTCCTGCCCTTCTAGTGTCTATAACCAATAAGTTCCAGGTCGGTTGACCCAAGTAACCTTATAGGGCCCTTCCCAATTTGGCCCCAACTTTCCATGGCTAGGGCTCTTCATGGACTAGTTAACTGCTTTGAGGATGAGGTCTCCTACCTAGAAACTGCGGTGCTTTACCCTTTTGTTGAAGTATTGTGAGACTTTTTGTTTGCAGGCTTCCATTATCAGGTGGGCCTAGTCCCTTTTTTCTTCAACTAAGTCGAGCTCTCCTCTGAAGGCTCCTTCGTTTCCCGAGTCATTGTTGTTTGTCACTCGGTAGGTCAGGAATTCTAGCTCAGTAGGGACCACTGCCTCATAGCCGTAGGTGAATGAAAACGGGGTTTCTCTTGTAGTCTTTGTGGGAGTAGTCTGATCAGCCCATAGAAGGCTCGGGAGCTCCTTTACCCAGAGTCCCTTTGTTGCCTCAAGTCTTTTCTTGATGGACTGCAAGATGGTACGATTGGTTACCTCAGCTTGTCTGTTGGCCTGGGGATGCTTGGCAGAGGAGTAACGGTTGGACATTCCATAACCAAAGTAGAATTGCCTGAAGATCGGTGTGTCGAATTGTCTACCATTATCATTGACTAGGACTCGGTGGAACTCCGAACCTGCTGAGTATGTTCCTTTCCATAAAACTTTCCATTTTCTTCTCAGTGATGTGGTTAACGGCTCGGCCTCTGCCCACTTGGTGAATAGTCAACCACTATGACAGTAAACTTTACTTGTCCCTTGGCCATGGGGAGCAGCCCGATCAAGTCGATACCCTATTGAGTGAATGGTCATAGACTGACGATCTGGGTCTATTCTTCCGCCAGGCAAATGATCATGCTTGTATATCTCTGGCATTTATCTCACTGTTTCACATAATCCTTTGAGTCCCGAGCCATAGTAGGCCAGTAGTACCCTTGTAGTAGGGCTCTTCTGGATAAGGCTCGACCTCCAATGTGGCTTCTGTTGGGATTGTGCCCTCAAACCATTACTTTATGGATATCAGTTTTATATTTCATTGTGTATGTTTCTTTCATAAGATGGTTGTTAATCCTTAAGTATCATAGTAAGTAATTCGTGTTTGTATGAAATACATACAAGTGAGATACGAATTACTCTTCTTTGATGCTTAGAATTTGTCACAGTGGATGATGAGACTGGATATCTCATCAGTTTTACACTATAGCATGATTAACTACCATTGGATGGAGTGAGGAATCTCAATCACTAGATTATAACTCATAGTTAATATGCTAGTGCTTATAGTGCATTGATGGACCTGAGTTTTCCTATCGATACTTAAGATCGTCAACAGTCGATAGGAACTCATAACTTGTATAAGGCACATGTTCTCAATCTTGAGACGATTATGAACACAGACTATGGATATGGCTGCTTTGACTTACCAATCAGTGAGGTCTTAAAGATCAACACCTACGTATCTTGGGTATGTCATGTTCATAGGTTGTGAACATATATTGTCAAGATAGAATCTACCCTCTGATGAAGAGTAAGCATTCCCTTAAGAATGTCACCAAGTTGATTACTGAGAATTGCAGTCTTGTTGATAAGTAGTTATCAACATGTTTGGTAATCATGAGAGGTGAATGGGACTCAAGGAATGGAAGATATAATCATCATTCAGGTTGATAGTAATAGTTATCCGACTACCTGAATATGATTATGAATGCTGATGGTAGAAGGACATTAGTACACTATACAAGTGTAGCTATCATTTCAGATATGTTCTTTTGTGTTGGAGTTTAGTTATCGTTTTATAGTGGAGTAAACGTTAACTAATCAATTGGTTAGTTTGCTGATCAAAGAGTTTGATCATGGGAATTAATAACTGGTCTGAGCCAACAATAACGAGCCTAGGAGGTCCCACTCTTAGCTCCACTTGGATGCTTGGATAGGTACAAGAGGATGTTATCAAGACAGGTTAAATCGATCGAAAGAGTTTCGATCGATCGAAGTCAAGACAAGTTCGATCGATCAAAAAGCTTCAATCAATCAAAGGCTTAAAGTCAGTTTGGAAATCTCAGAAACTATTTTAGGGTTCCCAAACCTTGTCTATCCTCCCTATTAGAGATCCCACCATCTTTAGCCTTTCCAGAAGTATTTATAGGAGACATAGGAGTGAAGACCATCTAATGGAGGCTGTTGCACCAACGAGGAAGAAGAGAATCAGAATTGGGTTCAAAACTGTTAGGTATGAACTCTTCTCCCTCCTATTTATCGCATCTATGCAATTGATAAGTAATACATTTGGGCATACCAATAAGTTTTGAACTTTATTTTCTGCTGCGTATTTAAATAAATAATTTTAAACCTATTTTTCCTTTAACTTCCACACACACCCTCATGAATTTCTTGCAGAATTCTCTGAACGTGAGTCGGGGGGACGCATCGGAGGTAGGGAATTGTGCATCCCCTTTTATAGAGTACTCCATTAGTTTTGTGGTACCTTGTCACTCAATATATGACTCGCCGGGTTACAGACTTTTCGGGTGGTAGGTTATCTCTCGTGAGGAACATTAAATTAGGGTCCATCCAACTGGGACCTGCATCGACAGGGTCTACATCCATACCATATGGGATGGACATACTAGGCTCGGGCAGGTATTCCACCCTTATTCCCTGTAAATTCGATTCTGATGATGACGCTAGGCGAGCTGACCGATCCACTTGTGCATTCTCTTCTCTCAGGATTTGAGTGATAGATAACCCTTTAAGCTTACTAGTAATCTTCTTAACCAAGGCCAAGTAGGCCACCATACTGTCTTCCCTAGCTTTGAACTATTGTAAGACTTGATTTACCACCAATTGAGAGTCACTGTGTACCTTGATCTGCTGGGCACTCATTGAAGTGGCCAGCTGCAGTCCGACCAACAGGGCTTCATACTCCGCTTCGTTGTTGGATGCTTGGAACCCGAATCTCAGAGCGTACTCGAGTTGAATCCCCTCGGGCATGATCAGGATGATTCCTACCCAACTGCCCTATTTATTAGAGGACCCATCCATGAAGAGTATCTAGGTCGGGATGTCAGGCTGTAGCTCTGGCGGTAACTCAGGCTGATTAAACTCCTCGATAGGATCTTCTGGATAGGTGAACTTGACAAGAAACTTTGCTACTTCTTGCCCCTTGATTGTTATTCGAGGTCGGTAAACTATCTCGAACTCTTCCAATTCCAATGCCCACTTCATGAGTCTCTTGGATGTTTTAGGCTAGCACAAAATCCTACGCAGAGGCTGATCTATGAGGATAACTATGACATGGGTTTGGAAGTACAGGTGGAGTCGCCAAGCTGAGGTGATGAGTGCAAAGGCGAGCTTTTGTATGCTGGAGTATCAACTTTTTGTGCCCTAGAGTGCCCAGCTTGTGTAGTACACCGAATACTATATCCTGTGTTCCTCTGTGATCAGTGTCGAGCTTACTGCCAAGGGTGATACTGCCAAGTAACAAAACAATGCTTCCTTTGGAAAGGGAATTGAGAGTAGAGAAGGCGATGTCAGGTACTTCTTGAGTTCCTAAAATGCCTTCTCACACTCCTCCGACCACTCAAAGGCTTTGTGGAGGATCTTGAAGAACGACAGGCACCGGTCGGTTGCTCAGGACACGAATCTATTTAATGCTGCCACCCGTCCTGCCAAACTCTGAACTTCCTTTATTAACCTAGGTGATCACATATTGATGATTGCCTGAATCTTCTCCAGATTAGCCTCGATTGCTCGTTTGTTGACTAAGTGTCCCAGGAACTTCCTGGACGAGACCCCGAACGCACACTTTGTTGGATTCAATATCATCCGGAATCTTCTAAGGATGTTGAATGCTCCAGTTAAGTGCTCAAGATGGTCGGATTTGTCCTGGCTTTTGACCAGGAGGTCATCTATGTATCCTTCCATGGTCTTTCCGATCAAGTCTCTAATCATGTGATTCACTAGGTACTGGTAGGTCACCTTGATGTTCTTGAGGCTGAAGGGAAACACTTTGTAGTAGTATGTTCCCTGGTCAGTAATGAAGGAGGTCTTTTCTTCATCGTTGGGATACATACAGATTTGGTTGTACCTCGAGTAGGCGTCTATGAAGGAGAGGAGCGAGTGACCGGCCATTGCATCTACAAGGAAATTTATCCTGGGTAGTAGATAGCAGTCTTTGGGACATGCCTTGTTTAGTCAGTAAAGTCCACGCACAGCCTCCATTTTTTGTTACTCTTCTTGACTAAGACAACATTAGCCAGCTAATCGGGGTACTGTACTTCACAGATTGACTTAGCTTTGAGGAGTTTCCCAACCCCCTCAGGTACTGGTTCCTATCTTTTAGGGGCCATTCCCCTCCTCTTTTGCTTGACTGGGCGGAAGCTCGGATCAACATTGAGTCAGTGGGACATAACCCGGGGAACAATTTCAAGAATGTCTTTGTGGCTCCATGCAAAGATGTGTTGATTCTATATCAGGAATTGGTCTAGCTTTTCTCTAAGGTCTGGTTCTAGGAGAGTGCCTATACTAACGGATCGGTCGGGAAATTAGGGGTCCAATATCACTTGACTGAGTTATTCAACTAGGCTAACTCTGTCCCTAACGTCCCTTGGGTCCATCTCTATAATGTTCAGTGCTTCAAAAATTGCATCCTTATGCAAGGAACTGACATAACATCTTTGGGCGATGGCTTGATCTCCTTTCAAACTCCCTGGTCCTTGTGGGGATTAGGAACTTAACGTTCAGGTTATAAGTTGACACGACTACTCTTGATTTGTTAAGTATTGGTCTCCTGAGAATGACATTGTAAGTGGATAGGGCCTCTATCACAACAAAGTTTGTGAGCACGGAGGCCTGCTGTGGGTAGGTTCCCAGTATAACCGGTAGCTCGATCATCCAGAGCAGTTGTGTACTAGATCCGTTGAATCCCACCAATAGAGTGCCCACTAGTCAGAGCCGGTCCCTTGATATTCTAAACTGATCGAACGCAAAAGCAAGGAGCATATCAGAGGAGCTTCCTGTGTCCATGAGTGCCTTTTGACCATGTAATTGGATATGGAAAGTGTTACCACCATTGGATCATCATGGGGGTAGTACAGATCTTGGATATCACTGGATGAAAATGTTAGGGTATCGGTCAGAGGGTAGTTGACTGGTTGGACTTGCACGACATCTTCCAGGCATGCCTTTTCCTTGCGGAATGCGAGTCTCCTTTGCCCGATGTTCCTCGAGAGACCACGTTGATATGGCCGAGGGGTTATTGTTGCGCGGGGGTTCGGGCATCCTACCGCTGCTACCTGTCTTTGGTGACAAACTCGGCTAGATGACTATGTTCAATGACTTTCTCTATAGCAATTTTGAGTTTGAAGTAGTCCTCGGTGTCATGGATGTGGTCTTTGTGGTAGTGGCAATACTTGTCCCGATTCCTTTTCTCGGGTGCGCTCTTTAACTTGGTTGGTTTTTTGAGCAGCTTCTGAGCCTCGGCGGCTACCATAACTTCTTGGATGGGCAAGGAAAGTTGCATGAAGATCGGGGTCTAATCCTGACCACCCCATTACTGATCCTGTTTATGTTTCTTTTATGAGCCCTTCTCAGAGCCTTCACATTTCCGTTTGGCTATCGGGGATTCATCTTCTGTGAAGTTTGAATGTGTGGACTTTAAGAACTCGTCTATGTCGATGTACTTCCCGACCATCTCCGAGAGTTCAACCAAGGTTGTCAGTCATTGTTGGTGGAACGATGTGGCGTCCTTGGTGTTCTGAACCCCCGAGCAGAAGATTGTGATTACAATCATCTCATTTAGGTCATGAATTTGAAGCTTTTGCTGGTTGAACCGATCCATGTTATCCTTCAAGGATTCTCCTATTCGCTGCTTAACAGCGAGTAGCTGAGTGTCTGGCTGCGGTTGACCATGCATACCCACGAACTGGCTGACGAACAACTTACTGAGTTCCTTAAAATCATCAACTGATCAGGGCCTAAAGGAATGGAAGCACTGCGCAGCTTAGCCATTTAGAGTGCTAGGAAAGGCCAAGCGGTGTAGTTCATCAGCATTGGTTGCTAGTGTCATCTGAGCTTTATAGATCCAAATATGGTCGACCAGACTTCCCAAACTACATAAGAGTCGAGATAAGGCTGCTTAAATTTGCATGGAATGGTAAATCCCATGACCCAGTCGGTGAACGGTGATTCAGTCTCTGTGTTGGTATAATCGCGACTTGGTTTTCGACCTAGCTTCTTAATCTAATTCTCTAAGTCCTTGGTGCGGGCTTCCACATCGTCCCGACCAGTATCCGTACGGTAGGTCGGGTCAGAGGAAGAAGCTTCTTCCTTAAAGTGTACTATTCTCAGGGATAAGGTTCGACTTTGACTCCGGTTGATCGCGTGCTTAAGGTCACTTCAGCTCCTAGCTGGGAGATCCTGGGTCGATTCCCGAGTCAAGCGCCCTCCGCTCTGGCCGTGCGCCTATCATTGATAATGTTTCTGGCATCCCCCATGCGGTTTGGGTTGGTTCGGGCATGTTGCCAGGTTCGTATGGGATCCTGACCACGCTCATCGTTCCCTGGCTATTCCACAGCCTGGGGGGATTCTGGTGCAGTTCGGGCACGTCGTCGGGTCCGTATGGGCATCCGACCTCGCTCATTGTTCCCGAGCTATACCTCAGTTTGTAGAGGTTTGTTTTGTTGGGCTAGCAAGGCTTTGATCTGCTGCTGAGTTTGACGTTGACCCTCCATAAGTTGAGCGAGAGCCGCAGTGATTTGCTCTGGAGTCATGGGACCCGCCAGTTGCGCGACTGGTGGATCCGCCTGACCTATTGGCTGACCAGTTTTCTTATTCTTTTTTCAGCGGTATAATGATTATTTAAGAGATTTTTTTTATGTAAACTCTAAACTGATGATGCAAAATTTTAGGTAAGAGATAAGAAGAAGAAGACAAGAGAAATTGTATGTGATTTGGCCCTATTAACAAAGAGACCTACGTCCACGTGGTGTGTCTGAGCACTTTCACTACGTTATAATAAAGTAGTCGGGGACCTTTGGCGAACCAACAGTAAATTGGAGCTACCAGAGGTTGGCCAGGTAGTCTACACAATCTATGGTGAGTATTGTGCAGAAGGGTAGTTGACTGTTCAATCCATCTCCCCTATGCGGAGGGCGAGAGGCCTATTTTATAGTTATAAGAGTCTCTCATACATAGAAACTATATTGGATAAGGCAATACAATGTGATTAGGTGTGATTACCACAAAGTGTACGAGTTTCCTAATTGGATTAAGAAACAATCTTCACTATCCATTAGTCTTCTAATTTGTATAAGAAACTGTCTGGATGAGTCTGGATTGTGCCTCTATGCTGGCTTGAGCTGTCCTGTGAGGAACTGGTCCTAGGTGGCATTCTCGACCCGTAAGCTGGGTCGTTGGACCGGTCGGGATGTCTATGCCCCTTGACCTGGTGCTACTCAGTGTGGCCACCGAGTCTTATTCTTATTGGTCGAATATCTTTGTATTATTTTCCTTACAAAAACAAGTTGTAGTTCTCTTCTCTCTCTTAGATTTATACTTTCTCTAGCATTTACTACTTTTCCTACCTCTCATTATGTATTATTGGTTCTAGAGAGAGAAGATTTGATTTATATATGGATACATTAAAGCTTGCTTTGGTTATTGAAGTTATTTATTGAAGTTCTTCTTGCTTTTGATGATCGTTTCTTTGAGTTGGTATCATTTCTCTCTCCCTCTCTTTATTATTTATGTTCTAATCACATAAGTAGCTAGATTATGTAGGTTGGGGATCATAAACCCACCATTGGACCCCTTTGAGCTCTATTGTAGGATTTTAATGTCTTGTAGTATTTCTAGGGTTCATTTGTATAAGGTTTGACATTCTAGGACTCATTTATGATGTCAAGCATCATAGGTTGATTTCAAACCTCACCCCATGTATTTCATTGAAGTCTCTATCTAGCATTGTAGGTTGACCACCACATGTTTGATAGTTTGCTTCAATGGAATTTCCTACCTTAGAATAAGCTACATACTTGAAATCAAATTTTTGTTGTATGGTCCAAGGTGGAGGAATGCTCACCAACCTCTATCTTTCCTATTTCAAATCCTCAATCTAATCACATTTGTCTTTAGTTAAAGCTCATTTCTCACTTTAAATTAGTCATTGTAGTATAATTGTTGTTAATCGAAACTCCCCCAAAAGACGAAAAGTCATCCGTTTTCCTTTCTAGTTTCTCTTTTTCCTTGCATTGTAATTGGTTGCTAAACTTCTAAATATGTTGTTGTATTCCAATCCCTATGGACTCGACACCCGACTTCCAAATACTACATTTTTAATAGGGTTATAACAAGAACTTGATTTTGACAGAATCAAAATGGCACCGTTGCCGGGGATTGGCAATTGGCAACAATGGTATAGTAGTTTAGTTTCTAATTATTGTGTTTATACTTTTGATGTTGTTTTGTTTCTTGTTGATTGTCTTTGAAGGACTACCCTTCAAATGGAAATCGATAAACTGCTCCAATGCAAAATCTGGGCAATCCAGGTATAGCTGACCGTGCCAGCACATAATAGTAACGAGCACGGTAGTACTAGCTCCGATAGTGGTAATGGCTCATTTTGGCGGCCACCATATACCCCATCATTATCATTTATGCAAAATTCTTCCACATACGCCCACACTGAGCCAAAATTTGACACATACTTAGATCGTGCCACTTTTTCCACTGAAAGTGTGAATCCCATGGATCCATTCAGTCAGGAGCAATGGGGACAACATACCCCCGTACCTCCTCCTGTGCGTCTAGATTATCCATCACCGCCTTTCCCACATCATTATCCACCTCCATCCCCTCTTGATCCAAATTTTGGAATAATAATCGGGGATAACTTTCAACTCGAGACGGTTTTTTCCCCATCATGTATTACGTTCATGTACAATGCGGGGGCATTCCATTTCAAATCGGGAATGATCGGACTTTTGACCCATTTCCATGGAAGAGAGAATGAGGATCCCTATAAGCACATTATGAATTTGATGATATTTGTTGCACGTTCGAGCAATAGAGATGTACACCCGAGCTCATAAGGCTCAAATTGTTCATCTTCTCTCTAAAAGATAGGGCCAAAGATTGGCTCGTGACCTTCCACCGAATTCTATAGGCATATGGTTGGAACTCCAAAAGCAATTTTATAAGGAGTTCTTTCCCATGCATAAGACAAAAGCTTTGGTTAAACAAACTCAAAATTTCTCCCAAGGAGACTACGAAACCTTTGCTTAGTGTTGGTTAAGATTTAAAGATCTACTCCAAAAATGTCTGCATCTTGGCTTTGAATAATATCTTCAAGTCTCCATATGTTATGGGGGATTGTCACCCACTACCAAGCACTTAGTCGAGACCATGTGCTCCAGGAGTTTCTTTACTCTAGAGGTCGAGCCAGCCGAAGCTCATTTAGAATATGTTTATGAGACCTCTTGTGGTTGGTGTATATCTAACCCTAATGGCCGGACTCTTCCAGTCACCGCCGCCCCAGTGAGTCAAAATCTTTACCAAGTGTCTAATGAGGCTGAGTCCATTTCCCAACTTGCAAGGAAAGTGGAAGCCTTGGAATCCAGTAAAGCCACCAAGCCCACCAACTTTATCATGGCACATTGTTGCATTTGTGACACTACGGAGCACTCGACCAATGATTGCCACATTCTCCCCATTCTTAAGGGCCAAGCTATAGAGCAAGCACATGCCATTGGGATGAATGTTAGGCCTAGGTATAATCACTCGCACAATGATGCCTATAATCCTCCGAGAATATGGAGTCAACTGGGAATCAACTATCATAGTAACACAGGGGTGACATTAGCGCCCCAATTTCCTCCACAATGTACTATCCTCTGTTGGGATTGTGCCCTCAAACCATTACATTATGTATGAGACATTGGCATTTTAATATATGGATATCAGCTTTACATTTCATTATGTATGTTTCTTTCATGAGATGATTGTTAATTCGTAAGTATCATAGTAAGTAATTCGTGTATGTATAAGATACATAAAAGCAAGATACGAATTACTATTATTTAATACTTAAAATTTGTCATAATGGATGAAGAGACTGGATATCTCATTAGGTTTACACTATAGCATGATTAACTGCCATTGGATGGAGTGCTGAATCTCAATCACTAGAGTATAACTCATAGTTAATATGCTAGTGCTTACAGTGCATTACGGACCTGAGTTTTCCTGTTGACACTTAAGATAGTCAACAGTTGATAGGAACTCATAACTTGTAAAAGGTCCTTGTTCTTAATCTTGAGACGATTATGAACACAAACTGTGGATATGTTTGCTTTGACTTACCAATCAGTGAGGTCTTAAAGATCAACACCTGGGTATCTTGGGTATGTCATGTTCATAGGGTTGTGGATATATATTGTAAAGATAGAATCAACCCTCTGATAAAGAGTAATCATTCCCTTGAGAATGTCACCAAGTTGATTATTGAGAACTGCAGTCTTGTTGATAAGTAGTTATCAAAATGTTTGGTAATCACGAGAGGTGAATGGGACTCAAGGAATGGAAGATGTAATCATCATTCAGGTTGACAGTAACAGTTATCTGACTACCTGAATATGATTATGAATGCTAATGGTAGAGGGACATAGTACACCATAAAAGTCTAGTTATCGCTTTGGATATGTTCTTTTGCATTGGAGTTCAGTTATCATTTTATAGTGGAGTAAACGTTAACTGATCAGTTGGTTAGTTTGGTGATCAAAGAGTTTGAGCATAGGAATTAACAACTGGTCTGAGCAACAATAAAGACCCTAAGAGGTCCCACTCTTAGCTTCACTAGGATGCTTGGAAAGGCACAAGAGGTTGTTGTCAAGACATGTTCGATCAATCAAAAGAGTTTCGATCGATTGAAGTCAAGACAAGTTCGATCGATCGAAAAGCTTCAATAGTTTGAAGGTTTGATTGATCGAAGCCACTTTGATCGATTAAAGGCTTAAAGTTAGTTTGAAAATCTATAAGTAGGGTAGCTGCATGCAGAATTTTTTAAAATTGTCATTTTCATTCATGCTAAGCTGCAAAAACTATTTTAGGGCTCCCAAACCTCCTCTATCCTCCTTATTAGAGATCCCACCATCTCTAGCCCTCCGGAAGTATTCGAAGGAGATATAGGATTGAATACCATCTAGTTTTGAACTTTGTTTTCTGCTGCACGTTTAAATAAATAATTTTAAACCTATTTTCCTTCAATTGGTATCAGATCCCCGCTTATTTGGATCTATAGATGCATTTTGGAACACTAGTTTTGATTTGCATGTTGAATTTAGGACTGCTTTTTGAAATTGCATCATCACAGATCTGTTTCTACAGCAGTTTCGCAGCAGAAAACAAATCTGTGATAACATTAGATGCATGGCAGTTTCGATCGATCAAAACTATTTGGGCTTCAAGCGATCGAACTATCTTCGATTGATCGAACTTTGTTTTGTTCGATCGATTGATCCAGGTTCGATCAACCGATGGGGTTTCTCTATCTATATCGTTTTCACAGTTTTTAAAAGGTTTAAAGATTATTTACTTTAATGTTTTTCATCTTTCTAAAAGATTTTAAATCCTTCTGTTAACATTCTATTTCAATCGATTGAACTTAGTTTCATCGATCAAATGTTCGATTGATTGAAGTTTCTTCGATCGATCGAAGTGTGACAGATATTTTATATGTATGCGTGGATGTGTGTACGACTAACCCTTTTGCAGCAAGATTAGTCCGCTATCTCCCATGGCGTCGATAATTTAAATTTTGTATTTAAGTTTGTGATTGGTGTATATTTAATTTTGGTTTGTTTTTGAGGCATGTGTAAAGGGCGATGCGACTTCATTCCTGCGAATAGGAGAGTCTCACTGGTTTTGCTAGACTTATTTTTATTTTTATTTTTATTTTATTTATATTTATTGCTATTTTATATTTCTAGATAAATTGTAAGCTTCGAAAGATGCATAGGACCCATGTAATAGAATTAGAAAATTCATGAAGATGGAGCCGGAGGCGACCAAATTAAGAGGAGGTTCTATGAAGATAGAACCATGGGAGATAGAGACATCGTTTGGATGCTTTTGTTTCAATTTTAGTTTTTTGTTTCATGTACTTAGTTGTGATTTTCATACTACATATAATTACTATTTGCATGCACGTAAAACAAGCTTTCTAAAATAAAGATCAAAAACCTTTTCAACGCATTAGTAAACATTGGATGTTTATGTGTAATGTGTAGAAACAATTTTTCCAAAAGCAAAATCCTTATTTATTAATAAAACTAGTGGGAGAGGGTCTTATCTATAACACCGACGATCTTCCACCAACGGTTCACTGTAAGATGAGTGGAGTATTCTGTGTCACCCAACCATGGGTGATCATTCCATACAGAGGATACGATACTCATTGGTTACTAGATGTGAACTTCCTAAGGATAGGTTCAATCAGACGTGTTAGAGGGTGACCACCACACGGAGGCACTACTTGAGGAGGTTGTGATTGGATCCTAGTTAATGGTGCATACTAGCTAAGCTATGGATAAGGGATCCCACATGGGGCATTATTCATAAACTTAGAGATCAAATAGGTTCAGGAGTCATAGCTTGTTTTGCAAGAGTTGTATAGTGGACAAGTCATGATTAATCGAAAGATCGAGTATTGATCGCCACACGGAGGCTTTACTATTTCGTTTTGATATTCCGGCGACTTTGTTTTAAAATAAGAGTTTTAAGGATTCTTTTATTTCAAACTGTCAAATTCTGATATCCATATTTATTTTGGCTGTTTGATTTTTTCTGCCACCATACTCACTCAAAACAAGTTCACTGGAAATAACTACACAGAATGGAAACGTAACCTAGACATCTTTTTAACTGCGGAGGATCAGATATATGTCCTCACCACCCATGCCCCGAAGAACCTACTGCAAATGCTTCGGCTGCTGCTAGACGCGAGTTCGATAAATGGAAGAAATCAAATAGAATGGCTCGTTGCTACATTCTGGCCTCTATGGCCGGTGTGTTGCAATACCAATTTCGGTCGAATAATTCTACCGGTGCCATTATCAAATCCCTAAAAAAAATGTTTGGGGAGCATGGCTGGCCTGCCATATAGTTTGATATATAGAAGATAATGAGTGCGAAGATGTCAACAGGGTCTCCAGTCAAAGATCATGTTTTAAAAATGATTGGTTATTTAAATGAACTAGAGACCCTGGGAGCCAACATCGACGCACATACCCAAGTTGATATGATCCTCAATTCGCTGTCACCTTTATTCGCTCAATTTAACTTAACTACAATATGAATCAAATAAATTTCTTAATGAGCGAATTAATGAGTTCTTTACTGGCAGCGAAAGGGCTGATCAAGTCTGGGGGCAACATTTTGAACGTTAAGAAAAGCTCTTCCTCTTCCTGATCTATGCCGAAAGGTAAGAAAGGGAAGAAGAAGGCTGGCACTCGTGGTCCAAGTGTTGGACCGGTCCCTAAGATTGCCAAATCTAAGGAAAAAGGTAAGGGCAAGGGAAAGGTGGGTGGCCAAGGTAAAGTGTTTCCAATGCGGTGATAAGTGCCGCTGGAAGAGGAACTGTCCGAAATTCTTAGATACAAGAGTTCAAGTTTTCATCAAATCACATGTGATTGAAGTAAGTTTTATATAAGATACTTTCAAACACTTGGTGCATTGATTCTGGTGCAAATAACCATATCTGTAATTCGTTGCAGGGGTTCAGATCAACCAGGAAATGCAATGATGGGAAGATCGTGCTGACTCTAAGATCTAGCATAACCATTTTTGCAGTTGCTTTAGGGGTGGTAGTTTTTGAATTTTTAGACCATAAAGTTTTGGTTTTATCATATGTAGTTTATGTCCCTTTAATGAGACATAATTTAATTTCAGTTTCAGAACCTTCTAATAAAAATTATTCTCTCTTCTGGAACTGAAGTTTTGATAAAAAGAAATGGTTCTGTTGTTTGTTCTGGTATTAAATCAAATGGCTTGTATGTGATAACTCCAATTATTTCTAAAGATTATTCTAACATGGAACTTAATAACTTAGTGGTAACTGTACCATCTAAAAGAAATGAACCTTCCACTAATTCAACAAGGCTTTAGCATATGAGGCTTAGCCATATCAATCTAAATAGGATTTGGCAGACTAGTCAAAGAAGGGGTCTTACTAGGGGTGGAAATTCAGATTCTCGTGTTATAACCGTGCCATTAATTGGGTTGTGTGCTTTGAGTTTGATTTTTAGTTTCGAGTGCTATTCATCTATAATACAAAGTATTTTAAATTAATCGTATCATGTCGTGTCGTGTTCAGGTTGTCTCAGTAAAATGGGTTGTCGTGTTAAAAATTGCCACCCCTAGGTCTTAGGCGATTTGGTTCTGTCATGCCCCACATTACCAAAAATAGAGAAAATAAATTCCTTTTTGGACCCATAGGCCATGACAGTTGAAAGTCACCATATTGTCCATAACTAAAGTCTAATTATCAGAGTAATGATACAAACCACGCATTGGAAAGTTCTAAGGTCGATATATAGAACCAGAGTCCAATACTAAGTATTACAAACCCTTAAGTATTTGCTAAAGCATTAATAAAGTATTACAGTAACATATGCCGATTACAAACTTAGCTATTACAGTAGTCTCTTAAAACATAAACATAAGCATAAACTATCTATGGCGAAGCTACAGGTCTTCAGCTCGCGTAGTAGTCAGCAACAGCATAGCCTGCGTCATCGTAGGCTCCATCCTCGTAGTCCCTATCCACATATGCATCACCTGCATACTCATAACCCTGGCCAGCTGGACATAGGATATCCAGCGGCATAAGGGCCGTCAGCTATGAAAGCTGAGTGAATGCAAATACTAACAGAGTATCTACAGATATGCAGTATATAAAACAACAACATCATTAATGATCATCTCGTCGTTCACGTTCATGAACGCACTAACTCAATATATCTCAATGGACATCGTCCCTATCTCACGGACATTGTCCCAACCCAATCTCATCATAACATGGACCCTTGGGTCCACATTAATCAGACACGTAGTCCCATACCTATGGTCTGTCAACCCTGACACGCAGTACCAACTCGTATACTCAGACACCAGACACGTAGTCCCACATATTCTAGCCAAACACCCTGATATACCTTGGCCAACATGCCCGATACATTACACCCACCACGCCCTAACATACTACAGCACTCAGCTTCATTATACCATAGCACTCAGCTCCGTAATACTATTACGGCACGCAACCCTGTCACCCATCACTTCCATAATTGCATTCCTCTTAGTCTTGGTCATGGACTAAAGTGACATCCCTTAGCCTCTGTCGGATCTCCCGTCTTAGATTGAGGTGATGTACCTTTAGCCTCTATCGACTAGGTTCATGATGCATCTTTCTTAGTCTCAGTCATGGGCTAAAGTGACATATTCCTGTAGCCTCTATTTGGACTTCCCATCCCGATCATGGACTAAGGTAATATTCCTTTAGCCTCTGTTAGATTAAGATGATAACATCGGCATAACCCTCTCTCTCGATCTTAGACTAACGTGACCTTACCCTTGTCTTTATCGGATCTCTCATATCTCAGTTATGGGCAAGGCGACATTCCGTTAGCCTCTATCGGACAAGGGTGCTAGCCACATTACAGTTCTTTCCATCTGTATCGCTTAGTCTCTCTCATGGACCAAGGCAATGCCAACTGTATATCCCTTAGTCTTTCTCGTGGACCAAGGCAACGCCAATTGTATATCCCTTAGTCTTACTCGTGGACTAAGGCAATGCCAACTGTATATCCCTTAGTCTTTCTAGTGGACAAAGGCAATGCCACCAGTATCCCACAACCATGATCTATATCACTTAGCCTCTCTCATGGACTAAGACGATACCACTACTATACCTTTCAGCCTCGCCTATGGACTAAGACAGTATAGGTCATCCACAACCCAAACCTGTTTCCATAATATATATCCCTTAGTCTCCCTCATGGACTAAGGTAATGTACCACTAATAAATCCCTTGGTCTCTTCCGTGAACCAAGGCAATATAAGTGCACTGCAATCCACATTGTACGATCTTTGCGATCACATCCCCATGCATCGATCATAATAGTATCGACTTCTACAGTCGATAGACCCACTACTATGCACGTTGGCTTCTCAATTTGCTTAACAACATTATGTCATCATTATATAATTAGTTCCACTATTTAATGCATTAAGCCCTCTATTCCACGTGTGTATTATTCCAATATAGTCTTCCAATATCAACACATGATAATAAACAGCTTAACAGTTCATCGGATATAAACAAACTAAACATTTATAAATCTGATATGTTCAATCGATTGAAGTCTATTCAATCAATTGAGGAGAAGTTGGTTCGATCGATTGAAGTCCTTTTGATCAATTGAGAATATTAAAGTTCAATCGACTGAACTAAGTTTGATTGATTGAGATCGGCCTGTGTTCAATCGCTCAAAAGTGGTGTGATCGATTGAACGATGGTTTTCTTTTGAAACAAAACTGAACCATTCACGCACATTCGGGGTCCATTCTTTCTTACCGTAACACATACATACATACATACCTATCTACGCTACTAAGTGAGAATAGGCACTCACCATTAATGTCAGTGACACCGACGATGTATGGGGTGACCGCACATGGTGCTCGGGTGGTCTCTCTCTCTCTGTGCTCTTTTTCATCCTTTCTGTCTCCTCCTTATGTTCTTCCTCCACTTCTTCTTCTCCTCTCTTCTCTTTCTCTAAGAGTGTGTGTGTTTATGTATATCTATATATATACGAGTATGTGTATATATAAGTGTGTATATATAAAGGTATATCTCTCTCTTTAACTCTCTCTCAGTCTCCAAAACTCTCACGCATACACGAACTAAACATATATATGGGGAGGGGGAGGGTGCGGAGGTGCAGGTAGCAGAACACATAAACTAAAAAAGTCACGTTCGATCGATCAAAGTGAGTTTGATCAATTGAGAACAGGTCGGTTAGGGTTTGACCGATTGAGATGAGTTCAATTGCTTGAGAAAGGAGACACATCATAATTTCAGGTCGGCAGAGTTTCGATCGCTCGAAGGGCATTCGATCGATTGTAGAATGAAACTCTCGATCGCGGTTCGATCGATTGAAATTGAAATTACAAAAAAGGTAAAGATAAGCACACTGAATCTTTATTTATATCAAAAAGGAATAAAAATATAATGAAAATATAGGGTATTATAGGTTCTTGAACCAATGGAAATCTACGAGTCTTGTTTAGAGGATAAGAAGACCAAAAGGCCCTTTCCGCAAAGGGCAATAGGACCAATGCATTGTTGGAATTAGTTCATACTGATGTGTGTGGATCTATAAATATTAGAGCATGGGGTGGTTATGAGTATTTCATTATATTTACTGATGAACACTCTAGGTATGGATATGTGTACCTAATGCAGCATAAGTCTGAAGCCTTTGAAAAGTTCAAAGAGTTTAGGGCTAAAGTGGAGAAGCAATTGGGCACATATATCAAGGCCATTTGATCTGATCGAGGTAGAAAGTACCTCTCTAATGAGTTTATTGATCACCTCGTACAGAATGGGATTCTGTCACAATTGACTGCTCCTGGTACGCCTTGGAAGAATGGTGTAGCGGAGAGAAGGAACCAGACTCTTTTAGACAAGACTAGGTCGATGATGAGTTATTCCGAGTTGCCATTATTTCTTTGGGGTTATGCTTTGGAAACCGCTAAGTACATACTAAATCTAGTACTAAGCAAATCTATTCCTAGGACACCACAGGAGATGTGGATTGGTCGCAAGCCTTCTTTGTAACATATTCAGATATGGGGGTGTCTGGCACATGTGCTGAAAGGAAAGATGAGCAAGCTGGAATCAAGATCTAAAGTATGTTATTTTGTAGGGTATCCAAAGGGTATTTATGGATGGTTTTTTATGATCCAAGAGAACAGAGAGTGTTTGTTAGTGCAAATGCTATTTTCTTAGCGGATGATTATATCATGAACCATAACCGTAAGGGAAGGATATATCTTAAAGAGATAGAAGGAGAGCCCTCAGTCCTACCCGCGGTTGATAATGATGTAAAACAAGAAAATACCACTTTTTCGCCCATTTCCACACTGGTACTCATTGTAGTAGGAGGATGGTCAGCCAGCCAGATAGATACACATTCTTAGGAGAAGTTTTGAAAAAGTCTCCATAGAATCTTAATCTGATCCTACCACATACATAGAGGCAATAGCTGATGTTGATTCAACTCATTGGGTTAAAGCTATAAAGGTTGAATTGGAATCTCTGGATTCTAATCAAGTCTATAATCTTATAGAACTTCCTGCCAATATAAAATCCATTGGGTATAAATGGGTCTACAAGAGGAAAGGAGGATCTGATGGGAAAGTTGAGGCCTTCAACGCATGGCTTATAGCAAAAGGTTATACTCAAAGGGAGGGCATTGATTATGAGGAAACTTTATCACCTGTAGCCATGCTCAAGTCCATTAGAATACTCTTATCCATTGCAGCATGCCTAGATTATGAGATCTAGAAGATGGACATCAAGACTGCATTCTTGAATGGTAATCTTGAGGAGGACATCTATATGCAGTAACCAGAAGGGTTCATAGCTGGTGGGAAAGGTAACTTGGTATGCAAGTTGCAAAAGTCCATTTATGGGCTTAAGCATACATCTAGAGTTGGAACATTCATTTTGACCAAGCGATCAATTTGTTTAGTTTCATACAGAATCTAAATGAACCTTGTGTATACAAGAAGTGTGAAGGCAAAGTGGTGACTTTTCTTGTGCTTTATGTTGACAACATTCTACTCATCGGGAATGATGTAGTGGCACCGTCAATAATTAAGGTTTGGCTAGCTAGTACTTTTAATATGAAGGATCTAGGAGAGGCGAGCTATATCTTTGGGATAAAGCTCTTTGGGATTGTAAGCAAAAGATAATGGGATTATCTCAAGCTAGTTATATCGAGAAGGTATTAACTAGGTTTTCCATGGATAATTCAAAGAAAGGTTTGTTACTTTTAAGGCATAGTTTAGCGTTCTTCAAGGATCAGTGTCCCAAGACATAAGAGGAGATAAATCACATGGCAGGAGTTCCCTATGCCTCGGTAGTGGGAAGTCTCATGTATGTAATGTTATGCACTAGACTAGATATCTATTTTTGTGGTTGGCATGGTTAGCAGTTATCAATCGAATCCAGGTCCAGAGCATTAGATAGCCGTTAAGCCCATTCTTAAGTACTTGAGAAGAACTAAAGATTACATGCTTATGTATGGCAGTAATGAGTTAATTCCAGTGGGATACACGGACTAAGACTTTATGTCAGATAAAGATTCGAGGCAGTCGACATCCGAACATCTCTTTACCTTGGGAGATGATGTTGTTAGTTGGAGGAGCATTAAGTAGAAATGCATTGTAGACTCAACTACAGAAGCTGAGTATGTGGCTGCTTATGAAGCCGTAAAGGCAGCTGTTTGGCTCAAGAAGTTCCTTATGGAACTTAAGGTGGTACCAGCATCATTGTCACATGTTATGCTATAATGCAATAATAGTGGGGCAGTGGTTCAGTCCAAGGAGCCAAAGAACCACGAAAAAGGAAAGCACGTAGAGCGAAAATATCATCTAATTCAAGATATTGTTCAACGTAGAGATGTGACTATCACTAAGATTGCCACCATTGACAATCTTGCTAATCCGTTTATAAAGGCCTTACCACTAAAGGCCTTTGATCGTCATCTAGATAGTCTAGGTCTCAAATGTAGTCCTGAATGGTTATGAGTGCAAGTGGGAGTTTGTTGGGATTGTGCCCTCAAACCATTACTTTATGTATAAGACATTGGCATTTTAATATATGGATATCAGCTTTACATTTCATTGTGTTTGTTTTTCATGAGATAATTGTTAATCTGTAAGTATCATAGTAAGTAATTCATGTATGTATAAGATACATACAAGTGAGATATGAAATACTATTCTTTGATACTTAGAATTTGTCACAGTGGATGATGAGACTAGATATCTCATCAGGTTTACACTGTAGCATGATTAACGACCATTGGATGGAGTGATGAATCTCAAGCACTAGAGTATAACTCATAGTTCATATGCTAGTGCTTACAGCGCATTGACAGACCTGAGTTTTCCTATTGACACTTAAGACTGTCAACAATCGATAGGAACTCATAACTTGTATAAGGTACGTGTTCTCAATCTTGAGACTATTATGAACACAGTCTGTGGATATGGCTACTTTGACTTACCAATTAGTGAGGTCTTAAAGATCAACACCTGGTATCTTAGGTATGTCATGTTCATAGGGTTGTGACATATATTGTCAAGATAGAATTTACCCTCTAATAAAGAGTAAGCATTCCCTTGAGAATGTTACTAAGTTGATTACTGAGAACTGCAGTCTTGTTGATAAGTAGTTATCAACATGTTTGGTAATCATGAGAGGTGAATGGGACTCAAAGAATAGAAGATGTAATCATCATTTAGGTTGATCGTAACAGTTATTCGACTACCTGAATATGATTATGAATGCAGACGATAGAGGGATATTAGTCCACATACAAGTCTAGTTATTGCTTCAGATATGTTCTTTTGTGTTAGAGTTCAGTTATCGTTTTATAGTGGAGTATACATTAACTAATCAGTTGGCTAGTTTACTGATCAAAGAGTTTGATCAAGGGAATTAACAACTGGTCTTAGCCAACAATAAAGAGCCTAGGAGGTCCCACTCTTAGCTCCACTAGGATGCTTGGAAAGGCACAAGGGGTTGTTGTCAAGATAGGTTTGATCGATCGAAAGAGTTTTGATCGATTAAAGTCAAGACAAGTTCGATTGATCGAAAAGCTTCAATCGATCGAAGGTTCGATCGATCGAAGTATCTTCGATTGATCGAAGGCTCAAAGTTAGTTTGGAAATCTATAAATAGGGCAACTGCGTACCGAATTTTTCACTCGTCGTTTTCATTCATACTATGCTGCAGAAACTATTTTAGGGTTCCCAAACTCTATCCACCCTATTAGAGATCCCACCATCTCTAATCTCCTTGGAAGTATTCACAGGAGACATATGAGTGAAGACCATCTAGTGGAGGCTACTGCACTATCAAGGAAGAAGAGAATTAGAATTGGGGTCAAGACCGTTAGGTATAAACTCTTCTCCCTTTTTTATCGCATCTATGCAATTGATAAGTAGTAGATCTGGGCATACCAATAAGTTTTGAACTTTGTTTTCCACTGCGCATTTAAATAAATAATTTAAAACGTATTTTTTCCTTTAATTGGTATCAGAGCCTCGCTTTTTTGGATCTATAGATGCATTTTGGAACACTAGTTTGATTTACATGTTGATTTTAGGACTATTTTTTGAAACTGCATCGTCACAGATCTGTTTTTGCAGCAGTTTTACAGGAGAAAACAAATCCGTGATTGCATTAGATGCATGTTAGTTTTGATCGATCAAACTTGTGTTGATCGATTGAAACTGTCTGTGTTCGGTCGATTGAAAGAGTTTTGATCGATCGAAACTTTGGGGTCTTCAAGCGATGGAACTAGCTTCAATCGATCGAACTCTATTTTGTTCAATCGATTAATCTAGGTTTGATCGATCGAAGGTGTTTCTCTGTCTAGATCGTTTTTACAGTTTTTAAAAGGTTTAAAAAATATTTACTTTAATGTTTTTCATCTTTCTGAAAGATTTTAAATCCTTTTGTGAACATTCTATTTCAGTCGATTGAACTTAATTCAATCAATCGAACATTCGATCGATTGAAGTTTCTTCAAAAACTTCAATCGATTGAAGTGTGATAGAGAACTAAGATGCTGTTTTAAGTTCTAAATCAATACATAAAGAGTTTATGTACTGTATGAATCAATTAGGGGTTCCAATAGTTACATATATTTATTATATATATGTGGATGTGTGTATGACTAACCCTTTTGTAGCTAGATTAGTTCGCTATCTCCCATGGCACCGATAATTTCAATTTTGTATTTAAGTTTGTGATTGGTGTATATTTAATTTTGGTTTGGTTTTAAGGCATGTGTAAAGGGCGCTGCGACTTCATTCCTGCGAATAGGAGAGTCGCACCAGTTTCCCTAGCCTTTTTATTTATTTATTATTTATTGCTAATTTCTATTTCTAGAAAAATTGTAACCTTTGAAAGAAGCACATGACCCATGTAATAGAATTAGAAAATCCATGAAGATGGAGGAGCAAGCTATTGTCCATGAAGATGGAACTGGAGGTGACCAAACCATGAGGAGGTTCTATCAAGATAGAGCCATGGGAGATAGAGGCATCATTTGGATGCTTTTGTTTCAATTTTAGTTTTTGTTTTATGTGCTTAGTTGTGATTGGCACACTATATATTGTTACTACATGCATGCACGTAAAACAAGTTTTCTAAAATAACGATCAAAATCCATTTCATCGCATTATTAAACATTGGATGTTTATGGGTAATGTGTAGAAACAATTTTTCCAAAAGCAAAACCCTTATTTATCAAAACTAGTGGGAGAGGGTCTTATTAATAACACCCATGATCTTCCATTAACGGTTCACTATAAGATGAGTGGAGTATTCTGTGTCACCAACAATGGGTGATCATTCCATACGGAGGATACAATACTCATTGGTTACTAGATGTGAATTTCCTACAGATAGGATCAATCAGACGTGTTAGAGGTGACCACCACACGAAGGCACTACTTGAGGTGGTTGTGATTGGATCCTAGTTAATGGTGTACACCAGCTAAGCTATGGATAAGGGATCCCACACGGGGCATTATTCAGAAACTTAGAGATCAAATAGGTTCGAGAGTCATAACTTGTTTTGCAAGAGTTACATAGCGGACAAGTCATAATTAATTGAAAGATCGAGTATTGACCGCCACACGGTGGCTTTGCTCTTTTATTTTGATATTCTGGCAACTTTTTTTAAAATAAGAGTTTTAAGGATTCTTTTATTTCTAACTGTCAAATTCTGATATCCATATTTATTTTGTGTGATTGATTTTTTTTAGTAAATTATAATGTCTGGATTTGTATTTAGTCCACTTGCCACTATACTCACTGAGAACAAGTTAACTGGAAATAACTACACAGAATAAAAATGTAACCTAGACATCATTTTAACTGTGGAGGATCACATATATGTCCTCACCACCCCATACCCCAAAGAACCCGCTGCAAATGCTTCGGCTACGGCTAGACGCAAGTTCGAGAAATGGAAGGAATCGAATGGAATGGCATGTTGCTACATTCTGGCCTCGTTGGTTGGTGTGTTGCAACACCAATTCCATTCGAATGATTCTGCCAGTGCCATTATCAAATCCCTAAAAGAAATGTTTGGGTAGCATGGCAGGCTTGCCAGATAGGTTGCTGTAGAAGATAATGAGTGCGAAGATATCAGAAGGGGCTCTAGTCAAAGAACATGTTTTAAAAATGATTGGTTATTTGAGCGAACTTGGGACCCTGAGAGCCAACATCGACCCACAGACCCAAGTTGATATGATCCTCAATTCGCTGTCGCTTTCATTTGCTCAATTTAAACTTAACTATGATATGAATCAAATGAAATTTTCAAATGAGCGAATTAATGAATTCTTTACTGGCAGCGGAAGGAGTAATCATGCTTGGGGGCAACATTTTGAAAGTTGAGAAAAGCTCTTCCTCTACCCAATCTACGCAGAAAGGTAAGAAAGGGAAGAAGAAGGCTGGCACTGGTGGTCCAAGTGTTGGACTGGTCCCTAAGATTGAAAAATCTAAGAAAAAAGGTAAGGGCAAGAGAAAGGTGGGTGGCCAAGGCAAAGAGAAGTGTTTCTAATGCAGTGATAAGGGCCACTGGAAGAGGAACTGTCTGGATTTCTTAGCTACAAGAGTTCAAGGTATGATCGAATCATATGTGATTGAAGTAAGTTTTATAAAGGTTACTTCAAACACTTGGTGCATTGATTCTGGTGCGACTAATCAGATCTATAATTCATTGTTGGGGTTCAGATCAATCAGGAAATGCAGTGATGGTGAGATCGTGCTGACTCTGGGATCTAGCGCAACTATTTTTGCGGTTGCTATTGGGGTGGTAGTTTTAGAATTTCTAGACAATAAAGTTTTCATTTTATCATATGTAATTTACTTCCCTTTAATGAGACGTAATTTAATTTCAGTTTTAGAACTTTTTAATAAAAGTTATTCTTTCTCTTTTGGAATTGAAGTTGTGATCAAAAGAAATGGTTCTTTTGTGGTTTAAAACCAAATGGCTTGTATGTGATAACTCTAATTATTTCTAAAGTTTCTAACATGGAACTTAATAACTCAGTGGTAACTGTACAATCTAAAAGAAAGGAACTTTCCACTAATCCAACAAGGCTTTGACATATGAGGCTTAGCCATATCAATCTAAATAGGATTAGCAGACTAGTCAAAGAAGGGGTCTTAGGCGATTTGGTTCTTGAACCAATGGAAGTCTGCGAGTCTTGTTTAGAGGGCAAGATGACTAAAAGGCCCTTTCCCGCAAAGGGCAATAGGATTTATACTGATGTGTGTGGACCAATAAATATTAGAGCACGGGGTGGTTATGAGTATTTCATTACATTTACTGATGACCATGCTAGGTATGGATATGTGTACCTAATGCAGCACAAGTCTGAAGCCTTTGAAAAGTTTAAAGGGTTTAGGGCTGAAGTGGAGAAGCAATTGGGCACACATATCAATGCCATTCGATCTGATCGAGTTGGCGAGTGCCTCTGTAATGAGTTTATTGATCACCTCGTACAGAATGAGATTTTATCACAGTTGATTGCACCTGGTACGGCTCAGTAGAATGGTGTAGTGGAGAGAAGGAACTAAACTCTTTTAGATATGACTAGGTCGATGATGAGTTATTCCGAGTTAACATTATTTCTTTGGGTTTATGCTTTGGAAACCGCTACACAGGACACCATGGGAGATGTGGATTGGGTGCAAGCCTTCTTTGCAACATCTCCGAATATGGAGGTGTTCAGCACATGTGCTGAAAGGAAAGATGAGCAAGTTCGAATCTAGATTAGAAGTATGTTACTTTGTAGGGTATCCAAAGGGTACTTATGGATGGTATTTTTATGATCCAAGAGAACAAAAAGTGTTTGTTAGTATAAATGATAATTTCTTGGAGGATGATTATATCATGAACCATGAACCTAAGGGAAGGATAGATCTTAAATAGGATAGAAGGAAAGCCCTCAGTCCTACCCATAGTTGATAACGATGTAAGATAAGAAAATACCTCTTCTTCAACCATTTTTGCACTGGTACCTCGTCATAGTGAGAGCTTGGTCAGCCAGCCTGACATATACATGTTCTTAGGAGAAGTTTTTGAAGCAGTCTCCATAGAATCTGAATCTGATCCTACCACGTACAAAGAGGCAATGGCTGATGTTGATTCAGCTCATTGGGTTAAAGCTATGAAGGCTGAATTGGAGTCTATGGATTCTAATTAGGTCTGGGATCTTGTAGAACTTCAATACAATGATACGCCCAAAATTGGCACTATCCTATGACCGAGCAGTTCAACTTAGCAGCCGGTCCCTATCTCGGTCAAATCATGCACAGTTCCTTGGATGAGCATCAGGCCAAGCTATTTGGTGTGCCCGAGCACTCCCGAGTGGTTCATCCATGACCCGACCAACAGGTCGGGAAGACTACGCAGGCATGGTCCGTACAGGCGCAGTCCAGCCAGGCTCGTGAGTCAGCCTATGAGTTACTGATCTAATTCTCAATCTAAGCATAAGTCTTCTATCGCATCTTATGAGTACCAACAATCATTTCCATCCAATCATTCCGGGGTGTAAGGCGCGAAGCGCATTTTAATTCAATTCATTTTGGGGTATAAGGCAGGAAGCGTATCTCAGTTCAATCAATATTGATGTATAAGAGGCAGGAAGTGCAACTCATTCAATCAAGCAATTCCAGAGCAGAAACATCGAAAGTGTAACAAAGCATAGCTCAAAAAAAGAAATTTAGAAAAGGATAAATCCGGATTGAGCAACAATGAAAATGAGAATTTTTTGAGTTTGCATAACTCCAGGTCTTTAAAAAAAATGGATGATGAAAAAATGAATTTTTGAGTCAGCGTAACTCTAGATGTTTTAGAAAATAGAAAATGAATTTTCAAGTCTGCGCGACTCCGGATCTCTTTTGAAAATAAGAAAATGAATTGTTAAGTCCGCGTGACTATTCTAAACTAGAAAAAAGAAGGATTGGCCCCTATAATACCGAGTGTCTTTTCTGCGAATCCAAAGTCATTGAATCTGGAGCGATTCTGACTTTTCTGCGAATCTGGGGTCATTAAATCAGGAGCGATTATGACTTTTTTGCGAATCTGGGGTCATTGAATTAGGATCAATTATGACTTTTCTACAAATCTGGGGTCATTGAATCTGGAGCGATTTTGACTTTTCTGCAAATCTGGGGTCATTGAATCTAGAGCGATTCTGACTTTTCTACAAATCTAGAATCATTGAATCTGGAGCAATTTTGACTTTTCTGTGAATCTGGGGTCATTAAATCTGGAACGATTTTGACTTTTCTGCTAATCTGGGCATTGAATCTGGAGTGATTTTGACTTTTCTACAAACTTGGAGTCATTGAATCTGGAGCGATTTTGCCTTTTCTACGCATCTAGGGTCATTGAATCTGGAGCAATTCTGACTTTTCTGCGAATCAGGGGTCATTGAATCAGGAGCGATTCTAAATTTTCTACAATTCTGGAGTCATTGAATCTGGGGCGATTCAGACTTTTCTGCGAATTTAGGGTCATTGAATCTAGAGTGATTCTGACTTTTCTGTGAATCTGGGGTCATTGAATCTGGAATGATTCTGACTTTTCTGCGAATCTAGGGTCATTGAATCTGGAGCGATTTTGATATTTTTTAATGAATTTGGGGTCATTGAATCTGGAGCAATTCTGACTTTTTTGCGAATCTGGAGCGATTCCGACTTTTTTGCAAATCTAGAGTCATCAAATTCGTAGTGATTCTGGCTTTTCTACGAATTTGGAGTCATTGAATATGGAACGATTCTAGCTTTTTCTGCAAAATTGGAGTATAAGGCACGAAGCACATCTCAGTCAATCAGATGATTCTTGGAAGACACTAGGGTATAAGGCGCAAAGCGCATCTCAGTCTCTCAAAATAGCTCAGTTCCTGATACGACATAGGGGAATAAGGCGCGACGCGCATCTCAGTCGATCAAATGATTCTCGAAAAGCACCAAAAAATTAAGCACAGAAAACACCTATGTCAAACATTTCATTGAAATCATCTCGTCAATCGATAAGTAGTGTAAGGCGTAAAACGCATCTATATCAATCATGGCTTTCCCGGAATAGGACGACATCATAATAGAATATTCAAGGCGTAGAATGCATTCTTATCACTAAAGAGAGTAGTATAATTTTGAATCATCGCACTTGAGAGCATAGAGGCATGAGCATTGCATGATCACGTGCATCACGATAGGATAGGTGCATTCATCTGTATGACTACTTGTGTTTGTAGAGGTAGTCCCTTGCCCAAACTACGTCCTGGTCTAATTCTCGTAGGGATACGTAGGCAGCTCACCATTGAGCATGACAAACACTGACTGTCTTCGCAAAAGTTTTTGTTACGCATTTTGTTTTTACCTAAGTTCAATAGCCCGGTCAAAGGCTTATCTTCACACAGACTTCAACATTCACTTGCGATACGCGTTGCTTCACAAGCTCTACTGAAAAGGGGAAAACTGTAGACACCCCAATTTTGACCGAACTATTACACTTAGGGGGATTTACCTCTGGAGATCAATGATGAGTATGTCTTGTCGGAATCAAGACTTTTACAAGCAATCTGATAATCTGATTCTCTTCTAAGAGGAATCTCGGTCCAAAATCTCCCTTTTCAGCCAAAAAGACTAAAATTCTCATTTACCCGTCACCTTATAGACCATAAGATTTGAACACGTATAGAAAGATGACATTGTTCTTGGAGCATCTTAAAACCATTTTCAAAAGGAGAGAAATTCAGCATGAACCCTAAAAAAAGCAACAAAAGTCAATAGTTGACCAAGTGAAAAGTCAACGGGTCAAAAGTGGGTCAATCGTAAAATTTTTAAATTTCAAGATGAAAAGTCCTGATAATTGTTCATTGGGTCTTCCTTATGCTAAAATGATTTTTAAAGATTTTTAAATGAAAGAAATCATGGTGAAATCGAAAGACTTTAAGAATAATTGTGCAGAAAATCGATATTTTGCCTTCGGAGGAAGAGTTGACTTTTTTTCCTTAAGGATTTTGATTTTTTTTTAATATATTTTTATTGAATCCAAATGGGGGTATTTCCATAATTACATTTAATGTCGTCTTAAGTAAATATATAAATTAAACGAGTTTAATTAATTAATTGACATGAAATGAAATTAAGATTGCAATGTTTTCTCAAAATATTTAGTACGAACTATGCCTTCTTGTATGCAGTTAAGATCTGCTCCTCTATCAACTAAAGCAATAGCATTGCTAATGGTATATTCTTCCTGGATACCCTCCATCCAGTTCTCAAGAGAAAATCCTTAGAAAATATCCCATTGGGGAGAAATACATTATTTTTCTTCACAGAATTTAGACTTGTATGGATATGGAAATGGGATATTTAGGATAGTACTGATAATCTTAGACTATCATTCCTTCAGAGAACCTTCTGGTTCAAATGGTGGAATGGTTTTGATATTCCTACTGCTCTTTCAAAAATTCAAAACGCCACCAAAGAATGCATTAGAGTATTTGAGGAAAAAGAAAAGAAAAGGGATGACAAATTTCTTTTGAAGCATCCCAACATTCCTCTAAATTGAATATGTTTAACCTCCTTTTCAATTCAATAAGGGGGAATTATCCTCATGTTTAATGGGAAGAAACACAGGTCAAGGTTATGGAAGCTCTGAAGGAGAAATTTTTGGCTTCTCAAGTTTCCCAAGGAAAAACTCAGGCTTCTTCAAGTCAGACTAAGGAAGATCATCAGTCCCCTCAGTCTTTGTAGCCAAATACTTTTGGATGCCTTGCAAGAGAAGCCCAAGATCCTTATGAAGATGAAGAAGAAATGGATACAACATCCATTTCCAGTCAGACCAATTATGGAAAACCTCTCTAATGCCATTATTACCACGACATCTCAATCCAACAAGCCAAACGACAAGCTAGAGTAAGCAGTGATATCATTCTACTTCTGACGCATGCAGTGACACATTCCATCCCACAGGTTATTTACCCAATGTTTTGGTTTACCAGTGGTTTTGGAATAGTATAAAGTAAAAGGCAAAGATTCGACTCCATCATCAGAGGACACGTGTTTTTTCTTATTAGTTTTCCCTGTTCATCTACAGTTACCTGTCTCAGAATTGTAGACCTTTTTATTTGTATTTAAGATGACCTTTCGGATTGTTGACAGGCATCTCACTTCTCTCCCTTCTCTCTCTTCTCTCTCTCTTCCTCTACCTCTCTGATAATCTCCTTCCTCCTCTGTAATAGTGGTTTCCCGCAAGTAAGCAATAAATTTTACTTTCTCTATTCCATATTGATCCTGTTCTGTTTTGGTATCAGAGCCATGTGTGGCTAACTCCCTGAGACCACCATGGTATACACTATAGAATTATAATGATAATTTGAAAATATTATTATGACAATTCTTTGGGGGTCATAAGTATCTGTAAGTCGCAATCGCTTGAGCCTGTTTGCCAAGGAGTGCTGTTTTGGCTATAACAACTATTGACTGGATCAGACTCTATAAGAATTCACATCGAAATATGCGATAATTATTATTGTTTGTGAAATAGTATATACCAAGGAAGCCTCATCTTGGTCATGTTCACAAGATTAACCAAGTCTGGACTTGGATCATCTTCAAGATCCAGATCCAATAATGTAAATACAGAACTTGTTGCGTTTGACCAAATGGAACAATTAAATCAATGGACAATTCTGTCCATCTATTCTAAACAGATCTATAAAAGCAGCTCTTTTACTTTTATTTCTAAAGATCATGTTAAAGCTGTTGAGCAAGATATTATTCTTGAAAATAATGAACAAACTCTTAAACTTTTATGTCTAAGGGATTTTGAAAAAAGTTTAGATAAATATAAAAACATTCACATAGGATGTATTCAAGTAGCTTTCAGACCTCTTACTTTAATAGGACTAAATGTTATTGTTTTGGCATACCTAAGAGATGTTAAGTGTACAGACTTTGTACCATCTCTTATGGGTATTATACAGAAAAGTTTGTGTCATTGATGTTAATCCTAACTTGACACTTTCGTTACATGATAAAAATTTGTTTGAAGCTACTACTTTGAAAATTCAAACAAATGGGTACAATTACCTACCTGGGACCAGTACTGTTAATACTACATATAGGATTTATTACAAAGTCATGAATACTTTGTGTCCTAATGCAGTATTAAGAAGTGAACCAGGAACAACTGTAGCAATTGATAGTAACTATCTTACCACTAATATTGCTACTCCTCGACTTATTAAATGGGATGAAATAAACTTCCCAACGGATTGGATTTTACCTAATGCTATGCCACCTGCACCAGTCCTTCTTTCTACATTAGATCAGATCACCCAGACTAAAGATGGTGATATTGAAATTTCTTTTACTCCTACGCAGTTTAGTAAACTTTCTTTAAATAGGAGTAATTCGTCAAAGAGTTTTTATACTGCTCCTTCAAAAAGACCTTATATTGTGTCTTATCCTTCTTCTTCAAGACATTCAATGTCTGATCAGCCCAGACCAAACTTGGATCTGGAACATCTCCAGACTATGGAGAAAGAAAATATTTTAAAAGGATTTACTGCTTCTTTATGGTCCTGAAGAACAAGAGGAGAAAGATAAAAGGGATCGTTTTAGTCCCTCTTATCCTCACTGTGATAATAATTCTATGTATGTTTAATGGATTTTAGTCCTGGATCTATTTTGAGAATTATTACCAATGAAGATTTCTTGTTGAAGAAAAACAAAGAGTTTCGACAGGAATATTTTAAAATTTTTAATAGACATGATCTGGTTGTTGCTTACATTGGCAAGCCTAGTTCTACTGAGATTCTTATCTCCAATGGTCATATTTGTAAACAAGTTAATTGGACAAATCTTTCTATTACTTCAATAGGAAGCCAGTTAACAAGAATTGAAAATAAACTTTTGGATCAAGAGAAAAAGGTTATTAAAACCAAAGCTAACACTTCCTCTTTTTCCACTGCTACTTTTAAACCTCCTCACCAAGCAGAGAGTTTTCGGACTCAGAGTAAAAAGGAGAAAGAAGAGTGATCTCGTCAGAATCAAGATGAAAAGCATGCTTTACTTTATAAAGATTTGTAGTGTGGAAGTAAAGGTCAAACCCGCAGAGATTGTTTATTTTTGTCCTTTAATTTAAGAAACCTAAATCTATAAGCTATAGAAAAATGAAATTTTGATTGATTGATATTTAATTATTACTACGAATTAAACTTTGAAGTAAGGTATGAAATTATGAAAATAAATTCTAAAATTGAATCTAAGCAAACTAGTGTGCCAAATTTAAGATTTTTTTAAGTATGAGTGGATGAGATCTAGAATACAAATCCATAACTAACTATGCACCGAGGGTCTAGACTTTCTATTTTAAGTTCCATGATTGGATAGTTACGATCTATTATAGCTACAAGTCCAATAGTATCAACAAGAGGATATCACTAGTTTAATCTAAGCATAACTCATCTTTGGTTCACATGAATTATCTACCTATAACTAGGGTGTAGCATAACTCATCTTTCCTAAGCATGAATTATAAAAGATGTAAATATCACAATCACATAAGCACTATTGTACGTAAATACTCCTATCAATCACAAAAATCAAGGACTATTGAGTTTAATAAGCATAAAGAAAAATCTAAGACAAGAATAGATCCAAAATACTCTTGATTATTATCATTAAAAACTGATTATATAAATAATCCACCAACATACAATTACTATCCAATACATAAAATCCTAAAATAAGAAAGCATAGAGTTCCCCTTTACATAGCTAGGGTTTCATTAATACCCTAGAATGGAAATTTAGTTGCACATGGTTGATGAAAACATGAAGATTGAGTTGATGGTTGCCATTAGAGACCTTCAAGCTAGATCTTCTCTTCCTCTTACCTTCAAAGTTGATGTATTTATGAATGTGTGTAACCCCTCAATTGATTTAGAATAAGATATAAATAGTTGTAGAGGGTTTAGGAAGATTTTTCTAAACCTAATCCGACTGAAACTACTATAATTTGCTTTCTGGACGTAATTAGGCAAGTTCGTCCACACAGGGGTCTTCAGCACTTAATTCTATGCATTTTAGGTTTTTTGTACGGATCGCGTGAGCAGGCCGCGCGAGCGCGATTCTGGGAGGTTGCGCGAGCGGACTGCGCAAGCAATGTGATAGATTTCCATGTGAGCGGGTCACTCGTGCGAACTGGCTTTTTCTGCTTCTTTCTTCTTGCTTTTTCACCCCATTTAGCCTAGAATCATTGCTTTCTTCTAAACCTGACAGAAAGTGGAAAACAAAGTAAAATTATACAAAAACAGAATAAAAGCGGCTAACAAATGTGAGTTAAGACGTTTAATTAGGATTTGTTCTCTCCCGATCACACCCCCAAACCTACATTTTGCTAGTCCTCGAGCAAAAAGAATAGAAAAATAAAACTACTAATAATAAAATTCCTAATCCATTTTTGTATGGATAACGACTGCACTTAGCCTGTTGACACGAATATTTTTCTGTGTGCTCTTGTGCAACACCCAAGTGTAGGTGATCGTGCAAGTAGTAACTGGTAAGACCAGGTTGATCCCACAGGGAAGGATGAGGATTAAATTACTTAGATTAGACTCTAAAAGAAAAGAAAAAATCAATATTTTAAGAGAAGTGTAGAACACAAAGTTCTACAATTAACAACTACTAAACTTAAAAACAACTAAATTAAATTAACTAATGATTAACTATTTAACTAAAGCGAGATTTGAAAACAATTTTTCTTAATAAAAGAAAGTGTTGGGATCACGCAAATCCACTATGACTCGGCCATCTACCATGCAAATGCAATTAAGTTCAACGGAGGGCAACTTCTACAGTATCCCGCACTTCTCTAAGGATATAGAATCAATAGTCCTTTCATGACCGGGACTATATCATCACAATTAAGTTCGACATACACAAAGGTGGTTTAATTCAATAGTGAAGACTCGCACCTTCAATGGTGTTAGCATTGAGGGTGGTTTGCAAAATATATTGAAAGAAAATGCCTTAAGGCTTAACGTTTAAAGACTATTTTGACAAACTGAGCATTTTGGGACAGTTTGATAATGAATCAGTAAAGCAGAAAGTCTTGGAATACTGTATTGAATGTCCTCAAGAATCAGAGGTCTCGATCGATCGACGCGCTTTCGATCGATCGAACTTCTTCATCTCTCGATCGATCGAAATATCTTCGATCGCTCGAATATGTCTCTGGTCCGATCGATCGAACTACATTCGATCGATCGAACACAGGAATAAAAATACTGCATGGCAGAGGCCTGAAATAACGGTTTCATCGCGATTTCCCAACCCCGGACTATTCAGACATGATCTGGGAAGTCTTAGATTTATTTTTAACGTAAAGGTTCATTAAAGTCATGTTTGTTTGCGAGTTTTTCATGAAAACTATGAAAATCAACGATTTTAACTCATCTAGCATGTAATACTACGATATGGAAGATTATACTACGAATAAATAAGTGCAGAATGTAAACAAAATATAACGAAATAACCTGGAGAAGAGCAACTACTATTAAACCTTACGAAATCCAAGCTACAATGAAATCCTTGATAAAAACCTACAAAATAAGATAGAACTCTCTACTCTCTATGGAAAACTGATGAAAACAAAGTATATCCGTCGCTTTGAGACGTAAACAAAACGATTATATATAGCCTAAACCTAATGCTAGGGTTAAAAAAACCATTTCCGCTGCGTGCGCGTATAATCTGATAAAAGGCATGTTCGATCGCTCGAGAAACTCTCGATCGATTGAACTTCCAGAAACTGCGAGCGCTTGAACTCCACTCGATCGATCGAAACGTCGATCGCTCGAGCATTGTTTGATCGCTCGAACCTTGTTTTTCAGCTTTGAGTTGTCTTCTTCTAGACTAAGCACTTCCTTTTATCAACAGTCTTCAATCTTGTGCACACCAGCAGTAATCTGCACAAATAATCACTAAAACAATACCACTTATCATAGTTTAATCAATTTGTGCAAAAACTGATATGTAATTCAAACTGCAGATAAACAGGGGAATTGTAGACTTTTCTAGTGTATTTTCCTCTTTTAGCGCGGTTGTATTTTACAAATACCCCCTCTTGTCATAACCCCCAACTAGCGATTTGCTAGTCCCTAGCAATAAAGCGAAAATAAAACAAGCTTACTACTACTATAACGACTAAAATAACAAAAATAAGACTAAAGCAACTAATCTAGTAAAATGAAAGAAACTTCCTAACTCACTTTTGCAGGAATTGCGGTTGCATTTAGCAAAATGCAACAAGCCGTTAAACCCCTAGGTTTCCCTAGTGGACGAGTGTTGTCTCGTGAGGGTTTGCAGTGAATCTACCCACAAAATTCTAAATTTTAAGCTAAAAAAGATATAGAAAAACTTATAAACATTCTTTCCCATTCGACTATCAATTTAGCTCCACATAACATATCAACCTCATACAAACCATGAAGAAATCCACATGTTCCTCATGTCACCAAGATAAATATACATATGCGTTACATTCATGTATCCGTGTGTGTGAGGTCAACAACTATGCATCCAACTTTATTTAGAATTGTTTAGACTATCATACTCTTGGAACGCGTAGTTTCAACTCGATTCTCACATTGGTTTGCACTCAAAAATGAACATCTCACAGAAACTTGTTTAGAAATGATCGCTCATGGTGTGAAAACTTTAATGAGAGTGATGTTCTGGCTACTAGTGTTTCACACCGAACTCGATAAAGGACGAACATTTAGAGTAATATAGTCTCATGAAAGGAATATTACTTACTAGAGGAGCGAAATACCATGGATAACTCAACTTACACTTTCATATTCAAACTACGTCGTCAAGAATCATTAAGGCTTAGACAATTCGGCCTTTATTTAGTGAGATAAAGATAAGAGGGGTAAGAAATTGCACATCCTTGGCATTTGATTGCATTTATTTCTTCTTCATTCCAACCATTCTCTATTTTCATATATATATATATATATATTTTAACCTGCTTCCCACAACTACTCCCTTCTTGTCAAATACTTCAACAATTTTAATCACATCAGCCGTGCAATCGAGTTTCTAGAGGTTCAAGTATCAGACGAAAGGTTAGGCTTTCATATTGGCGATATTTAATCAGTGTGGGGTCAAGAGATTCTTGGATGTTGATACAGGTATATGAAAAGAAAAAATAAGGAATGAATAACGAAGGCTTAAATCATTTTCTTAACTTCTTAGTTTTAGCACTTCAGTGTTCATTGAGTTTTAATTGGTAAATCCTGAACGTTCTCCTCTAATAAACAGCCTAAATGAAGAATTTTGAGACTATCCAACGAATTTAAAGTATATTCAAGAAAAACAATTCGAATTAATGTGACAATTCCCTCAGAATTGAAGATTGGGTTCAAAAGCTCACTAAGGGTTGTTAGTTTCCACTGGTTATTCCTTGAAGCATAAAAGTCATATTAACTCTAATTTCAGTTTTCTGCATAGCTCTTAACATGTGCAAATGATTTGGATACTAGAATGGTTAACAAATGCATCCCTCTTAGTGAAGCTAGAAAAACGCGTGAACTTAAGTCATAATGGGATGAGATGAATATGAATATGTCATTGCTTGATAACAGCTAAATAGGAGAGAAAATTCAAAATTTTTCTACCAATTTAGTTCCAAAACTTGGTTAAAATTTGCAATTTATTATTATTATTATTATTATTATTATTATTATTATTATTTTTTTTTTATTTTTTTAAATGGAGATTTGCAATAGATGGAGTGATACAGATTGCTAAGTATAGATATGCACAGGTGATGGTCTATCTACATCCTACCCCCCATTGAAAATTGCGATGACCTCAGAAGTTAATTTTCAAATAGATAGATAGAGTGATATCACCTAATAAGGCAACTCAATAACTGCAAGCGTAACAATCTGTAAGGAACATACAATCTCCAAAAAGCCAAGATCAAGAGAAAGATACACGAAAATAAAAAACAAAACACATGATCCACATATAATAACAGAACCAATCACTGGAAAGATAAAACAATAAAAATGACAGAACAGTGATAATAAAGTGCAGCTAAACCAAACCAACCAATCCAAACCAAATAGTCACAAATATCCACAAATAGTCCAAAAACTAAAAGACCAAAAGAAAAGAGCAGAGAGATAGAAATAAGAAAGATACAACAGAACTCTCCAAACACTCTCAAAATCAAGACTCTCAAAATCAAGACCTACACATCCTCTGCGACATCGGATAATATCTCTATCGGCGCATCGGGAGTATCCTCAACTCCACCCTCAGTAACAGTATGAGCCATCGCCGGGTCACTCTCAGTCACAACTGGAGGTGGTGGAAGTGGGGGCTCCACAGAAGGTGGGGCCGCTGATGATGATGGCGCAGAAGGATCAGCAGGTGGTGGTGAGACTGTGGATGTGGATGGGCCAGTGGTAGTCGGTGCAGCAGGAGGAGGAGTAGTGGTAGGTGGAGGTGTATGTAATGACTGGTCAACCCCCAACTGGATCAAGATGGCCTCCAGCAAAGTCGTCATGTGGTCGACCCAGCCCTCGAGTCTGATCCGAGCCTCTCTCTCCTCCAACAATAACTCATGAACAGTCGGGAGAGGCACGGATGAAGAAGACTCTCCCTGGGCCTGAGCTTGAGCCTGAGATCGCTGTCTCAGCTCAAACTGTGCAATCTCCACCCGAGGATCAACCTCATCATCAGAATCAAGCTCCTCAGCCTCAGTGGGCATCCCAGAAGCAGCTCCCTCGGTGTCCGTCCCGCCTCCGCGTCTCCTCTTCTCCCCCACCGTGGCCTTACCTTTTGCTTTTCTCTTTTTCTGAGCATCAGAACGGCGGGCCGCTGTCTCACCAAATTGACTAGAGGCCTGAAGAATGGAATCTGTGGCCAACGGGACTAATCCGGCCCGCTCAATAACCCTATGTATAGGCCAAGCGCCCTTCAGATGGCGCTTGGCGGCAATGTATCGCGTAGGCTGAACGAAAAAGTCGATATACAGGCGAGACAGACAGACACGATGTCCTATCCCAATGGAATACAGAGCACAGGCATACCACGGCGCAAATTTCTCGTGGTAGGACGTCATCAGAATACAATTGACCAATGCAAGGTGGATGAGGTGGTAATTCTCAGTCAGAAACTTATCCTCGATGTTTGACGCGCTGTTCCAGAACTGGACGACACCTCCTGTGAGCTCACGGATAATGGTGGTCGGCGGGATCTCTGGGGCTCCTGGTAATGAGGGATAGAAACAGTCAGGGACCTCAGGAACCCCCAAAGCTGTAGAGACTGTGGCAGGACTGAAAACGATCTCGCGTCCGCGAAACAATGATCGGTAGGTGAACGGGGCTGCGGGATCCTTAATCATGGAAGAGCAAGCTTCACGAACCCAGTGGATATTGATTTTCTTGGTCTGGATCAACATGTCATACCACAATGGCATGTCTCTGATCCGTGCTAGGAACCATGGAGCGGCAAGCCATACAGACTCCAATGGCCGCTCGAGCATCACCTTACGCGTCTGAAAAGAGCGGCTGAACCAAACACGCTCCTCGGGGCTCCGGAACCCGTGGTCAGGTATGGGATCCGGTATAGCGAGATCCAGAGGTTTGGACTTGTGATATCCCGTGATAGGGTTCATTGCGGGGTCCTGAAAATAGAAGAAATACAGAATAGAAATCAAAACAAGAAAGAAAAGAAAAGAAACTGAAACTGCTTGTTGTCGACCGATCGAACGATGTTCGATCGATTGAGAAAGGATAGAGTTCGATCGCTCGAGACTCTGTCGATCGATTGAGCAAGGATTGGGTTCGAGCGATCGAACCCAACTCGATTGATCGAGCACAGTGAATGTGCGGTAACCACTTTCGAGAACAGAAAGGGCCCTCACATACACAAAATAAGACAAAACTTAAAAGGAACAGTTTTGAAACCCAGTGGGGGGGCACCCCCATAAGAAATGGAACAAATTGGAAAGAGGGGGTGACTTTAGGCCTTACCTCAGATTAACTCGCAGAGGGAAGGTTGTGATTTAGGATGATGAGGATGATGTGGACTAAGGGCTCCCCGTATGCGTGAATGATGAGGGAAAGCGAAGAATCGCCCCGAGTGCTCCTCTGTGGTCAATCGCTCGAAGATATGAAATAGTAAGAGAAACTGAGAAGGTGTACTGGAGACGCCTCGTTTAAATACAAGGTTCGATCGCTCGAGAAAGTTCGATCGATCGAAAGTGCAATCGATTGAATGCTCATCAAGCGCTCGAAGATCTGATACGGTGGATCGATCGAGATGAGTTCGATCGATCGAACACCCAAATTTTATAATAACTCTGAATTAAGAAATTGAGCACCCCCAACAAGCCAACAATGTTCTGGACAAACAGAATAGTGAAAAACAGTGCATTGACAGAAAATGTAAGCCAAACTCATCCTCAAAATAGAAAATTGCAATTTGATATAAATAATTCCTTTTAATAGCATCCACATTGCAACAATGTTGCCCCCAACTGGTATTTAAAACCTTATTCAACTAAAGAAAACTGAAAATAAAACTAAAACCAATAAAATTCTGTCAAGGATTCCACTCCAATTGATAAACGAAAGATGAAATGAATGGAAACAACTGAAATGCGGCACTATCCGTCGAGCATGAAGATGTCCTCTTCCACAATCACTTTATGATCCACCGAATTTTCAAAAGTGGAGTCCAAACTTGATGATTCCCTTTCCCAGAACAGTCAAAAAGCTGCAAGGATATCATCGAGCAAGTCTAGCATCTCTAAAGGATTGAAAGCCCATGCAAGAGGTGATCCGGATGGAGACAAGGATAAAGGAGTGTAATCGCGCAACGGACTGTCCTCTTGCGGCGAAGTGTGTGGGGGCCTTATGTAGGGCCCAAAACCATGAACCAGTTGATGTGAAAGGTAAAGCGGCGGGAACGGTGGATTCATAGTGACAATCCTGACAAAGGAAATAAAAACAAAAGACAAACAAACCGATATTAAGATAACGGAACACAAGAAACAAGGATTAACACGAAAAGAAAAACAAGGAACAGAAACAAAATACAAAGAAAATGTGATTAAGTTCTAACCTCACTATTGGCATATATTCCCAAAATGCACTAGCTGATAAGGGGCATTGGAGCCTGAATAGCAGAAAGCTTAGGTGTACATAGCGGTATGGGACCAACTCGGGAACAAGGAAGTCGTCAACAAAAACAAAAGCTGTATTGTGACGTTCTGGGACGACATCCTGGAGATCATGATCTTCCCATGGCTCCCACATATCATCATTTTCCCATTGTGCCATGAGGGCATCATCCACCATTCTCCCCATGTACAGGTCTTCTTCCTCATCCACATCATCGTAGAAGTGATAGATGGCAAGAGGTTGATGGAGGAGGCCATGGAAACCCTTGGTCTTCTTCTTCTTCTCCTTGCTTCTCCCTCTTCAAGGGCTGGAAGTGTGTGTATATGGCTGTATATTGTGTGTATAATAATTGCCAACCCTCTAATTGAAGTAAAATAGAGTTTATATAGATTTACAACATGTTTTGGAAGCCTTTACAACTCGAAACGGACTGAAACTGATGTAATTTACAATCTGGACGTCATTCTGCAGTTTCGTTTGCACAGGAGTCTTCAGTATACTGAAATACGCAACATTGATTTTTGGGCATATCGCGCGAGCGGGTCGCGCGAGCGGATCGCGCGAGCGAGTTATTGGGGGTCTCGCGCGGGCGGATCGCGCGAGCGGTTTCTGGATTCTCGCGCGAGCGGATCGCGCGAGCGATTCTCTGATTTTCGCGGGCGCGGGCCGCGCGCGCGACTTGGATTTTTCAGCTTCTTTTCTTCTGCTTTTTCACCCTGTTTAGCCTGGTTTAGTTGATTTCTTCCAAAACCTGTCAGAAACTAGAAAACAGAGTAAAAATATACAAAAACAGGATAAAAAGGTACTAACAAATGTTCATTAAGGCGTATATTTAGGATTAGTTCTCTCCCGATCACACCCCCAAACCTACATTTTGCTAGTCCTCGAGCAAAACTAAAATAAAAACTAATAATAAAAATCTATTCCATTTTCGCATGGATTACGATTACATTTAGCATATGCAACAAGCCTTTTAAACCCCTAGGTGTCCCTAGTCGGACGAGTGAAGTCTCGTGAGGGTTCTCGTCAACAAGTTACCCACAACCATCTTTATTAACTTATTAATTTAAAAACTTTTATTCAAAACAAAGAACATAATATTCAATACTCCTTATTATACAACAAAGATTTGAAATAGAATAACGAACAAGAAGAAACAGAATCAAACGTTCACCTATATCATGAGAAACAATCAAGTGCATGCAATGTATAAATCAATAGAGTTTTTCATAAAATCGCACGTGTGTGATATGGTAGTCAAATGAACACGCGCATGTCATGAACATGGAATATAACTCGGATGACCATCCAACTATGTCTCGACTACGAATCTCACAATGTCAATTATACTCTAAAATAAAACACTCAGAAACAGGTGTAATTTTTCTAATATATGTGAGCAAAGGAATTATGTTTTCAAAACGATAAATGCTCACATATGACATGAAAAAGACGCATGACACGAAAGAACAGTAGTCTCATGGATAAGATTCCAATAATCAAGAGAAATTGATCATTACCATGTTTTAATCCCCTCCCATCATTTACATATCAAAACCATGTTTTTCTAGGATCAAATAGGACTTTTCACAGGTTGTAATGTGGCTCAGGCAATGAAAAAGGATAAAAAGGATTAATTGGGTAGGTTTACGAATGGCATTGTAAGGCATGTTCGATCTCTTTCATTCTTTTTCTACAAACTTTTCATCTTTTCTTTCTCTTCATTCCTTTTCATTCATTTTTCTTCTTTTCTTTCATATATTTTTTTTTCAACCTTCCTCTTCTTTATTTTTTTTTTCTTTTTCTTTTCTTGCTTCTCAAATGATTATGCATTGAATACCAAGTAACTACCCCAATAACATCTAATTTTCTTCTTCTCAATCACATCGCCTTAATACTACTAAAAGTTGATCACTCTTCCAGTGGTATACTCCAAGTTGATCAGGTTGGAGCTTTTAAAGAGGATAATGGTGAACAAAGAAAAATAGGCATTGTAACGGCTCAAGGGGCGAACTAAGGAAATTTTTTTCATTTATCGGTCGGTGGCAAATAAAGAGGGCCTAAAATCATGTCCTATGGTTATATGGTTCTTCAATATTTACGAAGGAAGATTATTTAGCATGGTAACAACTATTTTAACTTGAATATCAACCAAAACAAGAATAATGAGACTAAACAACAAGTTAATGCGCTATTTCAATGAAATTCGACAAACACAATGTATTTATAACCCTCAAAACAGAAAAGATAGGCTCAAAAACTCACCGGGTCTAGTCTCCACCATGTGTTATCTAGAAATCCGAATCATATTATAGTTCACATCAAACATGTATTCAAGCGACTACGTGCAGTGCATATGTTTATGTGCAAATCTATGATATAAAACTACGATTCAAACAATACATAACTTAAAACATTTCAACATGACTTCAGTAAATGTTTAATCACATATTTCCTTGTTTATCATTCTATAACAAATCACATTACATACTAAGAAGTATCGGATTAAAATTGCAAAAACGTCAGTAATATCGTTTATTTAAACACACTTTTTGAAAAATTTTAAAATTCTATCATATAATAATGCGCATGTGTGTGCATACCCCCAAACCTAAACCTTTCATTGTCCCCAATGAAACAATAAAACGAAAGAAAGGAGAGTACATAAGAAAGGAACGATAATACCTCGATCTGGACAAGCATAGAACACATAACAGGTTAACACAAAAGAATATGGTTATAAAGTTCAATGTTACCTATAATTCTTAACAAAAGAAAATTAAACGTAATAAAAACAGCTAAAAGGATTATAACTAAACTAAACTAAATAAACTATAAGAAGAAACAGAACTATAAAGATCCACAAGAAAATAAACTAGCAAAGAAACTAAAACATACTGTAAAACATAACCAGAATTAAGTAAACAATCAAAAACCTGATGGAAAAGGACTTACGAAACAAAAACATAAATTGAAAAACTACCGAAGCAGGTATGGGGGAAGGATACAAGAAAACAAAAGAAAATATGCAGAAATGGGGGAATCGCGCGCGCGAATTTCCAAATTTTTTTTTTTTTTTTTTAAATTTCGCGGGAGCGAGGTACCTCGCGCCCGCGATTCCAGGCGCGAGGAGAACCTGAGGCTCATAATAAAGAAAAGCAAAGAAAAACACTAAGGGCCAATCTCGCGCCAGTGGGCCGCGCGAGCGACGTCTCGCGCGAGCGGGCCGCGCGCGCGAGTTTGGTGTTTTCCATTTTTTTGCTAAAAATTTTGTATATACTATTAAAATAAATTAATACCAACCCCCAAACCTGTCCAGAATGTCCAAAACAGACACAAACAGACTCAAAAACGACCAAAACAAAGAAAACAGACGACATGAAGCTTGGGTTGCCTCCCAAGAAGCGCTAACTTTTACGTCTTTAGCTAGACCTTTCTAGCATAAGACTCACAGAGGCCGTAAATCGGACTGTGTACCCCTAAGGATGTCAGGTAGAGCTCGATGGTAAGCAGAAATAACATCGCTTTGAATTAAATCGATTAACGGTTTGTCATTATGTTCGAATCGATTTCTTACCTTCCGAGTAGATTCGGCATTAGGGTCCACGGGATTAGGATTCATCCACTCTTCATCGTCCGCTATATTATTTTTCCCACTCACCTTTATTTCTTTGGTAGGCTCAATATTCCGTTTTACCTCACCTTCCGCCTCACATAGGTAATCGTCGTCTTTAGGAGGTTGATCCATAGCATTAAAAACGTTTAATTTTAAATTCATGTTCCCAAACGACACTTTCATCACCCCTGTTCTACAGTTAACACGTGCGTTGGCCGTGGCTAAGAATGGACGACCAAGAATGACAGGAGTGTGTTTCCTAGCATCTAGCACCGGTTCAGTGTCAAGGACCATAAAATCAACGGGATAGAAACATTGATCAACTTTTACTAGTACGTCTTCGACGATTCCTCTAGGTATTTTAACATAACGATCCGCTAATTGAATAGTAGCGGCCGTGGGCTTAAGTTCACCTAGACCTAGTTGTTTATAAACAAGATAGGGTAAAAGGTTAACACTCGCTCCTAAGTCAAGGAGAGCCCTATGAATGATAGTGTCACCTATGACACATGAAATCGTAGGCGTACCTGGATCTTTATATTTTGGAGGAGCGTGTTGGAATATAGAGCTTACTTTTTCCGTGAGAAAGACCTTTTTAGGAGTATGACTCCGTATTTTGCGCTTTTGAGTACAAAGGTCTTTTAGACATTTAGCATAAGCGGGAATTTGCTTAATTGCGTCGAGGAAAGGAATATTTATTTTAACCTGTTTAAACACCTCGAGTATATCCTCAGTTTTCGATTTTTCTTTGTAAGATTAGATGGTTCCTCAACATTAGGTGGATATGGCATTCTCGGAACATAATTTGTTGGGACCGGTTCTTTATCATTTTGAGCTCTATCCACGTCTTCACCTTTTTCTTTATTCAAATTTAAATTCTTATTTTTCTCACCTCCATCCGGAATTACAACAACTTCCTCATCTCGAGTAGTCGTCCTAGTCGAAACAGCGTTCACGCTCTCACTCGTACTACCCACTGCGTATTGCCCCTTAGGTTGCTGAGTAGGTTGACTGGGCAACTTACTCTCAGTTAAGCGGTTTAGTGTATTAGCAATTTGCCCTACTTGGGACTCCAGTTTTGCGATGGATTGTGTGTGAGAGTGTACTAACTGAACCACCGAACCAAAGTTTTCAAGTGAGGCCAACACCTTCTCCTCGAATGCATTATTGCGTGGAGGTGGAGGAGGTGGTTGGTATTGACCTTGTTGGTATTGGGGTCGGTACGTATTTGGAAAATTAGTCGACCTAGGATTATAATTATTTTGTGGGAATTGTTGCATAGAATTAATGTGTTGTTCAACAAATTCTGGATATTGAGATGCAGAAGGACATGCAAAGATATTATGGGACGGTTCAGAACATAATGCACATACTTCTAAAGAGGACGGATTAGACGGTTTGTTCATTTGCATAAGTCGGTCAAGTTTTCTATTTAATTCTTGTATTTGAATTGATTGACTTGACTCAACTGTCACTTCTCGCTTAGGTTGAAGGTATCCCTCAGAACGTACCGACACAGCCTGATGCATCGAATTCTCGCTTAACGTTTCAAATATTTTCCAAGCCTCGTCGGCGCTTTTGTGTAGGAAAGTTCCCGCACAAACGGCATCGACGGTATTCCTAACAGAGGGAATAAGCCCCTTATAGAAGACCTGAACAAGTTGCCACTTAGGGACTTGATGATGTGGACACGACCGTAATAATTCTTTAAATTTTTCCCACGTGTCATAAAGAGTCTCCCCATCTTGCATTACAAAATTGGTTATTGATTTTCTTATCTTATTTGTACGCATAATAGGGAAAAACTTTTGTAAAAAGGCGGTGTGTAAGGCTTCCCATGTTCTAATAGTGTTTGGCTCCAGAGATTGGAGCCAATATTTAGCTTTGTCCTTTAATGAGAATGGAAAGAGCCACATTTTTAATTCATCATCAGTAAGATTTTGAATTTTCAAAGTAGAACATATGTCTTGAAAATCTCCTAAGTGTTTATATGGATCTTCATTTAAACGGTCATGGAAAGATGGAAGCAGCGAGATGGTAGACGACTTTATCTCAAAGTGAGATGCCGTCGCCTCCGGTAATTCAATACATGTTTGCGGCGTGTAAGTCGTCGGAATAAAATAATCTTTAAGTGGAGGAGGTGGCGGTATATTAGGATTATTCAAATTATTTCCGTTGTTATTTTGGTTGTTATTGTTATTTCCAATGTCTGCCATTTTAATCGGTTCTATGTTATGAAAGCGTGGTTTCTTTAGTCTTTGAAGGGTACTACGTATTTCGGACTCAAATAAAGATGTTGGTTTCGGTGTCAAATCGTCGTCTATTAAAAACCTTGTTCTAGAAGTTAAGTTTGAAGACTTGTTAAGTCTTAATGTACGTTCAAGTTCAGAGTCTAAAGGTTGTAATTCCGGTTTGTTTGAACGTGTACCTAACATAAACTAAAACAAAAGAAAAGAAAATAAAAACAAAGACTAATTAAACAAAAGAAACAAATAGCAAGCAATCACGCAACTAAGATAACAAGCACTCAACTACTATGATGCATGCAAATTATCCTGTAATGCAATGACCGCGTCAAGCCCAGCGCCCCGGGTTTCCTAGCTAATGCAGTGCAATTAACCCTAAACTAATGCAAATAGTGCGTTACAGCGCCCTGACTTACAGCGGTTTAAAGCGAGTTCCAAAGGAAGCAATTTATTTAATTGTATTTATATTTTTATTTGCGTAAGCTCCTTTGATGTAATTAGCTGCTCCACTCGGAAACGTTGACTACAAAATAAAAAAAAACAAGTTAGTAACTAAAAACAAAAACAGAAAATAAGAAAAATAAACACTAATCTAATATTTACGAATTAACTAAACTACGATTATAAAACTAAGAGTAGTAATGCAATCCCCGGCAACGGCGCCAAAAATTGATCTTGTCAGAATCAAGATATAAAAGTATACTTTACTTTTCTAAAGATTTGTAGTGTGAAAGTAAAGGTCGAACCCACAGAGATTGAATTACTACGACTTTTAATTTTAAAACCTAAGTCTAATTAATTATGGAAAACGGATTTGATTTTGAATTTAATTGAACTAATAACAATAAAAGTAAATCTAACTTATGAAAGCAATTAAAAGTGTTTTTAAATAATATTTAAAGGAACCTAGGATTGCAAATCCACCACTAGCTTCATAATAGGAATATTTATGAATTACTTTAGATTATTACGTTGGATGAATATGGGGAATTGTAGCTACAAGCCCAATTCCTCCGACAAGAAGATAATCATGGTTCAAGCACCAACATAATCCATCTGCGGATAGAACGAATTATTTCACACTAAACTAGGGTTGTGATCTAATCCGTCTAACCTAGGCATGGACTATTCGGATACTTGATAGCACGAATCAATAAAGCACCATCACATGTAAACAATCTAAACAAGCACAGCAAGAATAGATCGTTGAGCACATCACAGTCAAAATAGATCTAAGACAAGAATAAATTCTGAAAGCAATGATTTAATCAATAGTAGTACGATTTATTTATAAAAATCCTCTAAACATGCGACTGTCATCCATACATAATAAAACTAAAATAAAAGCATAAATAAAACCCTATTACTCATCTAGGGCTTCATTGAAACCCTAGATCAATGATCTAGCCGTCCATAGAAGTGATAGATGGCAAGAGGTTGATGGAGGAGGCCATGGAAACCCTTGGTCTTCTTCTTCTTCTCCTTGCTTCTCCCTCTTCAAGGGCTGGAAGTGTGTGTATATGGCTGTATATTGTGTGTATAATAATTGCCAACCCTCTAATTGAAGTAAAATAGAGTTTATATAGATTTACAACATGTTTTGGAAGCCTTTACAACTCGAAACGGACTAAAACTGATGTAATTTACAATCTGGACGTCATTCTGCAGTTTCGTTTGCACAGGAGTCTTCAGTATACTGAAATACGCAACATTGATTTTTGGGCATATCGCGCGAACGGGTCGCGCGAGCGCGACTTTTGGTACCTCGCGCGCGCGGATCGCGCGAGCGAGTTATTGGGGGTCTCGCGCGAGCGGATCGCGCGAGCGGTTTCTGGATTCTCGCGCGAGCGGATCGCGCGAGCGATTCTCTGATTTTCGCGGGCGCGGGCCGCGCGCGCGACTTGGATTTTTCAGCTTCTTTTCTTCTGCTTTTTCACCCTGTTTAGCCTGGTTTAGTTGATTTCTTCCAAAACCTGTCAGAAACTAGAAAACAGAGTAAAAATATACAAAAACAGGATAAAAAGGTACTAACAAATGTTCATTAAGGCGTATATTTAGGATTAGTTCTCTCCCGATCAATCGTCATCCTGAAATCCCATATTTTTATATGGATTGATGTCAAGGAGGGCCGGTGGGTATGGAATGTACCCTTGAGCAGCATCAATGAGAGAGTGAGCTTTAGGGTCTTGATGAAACAAGGGGTAGGGTGTGAGTTCACCCTCAGTCCAGGTGCCACAACGACATTCTGAATCAACCCATGAACCGATAGAATGAACATCATCACCTCGTATCTATGCACCTGCAATAGAGTGGTTTAAGGTATAATGGATTAGAACAAGATCACAAACACAAAAGAACGAACAAAGACTTAAAAACAGAAGAGAGAAACTAAAATGCAGGGAAAGATAAAGAATACAACAACAATATGGAACTCCCCTTTGGATTTTTAAGTGAAAGAATAGTTGGGCTCATCCAGCTGGATGTGCTCAACTTCAGTTTGGAAGTTCTCCAAGAACAGTTTCAACCTCTGGCCATTAACCTTGAAACAATCATCGTTCTTTGGATTGACAAGCTCAACCGCCCCGTGTGGAAAGACAGTTTTTACAATGAACGGGCCTGTCCAACGGGAACGGAGCTTTCTTGGGAAAAGGTGGAGGCGAGAGTCATACAGCAAAACTTTCTGCCCCGGCTCAAATGATTTACGAAAGATCGTACGATCGTGGCGAGCCTTCAACCTTTCCTTATGCAACCTTGTAGAGTCGTATGCATCTCGTCATATTTCCTCTAGCTCTGCAAGTTGGAGCTTGCGTAACTGACCTCCCTCTTGAATATCAAAGTTCAATGAGCGTGTCGCCCAGTAAGCTTTATGTTCAATTTCAACAGGAAGGTGACAAGCTTTCCGGTAAACCAGTCTATACGGGGACATACCTAGATTCGTATTGTAAGCAGTATGGTATGCCCAAAAAGCGTCGGTCAGCTTGTATGCCCAGTCTTTCTGGTTGGAGCTAACCGTCTTTTCGAGAATATGCTTGATTTCTCGGTTAGCCAATTCTGCTTGTCCATTCGATTGCGGATGATAGGCAAGAGCAATTTTATGGTGGACTCCGTATTTTTTGAGAAGTGACTCCAAAGGCCTATTGCAGAAATGCTTACCTTGGTCACTTAGTAAAGCTTTCGGAGTTCCAAAACGAGACAAGATATGCTCTCTTAGAAAAGATATGACCGTTCTGTGGTCATTACGTCTCGTTGGTATTGCTTCCACCCATTTTGACACATACTCTACAGAAAGGAGTATGTATTCACAGTTATTGGACTTGGGAAATGGACCCATAAAATCTATGCCCCAACAATCGAATATCTCAATTGTGATGATAGGGGTTAAAGGCATAGAATTCCTTTTAGAAATAGTTCCAAGCTTTTGACAGCGTTGGCATGTCTTGCAAAAGGAATATGCATCTTTGAAAATTGTGGGCCTGTAAAAACCGCTTTGTAGAACTTTTTGTGCGGTCTTCTGTGACGCGAAGTGGCCACCGCATGCCTCAGAATGGCATGATGCTAAAATTACGGTTATATCCTCATTGGGGACGCAGCGCCTGATTACCTGATCCGCACAGTACTTGAAAAGATATGGGTCATCAAAGAAGAAATGACGCGTGAACGAGAGGAACCGTTTTCTGTCTTGGGTTGACCAATGATTCGGTGTTTCTCCCGTGACAAGGTAGTTCACAATATCAGCATACCAAGGCAGACCACTTACTACCAGTAGCTGTTCGTCCAGAAACTCATCCTTAATGGATTGGGATTCAGTATTTCGACAAAAGTCAACCGTGACAAATGGTCTACAACCACATTCTCTACTCCTTTCTCATCTTTGATTGTTAGCTTAAACTCTTGGAGTAAGAGTATCCAGCGAATGAGCCGTTGTTTAGCGTCTTTCTTCGATAGCAGATACTTGAGGGCCGAGTGATCTGTAAAACAGACAATTGGTGACCCTATTAGGTAAGACCTAAACTTATCCAAGGCGAATACTACAGCCAGTAGCTCCTTTTCAGTAGTTGTATAATTCATTTGAGCTTCATTCAAAGTTCGGCTGGCATAGTATATCACGTATGGCTTTTTGTCCTTTCTCTGGCCTAGGACCGCGCCAATGGCGTAATCACTAGCATCGCACATTAATTCAAAAGGCAAACTCCAGTCGGGTGCCTGTATTATAGGTGCGGAGGTGAGGAGCTCTTTTAGATCCTCGAAGGACTTTTGACAACTCTCTGACCACTCGAATGGTGCATCTTTGACAAGAAGTTGACAAAGAGGTCGAGAGATTGCACTGAAGTTCTGGATAAACCGACGATAAAATCCTGCATGCCCCAAGAATGAACGGATGTCTCTCACTGTACGGGGGACAGGTAGATTTGAGATTATGCCAATTTTTGCCTTATCTACTTGGATTCCTTCATCGAAAATTATATAGCCGAGGACTATTCCCTTGGTCACCATAAAGTGACACTTTTCCCAATTCAAAACTAGGTGTTTATCCTCGCACCGCATTAATACCTGCTCGAGATTGTTGAGGAAATCTTCAAAGCTATGGCCAAACACTGAAAAATCATCCATGAAGACTTCAAGGATGTTTTCGACCATGTCACTTAATATGCTTAGCATGCACCGCTGAAAGGTAGCCGGTGCATTGCATAAGCCAAACGGCATTCGACGGTAAGCAAATGTACCAAATGGACAAGTGAATGTGGTTTTCTCCTGATCTTCAGGAGCAATTTCAATTTGATTATATCCACTATATCCATCCAAAAAGCAGTAATACTTGTGACCTGCCACACGTTCTAGCATTTGATCCATGAATGGCAAAGGAAAATGGTCTTTTCGGGTCACAGTATTCAACTTTCTGTAGTCAATACACATCCTCCATCCAGTGGGGACACGTGTTGGTACCAATTCACCATCTTTGTTCGGAATGACCGTTATGCCTGCTTTCTTTGGAACCACTTGGGTTGGACTAACCCAAGGACTATCAGATATCGGATAAATCATCCCTACATCAAGTAGTTTGAGCACTTCCTTTTTAACTACTTCTTGTATATTGGGATTCAGACGCCTTTGCATTTGCCTTGAGGGTCTAGCGTCTTCCTCCAGATATATCTTATGAGTGCATATGGATGGGCTTATGCCTTTGAGGTCAGCAATCGTCCATCCCATAGCATCCTTATGCTTGGTCAGCATTTGCACTAGCTTACTTTCCTGTTCATAAGTTAAAGCAGATGAAATGATCACAGGATAAGTTTTTCCAGTCCCTAGGAATGCGTATTTTAGCTCTTTGGGTAGCTCCTTTAATTCTAACTCCGGAAACTGAAAACGAGAAGGCATTGCCAACTTAGTTTTAGGAGGCAATTGTTCATATGGCTTTACCCACATACATTCTGCTCTATCCTCCTCTATCGTATCCATCATAAGACACGTTTGGTTCAGGTTAGCATCCAATGGAGTTGACTCTGCAGGCTGAAAGATATCGCCAAATTGAGTCATCACAACATCCAAAGGATCTTTGTAGTTGACCAAGTCCACTTCATCTTCAATGACTGTGTCAATGTAATGAATTTCTTCCTCATCATCGTATTCTTCGGGTCGGGGATTAGAAAAAATTTTGACATTCAATGTCATGTTCCCGAATACTATAGTCATGATACCACTTCTAATCTTGATCGTGGCATCAATAGTGTTGAGGAATGGACGTCCAAAGATAACCGGGATGTGTGCACCAGGGTTAGACACAGGTTCTGTGTCCAATATCACGAAATCAACTGGAAATACAAAAGAGTCTATTTGAACAAGGACGTCCTCTAACACCCCTCTAGGGTACTTCACAGATCTGTCTGCCAATTGCAAAGCGACTCGGGTGGGTTTGAGTTCACCCAACCCTAGCTATTTATAAACTGAATATGGCAGCAAGTTCACGCTTGTTCCTAGATCGAGGAGTGCGTTATCTATCCTTTGATTCCCAATTCTACATGAGACAGTAGGTGTACCGGGGTCTTTGAGTTTTGGAGGCAACTCATTTTCAATGATCGTAATTGCTTGGCACGCGACATAAGCATGTTTCTTCACACTTTTCCTCCTCTTGACCGTGCATAGATCTTTGAGATACTTCGCATAGACCGGCACTTGCTTGATGGCATCTAGGAGTGGAAGGTTAATCTTGACTTGTTTAAACAATTCCAGAAACTCCTGATTCTTTGTCTCATTCTTGGGTTTCTTCAACCGTTGAGGATAAGGTGCAGGAAAAGGGCATTTTGGGGGTTCATCCTTCACAGACTCCTTTCCAGGCCTTCGCTCAACTTCTTCCTGTACTCTAGGAGCTTCAATGTTTGCCTTTATTGCCTCGTCATTAGTAGACGGCTCCTCCTCTTGAGTAGATGGTTGCTCAAGCTCATTTTCCACCACTTTCTCCTCTTTGTACACTTCGGGTGTAGCCAGAGGCATGCTTTTTTCTATGATTCTTCCACTTCTCAGTGTAGTCACGGCTTTAGCATGTTCTTGATTGTTAGGACCATTGTTATGTCCCTTGGGGTTCGGAAGTTGTTGGGCAGGGAATGTTCCTCCTAAACCCTCTTGCCGTGCATCTATCCTTTCTAATGTGGCAGACATTCTACTCATCATCTGTATGAGTTGCTGCGTTAGATTGGCATTAGCAAGTAGCTCTTCTTCTTGTACCTTCTTGTGTGGTGGCACATAGGTATTGGTCTGTGGTGCATTGGAGTGTTGAGCTTGGTTGTAGTTATTGGTTTTGTTTTGATTGTAATGATGGGACAGCCTATTGTTTTGCCCTTGATATTGATTGTTGTAGGGCTACTGTTGATATTGATTTTGGGTCCCAACATTATTTCTCCAATCAAAACCGGGGTGATTCCATTTATTGTTACTTTGAAAGTTATTGTTGGAATTCCCCGCCCCTCGAAAACCGTGTATGGCATTCATCTCCATAGGGGCTTGCTCTTGAAAATACGGCACATTGGGACAGTATTGAGTTGTATGTCCCAACATGTTGCATGTGCCGCATGGTTCCTCAGGCATCACCTGCCTAGAGCTCTCTCCTCGCATCCCTAGTTCTTCTACCTTCTTCGCCAGTTCTTCGTACTTGTTCATCAGATGATCTTCACTCTTCAATTGGTACAAACTCTTATTTTCCACACTCGATATTTGAGTTCGAGGTGTATCTTCAGAGTTAGACCATTCATGAGCATGTTCAGCTAACCACTCGAAATGAGCTTCAGCCTCTTCGGTATTCTTTCGATGGAATGGTCCAGAGCTCATAGTTTTGACCAGCTTTTTTGTTTCACCATTTAGTCCTTCATAGAAGTGACTGATGGTACGCCATTTCTCATATCCGTGGTGGGGACATGATAGAAGCAAATCTTTGAAACGCTCCCAAGTTTGGGTGAAAGTTTCATTGTTCCTCTGCTTGTATGAACTTATTTGGCATTTTAGCTCTGTGGTCATGCGAGGTGGAAAGAATTTCTTCAAAAATGCAGTGTTCATCGCATGCCATGTGAAGATTGAATTTGGTTTCAGGGTGAGTAACCACGCCTTTGCTTTATCCTTCAAGGTGAAGGGAAATAACATTAAGCGTGTCACATCTACAGGACACGTTTGGGAGAATGTTTTACAAACATCCTCGAAGTCCTTGACGTGTAGATATGCTTTCTCGCTTTCCATCCCATGAAATGTTGGGAGGAGTTGAATCATCCCATTGGGAAATTGAAATTCGCCAGCATGTGGGGGAATAAGAATGCAAGAAGGAGTAGGTGCATGTTCTGGTTGCATGAGATCGCACAACGGGCGTAGTGAATCATCAATTGGTACCACAAAATTTTCACCATGTTCACTCTGATCTTCATCCATTGATTCAGTTGGAGTGGTGACAGGGTTACTAGAACTGGAAGAATTAGATGAATATAGAGGATTTCCAAAAATTCCGTGGACGGAACTGTAATACCCTGTATTCTTGTAAAGTGATTATATAAACTAGACCTTGTATGTTTTTATACTTGTATGAGCTTGGCCTTACCCTTGGTATAATTTGGATACCAATCAATTGATAAGTTTTCTAATCGATTGCCTTATTTTGGATACCAACCGATTGGCAAGTATACCAATCGATTGCTTATGTCAATCGATTGACACTTTATCCAATCGATTGCTTATACCAATCGATTGACTTCTATACCAATCGATTGGAGGCAGCTGGGCAGATTCTTTTGCTCTGGCTGGGGTTTGTCCACGTGAACACTTTCTCCTTATATATATATGAGCCCTTTTTCCTGCGTTTTTCTTTTTAGAAAAATCAGAGAGAGTGAGAGGGAGTGTTTGTGTGTGTTATGTATATATAAACACTCATATATATATATATATACATATATATATACATACATTCATACACTCACACACACACAGAGATGGATTGAGAGAACAGAAGAAGACCAGAGAAGAAAGAAGAAGAAGAAAGAAGAAGATAGAGGAGAGACACAGCAGAGGAAAGAGAGGGAGAGCACCATTGGAGCTTCTAAAGCTTCAAAACACATTCCCAAACACGCCCTTAACGTCTAAGGTGAGTTTTAAACTCACTTGGTAGCTTTATATTGGTGTTAGAACATGCTTGAATGAAGAAATGGAGAAGAAGCCATGTATTCCCATTTATATGTTGCTAGGCAGTCTTCACTGTGAAGAAGACGAAGTATCAATCGATTGGTACTCTTACCAATCGATTGACATTTTTCATGTTTCAATCGATTGACACTTTATGCAATCGATTGACATGGATTGTGATCCAATCGATTGAACCTTCTTCCAATCGATTGATGCAACTTTTATACCAATCGATTGAACCTTCTTCCAATCGATTGATGCCACTTTTATATCAATCGATTGACCTCTATGCCAATCGATTGGAAGTTTCAGAATATTGTTTTCTTATAATAACTGTTTAGTTGTTTATTTAACTGTTCATTATTTTCCCAGCATGCTCTATTATTATAATACAGACATGATAACGAGTTAATGTGGTATAGGATTGTAGTAATAACAAGATTAATGGATAATGTTTATAACGTTAGATAACGGAATAGTCGTGAATCCATTGGGGTTAACGTTCATTTCATTCAGAGTAGTCGGGCCACATTGGGATTGTCATGTATCGGCAATAGAGTTGAACTTAAGTAGGTTTGCTAAGATTCAGGAACCTTGCGTGGGCGGGCTTTGGTCGATCATATGTTCTTAAAAGCGGTAGACAGACGAAGGTGTCTATGACTTGCGGTGAACCGGACCATTTGCTCTAAGATAGCCAGATGATCTAATCATATGTTCTTAAAAGCGGTAGACAGACGAAGGTGTCTATGACATGCGGTGGAGCGTGATCACTAGTAGACGTCGCTAAGTCGTGGCATAGAATGATGTACTGTTGTTTAAAGCGTTATATCCCTGACATGCGGTGGACTGTGCATATGTTCTTAAAAGCGGGGGATGGACTAACGTGGTATCCATGACATGCGGTGAACTGTGCATATGTTCTTAAAAGCGGTGGATGGAGCAATGGTGTGTTATAGAGTTGAACTACTGTCGAGTCTGTTCCCCTATCTAGACGTGTTATCGGTCTTAAAATGAGTAAGACATTAGTAATCGGATAATCAGTTTGATGTAAAGAAGTTACCCTCACAGAACTCTAACTTGTTTGCGGCTTATAACTTGTAATAACTTCAATAGTTGATACCCTGTTAGTATCTAACTCACTCAGCTTTCATTAAGATGACGGCGTTTATGCCGCTGGACATTTCTACATTCCAGCGCACCCTGGTTATGACTATACAGGTGAAGGGCCTGCAGGAGAGGACTACTATGCCGATGACGGAGTCCCTGTGGAGGATTTCCCCGACGGAGGTCAGACCGAAGAAGACTACTACGCCGAGGACTACCTTTATGCCAACTGAAGACTAGACTATAATTGTAGCTAATTGTCCTTACCGTTTTAGAACCCCTTTTTGTAGTCAGGCATATGTTGCCTTGACATTTATACTTCCGCTGTCTTATATTTTATTCGAGACTCTGATATGTAATAAGTTAGTAACTCCTGTTGACTTTATGTTACATTGTGATCAGAACCTAGACTTCATTGTTGTTACACTATTACTTCTTGTTACTTAGTACTGCGTGGTGTGGACAATCATGTGACTTCACCCGTCGCTGCCTTTGGACCCAAAAAGGAATTTTATTTTTCTCTATTTTTGGCGTTCCGGGGCGTGACAGGATTTTTGGTATCAGAGCCTAGGTTTTATACCTTTTCGCTCACAGATTGTCCCACACCATCTGGTCCTAGAACCTTGAGATTCTATAGATGAGTATTAAGATTAGTTCTGACTTAAGGTAGTCCCTTTTCAGGTAGCATGGCACCGCCGCTGTTCGTTCCAAACGAGTTCGGAGGACACTATGTGTGTGAGAGGAGTATTGCGCCAGCAGATCCAGAGTACTATGCCTGGAAGGTTAGACAGAGAGCTATTGCAGAGACAGAGCGAGACATGCAGATCGAGCAGCGGAGATTTGGGACCCATGACCCAGAAGTGATGCGTCAAGAGATGATCTATCGTAAGGAAACATTCAAACGCATCGAGGAGGATTCTCTACTGATGTTACGAGACTGTTCTTCATACCAGGTTCTACTTGCAGAGGTTAGAGCAGCACCTCCACCCCCACCAGAAGAAGACATGGCTGATGCACCCCCAGTAGATGAGGATCCGGAGGGTGGTGATGAGAGCGATGGCGACGATGAGCCAGAGGATGACGATGAGGAGATGGAGGATGAGGAGGACGAGGACACCGATGACGAGGAGCCAGAGTATGATCCAGAGGAGGAGGACCCCGTGGACCCAGCCGGTATGGACGTGCCAGTTGGCGTAGATATGGTAGTTGCAGAGGGTTATCCGATAGAGGAAGAGGAGGTAGCCGTAGACAAAGATGCAGGTGATGATGCAGTAGTACCAGTCTTACTAGGAGGAGTTATAGCACAACTGGCAGCTGAGTGGGCCGCAGAGATGGCTGCACATCCCCATGGATTTGACATTGGAGCACCGGAGTTAGCACAGGCTATGATACAGGCTGAGGCACTTGCGGCCGCATTTGATGCAGCCCAGGCTGACATGGCCGCTGATGCAGGGGATTTGGGAGCTGTTGTGGAGCATGATGGACCCGAGCTGATCGAGGATGTTGTGATAGAGGATGAGGACATGATGGATGACGATGACATGGATGAGGATGATGTTTTATCTGAGGTTGCCCCAGAGGACGAGGCTTCCATCTATGGATCCGATGTGGACAACTTTTGAGTCCAGTACCTTTGAGACTTAGACTTTTTACATCTGACTTTAGGACATGTTGTCCGCTTACTTTTGACGCTTACATAGACATCTATTAACCGTAGCCTTTTTGTATAGGTAGCCACCAGTAGTGGTTTTGTGTATATCTTTCTTTTGTTTAGATCTTGTATAAGATCATGTACTACGCGGTACACAGATGATCTATTGTGTACTCCGCTGTACATCTTTTGGGTATATATATATATGGCAGATCGTTTCTCTTGGTTATTTCTGTTATCATCTCATTATTATGTTACGGTTGTAATTTTGATTCATGTTATGCTTTCGTTATTTAAGTATGATCATTTCCCCGAGGAGATTGTCAGCTGATCGTTAGATCCTTCATAGGTACACCTCACACGGATCACTATGGTGGGACCCACAAGGAACCAAGCACGACTGGGAGCACCCATTCCCGAGGGTATGGACCCAACTGGAGTCTTCGAAGCTTTCATGCAACGGATGGAACACATCGGCGATACCCACAATCATGCCACCAACAACAATGGCAACAACCACTTTGTCCCTCCAAGGAAGATAGGCGATAAACTGTTGGAACGATTTCGTGGCTTGCGACTCGAAAAGTTCGACGGCATGGCAGTGTCCTGGAAAGCAGAGCAATGGATACGAGAGTTGGAGCTAATCTTTGAAGCCCTGGAGTGCAGTGAGCTTGACAAGAGACGTCTAGCCGTATTTCAACTAACTTACTCCGCCGCGGACTGGTGGGAGGCCGAGAGAGCCACGATTGGGATTGACGCTGCAAGGAGAATGCCTTGGGAAGCATTCAAGACTCGATTTCTCGAGAAGTATTTCCCTGAGGAGGAAAGAGACCAACAAGAGAGGAATTTCCTGAGTCTAACCCAAGGAAACTGGACAGTCAGGGAGTATACTACACAATTTGAGCGACTTTCCCGTTTCGCTCCGCATATGATAGACACCTCCGTCAAGAAGGTTAAGCGATTCCACCAAGGACTCAACCCACACCTCCGGCACATGATGATAGGCCATCTGGGCCAGTCGTTTGAAGGGATTGTCCGTCTTGCTTCAAGTTTGGAAAAGGATGCTTACCCTGTGCAAGGACCACAAGCGAATTGACCTCTGCCCAGGACCTTCCAACCAAGGAACTTTTCCGCGCAATCATCAAGGAACAATCAAGGATGGAAACCTCAGACCAACAACTACCAGGGAACCAAGCGCACATGGGATGGGACAAGGAAGCCCCAAGCTAATTTTCCTCGACAACAGAATCAACAGCGAGGACCACCTCAGGCACAGCTCGTCGCCCAGCGATAGAACACTGATGGATGTTTCAACTGTGGAGTGCCCGGACATATTGCAAGGTATTGCACAGCCCCCAAGACCAACCGTCGTAATGACCTCGTCTGCCGCAACTGTAACAAGCCTGGTCACATAAGCAAGGATTGTCGAGCACCACGTGGAGGCTACTATGGAGCGCCTACTCAAGGACAGCAAGGACAGGTTAGGGTGAATGCCATCATCCCTGACAATAAAGGGTATAATGCGGAGGAACAGCAAAACTTGGAAGGTACACTCATTTTATTTCACTGTCAAGTTAGACCTTTGTTTGATACCGGTGCCGCCCGTTCTTTCATAGCTATTAAGATGGTGCGTGATTTGGGTTTGTTACCCCTAGCACTTGAGCCAACCCTTAATGCTGTTTTGCCCTTGGGAGTATCCGTTAAGTTAGGTAAGGTGTGCAAGGATTGTCCCTTGACACTAGAGGATAGGAATCTCCCAGCAGACTTGATAGTCTTGTCAATGTCTGAGTTCGACGTGATCCTAGGAATGGATTGGCTTACTAAGTATAGCACTAACTTGGATTGTGTTAGTCGGACCATTGTCTTTTCGATGCCTGGTTGCCCGCAGATCAGATTTCAGTGCCAATCGTTGAGCAACATGTTTATCACGAGCTGCCTAGCCACGATTAAGACTTCAAGCACGGAGCTTACTATCAACCAGATCCCCATTATTCAAGACTTTGAAGATGTGTTCTGAAGTATCTCAGGACTTCCGCCAAAGAGAGAGATAGACTTCTGCATTGAGTTAGCACCCGGAACGTTGCCGATTTCCAAGACCCCGTATCGGATGGCGCCAATAGAAATGCTAGAATTGAAGAAGCAAGTTCAGGAACTTGAAGATTTAGGTTTTGTTCGCCCGAGTACATCACCTTGGGGAGCACCAGTTTTATTTGTGAAAAAGAAGGACGGAGAGCTACGACTCTGTATCGACTACAGGGAGCTGAATAAAGTCACGATCAAGAATAGGTATCCACTTCCCCGGATAGACGACCTGTTCGATCAACTACAAGGATCAAGGATATTCTCAAAAATCGATTTGCGTTCAGGATACCATCAATTACTAGTTTGGCCGAAAGATATACCGAAAACTGCCTTCAGGACGAGATATGGACACTACGAATTTCTAGTGATGTATTTTGGATTGACTAATGCCCCGATAGTATTCATGGACCTAATGAATAGAGTATTTAGACCCTATCTGGATCAATTCATTATAGTATTCATTGACGACATTCTAATTTATTCAAGGACGGAAGAAGAACATAAGAAGCATCTTCAAATTGCTCTACAGACTCTCAGAGACAATAGTCTGTATGCAAAATTCAGCAAATGTGAATTCTGGCTTCAGGAAGTTAAATTCCTGGGACATGTGATATCACAGGATGGGATTTCCGTAGACTCATCTAAGATAGATGTAGTCTTGAGCTGGAACAGGCCAACCAACGCGACCGAAGTTAGGAGTTTTCTTGGATTGGCTGGGTATTACCAAAAATTTGTGGAAGGATTCTCTAGAATCGCAGGACCGTTTACAAGCCTGACTAGGAAGGAGATGAAGTACGAATGGACTGATAAACATGAGGATGCATTCCGGGAATTAAAAGAGAGACTAACCTCAGCACCCGTGCTTGCGATACCTAAGAGTGGTGAACAATTCATAATCTATAGTGATGCATCACACCAAGGATTTGGTTTTGTACTAATGCAAGAGAGGAATGTCATCGCATACGGATCAAGACAATTAAAGCCGCATGAGAAGAACTATCCGACGCACGACTTAGAACTAGCCGCAATCGTGTTCGCCCTGAAGATTTGGAGACACTATTTGTATGGAGAAAAGTTCGACTTATTCTCAGATCACAAGAGTTTAAGGTACCTGTTCTCTCAGAAGGAGTTGAACATGCGACAACGGAGATGGATGGAACTACTCAAGGACTACGACTTCTCTTTGCAATACCACCCGGGTAAAGCAAATGTTGTAGCCGACGCTCTGAGCCAGAGGCCACGCCTTTTGGTTGCTTCGATTTTGATTAGAGAATGGCGAGCAATGGAGACGTTAGCCGAATTCGACCTTCAACCAGTGGAATCAGGAGAAGGACAACACTTTGGATGTCTTATCGTGCAACCAACCTTCATCAGCCGCATCTTGGAAGCTCAACAGTCGAACGAGGATTTAAAGTTATGGTTTGCCAAGATGTCCGCAAAGGAACCCGAGATATGGAGTATTAGTACGGACGGAGCACTGAGATGCAAAGGTAGACTCTGTGTGCCAAATGACGATGGTCTCAGGAAGAACATTCTGGACGAAGCACACAAGTCAAGGATGACTATCCACCTAGGAGGAAACAAGATGTATAAGGACTTGAAGAGAAACTTCTGGTGGCAAGGAATGAAGCGAGAAGTGGCCGAGTATGTATCGCAATGTCCTATTTGCAAACAAGTGAAGGCGGAGCATCAGAAACCACCTGGACTCCTACAACCGCTACCGATTCTCCAATGGAAATGGGAGCACATCACCATGGATTTTGTGGTTGGATTGCCGAAGTCTCAACAAAACCACGACGCCATTTGGGTAATAGTGGATCGACTCACCAAGTCAGCACATTTTATCGCCTACAGCATGACGCACCCTGTTGAAAGATTGAGCCGGATGTATCTACAGCAAGTTGTGCGACTGCACGGTGTATCCGTCTCAATAATTTCAGATCGAGATTCACGCTTTACCGCAGAATTCTGGAAGAGCCTTCAGACAGCAATGGGAACTTCATTGAATTTGAGTTCAGCCTTTATCCACAGACAGACGGTCAGACAGAACGAGTCAATCAAGTGATGGAGGATATGTTGCGAGCCTGTGTCATTGAATTCCAGAGTTCATGGGAAACGCATCTACCTTTGATCGAGTTTGCCTACAACAACAGCTACCACACGAGCATAGGGATGGCACCGTTTGAAGCTTTGTATGGAAGACCTTGCCGATCGCCGTTGTGTTTGGCCGAAGTCGGAGATACTCAACTACTTGGGCCCGAGATGATTCGAGAAACCAACGAAAAAATCCAGATTGTACGAGAGAAGATGAAGACAGCGCAATCCAGACACAAGAGCTATGCCGACAAGCGACGGAAAGATCTAGAGTTTGCAGTTGGAGATCATGTACTACTTAAAGTCTCGCCAGTTCGAGGTATCGTCAGATTCGGACAGAAGAAAGGCAAGTTGTCGCCGCGATTCATCGGACCGTTCGAGATCCTAGAACGTGTTGGGAAGGTTGCTTATCGACTTGCGTTGCCGCCAAAGATGTCAGGGGTACACAACGTTTTCCACATCAGCATGTTGAGGACGTGTGCCCACAACCCAGCGCACGAGATCAGTTTTAAAGATATCGAGGTGAACGAGAACGTGACCTACAACGAAGGACCAGTGCGTATTCTAGACTGAGGAGTGAAGAAGCTCAGAAACAAGGATATTCTGCTAGTGAAGGTTCAGTGGAAGCACCACGATGAAGGAGAAGCTTCATGGGAATTGGAGTCGGAGATGCAAGAGAAGTTTCCATTTTTGTTTTAACCCACTTTATTTCGGATTTCGGGGACGAAATCTTTTATGAGTGGTGGATGATGTAATACCCTGTATTTTTGTAAAGTGATTATATAAACTAGACCTTATATGTTTTTATACTTGTATGAGCTTGGCCTTACCCTTGTTATAATTTGGATACCAATCGATTGATAAGTTTTCCAATCGATTGCCTTATTTTGGGTACCAATCGATTGGCAAGTATACCAATCGATTGCTTATGTCAATCGATTGACACTTTATCCAATCGATTGCTTATACCAATCGATTGACTTCTATACCAATCGATTGGAGGCAGCTGGGCAGATTCTTTTGCTCTGGCTGGGGTTTGTCCACGTGAACACTTTCTCCTTATATATATATGAGCCCTTTTTCCTGCGTTTTTCTTTTTAGAAAAATCAGAGAGAGTGAGAGGGAGTGTTTGTGTGTGTTATGTATATATAAACACTCATATATATATATATATACATATATATATACATACATTCATACACTCACACACACACAGAGATGGATTGAGAGAACAGAAGAAGACCAGAGAAGAAAGAAGAAGAAGAAAGAAGAAGACAGAGGAGAGACACAGCAGAGGAAAGAGAGGGAGAGCACCATTGGAGCTTCTAAAGCTTCAAAACACATTCCCAAACACGCCCTTAACGTCTAAGGTGAGTTTTAAACTCACTTGGTAGCTTTATATTGGTGTTAGAACATGCTTGAATGAAGAAATGGAGAAGAAACCATGTATTCCCGTTTATATGTTGCTGGGAAGTCTTCACTGTGAAGAAGACGAAGTATCAATCGATTGGTACTCTTACCAATCGATTGACATTTTTCATGTTCCAATCGATTGACACTTTATGCAATCGATTGACATGGATTGTGATCCAATCGATTGAACCTTCTTCCAATCGATTGATGCCACTTTTATACCAATCGATTGAACCTTCTTCCAAATGATTGATGCCACTTTTATACCAATCGATTGACCTCTATGCCAATCGATTGGAAGTTTCAGAATATTGTTTTCTTATAATAACTATTTAGTTGTTTATTTAACTGTTCAGTATTTTCCCAGGATGCTCTATTATTGTAATACATACATGATAACGAGTTAATGCGGCATAGGATCGTAGTAATAACAAGATTAATGGATAATGTTTATAACGTTAGATAACGGAATAGTCGTGAATCCTTTGGAGTTAACATTCATTTCATTCAGAGTAGTCGGGCCACATTGGGATTGTCATGTATCGGCAATAGAGTTGAACTTAAGTAGGTTTGCTAAGATTCGGGAACCTTGCGTGGGCGGGCTTTGGTCGATCATATGTTCTTAAAAGCGGTAGACAGACGAAGGTGTCTATGACTTGCGGTGAACCGGACCATTTGCCCTAAGATAGCCAGATGATCTAATCATATGTTCTTAAAAGCGGTAGACAGACGAAGGTGTCTATGACATGCGGTGGACCATGATCACTGGTAGACGTCGCTAAGTCGTGGCATAGAATGATGTACTGTTGTTTAAAGCGTTATATCCCTGACATGCGGTGGACTGTGCATATGTTCTTAAAAGCGGGGGATGGACTAACGTGATATCCATGACATGCGGTGAACTGTGCATATGTTCTTAAAAGCGGTGGATGGAGCAATGGTGTGTTATAGAGTTGAACTACTGTCGAGTCTGTTCCCCTATCTAGACGTGTTATCGGTCTTAAAATGAGTAAGACATTAGTAATCGGATAATCGGTTTGATGTAAAGAAGTTACCCTCACAGAACTCTAACTTGTTTGCGGCTTATAACTTGTAATAACTTCAATAGTTGATACCCTGTTAGTATCTAACTCACTCAGCTTTCATTAAGCTGACGGCGTTTATGCCGCTGGACATTTCTACGTTCCAGCGCACCCTGGTTATGACTATACAGGTGAAGGGCCTGCAGGAGAGGACTACTATGCCGATGACGGAGTCCCTGTGGAGGATTTCCCCGACGGAGGTCAGACCGAAGAAGACTACTACGCCGAGGACTACCTTTATGCCAATTGAAGACTAGACTATAATTGTAGCTAATTGTCCTTACCGTTTTAGAACCCCTTTTTGTAGTCAGGCATATGTTGCCTTGACATTTGTACTTCCGCTGTCTTATATTAGATTCGAGACTCTGATATGTAATAAGTTAGTAACTCCTGTTGACTTTATGTTACATTGTGATCAGAACCTAGACTTCATTGTTGTTACACTATTACTTCTTGTTGCTTAGTACTGCGTGGTGTGGACAATCATGTGACTTCACCCGTCGCTGCCTTTGGACCCAAAAAGGAAATTTATTTTTCTCTATTTTTGCCGTTCCGGGGCGTGACAGGAACTATCGGACATAAATGAGAAAACCTAAGAAGATTGAAAACCTAGAGAACTCAAAGAAAAAGGAAAACAGAAATAGATCAGGAAAGATTGAGGTAATCTAAGGAATTGATCGTCGCCTTTTCCGGCAACGGCGCCAAAAACTTGACACGAATATTTTTCTGTGTGCTCTTGTGCAACACCCAAGTGTAGGTGATTGTGCAAGTAGTAACTGGTAAGACCAGGTCGATCCCACAGGGAAGGATGAGGATTAAATTATTTAGATTAGACTCTAAAAGAAAAGAAAAATTCAATATTTTAAGAGAAGTGTAGAACACAAAGTTCTACAATTAACAACTACTAAACTTAAAAACAACTAAATTAAATTAACTAATGATTAACTATTTAACTAAATCGAGATTTGAAAACAATTTTTCTTAATAAAAGAAAGTGTTGGGATCACGCAAATCCACTATGACTCGGCCATCTACCATGCAAATGCAATTAAGTTCAACGGAGGGCAACTTCTACAGTATCCCGCACTTCTCTAAGGTTATAGAATCAATAGTCCTTTCATGACCGGTACTATATCATCACAATTAAGTTTGACATACACAAAGGTGGTTTAATTCAATAGTGAAGACTCGCACCTTCAATGGTGTTAGCATTGAGGGTGGTTTGCAAAATATATTGAAAGAAAATGCCTTAAGGCTTAACGTTTAAAGACTGTTTTGACAAACTGAGCATTTGGGGACAGTTTGATAACGAATCAGTAAAGCAGAAAGTCTTGGAATACTGTATTGAATGTCCTCAAGAATCAGAGGTCTCGATCGATCGACGCGCTTTCGATCGATCGAACTTCTTCATCTCTCGATCGATCGAAATATCTTCGATTGCTCGAATGTGTCTCTGGTCCGATCGATCGAACTACATTCGATCGATCGAACACAGGAATAAAAATACTGCATGGCAGAGGCCTGAAATCACGGTTTCATCGCGATTTCCCAACCCCGGACTACTCAGACATGATCTGGGAAGTCTCAGATTTATTTTTAACGTAAAGGTTCATTAAAGTCATGTTTGTTTGCGAGTTTTTCATGAAAACTATGAAAATCAACGATTTTAACTCATCTAGCATGTAATACTACGATATGGAAGATTATACTACGAATAAATAAGTGCAGAATATAAACAAAATAAAACGAAATAACCTGGAGAAGAGCAACTACTATTAAACCTTACGAAATCCAAGCTACAATGAAATCCTTGATAAAAACCTCTCTCTACTCTCTATGGAAAACTGATGAAAACAAAGTATATCCGTCGCTTTGAGACGTAAACAAAACGATTATATATAGCCTAAACCTAATGCTAGGGTTAAAAAAACCGTTTCCGCTGCGTGCGCGTATAATCTGATAAAAGGCATGTTCGATCGCTCGAGAAACTCTCCATCGATTGAACTTCCAGAAACTGCGAGCGCTTGAACTCCACTCGATCGATCGAAATGTCGATCGCTCGAACATTGTTCGATCGCTCGAACCCTGTTTTTCAGCTTTGAGTTGTCTTCTTCTGGACTAAGCATTTTCTTTTATCAACAGTCTTCAATCTTGTGCACACCAGCAGTAATCTGTACAAATAATCACTAAAATAATACCACTTATCATAGTTTAATCAATTTGTGCAAAAACTGATATTGTAATTCAAACTGCAGATAAACAGGGGAATTGTAGACTTTTCTAGTGTATTTTCCTCTTTTAGCGCGGTTGTATTTTACAAATACCTCCTCTTGTCACCTGTGCAACAAGCCTTTTAAACCTCTAGGTGTCCCTAGTCGGACGAGTGGAGTCTCGTGAGTGTTCTCATTAATAAGTCACCCACAACCATCTTTATTAACTTGTAAAAGAAAAATTTTATTTAATTTTAAAATTTCAACATCAACATCTTCCTTGAGAAAACCGAATTCAAATAAAACTTTAAATTATCAAGAGTAACATAATCATTCGTCTATCCAAATCATGGAAATAATCCAAAAACATATATCAACAGAATCAATAGAATATATCGAACACTCACATGTGTGTGAATAGTAATCAAGTAGATATATGGTGACTATGAACTTGGAATATAAATCGGATAACTCTCTAGCGATGCTTCAACTACAAATATCACGTGTTAATTACTCTCAAATAAAATCACTCAGAAATAGGTGTAATCACTCGAATATATGCGAAAGAGATAATTATATATAAAGCAAATGAATATCGCATATGACACAGAACAACGTATGACATGATAGAAAAATAGTTTCATGAATAGATATCAATCGGTAAGTAAATATTATTACTACCATGCTTTTATTCCCCTTTTCTAACAGTTCCGTATTCCAATCATGTTTCCCTAGAATCAAACAGGACTTTACAAGGGTTGCAATGTTGGTCAAAGGTTATAGCTAAGAAAGGAAAGGTAGAAGGGATTCAAAAACATCCTTAAATAGATATAAATAGCCGTAATTTTTGTAACACAAGGGCTTTACTACAACGAATATTTATTATTTTTTTTCTTCTCTTTTTTTTTTCACTTCATATTTCTTTTCAAGAGATTCATCTCTTTTTTTCAATCCTTTTCCCAATATCTATTTTTTTTTCTCTCTCTCTTTTTTTAATACTTTTTCTACTCAACTCTCCACTTTACATGGGTCGTTATTAGCCCGATCTCTTTATGAAAGACTATTCTTCAACTACTCTTGGACATGGGTTATGTTAACTTTTATAGTGGCAAACTCCATATCGGAATGGGTAGGATAATATGCGAACAAAGAAAAGGCTTATTAAAAGGCTCAAAGGCTTCACAAAGGATATAAAAATATTCTATAAGGGAAGTCAAAGGCCAAAAAAGTTTTATTAAGACAGATGGCCTAATATCATTTCCTAGACTCACATTATTCTTCAATGTTACGATATCAAGTGAAATAGTTTTTTCTTAATTTCTTTCTTTTTAACATGATACTTACAATACTAACTCGACTTTCAATCAAGACAAAGAAATATTGAGACTAATCAACGAAATAATGCGCTTGGTCAAAAAGATTCGATAACTTTAAAACCCTCAAAAAGGATGAAAGGCTCTAAAGCTCACTGGGTTTTAGTCTCCACACTATTGCTATCTAAAAATCTAAGTTACATTATAATTCAATATCAATATGCATCCACATGACTACGTGCTGTGCAAAAAAATATGCAAGTATAAGATATAAAGCAACAATTCTAATGATATCTAGTTCTCAAGGCATACCTTCATAGCTTCATTAGACATCGGACTACATACTCTCTTAATCTAAAATTTCAATGAAATCTAATTAAAACAAGTATGCAAGGTACAAAAATCGAGGCTATATCCTCAGGCAACCAGTCAGGGTGACCTGGATGTTGTCAAACAACGACCGGTACGTAATTAGGGAGGTCCCTATATGGATAGGTAACCTCAGATGTAGGTACATCGATCGATATAGGATCATACAAAGAAATGGCAGCTAGACTCGAAATAACTCCCTCATCATCATTGGTCGAGTAATTGGCCAAATTGGATGAAGACTCAAAAGACATAGGTGGAACGCCATAAGGGCCATCGATAACTGTAGGGTCATCGCCAAAGAGGTCATCCTCGTATGAAGAATCAAAATAGACATGACTAGGAGCACGAGGACAACAACGGTACCAGCCGGGGCGACCGACTGGATCGTAAGGTTTGGCTATCCTAGGACTCAGTGAAGTGTCAGGTGGATGAACTAAAGTCAGAATGATGACTCGACACACTCGAAGGCCTATCAGGTGATGTAGGAGGGGAAATAGGATGGTCCATAGTATAAGAATAAAAATGAGATATGAGGATCAAGGTAGGCTATATGGATGAATTGAAAATATAACCTGAAATCAAAAGTAAATTACAATTGAAACTTTATTAGTTTGAGTTATTAGAATAAAAAACAAAATTAATGTTATTGGTTTCTAGAATGCATAGCATAAATGATCCAAATGTTAACTTAAGCAATTTAATTTTGAATTCCAATGACAATTCCAGCATTATTTCCCCCAAACCTGAATCTAAGAGAATTCCGTTATAGTGCAATGGGGTTGGAATTGCTCTATGTTAATAATTTCTACGACAATTGCATAAGTGAATAATTCAAAACATTATATAGCTACTATGAATGTGGAACCATAACCTATCAATAGTGTCATGAACAGGGCGACTAATATAATTTCAAAAATATAACACACCACAAAAGAAAAAGTAATAGTGTAGAAATAAAAGATTACAAGCCCAAAATGAAAAGAACGACACGACATAAAAGATAATAAATAATAAATCGGTCGCAGCCGGGTACATCAATAGCATAACAATAAACAGAAAGAGAAAGCTGAAATATAAAAGCAGAAACAATAAAATAATATACATGCCAAATGTTTGAGAATGTCAATATCTACCCAACCAAATACAAGAAAACATCAAAATGTCTGTCCAACACCCAACCAGAAGCACCCTTATCATCCACTCCCTCAAGTAGCACCAACTCCAACCCCGTACTCCCCTGGACAGTATCACCAGCTCCATCGCCATCGCCATCACCATCGCTCCCATCACCTGCATCATCACCATCACCTCCAGCCTCTTCCGCCTCACCAGCCTCCTCAGCCACCTGCTGCGTCCATCGCAAAAAAGCAGACTGGTACGCAGCCTCGCCTTGGGCTAAAATATCATCCAACTGATCTGGATGGGCCAACTAGAAATAAGTACGCATATAGGACTGTAGCCTGAGGGTCTCGCCGTAGAAAGCACACACATCCCCATAGGTCATGCGTACGGTGTATCCTCTAAGGGAGGTGGACGCTATGCCTCCTGCTCTCGACGTGCTTGGGCCTGCTCCCAGGCCCTCCTAACCTCTAAATCTAGATGATCCAAACTCAACTTTCAATCAGCGAAAGCAAACTTTGGAATCCGTTTATCAACGGGCTCATCGGTCGGTATAAGAAAGGCCTTGGCTCAGAGAATGGTAGAGATGGTCCGAGGGTAGGGCAAAGGAGCTTAGAGTCGGCGGAGTGGTCAATGGCCTGGCTGGCAAGATGCATGCCCTCCATAATCACGAGGCTTGGGTAAAACCAGTCTCCAAGGTAAACTGCGTGGAGGGCATGGTTGATTTCCTTGGTCCTCTCTTGCTCATGACCAAGGGGGTAAAGGTTTTTTTGAAGACATGGTCGAAAAACCACATCTGTCGGGGCATATGAGATCGATGTATAGACTTCCTCGAACCAGATCGGCCACCATCTATGTCCTGAATAATGTGGATAAAGGAGTGGGCTTTGTTTAAAACATTGAGTTTAGGGACCTCGTAGGAATAGGAGGGGATTTGGAGGGCATTGGCAATATTGTCTGGGTTTAGGGTGATGTGACGATTATATATAGTAGTGAAGATGTAAGCGTATTGGCTGAGAGATGCTTTATGGTATTAGAGGTTCTGGTAGAAGAGGCGTACTAGGCGGGGGTAGCTGATAAGATCGGGGTTACGATAATAGAGTTATGGGGCCAACTTTTGGGCAGTTAAAGTGTTGTGGCCCCACTTGGTGTCTTTATCAGACATGAAGTAGTCAACATCGATAGCGGCCTTATAGTTAAGGCCTCAGTTGGTGTATTTAGGGGCGAACTCGTTAGGGTTTGGATCAGGGTTAGTGGAGGGGTCGGTTCGGTTTGTTTCTCTTTGCCTTTGGATTTCTTTTAAGGGGGTTGTGAACTAGACGCAGATTTAACAGGTCATTTGGTCATGTTTTAGAGAGGTGGGTAAAAATTTATTTAAAAAAATTGAAAATGTTGGCTTTAAAATTGGGCTAATCCCAGAAAATAGAAGAGGGAAAAAAGGGGGAAAAGGGTCACCTGCAAAGAAAAATAATCCCGGCAAGAGATGCAATCAATATATATATTCAGCAGTTGGAATAAAATGGAGTTCACGGGGGAACACCCAACAACTGTGAGAAGGGACTACCCCCTTCCCACTCACTGTCCTGACAAGGGCACACACATTGCGGCAAGTCATGGGGTACTTGCCGCGTGTTCAATGCAAATAAATCTTTAGACAGTAACATAAATACAAAACTTAAAATGAGCTTAAAGACGAAGTCCTTAATGTAATGTAAGTTTTAGATCCAATTTAATAGAAGCATAGTTAAAGTGCATAACTATTCAATTCAGTTTATACGTATCGTTATTACGTGAAAGTCTGAATTGTTAATTAAACTCAATAATCGAATTGGTAAACAAGGTTGAAACACTATGATCAAGTACCAATTCAGATAAAACTCTATTTTTAAGCTAAGCTGATAGTAAACTTAGTGTGCACCCAAGGTGTATTCAACTTAACCAATGTTCTGACCGTATTGACACCTAGGACTAAGGTGTGGGTTAAGACACAATTTTAGTTTGGTAAATAGAAATAGTATACGTATCTATCAATTTTAAGGGGAAAGAATCACCTGTGTTCATATCTCAGTGTGCACATGCAAAAGTGACTAACTACACACCTAAATCATATGATCACAGATACAAGCAGTTGGTCCATACAACTTATAGGGATATAGGCTATCAATGAAGGATTGTACAAGGACCAACAATTACAGATATGTGTATGAATCTACGTATGGATTGGTGTGTATAAAATAGATGTGAGTCAATATGTCTTAGATCAGTGTGTGTGTGGATATGCATATAAATATGTACATAAATAAAAGCCCTAATTTGGAACCCTAAATGAGAATCAGTGTTGTTCAAGTCAAGCGTTAGGGTTTGTGGGTGAATATAAGAATTAGACTGTAAATCGTCAAGTAATAAAATCATACCCTAAAATTATGTGTATTGCATACATATAAATATATACGCATGTATATATATACACAGAACTCTCCCCAAATCACAAACCCTAAAAATACACACCAAAATTTTAGGACACAAGGTGTGTGTATATATATGAGTATACAAATATAGATATATGTATATATCTTATCTATATGTATATTTGTATAAGAGTATATGTGTACTTGTGGTTAAAGAATCAAGATTAGGGGGGGGGGGGATTTTGACCGCAATTTGTTGCGTGCTTAGCTGTGGTGGTCACGGCGGCGGCGTGGTGGTTGTGTGGTTGATTGGCGGCGGCATGGTGTTGGTTTGTGGTGGTAAAGGGGGGAAGAGAGAGAGAGAGAGAGAGAGAGAGAGAGAGAGAGAGAGTGAGATCGCGAGAGAGAAGAGAGAAGAGAAAGAGAATTTGAATAGAATTAGGGCACAACCCTATATATATATAGAGAAGGGTACCTCGCGCGAGTGAACCGCGCAAGTGAGCTTCGCACGCGCAAATCCCTCTGCGAGGAGAAGTTGAGACCAGCTTTTGTGTTTGGGAAAAATATTTTCTAATTCAGAAATTCGCGCGAGCGGACCGCTCCAGCGAGGAACTCGCGGGTGCGAATTCTGGTGCTAGCAAAAGCTGAGGCTTCTATAATAAAATTTGAAAAAAATTCTTAAGGCTCGAACTCACGTGAGCGACCTGCTCCAGCAAACCCCTTGCACTCACAATTTCAGGCGCGAGTTAATACTAAGGCATGTTTTCAAAATGTTTCAAAAATTTTGTCTAAGGGACCATATCGCGCGAGCGGGGCGCGCGAGAGACCTGTCGCGCAAGCGGGCGCACGCGCGATAGGCCAATTCTCTCATATTTTCTTCGGTTTTCTTGTACAGGGGTTTTAATAACTAGTCTTTTCTCTTTTTGGGCGTTTAAATCTCAGACATTGGCAGAAAAACTCCTAAAAATTGAACAAAACTAAAGAAAATTCTAACGAAAGCTTGGGTTGCCTTCCAAGAAGCGCTAAGTTTTACGTCGCCAGCTCGACCGATGCAAGCGCTGAGTCAAAATAGATTAGATCTACCAAATCTATTGATTCTATCTCTCTTTCATCTGTCTGTACGACTTAAGCCGTTGACCATTTACCTTAAAAGGTGTTCCACCGTTTGTATCTTGTATTTCTATTGCTCCATGTGGAAACACCTGTGTTAAAATGAACGGACCGTCCCGTCGGGAACGTAGTTTACGTGGGAATAACCTTAATTTCGAGTTAAATAACCACACACATTGTCCAACTTCAAATTTTTTTCTTATGATCATCTTATCATGGAAAGCTTTAGATCGTTCTTTATAGATTTTGGCATTCTCATATGCCTCTTTCCTTAATTCTTCTAGTTCTTGTATTTGAAGTTTTCGATGGCACCCTACCACCCTTATATCTTGGTTAAGCGATTTTACAATCCACTAAGATCTATGTTCAAGGTCCATTAGTAGGTGGCACGCTTTTCCAAAGACTAGTCAGTAAGGAGACATTCTTATAGGAGTTTTATACGCTATTTGATATGCCCAGATCACATCGCTTAGTCGTTGCGACCAATCTTTGCGGTCTGGATGAACTATTTTTTCTAGTATACTTTTTACTTCTCAATTTGAGACTTCTACTTGGCCTTGGGTTTGCGGATGGTACGCGGTTCCTACCTTATGAGTGACGGAATACTTTTGGACGAGCGCCTCAAAGTGACGATTACAGAAATATTTTCCCCCGTCGCTTATAATTGCCCATGGTGTACTGAGTCAAAAAAATATGTTATCTTTAATAAAAGAAACCACAACTTGATGGCCGTTGGTTATCATTGCCACTGCCTCCACCCACTTAGAAAAATAGTCGACCACGACTAAGATGTATTCGAACCCAAAGGATGACAGAAATGGACCCATAAAGTCGATGCCCCACACATCAAATATTTCTATAATAAGGATTGGGGTAAGGGGCATCGCATCGCAACGTGACATGTTACCTGTTTGTTGACATCGTACGCAGTTTTGACAGAATTTGTAAGAGTCTTTAAATAGGGTTGGCCAATATAAACCGCTTTGGAGGACTTTAGTAGCCGTACGACAGCTGCTAAAGTGTCCTCCGCATTCTAGATAGTGACAAAATTTTAATATAGAGTTGAACTCACTCTCTAGAATGCAACGTTGTATTATTTGATCAGAGCAGTACTTAAATAAAAGTGGGTCGTCCCAATAATAATGTTTAATTTGTGAAAAGAAATGATCTTTATCTAGACTTGACCAAGTATGAGGGATATATTCGGTGGCTAAGAAATTTACGATGTCACTGAACCACGGACGATTTAAGGCAGATAACACAAATAATTGTTCGTCTAGAAACAAATCCTTGAGAGGGGTAATATCGTTAGATTCAATAAGAATTCATGACAGGTGGTCAGCTACAACATTTTCAGACCCCTTTTTATCTCGTATTTCATAATTAAACTCTTGAAGGAGTAAAATCCATCGGATTAATCAAGGTTTTGTCTCTTTCTTGTTTAGGGGTAATGCAAGGCAGCATGGTCGGTGTACACAATAACCTTGGACCCTAATAAATATGATCGAAAGTTATCGAGGGCAAACACGACCGCTAATAATTCTTTTTCAGTTGTCGTGTAATTTAATTGCGCATCATTTAAGGTTTTACTCGCATAATAAATGACGTGAGGGATTTTATTCACTTTTTGACCTTATATGGCACCAACGGCGTAATCGGTTGCATCACACATTAGTTCAAACGGTAATGACCAATCAGGGGATTAGATCACAGGGGCCATGGACAGTAAGGTTCTCAATGTTTCAAATGCCTTTAAACATTCATTATCGAAGACGAATGGAACATCCTTGGCAAGCAGATTGCACAAGGGTCGTAAAATTTTACTAAAATCTTTGATAAATTGTCAGTAAAAACTGGCATGATCGAGAAAAGAACGGATTTGACGAATTGAAGATGGTGGTGGAAGTTTGTCAATTAATTCACTTTTTGCTTTGTCTACCTCTATACCATGCTTGGATACAACATGACCCAAGACTATTCCTTCTTGAACCATAAAATGGCTCTTCTCCCAACTCAAAACCAAATTCGGTTCCTCGCAACAGGAGAGGACTTTCGTAAGGTTTTGGAGACATTCATCAAATGTAGGACCAAAAACCGAGAAATTATCCATAAATACTTTTAGGAAATTTTCAACCATGTCTGAGAAAATTGCCATCATACACCATTGAAAAGTGGTCGGTGCATTCCACAAACCAAACGGCATACGACGATAAGCAAAGGTACCAAAGGGACTTGTGAAAATTGTCTTTTCTTGGTCATTGGTATAGACGGGCACTTGGTTATAACCAGAGTATCCATCTACGAAACAATAGTAACTGTGACCAGATAGACGTTCTAGGATTTGATAAATGAATGGAAAAGGGAAATGATCTTTATGAGTCATAGTATTAAGTTTTCAATAATCAATGCATACCCGCCAACCAGTAGTTTGGCGGGTGGGTATAAGGACTCCTTTTTTGTTTGAAACTACTTTAATACCTGATTTCTTTGGGACAACCTGCGTGGGGCTGACCCAATTGCTATCGGAGATTGGATAAATATTACCTGTGTCTAAGAGTTTAATGACTTCTTTCATAACTACCTCCTTCGTGTTAGGGTTGCGACGTCATTGCATTTCTCTAGATGGCTTTGCATTTTTCTCTAAATTTATTTGATGCATGTAAACAGACAGATCAATTCCTTTTAAATCGGCGACCGTCCACCAATCACTTTCTTATGATTTCCTAGGACTTGTATCAGTTGTAATTCTTGAATTATAGTTAAATTTGACACAATTATAACTGGAAGGGTAGTATTAGGCCCTAGAAATGTGTATTTCAGAGAGTCGGGTAATTGTTTAAGTTCAAGTGTCAAGGGACACTCGATGGACGGTAATGTCGGTTCATGTGCAAGAGGCGGTAAAGCCTCTATTTTAGGTGTCCATGGAAATACACTAGTTGTATTTACCGATTCCAATAAGGTGTTCAATTCTTCAATATTCGTGTCAATATTGAAATCATTAAAATTGAAATGAGATAGACATGCTTCCAAGGCTTCTTTAGTCAACATAAAAGGCACTGCCTCTTCGACGAATTCGTCAATTAGATCTATTACATAATAGTCTTCCTCCTCCTCGTCTCTATAAGGTTGATTAGACGTGTTAAATACATTTAAACGAATGGTCATATTTCCAAAACTTATATCCATAACCCTAGTCCTACAATTAATAATAGAATTTGCCGTGGCTAGGAAAGGACGTCCTAGGATTACTGGGACGTGATTACTAGCGTCTAAGACTGGTTTTATGTCTAGTAGGATGAAATCAACTGGGTAATAGCATCTATCAACTTTTACCAATACATCTTCTACTACCCCACGTGAAACTTTAATAGACCTATCTGCTAATTGTAAAGTAGCTGTGGTTGGTTTTAGTTCTCCCAAGCCCAAATGTTTGTATACCGAATAAGGTAGTAGATTCACACTTGCTCCAAGGTCAAGAAGGGCCCGGTGTATATATTTGTCACCGATGTGACATACGATAGTTGGAATACCCAGGTCCTTGTGTTTTAGTGTGTTGTGTTGAAACATAGAGCTATCCTTCTCCGTTAAAAAGACTTTTTTAGATAAATGGTTTCTAGATTTCCTCTTTTGGGTACATAAGTCTTTTAGAAATTTAGAATATGGAGGTATTTGCTTAATAGCATCGAGTAATGGAATGTTAATCTTTACTTCTTTAAACGTCTCAAGAATATCTTCCGGACGTGTTCCCTTCTTCGAGAAGTGAGATGGGACATCCACGCTCGGGGGAAACAGCATTCTAGGTACATAATTTGATGGATTTGTTGCTTTAGACATATTAGGTTTCGAAGGAGCAGGGTCCTTCGTGACTTTATTATTATCTCCGTCTTGTTCCTTACTGATTCCTTTACCCTTATCTTTTCGAGGTTCTGGAGGAGGTATAATCTCCTCAGGATGTTCAATCGCTCTTGTAGACACCGCATTTACTTGATCACTTGGTGTTTCCACCTCATACTGTCCTTTAGGGTTTTGGACCAGTTGACTCGGTAACTTTCTTTCATTAAGACGATATGGTGTATTAGCAAGTTGTCCCATTTTGGATTTTAGTTTAGCTATCATTTGTGTATAGGAGTTAACGAGTTGCGACTGTGATTGTGATTGGGCCTCCAAGTTTTTAACGATGTCAACACACTCTCTTTGAAAGTTTTATCCCTAAGAGGATTAGCATGGAAGAGAGGTTGTTGATATTGATTAGGAGGAGGCTTATATACATTTGGGAAATTCGTCGTCGCGGGTTTTGAATATGGACCTTCACTATTAGATTTCCATGAGAGGTTTGGGTAAGGTCCCCATGTCGTGTCCGGTTTATAACCCGCGGGGTTATAATTGCGTCTTTGGAACTGTTGAACAACATTAATATGTTGTTCCACAAATTTTGAAAACTGTGACGCAGACGGACATGCCAATGTAGAATATGACGGATCATAGCATAACTGATATATTTCGACAGGAGTAGGTGGGCCTTGCATGTGGCCCATCATCATGAGTTGGTCAATTTTCTTATTTAATTCTTGAATTTCAAATAAATGATTTGACTCAACTTTAGCCTCTCTTTTTGGTTGTGATGGAAGGTGTCCCTTGGGGCGTACAGACACAGCTTGGTGCATTGAATTTTTGGTTACCATTTCAAATATCTTCCAAGCTTCATCGGCGCTCTTGTGGAGGAACGTCCCCGCACAAATAACATCGACGGTGTTACGAACAGCGGGAATTAGTTCCTCGTATATGACTTGTGTTGGAAAAACCGGTTTAAGTTCTAAGTTTAAACGCGCAGCGGAAAAATCAAGTTATAAAACTTAATTGGCATGCCCGGATCTACTACCCATCAACTCTATAGATGCGCACAAGAGGGGACAAGAGTTTATACCTTAGTGTCTTGAACCCAATTCTGAAATCTTCAACTTCCAGCAGCCTCCACTAGATGGCCTTCACTCTTATGACTCCTATGGATGCTCGCAGGAAGGACTAGGGTTGGTGGGAACCCTAATGGAGAGGATTGGAAGGTTTTGGGAAACCTAAACAGTTTCTACAGCTTTTACGTATAAAAACGACGAACTCCTTTTCCAGAATGCAGCTGCCCTATTTATAGATTCCCAGAACCGACCTAGACTTCGGCCGATCGAAGTGACTTTGATCGATCGACACTTCGATCGATCGAACCTGCCATGACTTCGATCGATCGAACATACTTCAATCGATCGAACTTGTCTTGACAGCTTCCTCATTTGCCTTCCCAAGCATCCTACCAGAGCTAAGAGTGGGACCTCCTAGGCTCTTTATTGTTGGCTCAGATCAGTTGATTAACTCCTATGACCAAACTCTTTGATCAACAAATTAATCGACTGATCAGTTAACGTTTACTCCACTATAAAACGATAACTGAACTCCAACGCAAAAGAACATATCCGAAGCGATAACTAGACTTGTATGTTGTACTAATGTCCCTCTACCATCAGCATTCGCAATCATATTCAGATAGTCGGATAAACAGTTACTGTCAACCTGAATCATGATTACTTCTTTAATCCTTGAGTCCCATTCACCTCTCATGATTACCAAACATGTTGATAACTCTTATCAACAAGACTGCAGTACTCAGTAATCGACTTGGTGACATTCTCAAGGGAATGCTTACTCTGAAACAGAGGGTAGATTCTGTCTTGACAATATATGTTCACAACCCTATGAATATGACATACCCAAGATACCCAGGTGTTGATCTTCTATAGACCTCACTGATTGGTAAGTCAAAGCAGTCATATCCACAGTCTGTGTTCATAATCGTCTCAAGATTAAGAACACGTACCTTACACAAGTTATGAGTTCCTATCGACTGATTGACAGCCTTGAGCGTCAATAGGAAACTCAGGTCCGTCAATGCACTATAAGCACTAGCATATTAACTAAGAGTTACACACTAGTGATCTAAGATTGATCACTCCATCTAATGGTAGTTAATCATGCTACAGTGTAAACCTGATGAGATATCCTAGTCTCAACATCCACTGTGACATGTTCTAAGTAACAAAGAATAGCAATTCGTATCTCACTTGTATGTATCTCATACATACACGAATTACTTACTATGATACTTAAGGATAACAATCATCTCATGAAAGAAACATACATAACAAAATGTAAAGCTGATATCCATATATTAAAATGTCAATGTCTCCTATATAAAGTAATGGTTTGAGGGCACAAACCCAACAAACTCCCACTTGCACTCACAACCATACAGGATTACATCTGAGACCTAGACTATCTAGATGACGATCAAAGACCTTCTGTGGCAAGGCCTTTGTAAACGGATCAGCAAGATTGTCAGCGGTGGCAATCTTGGTGACAGTCACATCTCCACGTTGAACAATATCTCGGATAAGATGATATTTCCGCTCTACGTGCTTTCCCTTTCCGTGGTTTCTTGGCTCCTTGGACTGAGCCACTGCCCCACTATTATCACAATAAAGCGTAATAGGTGACAGCGACGCTGGTACCACCTCGAGCTCCATAAGGAACTTCTTGAGCCAAACAGCTTCCTTTGTGGCTTCACAAGCAGCCACATACTCAGCTTCTGTAGTTGAGTCTGCAATGCATTTCTGCTTAATGCTCCTTCAACTGACAGCACCACCTCCCAAGGTAAAGAGATGACTGGACGTCGACTTCCTCGAATCTTTATCTGACATAAAGTCCGAGTCAGTGTATCCTACTGGAATTAACTCACTACCACCGTACATAAGCATGTAATCTTTAGTCCTTCTCAAGTACTTAAGAATGTGCTTGACGGCTGTCCAGTGCTCTGGACCTGGATTCGACTGATATCTTCTAACCATGCCAACGGCAAAACAAATATCTGGTCTAGTGCATAACATCGCATACATAAGACTTCCCACTGCTGAAGCATAGGGAACTCCTATCATGCGATTCCTCTCCTCCTGTGTCTTTGGACACTGGTCCTTGGAGAACGCTAAACCATGCCTGAAAGGTAACAAACCTTTCTTCGAATTATCCATTGAAAACTTAGTTAGCACCTTATCGATATAACCAGCTTGAGACAATCCCATTATCTTTCGCTTGCGATCTCGAAAGAGCTTTATCCCAAGAATATAGCTCGCCTCTCCTAGATCCTTCATATCGAAAGTACTAGCTAGCCAAACCTTGACCGTTGACAATGCCGCTACATCATTCCCAATGAGTAGAATATCGTCAACGTAAAGCACAAGAAAGGCCATCACTTTCCCTTCACACTTCTTGTATACACAAGGTTCATCCAGATTCTGTATGAAACCAAACGACTTGACCACTTGGTCAAATCGGATGTTCCAACTCCTGGATGCCTGCTTAAGCCCATAAATGGACTTTTGCAGCTTGCATACCAAGTTACCTTTCCGACTAGCTATGAACCCTTCTGGTTGTTGCATATAGATGTCCTCCTCAAGATTGCCATTCAAGAATGCAGTCTTGACGTCCATCTGCCAGATTTATAATCTAAGCATGCAGCAATGGATAAGAGTATTCTGATGGACTTGAGCATGGCTACCGGTGAGAAGGTTTCCTCATAGTCAATGCCCTCCTTCTGAGTATAACCTTTCGCTACAAGCCTAGCCTTAAAGGTCTCAACCTTTCCATCAGATGCTCTTTTCCTCTTGTAGACCCACTTACAACCAATGGGTTTAATATTGGTTGGAAGTTCTACAAGATCCCAGACCTGATTAGAATCCATAGATTCTAATTCAGCCTTCATAGCTTTAGCCCAATGTTCAGAATCAACATCAGTCATTGCCTCTTCGTATGTGGCAGGATCAGATTCAGATTCTATGGAGACAACTTCAAAAACTTCTCCTAAGAACATGTATCTATCAGGCTGGCTGATAATCCTCCCACTACGACGAGGTACCGGTGCGGCAATGGGTGAAGAAGTGGTATTTTCTTGATTTATATCGTTATCAACTACGGGTTGGACTGAGGGCTCTCCTTCTATCTCTCTAAGATCTATCCTTCCCTTAGGTTTATGGTTCATGATATAGTCATCCTCCAAGAAAACAGCATTCGTACTAACAAACACTTTCTGCTCTCTTGGATCATAAAAATACCATCCATAAGTACCCTTTGGATACCCTACGAAGTAACATACTTCTGATCTAGAATCCAACTTGCTCATCTTTCCTTTCAGCACATGTGCCGGACACCCCCATATCCAGAGATGTTGCAAAGAAGGCTTGCGCCCAATCCATATCTCTCGTGGTGTCCTGGGAACAGATTTGCTTGGTACTAGATTTAGTATGTACGCAGCGGTTTCCAAAGCATAACCCCAAAGGAATAATGGCAACTCCGAGTAACTCATCATCGACCTAGTCATGTCTAAAAGAGTCCGATTCCTTCTCTCCGCTACACCGTTCTGCTGAGGCGTACCAGGTGCAGTCAACTGTGACAGAATCCCATTCTGTACGAGGTGATCAATAAACTCATTAGAGAGGTACTCGCCACCTCGATCAGATCGAATGGCCTTGATATGTGTGCCTAATTGCTTCTCCACTTCAGCCCTAAACTCTTTGAACTTTTCAAAGGCTTCAGACTTGTGCTGCATTAGGTACACATTTCCATACCTGGAGTGGTCATCGGTAAATGTTATGAAATACTCATAACCACCCCTTGCTCTAATATTTATTGGTCCACACACATCAGTATGAACTAATTCCAACAATGCATTGGTCCTATTGCCCTTAGCGGGAAAAGGGCCTTTTGGTCATCTTACCCTCTAAACAAGACTCGCAGACTTCCATTGGTTCGAGAACCAAATAGCCTAAGATCCCTTCTTTGACTAGTCTGCTAATCCTATTTAGATTGATATGGCCAAGCCTCATGTGCCAAAGCCTTGTTGGATTAGTGGAAGGTTCTTTTCTTTTAGATGGTATAGTTACCATTGAGTTATTAAGTTCCAAGCAAGAATCTTTAGAAATATTGGGAGTAATCACATACAAACTATTTGATTTAACACTAGAACATATAAAAGAACTATTTCTTTTAATCACAACTTCAGTTCCAAAATGAAAAGAATAACCATTATTCGATAAATTAGAAACTGAAATTAAATTACGTCTCATTAAAGGGACGTAAAGTACATCTGATAAAATCAAAACTTTATTGTCTAGAAATTCTAAAACTATGACTCCTATAGCAATCGCAGAAACGGTTGCGCTAGAACCTAGAGTAAGTACGATTTCCCCATCACTGCACCTCCTGGTTGATCTGAACCCCTGCAATGAATTACAGATATGGTTAGTCGCACCAGAATCAATGCACCAAGTGTTTGAAGTATCCGTTATAAAACTTACTTTAATCACATGTGATTCAATCATACCTTGAACTCTTGTAGCTAAGAATTCTGGACAGTTCCTCTTCCAGTGGCCCTTCTCACCGCATTGGAAACACTTTCCTTTGCCTTGGCCACCCACCTTCCCTTTGCCCTTACCTTTTCCCTTAGATTTTGCAATTTTAGGGACTGGTCCAACACTTGAACCACCAGTGCTAGCTTTCTTCTTCCCTTTCTTTCCTTTCGGCACAGATCGGAAGGAGGAAGCGTTTTTCTTAACGTTCAAAACGTTGACCCCAGGTTTGATCACCCCTTCCGCTGCCAAAAGAGAACTCATCAATTCGCTCATTGAAAAATTCATTTGATTCATATTATAGTTAAGTTTAAATTGAGCGAATGAAGGCGACAGCGAATTAAGGATCATATCAACTTGGGTCTGTGCATCGATGTTGGCACCTAGGGTCTCCAGCTCGTTTAAATAACCAATCATTTTTAAAACATGTTCCTTGACTGGAGTCCCTTCCGACATCTTTGCACTCATTATCTTTTGCATAGCTACCTGCCTGGCAAGCCTGCCATGCTCCCCAAACATCTTTTTCAGGGATGTGATAATGTCACTGGCAGAATCATTCGATTGGAATTGGTGTTGCAACACACCAGCCATTGAGGCCAGAATATAGCAACGAGCCATTCCATTCGACTTCTTCCATTTGTCGAACTCGCGTCTGGCAGCTACCGAAGCATTTGCCGCGGGTTCTTCGGGGCATGGGGTGGTGAGGACATATATGTGATCCTCCGCAGTTAACACGATGTCAAGGTTACGTTTCCATTCAGTGTAGTTGTTTCCAGTTAACTTATTTTGAGTGAGTATGGTGGCAAGTGGACTAAATGCAGATCCAGACATTATGATTACTGAAAATCAAACAAACAAAATAAATATGGATATCAGGATTTGACAGTTTGAAATAAAAAAATCCTTAAAACTCTTATTTTAAAACAAAGTCGCCGGAATATCGAAACAAAAGAATAAAGCCTCCGTGTGGTGGTCGATTTTCGATTTTTCGATTAATCAAGACTTGTCCGCTATGCAACTCTTGCAAAACAAGTTATGACTCCCGAACCCTTTTGATCTCTAAGTTTCTGAATAATGCCCCGTGTGGGATCCCTTATCCATAGCTTAGCTAGTGTGTACCATTAACTAAGATCCAATCACAACCGTCTCAAGTAGCGCCTCCGTGTGGTGGTCACCCTCTAACACGTCTGATTGATCCTATCATAAGAAGTTCACATCTAGTAACCAATGAGTAATGCACCCTCCGTATGGAATGATCACCCCTGACGAGGTGACACAGAATGCACCACTCATCTTACAGTGAACCATTAATGGAAGATCGTGGGTGTAATTAATAAGACCCTCTCCCACTAGTTTTAGTAAAAAGGATTTTGCTTTTTGAGAAAATCTGTTTCTACACACTTCCCATAAACATCTAATGTTTACTAATGTGTTGAAAACGGTTTTTGAATTTTATTTTAGAAAACTTGTTTTGCGTGCATGCAACAATGTATTATACGCCAATCACAAACCAAGCACATAAAACAAAAAACTAAAATGAAATATAGGCATTCAAACAATGCCTCTATCTCCCATGGCTCTATCTCTATAGAACCTCCTTTTGGTTTGATCGCCTCTAGCTCCATCTTCATGGATAACGGCTCCTTGCTCCATCTTCATGGATTTTCTAATTCTATTACATTTGTCCTATGCTTCTTTCGAAGTTTACAATTTATCTAGAAATAGAAATAACAACAAAATAAAAGGCTAGGGAAACCGATGCGACTTTCCTTTTCGTAGGATTGAAGTCGCAGCGCCCTTTACATATGCCTTAAAACCAAACCAAACTTAAATTACAACATGCACCAATCTCAAACAATTTAAATACAAATATTCAAATGATTTGGTGCCATGGGAGATAGCGACTAATCTAGCTGCAAAAGGGTTAGTCGTACACGCATCCATACATACATAACAAATATATGTAACTGTTGAAACACTTAATTGATTCACACAGTATATAAACTATTTACATACTGAATTAGAACTTAAAACAGCATCTTACTTCTCTGTCACAGTTCGATCGATCGAAGACCGTTCGATCGCTCGAACCTTCGATCGATTGAACACTGTTCAATCGCTTGAACATTCTGTTTCACAGAATGATTTGAAAATTTTACAGAATATTTTAAAATTAAAGTTTTTAATTTCAAAACACTTTAAAACTGTAAAACAGAGAACCTGACAAAGAATCTATCTCGATCGATCGAACTTCATTCGATCGATCGAATACCAGAAGGTTTTGATCGATCGAAGACTGTTCGATCGCTTTGAGAACAGATGTTCGATCGATCGAAATATGTTCGATCGATCGAATCCTCCTTGCATCCTATGCAATCACAGATTTTTATACTGCTGTGATAACACTGCAGAAACAGATCTGTGACGATGCAGTTTTGAAAACAGTTCTAAAATCAACATGCAAATCAAAATAGTGTTCCAAAAACGCATCTATAGATCCAAACGAGCGTGGCTCTGATACCAATTGTTGGAAAAACCGGTTTAAGTTCTAAGTTTAAACGCGCAGCGGAAAAATCAAGTTATAAAACTTAATTGGCATGCCCGGATCTACTACCCATCAACTCTATAGATGCGCACAAGAGGGGACAAGAGTTTATACCTTAGTGTCTTGAACCCAATTCTGAAATCTTCAACTTCCAGCAGCCTCCACTAGATGGCCTTCACTCTTATGACTCCTATGGATGCTCGCAGGAAGGACTAGGGTTGGTGGGAACCCTAATGGAGAGGATTGGAAGGTTTTGGGAAACCTAAACAGTTTCTGCAGCTTTTACGTATAAAAACGACGAACTCCTTTTCCAGAATGCAGCTACCCTATTTATAGATTCCCAGAACCGACCTAGACTTCGACCGATCGAAGTGACTTCGATCGATCGAAGTGACTTCGATCGATCGACACTTCGATCGATCGAACCATTCTCGATCGATCGAACCTGCCATGACTTCTATCGATCGAACATACTTCAATCGATCGAACTTGTCTTGACAGCTTCCTCATTTGCCTTCCCAAGCATCCTAGCGGAGCTAAGAGTGGGACCTCCTAGGCTCTTTATTGTTGGCTCAGATCAGTTGATTAACTCCCATGACCAAACTCTTTGATCAGCAAATTAATCGACTGATCAGTTAACGTTTACTCCACTATTAAACGATAACTGAACTCCAACGCAAAAGAACATATCCGAAGCGATAACTAGACTTGTATGTTGTACTAATGTCCCTCTACCATCAGCATTCGCAATCATATTCAGATAGTCGGATAAACAGTTACTGTCAACCTGAATCATGATTACTTCTTTAATCCTTGAGTCCCATTCACCTCTCATGATTACCAAACATGTTGATAACTCTTATCAACAAGACTGCAGTACTCAGTAATCGACTTGGTGACATTCTCAAGGGAATGCTTACTCTGAAACAGAGGGTAGATTCTGTCTTGACAATATATGTTCACAACCCTATGAATATGACATACCCAAGATACCCAGGTGTTGATCTTCTATAGACCTCATTGATTGGTAAGTCAAAGCAGTCATATCCACAGTCTGTGTTCATAATCGTCTCAAGATTAAGAACACGTACCTTACACAAGTTATGAGTTCCTATCGACTGATTGACAGCCTTGAGCGTCAATAGGAAACTCAGGTCCGTCAATGCACTATAAGCACTAGCATATTAACTAAGAGTTACACACTAGTGATCTGAGATTGATCACTCCATCCAATGGTAGTTAATCATGCTACAGTGTAAACCTGATGAGATATCCTAGTCTCAACATCCACTGTGACATGTTCTAAGTAACAAAGAATATCAATTCGTATCTCACTTGTATGTATCTCATACATACACGAATTACTTACTATGATACTTAAGGATAACAATCATCTCATGAAAGAAACATACATAACAAAATGTAAAGCTGATATCCATATATTAAAATGTCAATGTCTCCTATATAAAGTAATGGTTTGAGGGCACAAACCCAACAACTTGTACAAGTTTCCATTTAGGTATCTGATGATGAGGGAAGCAACGTAAGAGTTCCTTAAATTGTTCCCACGTATCATAAAGAGTTTCTCCATCTTGCATCATGAAATTTGTTATAGATTTTCTAATCTGATTTGTTCGAGTGATGGGGAAAAATTTCTATAGGAGTGCCGTATGCAAGTCCTCCTATGTTCTAATACAGTTTGGTTCCAAAGGTTGGAGCCAACATTTTGCTTTATCCTTAAGGAAAAATGGGAAAAGACGTAATTTCAACTCATCATCTGTTAAGTTTTGAATTTTTAAAGTAGCACAGATACCCTGAAATCCACCTAAATGATTGTAAGGATCTTCCTTAACGCGACCATGATACGACGGAAGGAATACAATAGTCGATAACTTGATCTCAAAGTGACTTGCAGTCACTTTCGGTAATTCTATGCACGACGGTGGCGTATAAGCTGTTAGGGTAAAATAATCTTTTAAAGGTGGAGGTGGAGGTATGTTAGGGTTATCTCCATTATTTTGATTATTTCCATTATTCCTATTATTTCCAAAATCAACCATTGGAATAGGTTCGATTTTTATAGTTCTAGTTTTCCTTGGACGATTAAGAGTACTTCGAATTTCTGACTCAAACAAAGATGACGGTTCAGGTGTAGATTCGTCGTCTAGCATCAACCGAGCTCTAGAAGCTTGTGTTGAAGACCTAAGAACTCTAAGGGTGTGTTCAAGTTCAAGATTAAGGGGATTTAATTTAGGTTTACTTTAATGGGTACCAAACATAAACTAGAAATTGACACTACTATAAAGACTGACTCAAACAATTAAGAAAAGAAGTACGCTAATAATCAAGCACACAAGCACACAATACTACTATGACGCATAAAATTATCCTTATGCAGTGATTCGCGTCAAAGCCCAGCGCCCCAGGTTTCCTAGCTAATGCAGTGCTCACTTTTCACCTACCTAATGAAAGTAATGCGTCTCAGCGCCCTGACTTACAGTGGGTTGATGCGAAATTTAAACAGTGGATTTACTTGTTATTTTAAATTGATTGGAATTTAATAATTTTTTTTCAGGTTCGCGGAAGCTCCGTTGACGTGCACAGCTACTCCACTCGAACTTGCTAGAATTTGATAACTTGTAACCTGCAAAATCATAGATAATTTTAGAGACTCGAAAATAAATAAAGTAAAATCTAAGCTAACATTTACTAACTAATTAAATTAAGATTCTAAAAATTAATGGAAAAAATTGCCAATCCCCAGCAACGGTGCCAAAAATTGATCTCGTCAAAATCAAGATGAAAAGTATGCTTTACTTTCTAAAGATTTGTAGTGTGGAAGTAAAGGTCGAACCCACATAGATTGTTTATTTTTGTCCTTTAATTTAAAAAAACCTAAATCTATTTAGCTATAGAAAAATGAAATTTTGATTGATTAATATTTAATTATTACTACGAATTAAACTATGAAGTAAGGTATGAAATTATGAAAATAAATTCTAAAATTGAATCTAAGTAAACTAGTGTGCCAAATTTAATATTTTTTTTAAGTATGAGTGGATGAGATCTAGGATTGCAAATCCACCACTAACTATGCACCGGGTGCAAAGTGGGGGTATTTGTACAATACAACCGCGCTAAAAGAAAGAATTGCATTAGTTTTGATCACAACTTCCCGTTTTATCTGCAATTTGCATTACAATGCTAGTTTTAGACAATATGATTAATCTATGATAAGTTGTATTGTTTTAGCTACTATTTGTGCAGGTGAATGCTGCTGTATAAAAGACTGAAAGATTTGATAAAAAGGAGATGCTTTGTTTCAAAGAAGAAAGATTGAAGAAGAATTGCAGAGTTCGAGCGATCGACATAGTTCGAGCGATCGAGTTTTCGATCGATCGAAGGAAGTTAAAGCGATCGACAATTCAAGTTGTTAGATCGATCGAGAGAGTTTCGATCGATCGAAAGTCCCTTTTATCAGATTATACGCGCATGCAGCAGTTGCGGGTTTTTGAACCCTAGCTCTTAGGTTTACTATATATCTTCATATTGTATACGTCCAGGGAGGACGCCCAACTTTGTTTTATCAGTTTTAGATAGAGAGGAGAGAGTTTTCCTTGTTTTTTTGTAGGTTTCATTGAAGATTTAGCATTGTGAACTAGATTTCTTTAGTTAATACAAGTTATCTTCATTCCAGGTTCTTGATCTATTGCTTATTTGTTTTCTGCACTTAGTTAATCATAGTATACTTATTAATCTCGAGTAGTTTTATGTTAATTAGATCGTACTCACTAGTTTTATAGTTTTAATGCAAAACTTTCAAACAAACATTGTTTCAATGAACTTTTACGTTAAATATCAATCTGTGGTACTCCAGACAATGTCTGAGTAGTCCTAGGGTTGGGAAATCGCGATGAAATCGTGATTTCAGGCCTCTGCCATGCAATATTTTTTTCTTCCTGTGTTCGATCGATCGAAAGTATGTCGATCGATCGATACAGTGACTTAGTCGAGCGATCGAGGAAATTTCGATCGATCGAGAGATGAAGATATTCGATCGATCGAAAGCGCGTCGATCGATCGAGGGTTCTGATTCTTGAGAACACCTAAAACAGTATTCTAAGACTTTCTGTTTTAAGGATTTGTTATCAAATTGTCCCTAAATGCTCAGTTTGTCAAAACAGTCTTTAAACTTAAGGCCTTAAAGCATTTTCTTTCAATATATTTTGCAAACCACCCTCAATGCTAACACCATTGTAGGTGAGAGTCTTAACTATTGGATTAAACCGTTTTTATGTATTTCAAACTTAATTGTGATGATGTAGTCCCGGTCATGAAAGGGCTATTGATTTTATATCTTTAGAGAAGTACAGAATACTGTAGTAGGTGTACTCCTTTGAGCTTAATTGCAATTGCATGGTAGAAGGTTAGGTCACGGTGGATTCGCGTAATCCCAACACTTTCTTTTATTAAGAAGAACCGTTTCTTTTAGAATCGTGCTTAGTTAGTTAATCGTTAGTTAGTTAATCGTTAGTTAAGTTAATTTAGTTGTCTTTAATTCTAGTAGCTGTTAACTGTGGAACTTTGTGTTCTACACTTCATTTTAAATATTGATTTTTGTTTTCTCTTTAGAGTCTAATCTAGGTAGTTTAATTCAACACCTTCCCTGTGGGATCGACCTGGACTTAATCCAGTTACTACTTGCACGTCTACCTACACTTGGGTATTGCACACAAGCGCACACAGAAAAAAATTCGTGTCAAGTTTTTGGCGCCGTTGCCGGGGAAGGCGACGAGTTAATTCTTAGATTACCTCAATCTCTTTTCATCTATTTCTCTTTTTGTTTTCTTTATTCTTTAGTTCTCTAGGTAAACCTTCACCCTAGGGACTCTCCTAGTTCATGTCCGAGAATTCTATCGAAGGATTCTTTGGAAATCCATTCTACTGCTCTGACTCTGATAGTTCCATCAACCCGATTATCACTCCAACTGCATCAATGGATGATCATCAGAGTGAAAACGGTGACAATGTTGTGGTGCCAATCGATGAGGCACTCCGTCCTCTTTGCGATCTTATGCAACCAGAACATGCACCTACGCCCTCTTGCATTCAAATCCCACCACACAATGGCGAATTTCAGTTTCGCAATGGGATGATTCAATTGCTTCCCACTTTTCATGGGATGGACAGCGAGAAGGCGTATTTACATGTCACCGATTTCGAGGATGTTTGCAAAACATTCTCGCAAAATTGTCCTAGGGAGGTGACGCATTTAATGCTATTCCCCTTCACTTTGAAAGATAAAGCGAAGGCGTGGCTTCACTCCCAAAAGCCTAATTCAATTTTCACCTGGCATGCGATGAGCACCGCATTTCTGAAGAAATTCTATCCTACTCGCATGACCACAGATCTTCAGCGTCAAATTAATTCCTATAAACAAAAGAGCAATGAAACCTTCACACAAGCGTGGGAGCGTTTCAAAGATTTGCTTCTCTCATGTCCACACCATGGGTTTGAGAAATGGCGAACGATCAGCTTCTTTTATCAGGGATTAAATGGTGAAACAAAGAAGTTGGTGGAAACAATGAGCTCTGGGCCATTTCTGCGAAAAAACACTGAAGAGGCTGAGGCCCATTTCGAATGGTTAGCTGAATACGCTCATGAATGGTCAAATTCTGACAATATCTCGCGATCACAGATATCCTGTGTAGAAGAGAAAAGCCTATATCAGCTAACCAATGAAGATCGCCTCATGACTAAGTACGCAGAGTTAGCAAAGAAGGTGGAAGAGTTAAGCATGAAAGGAGAGAGTTCTAGGCAAGTCATGCCTGAAGAACCATGTGGCACATGCAACATGTTGGGACATACAACTCAGTATTGTCCTAATGTGCCATATTTTCAAGAGCAAGCCCCTGTAGAGATGAATGCCATGCAAGGTTTTCGAGGGGCGGGGAATTCCAACAATACTTTTCAAAGTAATAATAGATGGAATCACCCCGGTTTTGATTGGAGAAACAATGCTGGAGCCCAAAATCAATATCAACAGCAGCCCTACAACAATAATCAGTATCAAGGGCAAAACAATAGGCCGCCCCAGCATTACAATCAAAACAGAACTAATAATTACAATCAAGCTCAACCCTCTAATGCACCACAAACCAATGCCTATGTGCCCCCGCACAAGAAGGTGCAAGAGGAGGAGCCACTTGCTAATGCCAATCTAACGCAGCAACTCATCCAAATGATGAGTAAAATGTCTGCCACTTTAGAGAGGATAGATGCACGGCAAGAGAGCTCAGGAGGAACATTCCCTGCCCAACCACTTCAGAACCCCAAGGGACATAACAATGGTCCTAATAATCAAGAACATGCTAAAGCTGTGACCACACTGAGAAGTGGAAAAGTCATAGAAAAAGGCATACCTCTGTCCACTTCCGAAGTGTACAAAGAGGGGGAAGTGTTGGACGAAGAAGTTGAGCTACCATCTACTCGAGAGGAGGAGCCGTCTACTAATGACGAACCAATAAAGGAAAACCTAGAAGCTCCTAGAGTAGAAGAAGAAGTTGAGCGAAGGCCGGGAAAGGAATTTGTTAAGGAGGAACCACCAAAATGCCCCTTTCCTGCACCTTATCCTCAACGGTTGAAGAAACCCAAGAATGAGACGAAGAATCAGGAGTTTTTGGAATTGTTTAAGCAAGTTAAGATTAACCTTCAACTCCTAGATGCTATCAAGCAGGTGCCGGCCTATGCAAAGTATCTCAAAGATCTATGCACGGTCAAGAGGAGGCAAAGCGTGAAGAAACATGCTTATGTCGCGTGCCAAGCTAGCGCGATCATTCAAAACGAGTTGCCTCCAAAACTCAAAGATCCCGGTACACCTACTGTCTCATGCAGAATTGGAAATCAAAAGATAGACAACGCACTCCTTGATTTAGGAGCAAGCGTAAATCTGCTGCCATATTCAGTCTATAAACAGCTAGGGTTGGGTGAACTCAAACCCACTCGAGTTGCTTTGCAGTTGGCAGACAGATCCGTGAAATACCCTAGAGGGGTATTAGAGGACGTCCTGGTCCAGATAGACTCGTTTGTATTTCCGGTGGATTTTGTGATATTGGACACAGAACCTGTGTCTAATCCTGGTGCACATATCCCGGTTATCTTTGGACGGCCGTTCCTCAACACCATCGATGCCACAATCAAAATTAGAAGTGGTATCATGACAATCGTATTCGGGAACATGACATTGAATGTCAAGATCTTTTCTAATCCCCGACCTGAAGAATACGATGATGAGGAGGAAGTCCATTATATAGACACGGTTATTGAAGATGAAGTTGATTTGGTCGACTACAAAGATCCTTTGGAAGTTGTGATGACACAATTTGGCGATAACTATCAGCCTGAAGAATCAACTCCATTGGATGCTGACCTAAATCAGACGTGTCTTATGATGGATACGATAGAGGAGGATAGAGCCGATTGCATGTGGGTCATGCCATATGAACAACTGCCTCCTAAAACCAAATTGGTAATGCCCTCTAGTTTCCAGTTCCCGGAGTTAGAATTGAAGGAGCTCCCAAAAGAGCTGAAATATGCATTCCTAGGAACCGGAAAAACTTATCCTGTAATTATTTCATCAGCTTTAACTCATGAACAGGAAAGTAAGCTAGTGGATATGCTGAAAAAGCATAAGGATGCTATGGGATGGACAATTGCTGACCTCAAAGGCATAAGCCCATCCATATGCACGCATAAGATATATCTGGAGGAAGACGCCAAACCCTCAAGGCAAATGCAAAGGCGTCTGAATCCCAACATGCAAGAAGTGGTTAAGAAGGAAGTGCTTAAACTACTTGATGTTGGGATGATATATCCAATATCTGACAGTCCTTGGGTTAGTCCTACCCAAGTAGTTCCAAAGAAAGCGGGCATAACGGTCATTCCGAATAAAGAAGGTGAATTAGTACCGACACGTGTCCCCACTGGATGGAGGATGTGCATTGACTACAGGAAGCTAAATACTGTGACCCGAAAGGATCATTTTCCTTTGCCATTCATGGACCAAATGCTAGAACGAGTGGCGGGTCATAAGTACTACTGCTTCTTAGATGGATACAGTGGGTATAATCAAATTGAGATTGCTCCTGAAGATCAGGAGAAAACCACGTTCACGTGTCCATTCGGTACTTTCGCCTACCGACGAATGCCATTTGGCTTATGTAATGCACCGGCTACATTTCAGCGGTGCATGCTAAGCATCTTTAGTGATATGGTCGAAAACATCCTTGAAGTTTTCATGGATGACTTTTCAGTTTTCGGCCATAGCTTCGAGGATTGCCTCAGCAATCTCGAACAGGTTTTAATGAGGTGTGAGGACAAACACCTAGTCTTGAATTGGGAGAAGTGTCACTTTATGGTGACCAAGGGTATAGTTCTAGGCCACATAATATCCGATGAAGGAATCCAAGTGGATAAGGCTAAGATCGACATAATCTCAAACCTACCCGTCCCCCGTACAGTGCGAGACATTCGTTCATTTTTGGGGCATGCGGGTTTTTATCGTCGATTTATCCAGAATTTCAGTGCAATCTCTCGACCCCTTTGTCAACTTCTTGTCAAAGATGCACCTTTCGAATGGTCAGAGAGTTGCCAGAAGTCCTTCGAGGATTTAAAAGATCTCCTCACCTCCGCACCTATAATACAGGCACCCGACTGGAGTTTGCCTTTTGAATTAATGTGCGATGCTAGTGATTACGCCATTGGCGCAGTCCTAGGCCAGAGGAAGGACAATAAGCCGCATGTGATATACTATGCCAGCCGAACCTTAAATGAAGCTCAAATGAATTATACTACTACTGAAAAGGAGCTGCTGGCCGTAGTATTCGCTCTGGACAAGTTTAGGTCTTACCTGATAGGGTCGCCAATCGTCTGCTTTACAGATCATTCGGCCCTCAAGTATCTTTTGTCAAAGAAAGACGCTAAACAACGGCTTATCCGCTGGATACTCTTACTCCAAGAGTTTGATTTAACAATCAAGGACAAGAAAGGAGTAGAGAATGTGGTTGCGGATCATTTATCCCGGTTGACTTTTACCGATAACACTGAATCCCAATTCATTAAAGATGAGTTCCCAGATGAACAGCTACTGGCAGTAAGTAGTCTGCCTTGGTATGCTGATGTGGTAAACTACCTGGTCACGGGTGAAACACCGACCCATTGGTCGAATCAAGATAGGAAACGGTTCCTCTCGTTTGCACGCCATTTTTTCTTTGATGACCCATACCTTTTCAAATACTGTGCTGATTAGGTCATCAGGCGTTGCGTACCCAACGAGGATATAACCGTTATCTTAGCGTCATGCCATTCTGAGGCATGCGGGGGCCATTTTGCGTCGCAGAAGACCGCACAAAAAGTGTTGCAAAGCGGTTTTTACTGGCCCACAGTCTTCAAAGATGCTTATTCCTTTTGTAAGACATGCCAACGCTGTCAAAAGCTTGGAACCATTTCTAAAAGGAATTCTATGCCTCTAACCCCTATCATCACAATTGAAATATTTGATTGTTGGGGCATAGATTTTATGGGCCCATTTCCCAAGTCGAATAACTATGAGTACATACTCCTTGCCGTGGAGTATGTATCGAAATGGGTAGAAGCGATACCAACGAGACGAAATGACCACAGAACGGTCATGTCATTTCTCAGAGAACATATTCTGTCTCGTTTTGGTACTCCGAAAGCTTTACTAAGTGACCAAGGCAAGCATTTCTGCAATAGGCCCTTGGAGTCACTTCTCAAGAAATACGGAGTCCATCATAAAATCGCTCTTGCTTATCATCCACAGTCAAATGGGCAAGCAGAATTGGCTAACCGAGAAATCAAGCATATTCTCGAGAAAACGGTTAGTTCCAATCGAAAAGACTGGGCATACAAATTGACTGACGCGTTATGGGCATACCGTACTGCCTATAAGACGAATCTTGGAATGTCCCCGTATAGACTAGTTTACGGGAAAGCTTGCCACCTTCCGGTTGAAATTGAACATAAAGCTTATTGGGCGACACGCTCATTGAACTTTGATATTCAAGAGGGAGGTCAGCTACGCAAGCTCCAACTTGCAGAGCTAGAGGAAATACGACGAGATGCGTATGACTCTGCAAAGTTGCATAAGGAAAAGTTGAAGGCTCGACACGATCGTACGATTTTTCGTAAATCATTTGAGCCGGGGCAGAAAGTGTTGCTGTATGACTCTCGCCTCCATCTTTTCCCAGGAAAACTCCGTTCCCGGTGGACAGGTCCGTTCATCGTAAAGACTGTTTTTCCACATGGGGCGGTTGAGATTGTCAATCCCAAGAACGATGAGTGTTTCAAGGTCAATGGCCAAAGATTGAAGCCGTTCTTGGAGAATTTTCGCACTGAAGTGGAGCACATCCAGCTGGATGAGCCCACCTATTTCACCACTTAAAAATCTCAAGTGGAATTCCAACTTGTTGTTGTATTTCTTTTCTTTCCTTGCATTTGAGTTCTTTCTTTCCTTTGTGTTTGGTTGTTCTCTCTTTCGTAATTGTGATTTAGTTCTAATCCATTATTCCTTAAACCACTCTGCTGCAGGTGAATATGCGAGGAGATGATGTCCATTCTATTGGTTCATGGGCTGATTCCGAGTGCTGTTGTGGCACCTGGACTGAGGGTGAACCCACGCCCTGCCCCTTGCATCCTTATGATCCTGAGGTTCACACTCGAATCAATGGTTCCATCGGATATATCCCATTCGACCCTGCTCTCCTGGACATCAATCCGTTTGAAAATATGGATTTTCCTAATGAGGAGGAGTTGGATGACGAAGACGACCTGTACATGGGGAGAATGGTGGATGATGCCCTCATGGCCCAATGGGAAAACGATGATATGTGGGAGCCATGGGAAGATCATATCCTCCAGGATGTCATCCCAGAACGCCACAATGCCGTCTTTGTTTTCGTGGATGATTTCCTCATGCTTGAGTTGGTCCCATACCGCTATGTGCACTTGAGCTATTTGCTTTTCAGGCTTCAATGCCCTTTGCCTGCTAGTGCATTTTGGGAATCTCTGCCGATAGTGAGGTTGGAACTTGGTCATTTTTTTTCTGTGTTCTGTTTGTTTCTGTTCATTGTTTTTCCTTTCGTATTGTATTTCTTTTGTTCCGTTATCTTGTTGTCGTTTTGTTTATTTTTTGATTTTTGTTTTTCTTTTCTTTGTCAGGATTGTCACTATGAATCTTCCGTACCCACCTATTTTCCTTCCACATCAGCTCTTTCATGGCTTATACATTCAACGGCCACAGACTCCGCCACAAGAGGAATGTCCATTGCGCAATGTCACTCCGTTATCTCTATCTCCATGCGGATCACCTCTTGATAATGCTATCACTTCCTTAGAGACTCCAGATTTGTTCGATGATGTCCTTGCTGCTTTCCGACTATTCTGGGAAAGGGAATCATCGAGCCTGGACTCCGTTTTTGAAGATTTGGTGCGGCATGAAGCAATTGTGGAAGAGGATCTTTTCACACTCGAAGAATAGTGCCACCCTCCAGTTGTTTTCATTCATTTCCTTTTATGTTTAGCAATTGGAGTGTAATCTTTGACAGACATGTTTTTGGTTTTAGTTTTATTTTAGTTTTCTTTAGTTAAATAAGGTTTAAGTACCAATTGGGAGGCAATACTGTGTAGTTTGGATGTTTTTAAAAGGTTTTATTTCTATCAAATTGCAATTTTTCTAGTGTAAGGATGAGTTTTTGGCTTACAGGCCCTGTTTATGCACTGTTCTTTCTTTCTGCTGTTTGTCCAGAATATTTTAGATCTGTTGGGGGTACTTATTTCATCCATTCTGTGATATCTTGGAATTTCCAAGTTCGATCGATCGAATGTCTCTCGATCGATCGACGATTTCTTATCCTCGATCGCTTGAACACTTTCAATCGATCTAAGTTTCGATCGATCGAACAATCTCGATCGATCGCGATTTGTATTTAACCGAGGCTTCCAGCGTACATTTCCTCAGTATTTTCATCTCCTTCATCACTCTCGAGCGATTGAGCGCAGAGGAGCACACCCGAGGCGACTTTTGGGTTCCCTTCATTCCACTCGGTTATTCAAGGAGCTCTCCCTCCCCAGATCATCACCCTCAACTCCGGCATCCTCACCACTACACGCACCTCGAGGTAAGACCTCGAGTTCCCCCTTCACTTCCCTTGATTCCATTTCTTATGGGAGTGCCCCCAGTGTGTTTTTCCGCTTTTTCTTTGCTTGTTTGTCGTGTTTGGTTTGTGTTTGGGCCGTTTCTGTTCTCAGAAATGGTTCCTGCACATTCGCTGTTCTCGATCGATCGAGCTAGGTTCGATCGCTCGAACCTTGCACCTTCTCAATCGATCGAACTAGTTTCGAGCGCTCGAACTTTGCCTTTTCTCAATCGATCGAACATAGTTCGATCGCTCGAAATCCAGCAGTTTCACCTTCTTTTCATTTTTTATCTTGTTTTGATTTCTTTTCTGTTTCTCTTCTATTTTCAGGGGCCCACAATGAACCCTGTTACGGGTTACCACAGGGAGAAGCCCTTTGACCTTGCTATTCCTGATCCGATCCCACACCATGGCTTCCGGAACACCCCCGACCGCCAGTGGTTCACGAGATATTTTCAGACTAGGCCGGTCATGCTAGAGCGACCACTCGAGACAGTCTGGCTCGATATCCCCTGGTTCCTCGCCCGCATCCAGGCCATGCCACACTGGTACGATTTGCTCTCTCGGGCAAAGAGAGTGAATCTCGCATGGATTCGTGCAGCTTGCGCGACGATGATCAGAGATCCCGGTGCCGCATTCACACTACGATCATTCTTTCGCGGCCGGGAGATCGTGTTCAGCCCTGCTACCGTTTCCGCTGCTATTGGAGTCCCTGAGGTGCCTGATTGTGTTTGCCCACACCGTGACGGTACACCAGTGCTCTCACCCACTGCTGTGATCCGAGAGCTTACTGGAGGTGCATTACCGAGCTGGGATGGTAGGGCACTGATTGCTGATATTTACTTGACCGATGATTACCATATACTCCACCTCGCGTTGAGCAACTGTTTATTGGTCACCTCCTACCGGGAGAAGATTGCCCCCTGGTATGCTCATGTGTTATATGCCATAGGGACGGGGTTGCCTGTTTGTTTGCCTCGCTTATATATTGACTTCATGAGGCACCCCACTCGCTACACTGCTGCCAAGAAGCACCTGAAAGGTGCTTGGGCTATACACAGAGTGATTGAGCATGCTGGCCTCCTTCCCTTACCTGGCGATGCGACATCACAGGCTCGCAGTCGTTTTGGTGAGGCTGCTTCTCGCCGCTCAGATGCTCAGAGGAGGAGGAGAAAGGGCAAGGGGAAGGCGAAAGTTGGAGGGAAGAGGAAGAGAGCTGATGGCACCGATACTGAGGGTGCGGCTTCTGGGACGCCCACTGAGGCTGAGGAGCCAGATTCGGAGGAGGATGATCCCGTTCAGGAGGTGGCACGTTTTGAGCTGAGACAGAGATCTCAGGCTCCAGCCCAGGGAGAGTCGTCATCTGCGCCTCCCCCGACTATTCACGATCTATTATTGGAGGAGAGGGAGGCACGGATACGGCTTGAGGGTAAGATCGATCATATCTCTACCCTGCTGACTACACTGCTGGTCCAGCTTGGGTTTGACCCGTTTGTGCCCCCATCTGCTGCCACTGCACCACCACCTGCTGCTGATCCATCCCCTACTGCTGTTCCAGTTACCACTGCTGCTGATCCATCATCATCCGCTCCATCCACGACCGATCTTCCATCTACTTCTGCTGATATTCCGCCAGCTACCGCCCAGCCACAGCCTGCTCCCATCGACATCCCGTCTGATGTGGCTGAGGATGCTCCGTCTGGAGTTGATTAGTATTCTTAGGGGAGGTGGTGTTTCTGTATTTATGTTTTTGTTGGTGTTTTGGTTTGGTTTGGTTGGACAGGTTGGTTTATGTTTTTATGTTTTTTGTTTTGTGGTTGTTTTGGGCATGTATGGATATTACTACTGTTATTTCAGTTCTCTTCATTCCAGTGGTTACTGTTGTTTGGATCATAGTTTTACTTGTTTTATCTATTGATCTGTTGTTTTGGAGATTGTGTTTTATATTTTCTATGCCAGGTTGCTATGCTTCGTAGCATCGCGTTACACTATACAGGTGATACCTATCTATTTTAATTGTTGAAAATCAACTTCTGGGACTCTGTTGTTTTCAGTTGGGGGTAGGAGATAATAGATAGGTATACACCCGTGACGATTTAGTTTTGCACTTGGATATGCTTTAAATTTAAGAACACAGTTTGTTAAAATTTTGAAATTTTGAAATTTCATTGGATCGTATTGATAGAATAACTCTGAATACTCTCTCCTGCTGGTTAATTAGGCAATGATACATTTGTAGTATTCTTATCTTTTTATGGATTAAATCCACGCGTTTTCTGTATCACTGAAATAAATTGCATTTGTAAAGCTAGTATGTACCCAATATTTGTGCACACTAATTGACAGCCATGTAGAAAACCTGAAAATTGAGTTAAAATGAATATTGTACGAAAAGAACAAGTAGTGGAAGCTAATAACCCTTGGTGAGCTTTTGAGCTAATCTTCATTTCTGAGGGAATTCTCATACATTGTCGAATGGTTTTTCTTGCATATACTGGTGAATTCGTTGTTAAGTCTCAGTTTTCGTTAAAAGTTTTGACTGCTTGTTAGAGGAGAACGTTCAGGATTTACCAATTAAACTCAATGAACACTTAAGTGCTAAAAATTGAAAGTTGAGAAAATGATTCAAGCCATCGTTTACCCATTCCTTTACTTAATATAACCCACCTACATTCATTGTTTCGTTTCACCCCTTGATCCCACCTCAGATAAATATTTCCAATAAAAATCACAAGAATCTAAATCCTTGATTTATACCTTGACCTCATCGAACTGTTTGATAAAATTTTATTGAGAATGAGTCATCAAAGTATGTGAAATGGAAGGAAGTTGTTGTGGGACATTCTTAAAAAAAAAAAAAAAAAAAAAAAAAAAAAAAATGATGATGAATGAAGGAGTTATATATAAAAAAAAAAAAAAAAAAAAAAAAAAAAAGCATATGAAACGAATGGGAGATTGGGTGGAGAAAAGAATGAAGAATAAAAAGAGAAGTGGAAATTCCATCACATACTAAAAAAAAAAACAAAGCACACTCTTCTCTACAACACCCCCACCTACTAAATAAAAGCCATAATTCAAAGTCTTGAAGATTCTCAACAATTGATTTGAACATGGAAGTGTGAGTTGAGTTATCCACGGTATTTCGCTCCTCTAGTAAGTAGTATTCCGTTCATGAGACTTTACACTCTTGAATGTCCGTTTTTCATAGAGTCAGGTATGAAAGCATTAGCACTTAGAATATTATCTTTATCAAAGCTTTCATACTATGTGCGATCATTATAAAGCAAGTTTCTGAGAGACGTTGTTTTTGAGTGTGACCAATGTGAGAATTGAGCTAAAACTGCAAGTTGCCCAAGTACAATAATCTAGATAACTCTTAATAAGGGTTGGGCGCATGGTTGTTGATTCCACACACACACGGGTGCATGATGGTAATACATTTGTATATTTTACTTGGTAATATAGGGGAACATGTGGATCTCTTTCATGGGTTGATAGAGGATATTATATCCTTGTAGAGTTGAATTAACAGTTTAATGGGGGGGAGATGTCATAAGTGATTCTAAATCTTTTTGAGCTTAAAATTGGAGAATTTTGTGGGTATATTCACTGCAAACCCTCACGAGACAACACTCGTCCACTAGGGGGAACCTAGGGGTTTAACGGCTTGTTGCATTCGCTAAATGCAACCGCGATTCCTGCGAAAGTGAGTTAGGATTTTTTTTTTCTCTCTAGCTTAGTTTAGGTTGTTTTTAGTTTTTCGTTGTTTCTTAGTTGTGGTAGTATTAGTTTAGGAGTTTTTATTTTATTTTATTTTCGCTTTATCGCTAGGGACTAGCAATAAGCTAGTTGGGGGTTGTGCAAAGTGGGGGTATTTGTACAATACAACCGCGCTAAAAGAAAGAATTGCATTAGTTTTGATCACAACTTCCCGTTTTATCTGCAATTTGCATTACAATGCTAGTTTTAGACAATATGATTAATCTATGATAAGTTGTATTGTTTTAGCTACTATTTGTGCAGGTGAATGCTGCTGTATAAAAGACTGAAAGATTTGATAAAAAGGAGATGCTTTGTTTCAAAGAAGAAAGATTGAAGAAGAATTGCAGAGTTCGAGCGATCGACATAGTTCGAGCGATCGAGTTTTCGATCGATCGAAGGAAGTTAAAGCGATCGACAATTCAAGTTGTTAGATCGATCGAGAGAGTTTCGATCGATCGAAAGTCCCTTTTATCAGATTATACGCGCATGCAGCAGTTGCGGGTTTTTGAACCCTAGCTCTTAGGTTTACTATATATCTTCATATTGTATACGTCCAGGGAGGACGCCCAACTTTGTTTTATCAGTTTTAGATAGAGAGGAGAGAGTTTTCCTTGTTTTTTTTGTAGGTTTCATTGAAGATTTAGCATTGTGAACTAGATTTCTTTAGTTAATACAAGTTATCTTCATTCCAGGTTCTTGATCTATTGCTTATTTGTTTTCTGCACTTAGTTAATCATAGTATACTTATTAATCTCGAGTAGTTTTATGTTAATTAGATCGTACTCACTAGTTTTATAGTTTTAATGCAAAACTTTCAAACAAACATTGTTTCAATGAACTTTTACGTTAAATATCAATCTGTGGTACTCCAGACAATGTCTGAGTAGTCCTAGGGTTGGGAAATCGCGATGAAATCGTGATTTCAGGCCTCTGCCATGCAATATTTTTTTCTTCCTGTGTTCGATCGATCGAAAGTATGTCGATCGATCGATACAGTGACTTAGTCGAGCGATCGAGGAAATTTCGATCGATCGAGAGATGAAGATATTCGATCGATCGAAAGCGCGTCGATCGATCGAGGGTTCTGATTCTTGAGAACACCTAAAACAGTATTCTAAGACTTTCTGTTTTAAGGATTTGTTATCAAATTGTCCCTAAATGCTCAGTTTGTCAAAACAGTCTTTAAACTTAAGGCCTTAAAGCATTTTCTTTCAATATATTTTGCAAACCACCCTCAATGCTAACACCATTGTAGGTGAGAGTCTTAACTATTGGATTAAACCGTTTTTATGTATTTCAAACTTAATTGTGATGATGTAGTCCCGGTCATGAAAGGGCTATTGATTTTATATCTTTAGAGAAGTACAGAATACTGTAGTAGGTGTACTCCTTTGAGCTTAATTGCAATTGCATGGTAGAAGGTTAGGTCACGGTGGATTCGCGTAATCCCAACACTTTCTTTTATTAAGAAGAACCGTTTCTTTTAGAATCGTGCTTAGTTAGTTAATCGTTAGTTAGTTAATCGTTAGTTAAGTTAATTTAGTTGTCTTTAATTCTAGTAGCTGTTAACTGTGGAACTTTGTGTTCTACACTTCATTTTAAATATTGATTTTTGTTTTCTCTTTAGAGTCTAATCTAGGTAGTTTAATTCAACACCTTCCCTGTGGGATCGACCTGGACTTAATCCAGTTACTACTTGCACGTCTACCTACACTTGGGTATTGCACACAAGCGCACACAGAAAAAAATTCGTGTCACCGGGGGTCTAGACTTTCTATTTTAAGTTCCATGATGGAATAGTTACAATCTATTATAGCTACAAGCCCAATAGTATCAACAAGAGGATATCACTAATTTAATCTAAGCATAACTCATCTTTGGTTCACATGAATTATCTACATATAACTAGGTTGTAGCATAACTCATTTTTCCTAAGCATGAATTATAAAAGATGTAAACATCGCAATCACATAAGCACTATTGTATGTAAATACTCCTATCAATCACAGAAATCAAGGACTATTGAGTTCAATAAGCATAAAGAAAAATCTAAGACAAGAATAGATCCAAAATATTCTTGATTATTATCATTAAAAACCGATTATATAAATAATCCACCAACATACAATTACTATCCAATACATAGAATCCTAAAATAAGAAAGCATAGAGTTCTCCCTTTACATAGCTAGGGTTTCCTAGAATGGAAGTATAGTTGCAGATGGTTGATGAAAACATGAAGATTGAGTTGATGATAGCCATTAGAGACCATCAAGCTAGATCTTCTCTTCCTCTTGCCTTCAAAGTTGATGTATGTATGAATGTATGTAACCCCTCTATTGATTTAGAATGAGATATAAATAGTTGTAGAGGGTTTAGGAAGGTTTTTCTAAACCTAATCCGACTGAAACTGCTATAATTTGCTTTCTGGACGTAATTAGGCAATTTCGTCCACACTGGGGTCTTCAGCACTTAATTCCAAGCGTTTTAGGTTTTTTGTACTGATCGCTCAAGCGGGTAACACGAGTGCGATTTTGGGAGGTCACGCGAGTGGGCTGCGCGGACGATGTGATGGATTTTCGCGCGAGCGGGTAGCTCGCGCAAATTGGCTTTTTCTGCTTCTTTCTTCTTGCTTTTTCACCCCCATTTAGCCTGGAATCATTGCTTTCTTTTAAAACCTGACAGAAAGTAGAAAACGAAGTTAAATTATACAAAAATAGGATAAAAACGGCTAATAAATGTGAGTTAAGATGTATAATTAGGATTTGTTCTCTCCCGATCAAAGAGTTTATCGAACTCCTTACAAAAAAGATAAAAGATGTTTCTTTAAATGTCCTATCCAAAAATGCAGGATCCAATTGAATCATAAGATTCAGGAGGGGATGAGGAGGAACAAGAAGAAGATTTTAATGAGGAACACTTTTGGAGAGACTTCCAGATTGCTAAAAGTAATTTTAAAAACTCTCCCCCTCAAATAAATAAAATGGCTTATGACAATCAAGTTATACCATATTATTATCATAGACCTACTCCACAATATTGACTTTTTGAAGAAAGTTTTTGGAGAAATCAAGTTTCTTACAGTGGCAAGGAAATGTGTAAATAGAATATTGATAGATTTTTTGAATATCAAATTTATGAAACCATTCACAAAAAGCTTATGTCGGCCACTATGAGTAAACATTGTGGTAATGATGATAAAACTAATGCAATTATCATTATCATTATCAATGGGTTTTCTGGTTACCTGAAAGGTTGGTGGGACAATGTCTGTAATAACCTGCATTTTCATTTATTTGTATTGTCATATTTAATATACATTGTCTGCTTTTATTTTAATTACCATTATCATGTGTTAAATCTGGTTATTTGTTTTATTTCATATTGGAATTTTTGGGGCCAGACTGCAATTATAAAAACTTTAGTGACACCTGTGTTGAATTTCAAATATGTATTTCAAAACGGTGAAAATAATTTCTTTTGACTCAAACAGTATTTTATAAAACTGGGAAATCATTTCTTACATTAAAATGAATTTTCTGTATTTTTGTGACGAACACCGTGCCGCGAAAAATACCAGTTTGTGTCCTAAACTGTCTGCGCTGTGCTAAACTTCCACAGATTTTGGAAGTGATGTAAAGTTGGACATGACATACACTTTACTTTCCATTTATGGCAACTAATCATTTGTTAAGGCCTTATTTGGATATTGCTTTATTGAATGTGTAATTGTTGTGCCATAAGCTTGTTGTCCCAAACACCGTTTGAATTGCCCCCTACTACTCTAGTTTACCCTTTCAAAATCTGAGAGTGTATATATACGTATGTATTTGTGAGCTGTGTATATTGTATTTACTTGTTAATTAGAAATTAATTTGTGGTGTGTGTGTGAAGGGACTTGGAGCCCAAGTTCTTGGGTTTGATTTCTTTATATACACACACACTCACTTCACATTCTGCACTTCTAGCACAAAGAGAAAAGAGAGAGCTTGAGAGTTATCTTGCTAAAATTTTTAGAGAGAGAGGAACTCTCCTCCGTAGCTTGAAGCTCTTATTGGTTTCTTTAATTGGGTTTCTTTCTCAACATCTATTTCTACTTCTCTTAATCACAGTGAGTAATTTAAACTCACCTAGAATGTAATTCATATTATATTTACTGTCTTGTGTAGCTTAATTGATGATCACCCTTGTTGATTTTTTTGTTGAATCTCCATAGCTTTGAAATCAAAATTTTTCAACCTTAACCAAACTCTGTTTTTAGAGTCAAAAATGAAAGATTGCACATCCTATATGTCATGTTTGAAGTATTGAAGCTTAGTTTGTTCATATGAGGAAGTATGTTAAAATTAAGTTTTGTTAACTTTTAGTTTTTCATAAAATTCAAGAGTTATAGATTGATTCATGTAAAATTGGTCATAAATTCTTAATCCTTGTTGAAAAACAAAGAGATCCATATATAACATGATATATATACTAACAGTTCTGAAAATGGGTCAAGAAAGGCCCTGAAATTCTGAAACAGGGGAGTTCCAACGAGGAAGACGAAGCCTCTGCTTCATCTCGCACGCGAGATCGCGCGAGAGACCCGCGCGCGCGAGGTGGTTGGTTCCAGGCAGACAGAAAAGGTTTTAAAAAGAAAAAAAATGAAAATTGGGCAAATCGCGCGAGCGGACCGCGCGAGCGAACTATCGCACGAGCGATCCGCGCGCGCGATCTCCCTATATTCTGACATATGGAAAAGTTTTAATAAAGAAAAGGAAAATTGGGCATATCGCGCGAGCGGCCCGTGCGAGCGACCTTTCGCGCGAGCGGCCCGCGCGCGCGACTTTTGGCAATTTCTAGTTTTTGCTTGTCTTGTGTTAAGAAACTGTTTAGGTGATATTTTATGAATTTTTAAAGCTCTGTATGGAAAATTGACAAAAATAGAATCCTATTTGGGTATGTTTGGACGATTAGAATGTGGTATTATGACCTATCAATCCCCGTACGCACGTCGTTTATATAATTCAGTGAATTGCCTCATGTTTTTAAGTTTCATGACATACATGTGGAGTCAGTTGTACATGCATGGTAAGTGTGAATGTTGGTCAGTATGGAAAAGAGTAATGGTCAGTGTGGCATAGTGAGTGCGGTTAAGATTGTGTTATGGACACTCCCTGGTAAGTGAGTACCAAAGTGTGTTGTGATTGAGATTGCGGTGAGAGTGTCTTTGAAATGCGACGGTGGCAAAACTGGACACTCCTTGACGACCATGGTAGCGTCAAAGTGTGTGAAGCCGAACTTGGACATTCCCTGGCACCCATGGTAGTGCTAAAGTGTGGCCTACGGACACTCCCTAATTCCCGAGTCTGGATACTACGTGAGGGTTCCTCCGGTATTTGCATGGAGGATTAGGTATTAAAGTGTGAGGCATTGGACACTCCCTGGTACCCCGGACCAAAGTGTGAGGCAAACTGGACATTCCCTGGCACCCCTGTGCTAAAGTGTGGCTATCGGAGTATTTCAAAGATACTGGTGTGTGATAGTGGGTTATTGGGTTTTGTCGAGAGAAAAGAGTCGCTGAGATGAGATGGTGCATTGTTCTCATACACGGTCACATATATGTGAATTATATCTTTTAAATAAGATTGTGCTTGTTTCCTAAAATGAACTCCTTGCTTTAATATAAACTTGTTGAATTAAATGGGAATTGGAAAATGGTAAATGATTATGTGTTACATTCAAAGTTATGTTTTTAACACTCACCAGCTTCTTGAAGCTGACGGCGTTGATGCGCCCTGGAAATTCGTGTTCAGGCTTTTCAGGTTATGACTATGATGGGCCCTATGATTATGCAAACTGAGATCTGTTGCTTGGGAAGATAGAACTGTTATCAATACCCTATGTTTTAAGTTACAAACTGTTTCGCTATAAAGATGATTGTAATAGACGATAGATATTGTTTTGTCTTAAGGTGGCTTGTGCCTTAGTTGACCCCGTATTGTAATATGTAATAAGTTAGAAAAATATTTGTAAGTCTTGATTGCTTTACTCTGATCATGATTTTATGTTGTTCGACGTTTGGGACGGAATCGATCCTTCAAACTGTCGCGACCTACGGGTCCATAAAGGAAATTAACACTTTCCATATTTATGCTACGTCGGGGCATGACAGGATTTAGGCTATTTGGTTCTCGAACCAATGGAAGTCTGCGAGTCTTGTTTAGAGGGTAAGATGACCAAAAGGCCCTTTTCCCGCTAAGGGCAATAGGACCAATGCATTGTTGGAATTAGTTCATACTGATGTGTGTGGACCAATAAATATTAGAGCAAGGGGTGGTTATGAGTATTTCATAACATTTACCGATGACCACTCCAGGTATGGATATGTGTACCTAATGCAGCACAAGTCTGAAGCCTTTGAAAAGTTCAAAGAGTTTAGGGCTGAAGTGGAGAAGCAATTAGGCACACATATCAAGGCCATTCGATCTGATCGAGGTGGCGAGTACCTCTCTAATGAGTTTATTGATCACCTCGTACAGAATGGGATTCTGTCACAGTTGACTGCACCTGGTACGCCTCAGCAGAACGGTGTAGCGGAGAGAAGGAATCGGACTCTTTTAGACATGACTAGGTCGATGATGAGTTACTCGGAGTTGCCATTATTCCTTTGGGGTTATGCTTTGGAAACCGCTGCGTACATACTAAATCTAGTACCAAGCAAATCTGTTCCCAGGACACCACGAGAGATATGGATTGGGCGCAAGCCTTCTTTGCAACATCTCTGGATATGGGGGTGTCCGGCACATGTGCTGAAAGGAAAGATGAGCAAGTTGGATTCTAGATCAGAAGTATGTTACTTCGTAGGGTATCCAAAGGGTACTTATGGATGGTATTTTTATGATCCAAGAGAGCAGAAAGTGTTTGTTAGTACGAATGCTGTTTTCTTGGAGGATGACTATATCATGAACCATAAACCTAAGGGAAGGATAGATCTTAGAGAGATAGAAGGAGAGCCCTCAGTCCAACCCGTAGTTGATAACGATATAAATCAAGAAAATACCACTTCTTCACCCATTGCCGCACCGGTACCTCGTCGTAGTGGGAGGATTATCAGCCAGCCTGATAGATACATGTTCTTAGGAGAAGTTTTTGAAGTTGTCTCCATAGAATCTGAATCTGATCCTGCCACATACGAAGAGGCAATGACTGATGTTGATTCAGAACATTGGGTTAAAGCTATGAAGGCTGAATTAGAATCTATGGATTCTAATCAGGTCTGGGATCTTGTAGAACTTCCAGCCAATATTAAATCCATTGGTTGTAAGTGGGTCTACAAGAGGAAAAGAGCATCTGATGGAAAGGTTGAGACCTTTAAGGCTAGGCTTGTAGCGAAAGGTTATACTCAAAGGGAGGGCATTGACTATGAGGAAACCTTCTCGCCGGTAGCCATGCTGAAGTCCATCAGAATACTCTTATCCATTGCTGCATGCCTAAATTATGAGATCTGGCAGATGGACGTCAAGACTGCATTCTTGAATGGCAATCTTGAGGAGGACATCTATATGCAACAACCAGAAGGGTTCATAGCTGGTCGGAAAGGTAACTTGGTATGAAAGTTGCAAAAGTTCATTTATGGGCTTAAGCAAGCATCCAGAAGTTGGAACATCCGATTTGACCAAGCGGTCAAGTCGTTCAGAATCTGGATGAACCTTGTGTATACAAGAAGTGTGAAGGGAAAGTGATGGCCTTTCTTGTGCTTTACGTTGACGATATTCTACTCATTGGGAATGATGTAGCGGCATTGTCAACGGTCAAGGTTTGGCTAGCTAGTACTTTCGATATGAAGGATCTAGGAGAGGCGAGCTATATTCTTGGGATAAAGCTCTTTCGGGATCGCAAACGAAAGATAATGGGATTGTCTCAAGCTGGTTATATCGATAAGGTGCTAACTAAGTTTTCAATGGATAATTCGAAGAAAGGATTGTTACCTTTCAGGCATGGTTTAGCGTTCTCCAAGGACCAGTGTCCAAAGACACAGGAGGAGAGGAATCGCATGATAGGAGTTCCCTATGCTTCAGCAGTGGAAAGTCTTATGTATGCGATGTTATGCACTAGACCAGATATTTGTTTTGCCGTTGGCATGGTTAGAAGATATCAGTCGAATCCAGGTCCAGAGCACTGGACAGCCGTCAAGCACATTCTTAAGTACTTGAGAAGGACTAAAGATTACATGCTTATGTACGGTGGTAGTGAGTTAATTCCAGTAGGATACACTGACTCGGACTTTATGTCAGATAAAGATTCGAGGAAGTCGACGTCCAGTCATCTCTTTACCTTGGGAGGTGGTGCTGTCAGTTGAAGGAGCATTAAGCAGAAATGCATTGCAGACTAAACTACAGAAGCTGAGTATGTGGCTGCTTGTGAAGCCACAAAGGAAGCTGTTTGGCTCAAGAAGTTCCTTATGGAGCTCGAGGTGGTACCAGCGTCGCTGTCACCTATTACGCTTTATTGTGATAATAGTGGGGCAGTGGCTCAGTCCAAGGAGCCAAGGAACCACGGAAAGGGAAAGCACGTAGAGCGAAAATATCATCTTATCTGAGATATTGTTCAACGTGGAGATGTGACTGTCACCAAGATTGCCACCGCTGACAATCTTGTTGATCCGTTTACAAAGGCCTTGCTACAGAAGGTCTTTGATTGTCATCTAGATAGTCTAGGTCTCAGATGTAATCCTGTATGGTTGTGAGTGCAAGTGGGAGTTTGTTGGGTTTGTGCCCTCAAACCATTACTTTATATAGGAGACATTGACATTTTAATATATGGATATCAGCTTTACATTTTGTTATGTATGTTTCTTTCATGAGATGATTGTTATCCTTAAGTATCATAGTAAGTAATGCGTGTATGTATGAGATACATACAAGTGAGATACGAATTGCTATTCTTTGTTACTTAGAACATGTCACAGTGGATGTTAAGACTAGGATATCTCATCAGGTTTATACTGTAGCATGATTAACTACCATTGGATGGAGTGATCAATCTCAAATCACTAGAGTGTAACTCTTAGTTAATATGCTAGTGCTTATAGTGCATTGACGGATCTGAGTTTCCTATTGACGCTCAAGGCTGTCAATCAGTCGATAGGAACTCATAACTTGTGTAAGGTACGTGTTCTCAATCTTGAGACGATTATGAACACAGACTGTGGATATGACTGCTTTGACTTACCAATCAGTGAGGTCTATAGAAGATCAACACCTGGGTATCTTGGGTATGTCATATTCATAGGATTGTGAACATATATTGTCAAGACAGAATCTACCCTCTGTTTCAGAGTAAGCATTCCCTTGAGAATGTCACCAAGTCGATTACTGAGTACTGCAGTCTTGTTGATAAGAGTTATCAACATGTTTGGTAATCATGAGAGGTGAATGGGACTCAAGGATTATAAGAAGTAATCATGATTCAGGTTGACAGTAACTGTTTATCCGACTACCTGAATATGATTACGAATGCTGACGGTAGAGGGACATTAGTACAACATACAAGTCTAGTTATCGCTTCGGATATGTTCTTTTGCGTTGGAGTTCAGTTATCGTTTAATAGTGGAGTAAACGTTAACTGATCAGTCGATTAATTTGCTGATCAAAGAGTTTGGTCATGGGAGTTAATCAACTGATCTGAGCCAACAATAAAGAGCCTAGGAGGTCCCACTCTTAGCTCCGCTAGGATGCTTGGGAAGGCAAATGAGGAAGCTGTCAAGACAAGTTCGATCGATTGAAGTATGTTCGATCGATAGAAGTCTAGATAGGTTTGATCGATTGAATATGGTTCGATCGATCTAATGTTCGATCGATCGAAGCCACTTCGATCGATCGAGATCTAGGTCAGTTCTGGGAATCTATAAATAGGGCAGCTGCGTTCTAAAAAAGTAGTAGTTCGTCGTTTTGAACGTCAGAAGCTGCAGAAACTGTTTTAGAGTCCCAAACCTTCTCCTTCATCTCCATTAGGGTTCCCACAAACCCTAGTCCTTCCTGCGAGCATCCATAGGAGTCATAAGAGTGAAGGCCATCTAATGGAGGCTGCTGGAAGTTGAAGATTTCATAATTGGGTTCAAGATACTAAGGTATAATTCTTGTCCCCTCTTGTGCGCATCTATAGAGTTGATGGGTAGTAGATCCGGGCATGCCAATTAAGTTTAATAACTTGATTTTTCCGCTGTGCGTTTAAACTTAGAACTTAAACCAGTTTTTCCAACAACGTGTCCACTGATCATTAGCCTGGTCAGGATCCAACGGTGCCAGCCTAGGAGTAATCGAGCCATTTACGTGGCAACCGAACCATCCCATCGAACATTTAATGCCCACGTCTTTCGAGGTGACGCTTCATGTGGCTGAAGCGACAGTTTCGGCGGGAAAACATATGAGCCGTTTAATCAGTTTTGATATGAATCGTCCAAGGTTTCTATATAAGGAGCACCTGTTCATTCCATATATGCCTGCTATTTGAAGATTGAATATACCGAGCGGTCTTTGAGAGCGAAGTATTCCCGAGCTCCTTTCCTCTTCATCTTTACAACCTAGGCTTCTCCCCATGGCCTCTCACGTCGACCTGACTTCCAACGAAGGAATGACCTCTTTCAGGAGGGACTGCGAGATCCTGGATGACGTCGGGATCCGTCCCTACACTGAAGGAGAGGAGGTGGCTTTACCCTCGGTTATTATTAGTAGTTATATGTTGCTAATAGTGGGGCTACGCTTTCCTTTCTCTACCTCCTTCTGTGATCTCTTACAGGGATTATACTTTCCATTGAACAAGTGCCGTCCAAATCTCGCCCGTCTTCTTGGGGGCATATCGGCACTGAACGAGCAGCTCAGGATATTCCTCCGCTCTTTGGACGTCGCAAGGTGCTATCTCTTGAGCATCGACCGCGGGGATCCATACCTATGCACTGGAGCGGAAGGAAAGCATCTCGTCCAGGGTCTGGACTTCCCCAACAAGAACTGGCATCAATACCCTTGGGTCGTTGTCTCTGGCAACTGGTTGGTGGACCTCTCTATGTACCCTCCTGCAGCCTTTGAGCCTGAACTGTGCAAGATGTCCTTTGCCGCTTTCCGTGACATCGCTTCCTCTGTGGCTGATATGGAGGCGATTAACCGAGCGGTCGAGGCCGACCTTAGGTTTTCTAACTTGATCGGGAGACCTATTGGTGAGGTTGGTGGTGACGTTCCCATTACAGCTCCTGTTGCGGCTGCTTCCGGGTCGCGCCGCTATACCCGATCCATGGTTTTCGGCCTGCATGCCATGAGAGGGGCCGCCCCACCTAAAGGGCCAATCGCTCTATCCACTAGCTCCGATTCATCCTTGGCCGGGGATACAGGTCCGCCACCAGGCCCGACCAGGAAGGGTAAGGAGAAGGCGGTTGAGGAGGAATCTCAACCCCAGCCAAAAAGGAGTCGGCCGGAAGCACACGCCGGCCTTCATATGCCTAGCTCCTGGACAGGCCTCTCCCTCGGTAATCTGGAAGATCGTCTGCAGGCGGTGGAAAAGCAAAGTGCTCTTCTGCAGATGGACTCTGTCATGCGGGAGGTGGACTTTCATGCTCTGGAGCTTACTGTCAGAGAACTGGTGGCCAGGATGGCTACCATGGAAGAGGAAATCAAAACTCTGAAGGGCAAGGGGACCTGAAGACCCTCTTTGTTCTCTTTTGTTTTTTTTTTTGCCGGGGAAGCCACTAAAATTGCCCCCCAATGTACAAAATACTTTAATCAATGAAAAGGTCCTCTGAGGCCACCTTTTTTTTTGCATCAATTATGTTGTTTGTGATTGTCAATATCCGGCCTGTTGTTGTGACCGAGCGGTTTGCTTGAACACCTCGGGAATGCTTAGTCCCCGCGGGCTGTTGGGTGACACCTTCTTGGCTAGGTTATTTTGGACATACGCTGCCCCCCATTTTTGGGACTGACCGGATGCGTCATCGGGTGAGGATTCAAAAATCAATGGATCCTTGGAAATTAGTATATCCTTAAAAATCAGTAGTCCGAGAATGCTGCTCGGGATGGGGGCCCACATCATGGCCCCCCGGTGTAGTAACCGACCGGTATAGGTGGGAGCTCAGGTGTGGGGTATTGCCACGTGTCAGCGGCTTATTGGCCTAGTCGGGATTCGGTGGAGTCGGTTCAGATGTAACCGAACAATTGCGTGGTAATCGGACTGTCACGTCATGCATTTAATGCGCGCGTCTTTTGAGGCAACCCTTCACGTGCCCGAGGTAACAGCTGTCGGTGACTCTTGGCGGGAAAATTCCTGAGCTGTCGGATCTGATCGATCTGGACCGTCCGCTGTTCCTATATAAAGGGCGTTCATCCTTCTCTCCAGTACCTGCTGTCAAGTGAGAGGATTTAAGCATCCAAGATACCCGAGCAAGATTCCCGAGTTCTTGTCTGTGCTAATTTTTGTAAGTCTTCCCTTCCCGTCTTCAGTTCTTCATTCTTTTCTTATTTTCTTGAACTAAGCTGGAGGGAGGGAACCCACTTGGGTTAGTACGAGCTTGGGATTTCTTTTTCCTTCAGTTTTGTCATTTCTTTCAGTCTGGGGGTACACTAGGTCAGATTGACCGAGCAGGTATTCCTAGGGCAGTTCTAAGAGAAGGTTGTGTTGCTTCTCGAATCTTGTATGACCTACCCTTTAGGTTGTTAGATCTACCTTCCTTGTACATCAGATTTGGAGTTCTTGACCCATTCTCAGGTCATCTGCCCTTTAGGCCATCCACAGACGCAGTCATGTGTCACTCGAATTTTAACTCATTATCCCGGTTGGAAGACGAGCAGCTGCGATCCGAGTCTATGAGTACAAGCCCGGATCCTCCTTCTTTAGCCCCCTCCGACCAGCATAGTGAGGGAATAATCCCCGCCCGGGCGTTTCACGAGGAAGCGCACCGGGATTCTCTTGCAGCCTCGACGTCTCGGGGGTCGGGCGATGAAGGGTCTGTGCCGAACAGTCCCGGAGTCGTATTCGCATGTGAGTCCATCGTTAGTATTCTGCATGGTCCTGACCTGGATCGAATCAGAGACCGATATGATCTTCCTTCCCCCCTCTCTTGCTCTGTCCCCAATAGTGGAGCCCACTTCAATGAGTTGGGCTTCGTCACGTTGTACAAAGATGCCTTCATGGCGGGCCTTCGCTTGCCTCTTCACCCAGTCGCCCGGGATGCGCTCATCTACCTCGGGATATCCCCCGGGCAGCTTACCCCCGAATGGTTGGCGTTACTTGATGGAGTGCATCTCTTTGTGGCCCCAAGTCCTTGGGTATGAGCTCACTCTTCAGGAGTTCTTCTGGACCCATTGGCCTTTCCCAGTTCACGGGGAGGCCGGCTTCTTCTCGCTCTCGGCTAGGCAGGGGCGGAAGATAATTGTGAATTGCCCAAGCAACAACAAAGGGTGGAAGAAGAAGTTCTTCCAAGTATCCACCCTGGGTCTGTGTGAGAAGGCACCGGGAATTTAGCTGAGGACCTCCTGGGCGAGTAAGATGAGGAGTAAGTCCAAGCACTCTTTCTTCCTTGCTTAGTTTTCTTACCCGGCCTTGACTAACCCATTTGTCTGTTTTGTAGTGGGGAGCAGCGGACCCGCCGAGTCTTCCCGACGAGCTTCAAGCGCGGGTATTGTCTCTGGCGGTGGACCCAACCGATATTAATAAAGTACTGACCCGGTCGGGGAGCCCGAAGACCTATTACAAGCCCCAGCACGACTTCACAGCTTCCATCCTCCCGGTGATCATCCCTGGTAAACACCATTCCTTGACCGTCCAGTTTTTCTACACTGTTGAACCCTGACATGCTTCTGGTTTTACAGAAATGCCTCCGAAGAACGCGGCGGCACTGAAGGAGAAAGAGGCAGCCTTGATGGCCCGAGCTGGCCAGAAGAGGATGAAACCAGCCCCCGCTGAGGGCCAGCCACTGAAGAGGATCTCTCGGGGGACCTCCATCCGGGCTAGGGAGGAAGCTGCTGCTACTTCCACGCCTGCGGTAACAATTGCTGCACCACCACCACCACCTGCTAGCGCGACCACTGCCGCGCCTTCACCACTCCCCCAAGCGGCCAGACCGTCCAGGGTATCTCTCCTAACCATGGAGGAAGCTCGGGCGGGCCCCTCTTCGTTGCCGGAGACCGAGACAGTAGAGGATGTCTGTGAAAGGGTGCGACCCGGGTTGCTGCAGAGTCAGGTTGACAAGTGCGCCCTGATGAGCCCCGAGGCCATTATCGGCTGGCTATATGGCATCGATCACTTGGTAAGTTTCTTCTTGGAATGTGAACGTTAACTTTCTCTCCATGCGCATACTAACGTTTCGTTGTTCTTGCAGGTTAGCTGTATCGCTGCTGGGGCCGAGGCCACCCTTCCCGGCATTGCTCAGAGGTTGGCCACTGCTGAGGCTAACCTTTCCATGGAGAGGGCTGCTGGAGAGTCCTCGGAGTTTGCCCTCATCGTGGAGGAAGAAAGATCCCGGGCAATCGCCCTGGAGCTGGGGGAGGTCAGTGATTCCTTGTCCACTGAGTGGGCTGCCCGGAAGGCTGCGGAGGCCAAGGCTGCGGCTGCGGCTACAGAGGCCCAAAGGATTATCACCGAGAGGATTACTGAGGCCAAGGTTGCTGCCTCGGAGTCCGCGAAGATCTCCACCAAGAAGGATCTCAAAGCTATGACGGCCACGCTCTCAGAGCTTACTGCTGCTCGGGAGGCTGAAGCCAGAGAAGCTGAGGAGGAGTTCGAGGCTGGGTTCTTTACAGGCTACGCCGACCTGGCGAAGCGGGCTGCTGCTGACCATCCTGACTGGGATCTGTCCGGGTACTCCTGGGCTGAGTCTGGTTACTGGAAGGAAGGTTAGGCTGACTCTAAGGTCGCCACTGAAACCGAGGTTCTGCTGAAGCCGAGGTTGCCACTGAAGCCAAGGTTGCCACTGAAGCTGCGCCGGCCGGGGGCCCCTCGGTTGATGAGCAGGCCGCGGAGGAGGAAGAAGTGGTGGTGGTAGATTAGTTTTTGTTTTTTGTTTTTTGTTGTAGTTTTTTGTGGGGAGGCTACTACAACTGCCCCCAGGCTTTGTACAGTTTAAATTTCAATTAATAAAAAGGCCCTCGCGGTCAAACTTTCCATTAACTGTCTTTCTTTCCTTTTTTCCTGTACTGTGCCTGCTTATGATTACTAGTACCCGTTAGGTTTTTAGCCAACCTAACACCTGCCTTAGCAAATGTTTTAGGACCGTAACCAATAGAACACCTAGTCTTTCTGACCTGTCTAAAAGGTATGTCCGGTGTATTATAGGATATCCTTTATTACCGTTCGGGATATCCCGATGTATCATAGGTGTATCCTGTTTTACCGTCTGGGATATATCTCTGATCACTGTAAGTACTCAGGAATATCTTCCAAGTTCTTGTAGTGACTGGTGTGATTCCCTGCTTTGGCCTAATATTCCCCTGCCCCCCAAGCATTTTGCTAAGGCGGGAGTGTTGGGGTGAGTGGTCGTAGGGAACCGACCTGGAACATGGGTGGTTGTAGGGTCATTTGAAGCTTGCCATCGTCGACCACCTAGGGGTTTGGCCCCGTCGTCGGCTGGACCTAAGCGAAACTTTAAGTAATTTCCTGTTTAGGTCTAGTATCCCCTTGCCCCCCGAGCGTCCTGTGAAGGCGGGGGCGTATTGAGGAGCAACCATAGGAAACTGACCTGGAACATGGGTGGTTGCAGGGTCCTTTTGTGCCTGGGTTTGGAGCCCGAGGTCTTTCTAGTGCCTTGAGGTTAGGCCCTAGGTCTTTGGTGCCTCGAGGTTAGGTCCGAGGCTTTTGTGCCTTGGGGTTAGGTCCAAGGTCTTTGGTGCCTCGAGGTTAGGCCCGAGGTCTTCTGAGTATTGCACAGTGCATTGACAGGAGTAAATTTAAGGTAAATTTTGCAATTTTATTGAAAAACAAAAATTTATAATGGTTGCCCAATCATAGCTACAAAAACAAATTTCTCTACCAACACTAAATTTCTCTCTGAGGTCAGATGCTACTGGTAATACTTGCGGAGGTGTTGCATATTCCAAGGATGAGAGAGATCGTGCCCATCCATGCTCTGTAACCAGTAGGTTCTCAGTCGATTGACCCGGGTAACTTTATATGGTCCTTCCCAGTTTGGCCCCAATTTCCCATGGCTCGGGATTTGGGTAGAATGGTTTACCGCCTTGAGGACGAGGTCTCCGACTTGAAAACTGCGGTGCTTCACCTTGCTGTTGTAATATCGAGAAACCCGTTGCTTATAGACGGCTAACTTTAGGTAGGCTTGGTCCCTCCTTTCCTCTACTAGATCTAGTTCTGACCGGAGAGCTTCTTCGTTATTCGGTGCACTGAAATTGACCACCCGGTATGTCGGCAACCCGAGCTCTGTGGGGACCACTGCCTCAAATTCGTAGGTTAAAGAGAATGGTGTCTTGCCTGTCGTCGCTCGGGGTGTAGTGCGGTAGGCCCACAGGAGTGCTGGTAACTCATCAGCCCAAAGGCCCTTGGCGCCTTCTAGCCTTGTTTTGATTGAGTGCAAGATTGTCCGGTTGGTTACCTCGGCTTGACCGTTGGCTTGTGGGTGCTCGGGGGAGGACTAATGAGTCAATATCCCGTAGCCCAAACAGAATTGTCTGAAGACAGGGGTGTCAAATTGCCTGCCATTGTCACTGACCAAGACTCGGGGAATGCCAAATCTACTAAGAATATTTCTTTCCACAAAGCACTCCATTCTCCGCTCGGTTATTGTCGCCAAGGGTTCGGCCTCTGCCCATTTGGTGAAGTAGTCAACAGCTATCACGGTAAATTTGACCTGTCCTTTTTCCATCGGCAAGGGACGAACAATGTCGATTCCCCACTGGGCGAGTGGCCAGGGGCTGTGGATTGGTGTCTGGAGTTCTCCCGGTTGGTTGATCATGGGAGAGTATCTTTGGCACTTGTCACATCTTTTGACATACTCTTGTGAATCCCGGGCCATGGTTGGCCAGTAGCAACCTTGCAGTAGGGCTTTTCTTGAGAGTGTCCGGCCTCCGATGTGGTTCCCGCACACTCCTTCATGGATTTTGAACAGTATTGCTGGGACCTGTGCGGGGTGAACACAGCGGAGGTACGGAATAGTAAATCCTCTCTTGTAGAGAATGCCGTTAAGAAGATGGTAACGGGCTGCCGGTATTTAACTCGGCGGGCTTTTTCTTTGTCGTCGGGTAGCGCCCCTGTTGTCAGGAATGTCACAAGTGGGTCCATCCAGCTGGGTCCCAGAGTGATCAGGTCTACCTCCATGCCTTCTGAGTTGATCACACTTGGCTTAGGTAGGTATTGTATCCTTATCCCAGGCAAGTCTGACTCAGAAGACGAAGAAAATGTTTTAAAAAGAAAAAAAAATGAAAATTGGGAAAATTGCGCGAGCGAACTATCACGCGAACAATCCGCGCGCGCGATCTCCCTATATTATGACAGATGGAAAAGTTTTAATAAAGAAAAGAAATATTGGGCATATCGTGCGAGCGGCCCGCGCGAGTGACCCTTCGCGCGAGCAGCCCGCGCGCGCGACTTCTGGCAGTTTCTAGTTTTTGCTTGTCTTGTGTTAAAAAACTGTTTGGGTGATATTTTATGAATTTTTAAAGCTCTGTATGGAAAATTTACAAAAATAGAATCCTATTTGGGTATGTTTGGACGATTAGACCGTGGTATTATGACCTATCAATCCCCGTACGCACGTCATTTATATAATTCAATGAATTGCCTCATGTTTTAAAGTTTCATGACATATATGTGGAGTCAGTTGTACATGCATGGTGAGTGTGTATGTTGGTCATTATGGGAAAGAGTAATTGTCATTGTGGCATAGTGAGTGCGGTTGAGATTGTGTTGTGGACACTCCCTGGTAAGTGAATACCAAAGTATGTTGTGATTGAGATTGCGGTGAGAGTGTCTTTGAAATGCGACGGTGGCAAAACTGGACACTCCCTGACGACCATGGTAGCGTCAAAGTGTGTGAAGCCGAACTTTGACATTCCCTGGCACCCATGGTAGTACTAAAGTGTGTCCTACGGACACTCCCTGATACCCAAGTCTGGATACTGCGTGAGGGTTCCTCTGGTATTTGCATGGCAGATTAGGTATTAAAGTGTGAGGCATTGGACACTTCCTAGTACCCCGGACCAAAGTGTGAGGCAAACTGGACATTCCCTGGCACCACTGTGCTAAAGTGTGGCTATCGGAGTATTTCAAAGATACTGGTGTGTGATAGTGGGTTGTTGGGTTTTGTCGAGAGAAAAGAGTCGGTAAGATGAGATGGTGCATTGTTCTCATACACGGTCACATATATGTGAATTATATCTTTTAAATAAGATTGTGTTTGTTTCCTAAAATGAACGCCTTGCTTTAATATAAACTTGTTGAATTAAATGGGAATTGGAAAATGGTAAATGAGTATGTGTTACATTCAAAGTTATGTTTTTAATACTCACCAGCTTCTTGAAGCTGACGGCGTTGATGCACCCTGGACATTCGTGTTCAGGCTTTTCAGGTTATGACTATGCTGGGCCCTATGATTATGCAAACTGAGATCTGCTTCTTGGGAAGATAGAACTGTTATCAATACCCTATGTTTTAAGTTACAAACTGTTTTGTTATAAGGATGACTGTAATAGACGATAGATATTGTTTTGTCTTAAGGCAGTTTGTGCCTTAGTTGACCCCGTATTGTAATATGTAATAAGTTAGAAAAATATTTGTAAGTCTTGATTGCTTTACTCTGATCATGGTTTTATGTTGTTCGACGTTTGGGACGGAATCGATCCTTCAAACTGTCGCGACCTACAGGTCCATAAAGGAAATTAAATGCTTTCCATATTTATGCTACGTCGGGGCGTGACAACGTCCTAGCTAGTGCCCAAAAAGATGAAATTGTTAAAGCTATTAAAGTTGAAACAATTGAGGGCCAACCTATTATGGTCCTTGATGCTCTTATAACTCTGGCACAAACGATCAAAGCACACTTTGTTGGATCGTCTCCCCAGAGATCTGAAAGGGGTAGAGAACTTCTTATAAATTTAAGATGTCCCTCCCACTTCAGATGATATAAAGATGTTTTAATATGCAAAGTCATGCATAGAGTTGATGCAAATAATGAACACTAGAAAGCATGTTTCATTGATGGACTTCCACATTTATTTGCTGAAAAGGTCAGACAAAAACTTCATGATCAGCATGATGGAAATAATATTCCATATGCAAGTCTAAATTACAGAAATATCATAAGTGTCTGCACCCAAGTTGGTTTAGGTATTTGCAATGACATGAAATTGCAATACCAAATGAAAAAGCAAAATCTCACTGGCAAGAACTAGGAGATTTTTGTAGACAATTTGGATATGTTATGCCTGTCATCCCTACAAAAAATAAAAGACAAGGCAATCAAGATAATAATACCAATAGGAGAAGGATTACTAATCCTAATCCTAATCCTAATCTGAACAACAAATTTCTCATGGAATTTATGGTCCCGAAGAAAAAGAGGAGAAAGATAAAAGGGATCCTTTTAGTCCCTGAAATAGTATATACCAAGGTAGCCTCATCTTGGTTCCTCCTCATCCTTGGAAATGGATGTTGTATCCATTTCTTCTTCATCTTTGTAAGGATCTTGGGCTTCTCCTGCAAGGCATCCAAAAGTATTTGGCTACAAAGACTGAGGGGATTGATGATCTTCCTTAGTCTGACTTGAAGAAGGGAAGAAACACATTGTTTCTCTCCCCTATGGAATTATAATGATAATTTGAAAATATTTGGTATATACTATTTCACAAACAATAATAATTATCGCATATTTCTATGATAATTCTTATAGAGTCTAATCCAGTCAACAGTCACTATAGCCAAAACAGTCACTCCTTGGCAAACAGGCCCAAGCGTTTACGACTAACGGATACTTATGACCCCCAAAGAATTGTCATAATAATATTTTCAAATTATCATTATAATTCTATAGTTTATAACATGGTGGCCTCAGGGAGTTAGCCACACATGGCTCTGATACCAACAAAACAGAACATATCAATATGAAATACAGAAAGTAAACATTATTACTTACTTGTGGGAAACCACTAGATGAGAATCTCAGTAGAACTAGGCTTGCCAATGTAAGCAACAACCTCTAGCTCATGCTCATTAGCATTGAAATCAATATGCATTAGAGGAGGAGGATGGCTTTCAAATAGGCCTTTATCCCCATGTAATCTCCATCTGGTTGAACTGATGGTATTCAATACCTTTTAGGTAGGAAACCATCTATTAAACCAGTCAACAAACCAGATAATATTTTGTTTTTGATTTAAATCTTGATAGTATAATTTTTTTTTATAAGATCTAGATCGTGTTTATTAAAATTTTTAAAATATTCCTATCGAAACTCTTTGTTTTTCTCCAACAAGAAATCTTTATTGATAATGATTCTCAAAATAGATCCAGGACTAAAATCCATTAACCATACATACAATTATTATCATAGTGAGCATAAGAGGGACTAAAACGATCCCTTTTGTCTTTCTCCTCTTGTTCTTCAAGACCATAAATTCCATGAGGAATTTGCTGTTCTGAAGTAGTAAATCCTTTTAAAATATTTTCTTTCTCCATAGTCTGGAGATGTTCTAGATCCAAGTTTGGTCTGGGTTGATCAAATATTGAATGTCTTGAAGAAGAAGGATAAGATACAATATAAGGTCTTTTTGAAGGAGAAGTATAAAAACTCTTTGAGGAATTACTCCTATTTAAAGAAAATTTACTAAACTATGTAGGAGTAAAAGAAATTTCAATATCACCCTCTTTAGTCTGGGTGATCTGATCTAATGTAGAAGGAAGGACTGGTGCAGGTGGCACAACATTAGGTAAAGTCCAATTCGTTGGGAAGTTTATTTAATCCCATTTAATAAGTCGAAAAGTAGCAATATTAGTGGTAAGACAGTTACTATCAATTGCTACAGTTTTTCCTGGTTCACTTCTTAAAACTGCATTAGGACACAAAGTATTCATGACTTTGTAATAAATCCTATATGTAGTATTAACAGTACTGGTACCAGGTAGGTAATTGTACCCATTTGTTTGAATTTTCAAAGTAGTAGCTTCAAAAAAAATTTATCATGTAAATAAAGTGTTAGGTTAGGATAAACATCAAAATAGACAAGACCATGACACAAACTTGTCTGTATAATACCCATAAGAGATGGTACAAAGTCTGTACACCTAGCATCTCTTAGGTATGCCAAAAATAGTAGCATTTAGTCCTATTAAAGTAATAGGTCTGAAAGCTACTTGAATACATCCTATGTGAATGTATTTATATTTATCTAAACTTTTTTCAATATCCCTAAGACATAAAAGTTTAAGAGTTTGTTCATTGTTTTCAAGAATATTATCTTTCTCAACAGTTTTAACACGATCTTTAGAAATAAAAGTAAAAGTTCCGCTTTTATAGATCTGTTTAGAAGAGATGGACAGAATTGTCCATTGATTTAATTGTTCCGTTTGGTCAAGCGCAACAAGTTCTGTATTTATAATATTGGATCTGGATCTTGAAGATGATCCAGGTCCAGACTTGGTTGTTCTTGTGAACATGACCAAGATGAGGCTACCTTGGTATATACTATTTCACAAACAATAATAATTATTGCATATTCTATGAGAATTCTTATAGAGTCTAATCAAGTCAACAGTTGCTATAGCCAAAACAACCACTCATTGGCAAACAGGCCCAAGTGTTTGCGACTAACGAATACTTATGACCCCCAAAGAATTGTCATAATAATATTTTCAAATTATGATAATAATTCTATAGTATATACCATGGTGGCCTCAAGGAGTTAGCCACACATGGCTCTGATTATTTAGAATAGAATAGGATCAATATGAAATACAAAAAGTAAAATTTATTACTTACTTGCGGGAAACCACTATTACAGAGGAGGAGGGAGATTATCAGAGAGGTAGAGGAAGAGAGAGAGAAGGGAGAGAAGCGAGATGCCTGTCCACAATTCGGAAGGTCATCTTAAATACAAATAAAAAGGTCTACAGTTTTGAGACAGGTAACTGTAGATGAACAGGGAAAAGTAATAAAATAAAACACGTGTCCTCTGATGATGGAGTCGAATCTTTGCCTTTTACTTTATACTATTCCAAAACCACTGGTAAACCAAAATGGTGGGTAAACAATCCGTGAGCTGGAATGCATCACTGCATGTGTTAGAAATAGAATGATGTCACTATTTACTCCAGCTTGTTGTTTGGCTTGCTGGATTGAGATGTCGTGGCAATAATGGCATCAAAGAGGTCTTCCATAATTGGGGTCTGACTGGAAATGGATGTTGTATCCATTTCTTCTTCATCTTCATAAGGATCTTGGGCTTCTCTTGCAAGGCATCCAAAAGTATTTGGCTGCAAAGAATGAGGGGACTGATGATCTACCTTAGTCTGACTTAAAGAAGCCTGTGCTTTTCCTTAGAAAACTTGAGAAGCCAAAAATTGCCCCTTGAGCGCTTCCATAACCTTGACCTATGTTTCTTCCCATGAAAGATGAGGATACTTCCCCCTTCTTGAATTGAAAATGAAGTTAAACATATTCAATTTAGAGGAATGTTGGAATGCTTCAAGAAGAAATTTGTCATCCCTTTTCTTTTCTTCTTCCTCAAAAACTCTAATACATTCTTTGGTGGCGTTTTGAATTTTTGAAAGAGCAGTAGGAATATCAAAACCATTACACCATTTGAACCAGAAGGTTCTCTGAAGGAAAAATAATCTAAGATTATCAGTCCTATGTTGAATATCCCATTTCCATATCCATACAAGTCTAATTTATGTGAAGAAAAAAAATGTATTTCTCCCCAATGGGATATTTTCTAAGGATTTTCCCCTTAGAACTGTATGGAAATCATACCATGGTGTGAAAAAATCAAGAAGTTCTCTGGGAACAATGCTAATTTCGGGACCCATTTTAACCCACTAGTGGTAAAACCAAGTAGGAAAACATCCAAGTCCCGCTTTTAAAATTTGAACATTGATAACAAAAAGCCAAGTATGCTTTCGTAAGGGATTTTGGTAGAGGAAGACCCGATCGCAAGCCTCAAGATAATCCCAATGGGGCTACTTTTAATCATTGGGATTATCTTGAGGCTTGCGATCGGTTCCTTTTTGCTGAGTGCCGCCGCGTTGTCAAATGGCTCTTTTACCCCTGATCTTTACTATTTACAAAAGAACCCCCGAATTTTGCTCCCATGTCCTTATAAATTTCCCTCGTTTCAAAAAGACCCCCGAGGTTTGAAAAATGAGTTTTAAAGCCCTCTTGTAAATGGGAATTAGCCCCTGCTTGTTGAAAATTTTGTCAAGGAACACCCGTTTGCAATAAATAGGTTAATCAACGCTGGATTTCTATGAAATTGAATTTAATTGGAGTCTAATTGACTCCCAATTTTGGAAAATAAGAAAATTGAGTCTGATTGACTCCGAATTTCTTTGAAATTGAATTTGATTGGAGTCTAACTGACTCCCAATTTTGGAAAATTGATTTGATATAAGCGGGATTGGCTCTATTTCTCTGAAAAATAATTTGGTTTGAGCTTGATTGGCTCCAATTCTTTGAAAAATGATATGTTCGAGCCTGATTGGTTCAGATCCTTTCAATAGAGTATTTGGTATGAGCCTAATCAACTCCAAATTTTGAAAAGTCGATACGGTTTGAGCTTGCTTTGGCTCCAACTATTTGAAAGACAATTTGATCTAAGCTTGGATGACTCCGATTTTGAAAAACGTGATCTGATTTGAGCCTGATCAACTCCTAAATTCAGAAGAATGAATTGATTTGAGAAGTTAAGATAATCTGAGGGACCATCGAATCCCAGAAATGAAATGGATACGCATTTGAGTATTTCCAGATCTAGGAAAATTGGAAAATAAATCTTGAAAAGGAGAGTAACTCAAAAAGGGGAAAATAAGAGTTGAGTTTGACTTTGCATAGAAGAAAAATGCATTTGCTTCTCTGATCTTCACCAAACAAATCTGTCGATCAGATGATTTTGGGAGATTATGGAGCGTAAGGCATGAAGTGGCTCAATCTTTCAGCGTGCTACCTGATTCGACTTAGTCGATCAGATGATTTTGGGAGATTATGGAGCGTAAGGCATGAAGCGGCTCAATCTTTCAGCGTGCTACCTGATTCGACTTAGTCGATCAGATGATTTTGGGAGATTATGGAGCGTAAGGCATGAAGCGGCTCAATCTTTCAGCGTGCTACCTGATTCGACTTAGTCGATCAAATGATTTTGGGAGATTATGGAGCGTAAGGCATGAAGCGGCTCAACCTTTCAGCGTGCTACCTGATTCGACTTAGTCGATCAGATGATTTTGGGAGATTATGGAGCGTAAGGCATGAAGCGGCTCAATCTTTCAGCGTGCTACCTGATTCGACTTAGTCGATCAGATGATTTTGGAAGATTACCTGATTCGGCTATGGAGTATAAGGCGCAGGGCGCATCTCAGTCAATCAGACGATTCTCATACGCATGTGAAATGTATATACATCAGTCATAATGTTCCTAGAGTAAGACGGTATCATAATAGGATGATTCGATGTATATGGTGCATTTCTGATAATAGGAAGAGTAACGTGACTCGGGATCATCACGTTTGGGAGCATAAGGTATAAGATTGCATAAGCATGTGCATCACGATAAGGTAGGTGCATTCATCTGTGTGACCACCTGCGTTGGTATATTGTTGTCCTTTGCCCGAACTACGTCCTGGTCTGATTCCCATTGGGATACGTAGGCAGCTCACCCTTGAGCACGACCAGCATTTGGCTATCTGCACACCCGATTTTGCAACGCACTTTTGTTTTTACCTGGATTCGACTATTTGGTCAAAGGCTTGTCTTTCACACAGGCTTTGACATTCGCTTGTGATATGCGTTGCTTCACGAGCTCTGTCAAAGAGGGGCAAACTGTAGACACCCCAATTTTGACCAAACGTCAAATCCAGGGATTGGTTACCTCTCAAAGACCGATGATGATGATATCCGTGACATTCGAGGATTTTCCCAAGAAATTCAAAATCGTCAAGAAAAATTTTTAGAAAATAATAAAAATGATAAAGGAAGAGGATTCAGGCATTCGGGAGGGAAACCCGAACGATGAAGAACGTGTGAGAAACCCAGTCTGGAAATCCATTTTATTTTAAAGAAAAAAAAGGGAATTTATAAACAAAAAACAAAAAAAAAAAAGAAAGAGAGAAAGAGGGAGTTTCCTTGAAAAAAAGGAAGGACAAAATAAATGAAAAGATTTTTTGAAAAAGAGAAAATACAAAAAAGAAATAGTATATTAAAAAATATACCATGCACATGGTTGATACCATGCACATGGGGATCTTAATGCAAATATATACATACATAAAATAAAAAAATTCTGTTTACACCAACATACTTTTGAAAAATCAAAAAGAGGGACAAAATTCAGTTAGCCCCGGCACGCGAAAAATGCGGCGGCACTCACTGAGTGCCGCGCCGGCACTCACTGTTTGCCGCCCGGCACTCAGCAAGTGCCGCACGGCACTCAGTGAGTGCCGCCGGCACCCAGCGAGTGCCGCTGGCTGTAACAGACTGCATCTTCTCACATGTTCTAGAAGAAAACCTTGCACATGGGTTTCCACCCGAATTTACCCATCTATCCCTGGAATAAAGGTCTATATAAACAAAACCTCCTCTTCCATTTTGAGGACTTGAACTTGAAAATCAAGAGATACATATATACAAGAATCATATAGATTTTTAGAGAGAGAGAGAGAGAAGAATTTCTTGAAGAGCTTGAAGAATTTGAAGAATCTTGAAAAGAATTTGGAAAATCTTGGAAGATCCTCACAAGAAGTGGAAGAAATACTTGAGGTCCTAAGAGGTAACCTCTTAATCCTTGATAGAATTAGGACCATTCAATCACAAGTTCATAGTTCTAGGAACTTTTTCACATTTTCAAAACCTCTCTTCTTATCCCATTTCATCACACACCACCAAGAACTTGTGATTGAATCTCATGACATTTCATCAATTTGGATGTAATTAGCTTTGGGTTTAAGACAAATTCAACTTTAAAGAGTTTGTATCCTTAGTCTTCTAAGTAATCCTTGATTTTCCTTATTTCTATTCCATTGAAAAGGTGCATGAGATCTTCCATATCTCATTGAACCTCTTTGAGTTTGATTATTTAATTTCTTATGATCTATATGGAGATTAGAATGAATCATAGTCTTAACCTACATATAATTAGTGAGATTCAAGTCTTAATCCATGACTTGAACCTCTTCATTAAGAAATCTTATGGAATCCTTACTATATTCCAATGAGGTTTGAGTAGATTTTAACTTCATTTAGTCTCCAATGACCATCAAATGGTAGGAGAAAATGTGTTAGTTCAAGTCTATTCCCATGGCTTGGACTAATCTTTCTCTTAGGTTTTAAGAAGTCTTTCATACTTCATCTAAAACCTACATATGAATATGTCTCTAACTCCAATGACCATCAAATGGTAGGAGTGATAAGTTGAATTCAAACTTGGGTCCATAGGTTTGAGTTCTTTATTTGAGGATTTTGTGAAGTTCATTTTCAATACTTCATCAAGATCCATAAGTGTAGTATGCCTCATAGACTCCAATGACCATCAAATGGTAGGAGTGATAAGTTGAATTCAAACTTGGGTCCATAGGTTTGAGTTCTTTATTTGAGGATTTTGTGAAGTTCATTTTCAATACTTCATCAAGATCCATAAGTGTAGTATGCCTCATAGACTCCAATGACCATCAAATGGTAGGAGTGATAAGTTGAATTCAAACTTGGGTCCATAGGTTTGAGTTCTTTATTTGAGGATTTTGTGACGTTCATTTTCAATACTTCATCAAGATCCATAAGTGTAGTATGCCTCATAGACTCCAATGACCATCAAATGGCAGGAGTGATGAATTGAATTCAAACTTGGGTCCATAGGTTTGAGTTCTTTATTTGAGGATTTTGTGAAGTTCATTTCAATACTTCATCAAGATCCATAAGCATATATGCCTCATAGTCTTCAATGACCATCAAATGGTAGAAGAAGTAGTTTGGTTTGAGCCCCAACTTCATGTTTTAATAGTTGAGGCCAATCAACAAACTTGAACTAGCAAGACAAAAACAGTGGGTTCACAAACTATTTTTGATCAAAGATTTTTAGTTTAAGATCTAACCGTTGAAATCAAGTGAAACCAACGGGAAAATATCAGTAACACATTGTTTTATCACTGTGATTTTTGTTTTAGCAAGATTTTGGGATTAGAGAGGTTTGATCATGATTTTTGTGAGCTAATCACAATCTGTCCAGAGTTCTAGAATGCTTTTAGAATAATAAGTCTGTTTTGAAATCAATAAATCAGAACCCTAATAAAGTTTTCGGGGTCTCAAATAATTGTTTATAAGTACCTTAATGTGTTAGGAAGGTACCCTAAAAAGATCTAAGTGTTTCTCATTTTTTTACTATTTTTAGAAAATCATACAAGATCTCTGGACAGAGAGTTGCAGAATCCTGAGTGAGGTCTAGTATTTTCAGTATTCCCGGAGATCTAACCGTTGAAACTTTGATTTTCTTTTTGGGTTAGAAACTAGACTCACAGAGGCATAACATATCCAAAAATCAGTAAGATCCAACCATTGAAAGTATTTTATTTCCATTTTTGAACGTCGGGTATGCTCTCTGTAAATCACAAAAAACTGCTACTGTTTTTGTCTAATCTTATTTATTTCAACTCAAATAGTCTCCTAATGGCTTAGGACTCAAACCATGTTTCGAACAAGGATAATTTAGATTAAACCCAGAGGCTAAGTGATCCAAATTAGTGAATAAATTCATATCTTATTATTGTTCATAATCATTCATTCATTCATATACATTGATGCTTATAGTTAGAAATAATTCTTGGACAAAGTTGGGCTTAATTGAATTTAATTGAACATGACTTAGGATTGATTACCTTTTGATATTATATCTAGTATGAGGCATGTGTACTAACCTTTGTTTTGTAGCGCTTTGAGGTACAATTTCTCAACCCTTCTCTAGTTTAATTTACTTCATTGATTTTAATTGATTTTTCAACCTCATGTGCGACACCTTAGCTTAGGTTTTGCCTTATGTGTATATATGTGTTAGAGACCTTTCTTAGGTTTATTTTTGCATGCATTGCACGTTTGATATTCGCGGCCGGATCCCGGGTATGTTTTCTAGTTCTCTATTGCATATCATGATGTTTGCTACTTGAATTATGTGACTTATGAATGATATTTTACCGTTAGCAATTTTGCACCCTTTCAACATGCTTGTGTTATGTATACCTATATATGTATTAATTGAGGGCATGCTTAGATTAATAACTTGATTAAAAAGGATGTTGAGTAGAGGCCTATCGTGAGATAGGATGAAAGGGGGTGTTTTAGTCCGCCGGGCTCCTTCCCCTTTCATTCCATAATCCCCGGACCCAGTTTATCTTTGGTTTCGCAAAAGATCAGTTTCCTTTTAAATGGTTTCTTAATTTTTCCTTTTAAAAATTAAGTGGCGACTCTTTGAATTTGAAAAATATTTGTTTTAAAAGTGGTTAAAATTTAAAAACCTGCGATATCCACAATCTGGCGACTCTGCTGGGGATCGAACCCAGAATCTCTGGTTTCGCAGACCAGAATTTCTGATTTTGGGTTCACTCGAGGATTAGACTTGAAAGTATCCTTTTAATCGAGTTAATTAATTTTTGTATGCCCGTTGCATTGCACTTGCATGTCTCGCCAGTCGATTGCACGGAACTATGACCTTGGAGGTTCGGGGCAACTCGGTCGGTCAAGCCATCATGGGACCGTGTGATCACCCTTGATCTCGTACCATGTGTTGGTATATGAAGCATCCTATCGAGTGTGTGTCAAGGGTCCCTTATTTGACCAAAACCCGGCCTTTGCATGGTAGCTTCCATAGAACCTTTCGATCTTAGGAAATTAATTCTTGATTGGGATTATGTGCTAGGGAGTTTTGTATGCCCGAAAGGGGTTATTTGAGATGATGACGATGCTTGCTTGATAAAAGATGTGTAACCCTTTAATCACCTTTTAGCAATTCCTTCTCATGTCTCACGACATTTGGGAACATGCTGGATCTTGATTATGTGATTACATCTCTTACATCTTGCTAAGCTAAGCATCATTGACGTTGTATGCATCCGAATTCATGAAGAGTATGACAACAATCCGATCATGTGATCCTCCTACCCAAACAATTTTAAATACGTTTTTGGAAGCAAATAGATTTTTTGGTATCTTTGTTCCAAGGCATTCAATCACTCTTTCAAAATTTTTGGAGTTCACTTTTGGATTAAAAATATTTGAAGAAAGAACCTAAAATTCTTGGAACCCAAAATTCTTGAAAAAGTTTGAAAAATTTTACCAACTAAAGGAATGCTTTTTCAAAGCAAAATTCAGACTTAATCACCTTTTTATATATAATCCAAGAAATCTCTGCAATTAAAGAAATCATTTTCAAATAAATTCCGAAAGCAAGGTTTTAACCCAATCATCTTTTTGTTTTCAAAGGGAAGCTTCTTAAGGAATTTTGAAAAGATCCCATCATCTGGGGGAAATACTTGTTAAATGGATTTCAAAAATTCTAAGTTTGAAAACCTTGAAGGGGTAAAAAGGATCACAATGAAAGGGGAAATTAGCACACTCAACATGGAGGAGGATTTTATGTGCTTATGTGTTAGGATTAGAATTTTCTTTTATTTAGCATATAGAATAGGCACACACACACACATGCATTTGCATCCGTATGGCATATGAATCATTCATGAAAGCATATGAATCAATAATAAAAGTAAAAGGTAAACAAATAATGGTGAAAAGGGAGAAAAAGTTGTTAAAATGACTAAAATAAATATGATTGTAGGTAAAACATAGAATCAACTACGAGCATAGCCTGGTACAGAGATTCTACTGCAAGACTAGTGAGAAAAGAGATGGCACAAGAGGCTAATGCAAGGGAGATGGCAGAGTTAAGGACAATGGTGGAACAGCAAGCGGGACAAATGACTAGAATGATGACCATGATAGAAGCACTAGCACCAGGGCCGGCCCTGGGCCAATTTCCCAAAGCAATCGCATGGGGCCTCGACTTTAGGCCTCATTTTTAGGCCTATTTTTTTCCTAATTTCTTCCTAATTTATTATTTTTAGGCTTATTTTCTTCTAATTTTTATGAAATTTCTATGAAAGTTATCATTTTTAGGCCTATTTTCTTTCTAATTTCTATGAAACTTATCATTTTTAGGCCTATTTTTTTTATAATTTCAATGAAACTTAGTATAGGGGCCTCATTTTTTCTGCCCTTTTGAAAATTCGCTTGAGGCCTCGGCCAATTTTGGTCATCTCAGGGCCGGCCCTGACTAGCACGACAGCAGCCAGGCAATGATCCTCCTCACAGGGATGAAGATTGGTTTGATGAAACAGAAGGGATTGAAGCAAGGGAGAAACTAGAAAAAGAAAGGGCTGAGAAAGACAAGTTGATGATTGAGAAAATGGAGAAGTTGGAAAGGGTGGTCCGAAAGGCCCATGGAGTTGACACCTATTTGTTGGAGTTGGAAGGGTTGTATGAGGGGGTTTGTGAGGTATTGCCCGTAGGATTTAAAATGCCTGTATTCGACAAGTTTGATGGAACAGGGAACCCCCCTCGAACCCACATTAGAATGTGTATAGGGGCATTTCAGCCTAGCGGTCTAAGCACGGTCATGATGGCAGTCTTGTTTCAACAGACGTTGACTGGGGCTGCTTTGTCTTGGTATCTCAATCTGGAACCAGGGAAGACTAGAATTTGGGAAGAAGTGGTAAAAGCATTTGTGGCCCAATACGAATACAATCAAGATCTGGATGTTACTATCAGGGATTTGGAGACTACCCGACAGGGGAACAAAGAATCTTTCGCTGAATTTCTAAGCTGATGGAGAGGAAAGGCTGCTAAGATGATACAAAGGCCGACTGAAAAAGAGCAAATCCGAATGCTGATGAAGAACCTCCAACCCGTCTATCAGGAGAAGATGAGGTTCCAATCCCTCAATACCTTCACCGAGGTGTTCGATATAGGAACCAGAATCGAAGATGCGATACAGGAAGGGGTCATTAAAAAGGAGGAGCCAGTGAACAGGTACAGACGACCGAACTATGGAACAGGAGGAGGACATTCGGGAGGTCACTCAGGGTCAACGGATGTGAACGCACTGAGCGAACCTGAGAAAAAGTTTGATATAACCAGAAATTACCCAAAGAGGGGAGGGGATAAGCCTTTAAGGAGGTTTTCAGAGTTAGGAGTATCTTTGTCCACGGCTCTCGATAGGCTGGTAGCAAAAGGACATCTTCGCCTACTGGAGCCGTGACCCAGACCAAATCCACCACCTCCAAATTTCAAATCTGATTTATATTGCAAATTCCATCAGGAGCAGGGGCACTCAACTGACCGGTGTTTAAAACTAAGGCATGAGATTCAAGATTTGATTGACAAGAAAATAATATCTGAACCACCCACCAACCCGCCAAATGTTACCAGAAATCCGCTACCAGAACATCATGCCGTGCCACCACCCAGAATTTACTACTTGGGAAATGAGGAGAGCTCTTTTGACCCATCAGCATTGATCACTAAGTTGGGAAGTCCGAGAAAAGCTTATCAGATGTTGGAGGGTCTGCAAATCTGCACTCTAAAAGGGTTGGTAGATGAAGGCAAAGGGAAAGAAATAGAAGGGACTGTTGACGCAGATTGGTGGGCACCGGAAGCTGACAATTCACTTTGGTACAAAGGGGACGGTATTCAGGATCCTAATAAAGTTAAGGAGGACCTTTGGTATGAAAGTGAGGAGGAAGGTTTGAAAATTGTTGAAGCACAAGATAGACTTTGGGTTAAAGAAGGTATTAGTCACCTCACACGATCCGGGAGGCATTTTAAACCACACGAACTTGAGGAGGATCACCTGGAATAAGAAATGAATAAAGGAAAAGGGAAACTGAATGAGGAAGAAGAGGAGGACAGAGTCTTAAGACAGATGAAGAAGACACAGGCCAATATCACTATTTGGGGGTTGCTAATCGCTTCCAAGCGTCATAGGCAAGCAGTCCTTGACGCTCTCAATCAGTCGGATGTTTCCATCGATGTTACTCCGGAAGATCTCATCGGCATGATCGGCAGAAGCCCAACCCTGGCTATATCATTCTCTGAAGCTGACTTACCTCCTGGGGGACCTGTTTTCAATAAGCCGTTGCACATCACCGTTGAGTGCCTAGGAAATTCTCTACCTGCTTGCCTCGTCGACAACGGGTCTGCATTAAATGTATGCCCTTTTCGAACAGCTTTAAGGATGGGGCTCGATGAATCTACATTTATACCATCGGAACAAAAGATGAGGGCTTATGATAACACTCTACGGGCAGTAATGGGGATCATCTTTCTGAATCTCTCTGTCAGGACTGGTGAAAGGGAAACAGAATTCCAAATCATTGACATTCCTGCATCATTTAACCTGCTTTTGGGAAGGCCGTGGCTTGATAGTTTGGGTGCCATTCCATCAACCATCCATCAGAAAGTTAAGTACATTTGGAAAAACAAGGTATGTGATCTTCTGGGGGATAGCTGGATAAATGTGTCTGGGGCTTCATCAAGTGCTCCGATTTTAGAAGTACAGATACAAGAAAGTGAAGCAAGTTTGGGTGGGTTTGAGTTCATTAACGTCATAGAAGAGGGGAAGCCGAAGGAATTTTTACCACTGTATTTTGATCAATACGCCAGTCCATTGGTGGCCGGGATCATGAGAAAAATGAAGTTCTTCCCAGGGATGGGTTTAGGTAAGAAACACCAAGGACTGTCAGAATTCCCAAGTATCGTCACACAAACCCACACCCATGGACTAGGATACTCGCCAACCAAGGAAGAGTTGAAGAAGAAGAAGAAAGCAATGGATGCACCGATGGAACCATACCTGAAAACTCTTAATGGGTACTTCGTCAAGCAGGGAGAAGATTTTCCGTTTTATGGTTTTCCAGAGCCGTGGATGGATGAAGCAGAGAAGCGTATGAAGCCAGGATTCGAGATTTTCTTTGCGCATGACTTTTCTGAGTATGAGGACCCTTATCTTCAGCAGCCTGAAAAATTTGCCGTTACTCAGGACTGGGTCTGTACTATGGATGGCTCGGCAATGAAGAACCTGCTAGAAGGAGGATACAAGAAGATCGAAAAAGGGAGCTCTGCAGAGATCAAAGATGAAGGTGAGAAGAGTCGGGATAAAGAAGACAATAATGAGAATAAAGAAAGGGAGAAACCAGAGTACAGAGGGAAGCCGGAAGAAGTGGAAATAGAAGAGATTACTCAGGAAGAAGAACGGGAAGATCATTTCATAGCTGATATGGGAGGGGAAAGCAAGAAAGAGTGGGTCTTTGAGTCTAGTGATAGGTACCCCTCTCACCCAGAGTCTGTATTGGCCCAAATGAGGCATCTTTCCATTTCTATGTCTGTTGTAATTGCTCCCAAGAAAGTTAATGAGAATGTGACTAATTCTGCTTACTTGACTTCGCATAATAATAACTGTGATGCATGTAATGAAAATGATGAAATACCTCATGAATTGCAAAAACTAATTGAAAAAGAAAATGAACCTGCATGCAAAATCATGGAAAGCACTTTAACCATTAATTTGGGGAATGAAGATAATCTACAAAATGTTTCTATTGGCTCCACACTTAATAATGAGGAAAGCGAAGAATTAATCAATCTATTAAAAGAATTCAAGGATGTCTTTGCATGGTCCTATGATGATATGCCAGGAATTGATCCAGAAATTGTCCAATACCACATTCCCCTTTTTCCAAATTCGAAACCCGTGAAACAAAAATTGAGGCGAATGAGGCCTGAATGGGCGCTTAAAGTGAAAGAGGAGGTTGAAAAGCAACTGAAGGCTGGATTCTTGATTGTAACCGAGTATCCTGATTGGGTTGCCAATATTGTACCGGTTCCTAAAAAGGATGGTCGTGTTAGGGTTTGTGTAGATTTCCGAGATTTGAACAAAGCTAGCCCTAAGGATGATTTCCCTTTACCCCACATCGACGTATTAGTAGATAATACCGCAGGGCATGAACTTCTATCTTTCATGGATGGGTTTTCAGGGTATAACCAGATCTTGATGGCACCAGAGGATAGAGAGAAAACAACTTTTATCACACCTTGGGGGACTTACTGTTATAGAGTTATGCCGTTTGGGCTTAAGAATGCAGGTGCAACTTACCAGAGAGCTGCCACCACATTATTACATGACATGATCCATAAAGAAGTAGAAGTATATGTGGATGACATGATAGTAAAATCTAAAGAAAGGGAAGGGCATTCATGCATGCATTGCTCATCATTCATAGCACTACATTGCATTATCTCATCATAAGCATAAAGAGGAAAGTTTGGGAGTGTACCAATCGATTGAAGGCCCGTGCCGAGAGATGTGCCCTGGGATCGGCAAGTAAAACTGATGAACTATGGACTGGATTGGGTTTGTATTTCTTCTTAGGAGGGCCATAAGACCCTGAACCACTAGCCATGGGGAGAACTACAAACAAAGAAAATGTTTTTCATATGAGAGTTTTGGGGGAGGAAAGTAAAATACCATGGGGATAACTATGATTCCACATATAAAATCAAGCAAAGATGTAATCTTTATGTGAACTTACCTTGATTACGAATGATTCTTGAAAAGAAGATCAAAAGAGAATGGAGTTGTGGAGAGGAAACCCGAAGCAAGAAGAGGAAGAGATTGAAAAGAAAGGAGAAGAGGCCTAGTAGTCTTTTATGAACTGCCAGTCAGGCCGGCACTCGGTGAAAAGGGGGCCGGCATTCACTGAATGCCGCCCGGCATTTGGTGATAGCCGGCCGGGATTCCGTGAGTGCCGGTTCCTTTTTGCTGAGTGCCGCCGCGTTGTCAAATGGCTCTTTTACCCCTGATCTTCACTATTTACAAAAGAACCCCCGAATTTTGCTCCCATGTCCTTATAAATTTTCCCTCGTTTCAAAAAGACCCCCGAGGTTTGAAAAATGAGTTTTAAAGCCCTCTTGTAAATGGGAATTAGCCCCTGCTTGTTGAAAATTTTGTCAAGGAACACCCGTTTGCAATAAATAGGTTAATCAACTCCGGATTTCTATGAAATTGAATTTGATTGGAGTCTAATTGACTCCCAATTTTGGAAAATAAGAAAATTGAGTCTGATCGACTCCGAATTTCTTTGAAATTGAATTTGATTGGAGTCTAACTGACTCCCAATTTTGGAAAATTGATTTGATATAAGCGGGATTGGCTCTATTTCTCTGAAAAATAATTTGGTTTGAGCTTGATTGGCTACAATTCTTTGAAAAATGATATGTTCGAGCCTGATTGGTTCCGATCCTTTCAATAGAGTATTTGGTATGAGCCTAATCAACTCCAAATTTTGAAAAGTCGATACGGTTTGAGCTTGCTTTGGCTCCAACTATTTGAAAGACAATTTGATCTAAGCTTGGATGACTCCGATTTTGAAAAACGTGATCTGATTTGAGCCTGATCAACTCCTAAATTCAGAAGAATGAATTGATTTGAGAAGTTAAGATAATCTGAGGGACAATCGAATCCCAGAAATGAAATGGATACACATTTGAGTATTTCCAGATCTAGGAAAATTGGAAAATAAATCTTGAAAAGGAGAGTAACTCAAAAAGGGGAAAATAAGAGTTGAGTTTGACTTTGCATAGAAGAAAAATGCATTTGCTTCTCTGATCTTCACCAAACAAATCTGTCGATCAGATGATTTTGGGAGATTATGGAGCGTAAGGCATGAAGCGGCTCAATCTTTCAGCGTGCTACCTGATTCGACTTAGTCGATCAGATGATTTTGGGAGATTATGGAGCGTAAGGCATGAAGCGGCTCAATCTTTCAGCGTGCTACTTGATTCGACTTAGTCGATCAGATGATTTTGGAAGATTACCTGATTCGGCTATGGAGTATAAGGCGCAGGGCGCATCTCAGTCAATCAGACGATTCTCATACGCATGTGAAATGTATATACATCAGTCATAATGTTCCTAGAGTAAGACGGTATCATAATAGGATGATTCGATGTATATGGTGCATTTCTGATAATAGGAAGAGTAACGTGACTCGGGATCATCACGTTTGGGAGCATAAGGTATAAGATTGCATAAGCATGTGCATCACGATAAGATAGGTGCATTCATCTGTGTGACCACCTGCGTTGGTATATTGTTGTTCTTTGCCCGAACTACGTCCTGGTCTGATTCCCATTGGGATACGTAGGCAGCTCACCCTTGAGCATGACCAGCATTTGGCTATCTGCACACCCGATTTTGCAACGCACTTTTGTTTTTACCTGGATTCGACTATTTGGTCAAAGGCTTGTCTTTCACACAGGCTTTGACATTCGCTTGTGATATGCGTTGCTTCACGAGCTCTATCAAAGAGGGGCAAACTGTAGACACCCCAATTTTGACCAAACGTCAAATCCAGGGATTGGTTACCTCTCAAAGACCGATGATGATGATATCCGTGACATTCGAGGATTTTCCCAAGAAATTCAAAATCTTCAAGAAAAAATTTTAGAAAATAATAAAAATGATAAAGGGAGAGGATTCAGGCATTCGGGAGGGAAACCCGAACGATGAAGAACGTGTGAGAAAGCCAGTCTGGAAATCCATTTTATTTTAAAGAAAAAAAAGAGAATTTATAAACAAAAAACAAAAAAAAAAAAAAAAAAAAGAGAGAAAGAGGGAGTTTCCTTGAAAAAAAGGAAGGACAAAATAAATGAAAAGATTTTTTGAAAAAGAGAAAATACAAAAAAGAAATAGTATATTCAAAAATATACCATGCACATGGTTGATACCATGCACATGGGGGATCTCAATGCAAATATATACATACATAAAATAAAAAAATTCTGTTTACACCAACATACTTTTGAAAAATCAAAAAGAGGGACAAAATTCAGTTAGCCCCGGCACGCGGAAAACGCGGCGGCACTCAGTGAGTGCCGCGCTGGCACTCACTGTTTGCCGCCCGGCACTCAGCAAGTGCCGCCCGGCACTCAGTGAGTGCCGCCGGCACCCAGCGAGTGCCGCTGGCTGTAACATACTGCATCTTCTCACATGTTCTAGAAGAAAACCTTGCACATGGGTTTCCACCCGAATATACCCATCTATCCCTGGAATAAAGGTCTATATAAACAAAACCTCCTCTTCCATTTTGAGGACTTGAACTTGAAAATCAAGAGATACATATATACAAGAATCATATAGATTTTTAGAGAGAGGGAGAGAAGAATTTCTTGAAGAGCTTGAAGAATTTGAAGAATCTTGAAAAGAATTTGGGAAATCTTGGAAGATCCTCACAAGAAGTGGAAGAAATACTTGAGGTCCTAAGAGGTAACCTCTTAATCCTTGATAGAATTAGGACCATTCAATCACAAGTTCATAGTTCTAGGAACTTTTTCACATTTTCAAAACCTCTCTTCTTATCCCATTTCATCACACACCACCAAGAACTTATGATTGAATCTCATGACATTTCATCAATTTGGATGTAATTAGCTTTGGATTTAAGACAAATTCAACTTTAAAGAGTTTGTATCCTTAGTCTTCTAAGTAATCCTTGATTTTCCTTATTTCTATTCCATTAAAAAGGTGCATGAGATCTTCCATATCTCATTGAACCTCTTTGAGTTTGATTATTTAATTTCTTATGATCTTATGATCCATATGGAGATTAGAATGAATCATAGTCTTAATCTACATATAATTAGTGAGATTCAAGTCTTAATCCATGACTTGAACCTCTTCATTAAGAAATCTTATGGAATCCTTACTATATTCCAATGAGGTTTGAGTAGATTTTAACTTCATTTAGTCTCCAATGACCATCAAATGGTAGGAGAAAATGTGTTAGTTCAAGTCTATTCCCATGGCTTGGACTAATCTTTCTCTTAGGTTTTAAGAAGTCTTTCATACTTCATCTAAAACCTACATATGAATATGTCTCTAACTCCAATGACCATCAAATGGTAGGAGTGATAAGTTGAATTCAAACTTGGGTCCATAGGTTTGAGTTCTTTATTTGAGGATTTTGTGAAGTTCATTTTCAATACTTCATCAAGATCCATAAGTGTAATATGCCTCATAGACTCCAATGACTATCAAATGGTAGGAGTGATAAGTTGAATTCAAACTTGGGTCCATAGGTTTGAGTTCTTTATTTGAGGATTTTGTGAAGTTCATTTTCAATACTTCATCAAGATCCATAAGTGTAGTATGCCTCATAGACTCCAATGACCATCAAATGGTAGGAGTGATAAGTTGAATTCAAACTTGGGTCCATAGGTTTGAGTTCTTTATTTGAGGATTTTGTGAAGTTCATTTTCAATACTTCATCAAGATCCATAAGTGTAGTATGCCTCATAGACTCCAATGACCATCAAATGGTAGGAGTGATGAATTGAATTCAAACTTGGGTCCATAGGTTTGAGTTCTTTATTTGAGGATTTTGTGAAGTTCATTTCAATACTTCATCAAGATCCATAAGCATATATGCCTCATAGTCTTCAATGACCATCAAATGGTAGAAGAAGTAGTTTGGTTTGAGCCCCAACTTCATGTTTTAATAGTTGAGGCCAATCAACAAACTTGAACTAGCAAGACAAAAACAGTGGGTTCACAAACTGTTTTTGATCAAAGATTTTTAGTTTAAGATCTAACCATTGAAATCAAGTGAAACCAACGGGAAAATATCAGTAACACATTGTTTTATCACTGTGATTTTTGTTTTAGCAAGATTTTGGGATTAGAGAGGTTTGATCATGATTTTTGTGAGCTAATCATAATCTGTCCAGAGTTCTAGAATGCTTTCAGAATAATAAGTCTGTTTTGAAATCAATAAATCAGAACCCTAATAAAGTTTTCGGGGTCTCAAATAATTGTTTATAAGTACCTTAATGTGTTAGGAAGGTACCCTAAAAAGATCTAAGTGTTTCTCATTTTTTTACTATTTTTAGAAAATCATACAAGATCTCTGGACAGAGAGTTGCAGAATCCTGAGTGAGGTCTAGTATTTTCAGTATTCCCGGAGATCTAACCGTTGAAACCTCGATTTTCTTTTTGGGTTAGAAACTAGACTCACAGAGGCATAACATATCCAAAAATCAGTAAGATCCAACCATTGAAAGTATTTTATTTCCATTTTTGAACGTCGAGTATGCTCTCTATAAATCACAAAAAACTGCTACTGTTTTTGTCTAATCTTATTTATTTCAACTCAAATAGTCTCCTAATGGCTTAGGACTCAAACCATGTTTCGAACAAGGATAATTTAGATTAAACCCAGAGGCTAAGTGATCCAAATTAGTGAATAAATTCATATCTTATTATTGTTCATAATCATTCATTCATTCATATACATTGATGCTTATAGTTAGAAATAATTCTTGGACAAAGTTGGGCTTAATTGAATTTAATTGAACATGACTTAGGATTGATTACCTTTTGATATTATATCTAGTATGAGGCATGTGTACTAACCTTTGTTTTGTAGCGCTTTGAGGTACAATTTCTCAACCCTTCTCTAGTTTAATTTACTTCATTGATTTTAATTGATTTTTCAACCTCATGTGCGACACCTTAGCTTAGGTTTTGCCTTATGTGTATATATATGTGTTAGAGACCTTTCTTAGGTTTATTTTTGCATGCATTGCACGTTTGATATTCGCGGCCGGATCCCGGGTATGTTTTCTAGTTCTCTATTGCATATCATGATGTTTGCTACTTGAATTATGTGACTTATGAATGATATTTTACCGTTAGCAATTTTGCACCCTTTCAACATGCTTGTGTTATGTATACCTATATATGTATTAATTGAGGGCATGCTTAGATTAATAACTTGATTAAAAAGGATGTTGAGTAGAGGCCTATCGTGAGATAGAATGAAAGGGGGAGTTTTAGTCCGCCGGGCTCCTTCCCCTTTCATTCCATAATCCCCGGACCCAGTTTATCTTTGGTTTCGCAAAAGATCAGTTTTCTTTTAAATGGTTTCTTAATTTTCCTTTTAAAAATTAAGTGGCGACTCTTTGAATTTGAAAAATATTTGTTTTAAAAGTGGTTAAAATTTGAAAACCTGCGATATCCACACTCCTATCAATGGAAATAATTTTCCCTTTATAAATATTGAAACCCAAAAATCTAATATGTGTTTTGAAAAGATCCATCTTTTGGGCAAATAATACAAGACCATTATGGATAATGATATCTAGTAAAGTCTTGAGATGTTTAAAATGCTGATCTATAGATGATGAAAAAACCAAAATATCATCTATATAAACCAAACAGAATTTTGAGAAACGAGTGAAAATATCATTCATAATATTTTAAAATTCTGAAGGAGCATTTTTTAAACCAAATGGCATGACATTCCACTCATAATGCCCAAAGGGAATAGTGAATGTTGCCTTGTATCTAACTTCTTCCTTAATCTGGATTTGCCAATAACCAGATTTTAAATCAAATTTTGAGAAGATAGATACAGATTAAGGAAGAAGATAGAATCTGGGTCTGCCTCTTTCTTTTTCTGCATTTTCATTAACATAAAAAGCAGTACAGCTCCAAGGGAAATAACTTTTCCTTATGAGCTTTTTTATCAATAAGACTTTGAATTTCTTTTTTACAAAGTTCTAAATAATCAGAGTTCTGTATGAATTTGGGATCTTTCATCAAAATCAGACTTATAGGGGAGAGAAGCAATGTGTTTCTTCCTTGTCCAAAAAGCACTAGGAATTTCACAACAAACTTTGTTTTGAAATTTTTGTTTCAAATTTTCAATTTTTCTAGAAACATTTAGCATCTTAAGTTGATGCTCTATTTGCATGATTCTAGCTTCTTCTTGTAAAATTCAAGGTGTCTTTCTTTTAAATCTAAAAGATTTATTTCATTGACAATCATGTCTTTGGTTCTCTTAAAATGGAAAAAACCAGTTCATTATTATCATAATTACAGAAAATGCCAGTCTGGTCAACTTTTATTGGCATTAAATGTTTTTAAGAAAGGAGTTCCCAAAATTACTTGTTATTGTAAATCTTTAACAAGTAAAAAAGTAGAGGGTATGCAAACTCCTTCATTACAAATAAATACATCAGACAGTTTAAATTAGATATTCATCCTACTACCACTGGTTGAGGTTAAAGATTTCATAGTTTTCTCAAAATATTTAGTAGGAACTATGCCTTCATGTATGCAGTTAAGATCTGCTCCACTATCAACTAAAGAAATAGCACTACTAATGGTATATTCTTCCTGGATAACCAAGTTAATTTTTATATACCATTTTTGGTAAGTAATCTTATTTAGGAGATGTAAATATTGGTCTCCTGACAAATCTATAAGTGCTTTCATCACCTATAGTTATGGACGAACTGGGAATATTAAGGTTCTCAATTTTCTCTTCCATTTTTGAAAAAGCAATTCGGAGATCTTTAATATCAGATTTAACCAAATTTATTTCATGTTTAAGATCTTGAATAGAAATGGGTTTTTCAACTTTTTCCATTCTATTAAAGACTTCCTAAATACTATATTGAGGAATTTTGTACGTATTTCTTTCAGGAAAATCATTTTTAGTATGATAAATGCATAACTGAATTACTTTCACCTTTAATCCAAGATCAGTAATTTTATCAATTATGTTTAACATATCACTCTATTCTGCTGTAAGAACATTGATGGTGAGACCATTCATTGTAGCAATGGCCTTCCAATAGTCAACATCAGGACATCCATTAGAACATGATGGCTTAATTTCTTCAATTTCTTGAGAATAAAATCCATCATCCTCTTCTGCATCGATACCTTCTTCTTTAGAAATTTCTGAAGAAGTATTTAATAAGATTTTGTAGAGTCGAGCTTTTAAACCTCCATCAATCTATAACTAATTTGCAAGTTTCTTTTTGGTAGTACATTTGTTAGCCAAATGTCCTACTTTTCCACACTTCCAGCAAACCCTTGTATCTTTTATGCTAGGACCTTTTGTAGATTTTTTCCTAGACGGGTTGCTTTTCCTAGGAGGTGGTCTTGATCTTGTATTAGATCTTGGATTAGGATTAGGATTAGTATTCCTTCTCCAATTGGTATTATTATTTTGATTGCCTTGTCTTTTCTTTTTCGTAGGGATGACAGGCATATCATATCCAAATTGTCTACAAAAATCTCCTAGTTCTTGTTTACTAGTGAGATTTTGCTTTTTCATTTGGTATTGCAATTTCATGTCATTGCAAATACCTAAACCAACCTGGGTGTAGACACTTATGATATTTCCGTAATTTAGACTTGCATATGGAATATTATTTCCATCATGCTAATCATGAAGTTAATGTCTGACCTTTTCAGCAAATAAATGTGGAAGTCCATCAATGAAACAGGCTTTCCAGTGTTCATTATTTGTATCAGCTCTATGCATGACTTTGCATATAAAAACATCTTTATACCATCTGAAGTGGGTTAGAGAGGGACATCTTAAATTCATAAGAAGTTCTCTACCCCTTTCAGATCTCTGGGGAGACGATCCAACAAAGTGTGCTATGATTGTTTGTGCCAGAGTTATAAGAGCATCAGGGACCATAACAGGTTGGCCCTCAATTGTTTCAACTTTAACAGTTTTAACAATTTCATCTTGTTGGATACTAGTTAGGATGTTGTCCCACCAACCTTTCAGGCAACCAGAAAACCCATTGGTAATGATAATTGCAGTAGTTTTATCATCATTACCTCTGACTGGAAATGGATGTTGTATCCATTTCGTCTTCATCTTCGTAAGGATCTTGGGCTTCTCCTGCAAGGCATCCAAAAGTATTTGGCTACAAAGACTGAGGGGACTGATGATCTTTTTTAGTATGACTTGAAGAGGAATTACTCCTATTTAAAGAAAGTCTTAAGTAAATAAATAAATTAAACGAGTTTAATTAAAGAGATGAAATAAAATTAAGGTGCTGAATAGTGCTAAATTATTGTGCAGCGACAGTCGTAGTGCATGAATGGCAGTCCATGAATGCCAGTGTGACACTCACTGAGTACTGCCTCATCTTCATTGAGTGCCGCCCTGGGTGAATTTGCATTTTTAAGCCAAAATTCCTTTTCTCTTTGATCAAATGAATGCACCAAACGATGCCGTTTTTTGTGTACATGTTTACTACTCTTAGGTCATGCAAACCATACTCCCACTATCCCTAATTGACCTATCTACCCTTATCTTAGCCCCTAAGAAAATGAAAGTCTATAAAAAAAACCCATTTTCTCTCATTGTTGAGGTTGGAGACTTGAATCTTGAGGACGAGACTTAAATCTTAGAGAGAGAAGCTGAATTTTGGAAATTGAGTTTGTTCTTAGAGAAATATAGAGATAGAAACTCAAAAACCCCATAGAAACCATACTCAATTCACCCAGCTCTTTAAATCTCCATTGAAGGACCTTGAAGCTTCAAGGAAGAAGAAGAAGAAGAAAAGTATTGCTTATAAGGCTTGGATCTCCTCAAAATCAATCAAGTTCTGAGAATTCCCAGAGGTAAACCTTCAAATCCATAACACTATCTTTTACAATTCAATCAATATTCTTAGAATTCTAGGACCCTTTTAAAAAGTCTCTTCTCTATTTGCTTCTTCACACACCACTTTGAATTGTGATTAAATTCTTATGTATAGTTGTTGATTTGGATCTAGTTGGTTTCATAATCCATATGAAATATGTTTTCAAAGAGGAATTGAACTTTGGATCATTCTATTGGCTTTGATTTCACCTTTTCTCTCTCATACTCTTCTTTTGAAATTCATGGAATCCTCAATATACCATGTGAATTCCTTGATTTAGATCCTATAATTTTCTATAAATTTTATATTTATATGAGGAATTGAGTTGATCTAAGTCTTATTTATGAATAAATGAGTGGATCTTTGTTTATGGTTTTGGTTCATCCTTTTGGAACTCTTGGAACTAGTCCATGTTTCATTGAGTTCTATGCAATTTGATTCATAGTCCTCAAGGATCATGTATGTGGGAGAGGAATTAGATGTAGATCTAGTTTCATGATTTGATTGTTGAATTCAAGTGTTCGAGTTCACCTCAGGGATTGAGTAAGTTCTTAGAACCCATGTCTAAGCTCTCTTGAGAGTTCTATATTGGAGTTTCTTCAAGGCTAAATACATGATAATTCTACACTATGACGATGTTTTCATGTTAGATCATAACCATACTTGGTCTAGATGCTTCATAAAATCATGGATCTAGTTTGGTTTGGTTTATGAATAACAATTCACCTATGGTGCAGTGATTTAAATGAAAATATGTGATCAAGGATTTTTAATTAAATCAGGATCCGTTGGATTTGAATGAGACCAGTTGGAATTTGTTCATAACACAAAGATCTACCACTGTAATTTTTTATTTTGTCTCAATTATGTGTGAGGTCAGTTTGATCTTAGGATTTGTGAACTAGTCATTCTCTGTCCAAAATTCTAGAGCAGTAAGTCAATTTTATATTAATTAGATCAGATCCTTAACCAAGTATTTTGAACTTCAAATGACTTTTTTCTGTGAAGTTAAATGTCTTAATAATATCCCCTAAAAGATTGATGCAATTCAGATTCATTTACTATTTTTAGCAAATCACACAAAATCTATGGACAGAGAGTTCATGAATCCTGCGTGATGTCTGGTCATGGTCCAATCCCTAGATATTGGACCGTTTGATCTTTGATTTTCTTTTTTGGGTTAGAAACTATACTCATAGAGGCATCTTGTGTCCAAATGTCATTGAAATCAAGCCATGGGAAGTATGCTTTTTTTATTTTTTTAATCTCACATTTCTTCTCTATAAATTCTTGAAATCTAAGGCAGATTTGGTAAATCTTGCTAACTTAGATCCAAATGGTTTTCTAATGCCTTAAGGCTTGAAATATGTTTTGATTATGATTAATTGAACTCAAATCCAGAGGCTAAATAATCCAAATGAATAAATGATTCATAGCTTGTTCTTGTTCTTGTTCATGTTCATGCATTCATTATCATGAAATATGTATTGATTCTTATAATTTAGGACATTTGTTCACATTGTGATAAGCTATAATTGGTTGAGTTTAGTCATGGATTTCATTTAATCATGTTGAGATTGTATCATCTCTATATGGATATTACATTGGCTCCTAGTTGAGACTTGTATATCTATAGAGGTGTTATGATTTCAACAAATTGGAAGGGATTCATGATTTTGGTCAACTTCCTCAATGTTTGATAGATTTAAGCTAGGAGTTTGGTATAATATTTAGGATTTGATATTATATTGTGTTCAAAGCATGTGGACTAACATTTGTTTTGTAGCGCACTTGAGGTGAACCTCTCTATCTTTCTTCTAGTTTATTTTATTTTATTCTTTTCATTTTATTGATTTTCAACTCCATGCACGACACTATAGGCTAGGGTCTTTGTCTTATGTGTATATATGGATTAGAGACCCTTTTTCTAGGTTTTCTATTTTTCGTATGCATTGCAGGTTTCTATATCGCAGCTAGACCCCGAGTAAATTTCTTGTTCTCTATTGCATATCATTCGCCTGCTAGATGAACCTACTTGTTTTGTATGTCTTTTATCATTAGCAATCTTGCATCCCTTTTGACATGCTTTTGGAATGTGTGTGTATATATATATGTGTGTGTGCATTAATTGAGGGCATGCTTAGATTAATAATTTGATTAAGAAGGATGTTGAGTAGAGGCCTATCACGAGATAGGATGAGAGGGGGTGTTTTACTCCGCCGGGCTCCTTCCCCTCTCATTCCATAATCCCCGGGCCTAGAAATTTCTGGTTTCCAAAAGATCAGTTTGCTTTTAAAATGGTTTCTTAATTTTCCTTTAAAAATTAAGTGGTGACTTGTATTTGAATTTTGAAAAAAATTAAAATGTGGCTAGCCTGCTATATCCACAGCGTGTTAATCAAATCATAGAGGATATGCTTAGGGCTTGTGTTATCTATTTTGAGGATTCTTGGGAGACACACTTGCCTTTGGTTGAATTTGCTTATAACAATAGTTATCACACGAGTATTGGGATGGCTCCATTCGAAGCATTGTACGGATGACCATGTCATTCTCCATTATGTTGGACAGAGGTCGGAGACACAGAGTTGTTGGGACCAGATTAGAGAAACCAACGAGAAGATTTCTCTGGTCAAGGAAAGGATGAGAACCGCATAGAGCAGGTACAAAAGTTATGTCGATTAACGTCGAAAGGATTTGGAATTCAGTGCCAAAGATCACGTACTTCTTACGGTTTTCCCGACCCTAGAAGTGGTGCGTTTTGCTCTCAAGAAAGGGAAGTTAGCCCCGCGTTTCATCAGACCATCCGAGATATTGGATCGTGTCGGGAAAGTGGCTTATCGACTCGTACTGCCAGCAAAGATGTCTGGGGTTCACAATGTATTTCACATTAGTATGCTGAGAAAATACATACAAGATCCCTCACATGTGGTTAGTTTTGATGATATCGAGACAAGTCATAATGTTTCCTATAAGGAGAGGCTCATGAAAATTCTAGATCAAAGTATTAAGAAGTTGAAGAGGAAGGATATCCCGTTGGTAAAAGTTCAATGGAATCACCATGACAAGAATGAAGCCTTGTGGGAAGTCGAAGCTGATACGAGGAAAAAGTACCCGGAGTTATTTCATGACTAGTTAGTCTAGATTTCGGGGTGAAATCCTGTTTAAGGGGAGAAGGATGTAACAACCTGTATTTTCATTAATTTTTAAATGTAATTTCAGAACTATTTTTTCTATTACTTGTTTTATTTATTAGAAATACCTTGTTTGGGGTCAAAATGTAATTTGTATAAATAGAGTAATATAGGTCATTGATATTTATATCTGTATTTCAGAAAATGTTTACTATGGATTCAAACTGTGTTTTTATACAACCGAGAATTTATTTCCTACGCTAATATAATTTTTTTGTATTTTGTAGTAATCATCGTGCCATGATAATACCTGTTAATGTACGAAAACTGTCTGTGCTGCGAATGGACTCCCACAGATTTTGAAATCTACGTCAATCAGAATTTGACATATGCTTTATATTCATTAAATTTAACCAATCTTTGTGTTGGGGCTTGTTTGGGAGTGCATCATGTGTGTGTGCTAAATTAGTGCCATAAGCTAATTTGCCAAACAGCCTATAATTGACCCCTAGTTAGCTATGACAACTCCTACATTCAGATTATAACACATACGTATACATATATATGCTGTGTATATTATGCATATATGTAAATTGAAAAACTAATTTGAGTTTGTAGAGTAAGGCTCACAATTCACAACTTAGAGCCCAAGTTGTGAGTTCTATATAACTCACACATTCTGGGTTACAAATTGAAAAACATCCAGAGAGTGAGATACAGAGAAAAGTTTATAGAAAATTTGTAGAGAGAGAGAGCTTCTCTCCACCATAGCTAGAGCTTGAAGTGGGTTTTATTATTTTGGATTCTTGCTCAACAAAACACACCAAGTTCAATCACAGTGAGTATTACTAACTCACTTGTAATGTAATTCCATGCTCAATTACAGTATATATTGCTTGAATTAGTACTTGTATATATGAAATTCATTTAAGCTTGTTCATGGAGGAAAAATGTTGATTTTATAAATCTTAACCAAAATGAGTTTTGAAAGATGATTATTACAGTACCTATAAGCCATGATTAAAGTATTAGAGCTTAATTCATTCATACTAGGAAGTATATTAGAAATAAAATTTCGTCACCTCTCGGTTTTACGTAAAATCCGAGAGTTAAGATTCGAATTAGTTTTTCGATCACATATTCGTGATCCTTGTGAAAAAACGAAGAAATCCATATACTATATGTTATGTTCAAGTTTAGAATTAAAACTGGGTCAAAACCAGTCTTTAAAATCAAAACAGGGGAAAAAACGAAGAAGAAGACATCTCTGTACTAGATCGAGGGCGCGACTCACGCGAACAACCCGCTCGCGCGACCTGGAAAATTTTCACTATTTTGGAAATTTTAAGGCTGTGTTTGGATCATGGATTTTGTGAGGGAAAAGAAAAGATTCGGTGAGGAATTCAGTATCCCTTGTTTGGTTACTGTGGATTCTTAGGGGAAAAAGAAAAGATTTCCTTTTGATTTCCCACACAACCAAAAGATTTTGTATCCCTCCATTTCTTTCCGCTTTTCTATCCTTTTCCCTTCACTTTTCTTTTCCCTCACAAAATCCATGATCCAAGCACAGCCTAAAAGAAAATCGAAAAATACATGTATCCCATGCGAGATCTGGGCATTTTCATGCTTTCTGTTTGTTTTTGCATAAGGAACTGTTTGGAAGAAGTTTTAATAGATTTTAAAGCACTATTTGGGAGATATGCTAAAATAGATTCCTGTTTTGAAACGTTAAGTTAAAAGAGAAGTTAAAAACTTGATTTTCTTATACGATCTATTAGTAATTATGTTTCCTATATAAAGTCATGTGACATACATATTTGAGTCGAGTTGACATGCATGGTGTGTGATGGTGATTTGAGAAGAGTCGAGAGTGTGAGTTATATGTTTCGTGGCAACCTTAATTATCCCAGGCCGACTCAGTTACAACAGGTTAATTTGGAAAGATTGAGCCTAGGCCGACTCGGATATGGTAGGCCAATCAGCGTTATGTTATAGCCTTAATTATCCTAGGCCGACTCGGATACGGCAGGTTAATTAAGAGGGATTGAGCCCAGGTCAACTTGGATACTACAGGCTAGTCCGATCGTATCCAGTCTGACTCGGATACGGTAGACCAATCAAGTTATTATAACCTTGAATATCTAGGTACGTTCAGACCGACTCGAATAAGGTAAACATATCGATCGACATTCTAAACCTAATGGCCGTAGGCTGGTGGTTCAGGGGGAACTGTTTGTGTTGGGTTTCATAGTCGAGGTAAAAGAGTCAGTGAGATGAGTTGGCTTCATTGTTTCATGCACGGTCACATGTGGTATTAATTGAATATTATTATGTTGTCCTTTTGTTTCTGTTTAATTATGAATTCACTAATGTATTTCTAACATGTTGAATAATAAACCTGTGAAACAAAAATGGTAAGAAGGTATGTTTTACATTACAAGCATATGTTTTTAATACTCACCAGCTTCTCGAAGCTGATGGCATTGATGCGCCCTGGACATTTATGTCTAGACTTTTCAGGTTATGATCAAGATGGACAATATGATTATGCGAATTGAAAACAACTACTCATGGAGAGAAACAATTTAATTCTCCTGTTAATTATAAACTGAACTTGTAATAAGATTTGATGTATGGATATTAATATTTTTGCAAGGTGGATTGTGCCTTAAGATTCCCACGTGATGTAATAAGTATTATCTTTGAAAAATTTTATAAGTCTTTATTGCTCTTACTCTGATATAAGTTATTATATTGTTTGACGTTTGGGACGAATCGATCCTTCAACTGTTGAGACCTACGGTTCATAAAGAAAATTAAATGCTTTCCCTATTTATGCAACATTGTGGAGTGACAGCCACCATGAGTGGGCCCTTACATTATTTCATCAGCTTTTGATGTGGCTACTTTTGGCATCGGGCTAAGCTAGTTCATTGTTCAGGCTGAGCTCCATTTGGCTCCTTTCACTATGTTTGGCTTGACCTCAAGTTGGTCATTTAAATTCAATTCGGGCCAACACACATTCATGTAGGCCAATCATATTGTATTCCATACAGTCATTAGTTGATCACTTATGGACATCTTTCTTGATTGACACTGGAATAATATAACAAGGATAATTTTCCATATATTATCAAGATTATATTTCAAGATATGGGAAACATTATCATAATAGGAAAGATAATATTTCAAGATATTATCTAATTTGGGAAGTAAACATTTTCACTTTGGGAAAATAATACAGAATATATGGAATATATATGCATATATACATATATATATATATATATATATCTTTACTTGCAAGGAAAGGAAGCCAAATGAGGCCACAATTCAAACAAGATCCATGATCAAGATTGGGAGATAAATCTGATATTTTATACCAGATAATTATAGAAGATTTCTACTTGCCTTATCATTATCAGTCCAGGCCGCTACATAAGTACAGGCCGGCCAAGCTTTCAAATCACTCCGCGTCACCTCGAAAACCTCATTCATACAGCATTCAACCGCATTCTTCAAAGCATTCTTAGTTTTAGGCAAAGCTCTCCCATGAAGTCTCATGGGCTGAATAACTCCGATATGGGAGAAATCACAAAACCTAATTTTGTTGGGTTCATAAAAAAACTAGTTTTTTCCAAACTTTAAAACAGTTTTCAGAACAATTTCAACTTCCATAGGTTCTGTTTTATAACGTATTGTGAATCTATGTAATGTAAGCTTTCCATGAATATACGATTCAAAATTTTTGGATCACGAGAGAAGCCGTGGTGGCTTCGCAAAGCTGTCGTCGCCCAAGCCTAGGTCTGCAGCGTTTCTTCCTTCGATGAAGAAGATGCACAAGTTTTTTTTTTTTGGGCGTGTGGGGCCCACTCCCAATTCTAGCAGAGGTGGTGTTAGGAATATTAATGTAATGTTTGGCAATCTTTTGAACATGTTCATGGCTTTACAAGCCAAAGCCAAAGCCAAACAAGGCCCATAAGTGGCGCCTAGTTTTATACCCTCAACTGATTAGTATTTTTTTTTTCAAATGTTTGACTTCTAAAATATTATTTTATTAGTCAAATCAAATTAGTTGGAAAAAGCATTGAAATTTTTGTTTAAAATAAAAATAAATTTTAAATGAGTTTTAAATTGGTTTAATATTCAGGAAAATTGCAGAATATTAATTTTTAAATTTTTCAGTGTTTTGTATACTGAAAGGGACTCTAGGGTATTATTGGTATTTTAGAGCATATAATTTATGCTTTTGGGCATTTATTTAATTGCTTAACATAGACAAAATACGTTATTAATTATTGTAATTAATAGGGAACATAAGGGACACTGTTTTGAGACTATATATAATTTTGTGAGACCCATAGATAATTTTTGGTAAGTTATCAAAATCATATTAATATTTTAGAGCATATAATTATGTGTTTTTGGTACACGTATTAAATTGCTTAAAATATTTTTTATCGATTAGTAGTTCAAAGAATTAACACAATGTGTTTTGCACACTAGTTGTAGCTTGAAAAATTTTTGTAGTGAACTTTCTAGCTCTTTGGGATATACTTTAGAGCATATATATTGTGTTAAGTATGCGATATTGAATGCTTAAAATATAACAAAAGAAGGTTGTTAATTCTTGAAATTAATAAATGGTGTTTTTGTACACTATTTGGAGACTTAAGGAAATTTTTTTTATGAATTATCTCATTATTTTGGTATTTTAGAGCATAAAATTTATGCTTATGGGTATTTTTTGGATTGCTTAAAATAGCCAAAATAGACTGTTAATTTTAGAAATTAATATGAGGTGTTTAGAACACCATATTAGACCACTGAAAATCCTTGTTGAACAATTCCTCAAAATTTTTGTATTTTGGGAATTTAGTTGCTCATAGTTAATTTTGTTTAACTAGATCAATTTATTTTGTTAAATTGATTCAAAATGTTTTGGGCCTTGATAAAATTTTGGAAAAGTTTTTATATTTAATGAAAAAAAATAAGTCTTTCTTTTAATGAAATTTTTCTATGAAGTTTTAAATTAATTTGTTAATTTAAAAGCCCTTGACTAATTGGTTTTAAAATAAGTTTTAAAACCTAAAATTGTTTCTAAAATTAGTGAAAGATCAAGGATTTTTCATTGAATTTTTCCCTTAGCTTATGGGAGCTATCCGGGCTTAGTTATGAATTAGTTCATTGTATTTTATTGTTTTTAGAGGCTCACTGCATTGTTGGTCATTTTTTAAATTACTGTTGTTTGTGATTGGATGACCCGAGACCTCTAATTCTCTTCCTTAAATAGAGTGATGGATTAGTCTATTCATTTTTTAAATAGACCGCATGAGTGCTTGGTGTATGTGATTAATGCATTCATCTGGATTAAATGAATGGACAATTAATTGATAATTTATGGAGCTTGAGTCCTCACGATGTATGTTTAAGGTTGTTTCTGTGTATGTATATGAACAAAGCATCCCTATTTTTTTATGGCTATAAATGTAATGTGAGGATGAGCATTTATATTTCTTGTATTGGAAAAGCCTATTTGTAAATGGATGGTTTTCTTTGTTCATACCTCATACACTTGAATTACTTTAGCATGAGCTCTAAGCTGTCAATTCGGACCCATGTGAGGTCCATGCGCATTTATGTGTGTATGGTGCATGTATATTTTATATCTTGTGGATGATCTTAGATAGGTTTTTGTACCATCTAATTGATGTTTGTTTAGAAAGAGCAATTATAAAAGGTTTTTCTTGATTTACAAAATTAAGATTTGATTAATGAGCAATAGCAAATTTTTTGGTCTTAAATTGTAAAAAGGGGAAAATTCATTTGCAATTGGATTTTAAAACAAACTTTATGAAATGTGCAAATAATAATGTCAATCCCTTGCGCATGTTCTCAAATGTTTTTTAAACCACACTTTGTATCTTCACAAAGATAACAAGTTTAAAAGGGACTAATTTTTAATATGGCCCTATAAAGTAACACACCTACAGAATGAGTAAGAGCTTATGGGCTTTAGACTTATTCTATGGCCCAACCTATTCAACAGAATAATGGGCCTCTGGTCCAACATCGTTATACCTTAATAGCCTATAGTACTTGGCTCAAGAAGATCATAGCAAGCGCTTTGTGATAAGCAGCATGCATTATGATCTTATTGGGAAGTATAAGTAATACCCAATAGCCAAAGAATTGTGGAATCAGCTCAATTTTGTTTTTAGTGGCACATTTACTACTAGATTGAATATCTAGTTATAAAGTTCGGGAAAGTAAAAGAAATGTTCCAAGTACATGATGACTAGGCATCTATGGTCGATGTCAGATATGATTCGTGATATTAGATTATTGGGAACATCTTTATTGGCAAACTACAGTTTCAGGCTATGATTAGTTATTTTCCTGATTCGCGGGTCCACAGAAAACAAATCATGATCCACAACGAAAATGTTAAATTTTGAGTTTTGACATTTCCCGACATGTTGAGCTAAATATGGAGCTCCAAAATTGTAAGGCGAACAATATAGCTATACTCTTGACCACAACTTCCATAAGTGGAAGTGAGCGCAAGGCTATCGGGCCTAAACAAAATGGTAAGGGTAAACCCACCAAGAGGCATGGTGGGGCTAGCAAGTTTACGCCCAAGGCTAACGGGCCTAACTACTTGTTTTAATAAACTTCTAGTTTCCTCTGTTACTCATTTATTCTGAGACATGGCATGCTGGACTTGAACGCATAGGATGTAATAGGACGACTTCATTAGCTCGAGAAGGCCTTTTGGGCCCACTCAATGAGGTTGACTCACCTATGTGTGAGTCTTGCTTAGTTGGAAAAGCATGCCGAGAGCCTTTTAGAGAGGCTATTATAGCTAGTTCACTCGGATATCTGTGGACCTATGGTTGTAAAAGCATGTTATGGTGGCTCTTATTTTCTCACTTATAGATGATTTCGCGCGGTATGAGGATTGCGAGTACTTATCTACTCAGTTCAGGGAACTGTGTGACGAAAAGGAAAAACGCAGACAACTTCTTATTTCGGGAACTCCGCAACAATAAGGTATTGCAGAAAGAATGATTAAGACACTCCTAGATATGGCTAGGACTATGATGGCGCAAGTCAAAACTCCAATGTTGTTTTGGGGGATGTACTCTTGATTGCTGCCTACATACTACAGTGCCTCTTCTCAGTCAGTTCCTTCTAAACCCCTTATGAGCTATGGAAAGATGAAAAGCTCATTTAAGATCATTTCCACCTGTGGGGCTTAGGAGGTAATGTCCACTATACCTCGCATAAGTGTGAGAAACTATGCCCAAGAGCTAGAAGGTGTATCTCTATAAGATATTCTAGTAGCTCAATAGGCTATGTTACGTTTAATGAACAAACAGGTATAAGAATGATAGATATAGTGTCACATAATATTGAGAATGACTTCCTCAAGATTGGTAATACTAAGAGATATCTTGACCTCTATAAGTTAGAGGATGTTGAAGACAACATACCATCTTTAAGAGAGGGTGGGAAGATTGAGACTCCACATCCAGTAATCACTGAAAATGGTACTAGTCTCTAGCCGAGTGGGAGTACACTGCTAGACGCTAGTAGGAGTGTACCAGATAGTGGGAGTGCACCACTAGGCACTCAAGATTCTCAGGTAGTATACCGTAGGTGATGAGGAAAAAGTTCCCTGTCGCCATTTTAAAATTTGAGGGAGACATTTTCATATGTGAAAATGTGTGCACAAGTAGATGAGGATGAGCCTGCTTCTTTTGATGAAGCATTTTTCTTCATTTGCTGAAGCTGAGTAAATAGTTACTGTGCCAGATGAGACTCTATGGACGCGAATAAGGTCTAGGAGTTAGTTGATATTCCACTTGTGCATAAGGCTATTGGAGACAAGTGTGTTTTCAACATCTAATGCAAGGTAGATGATTCAATTGACAAGCGCCTTGTTGCGATAGTTTGTACCCAGAGAGGGTATAGACCATGGAAACATGTTCTCCCAAAGGGTGAGATCTGACTCCATTCGTCTTATCCTAGCAATTGTCGCATATTTCATTTTAAAACTTTTTCTGTTGGATGTTTAAACTTTTTTTCTCAATGGAGAACTAGACAAAGAGATCAATATGGGCCAGCCCATTGGTTTTATGACCAAAAGGAATGAGCGCAAAAGTATGTTGTCTTAAACGTTCCATTTATTATCTCAAGCTAGCAATCGTCTAGGCAGTGGTACAATATGTGTACATTAAACGGTCCAAGAAACGTGTTCTAATTCTTTATATGTTGATGACATCCTTCTAGCTGGGAATGAGTTGAGTTCAATTGTCACCACTTGTGAGTGGTTGTCCTCTCGTTTTGAGATTGAGGACATGGGTGATGCCAATTATCTGTTGGGAGTTTAGATTGTGAGAGATCGTTCTAAGAAGCTTCTCTATTTATCTCGGGGGTTCTTGAATGTTTTTCACATAAAAAGCTAAAAACCCATTGACAAACCATTTTTAAAGGGACATACCTTGACCTTAGATCAATGCCTTAAGAATAATGAGAACAGGAAACAAATGTATTGTCTGCCATATGCATCCGGAATAGGGAATCTGAAGTATGCTATGCTATGTACTCAGTCAGATATCTTCTATGCAATTGGTCTAATTAGTCGTTGTCGTAGCAACTCTGGTACTGTCACTAGAGAGTAGTGAAGAGGATCTTGTGATATGTGTGTAGGACTGTGGACCTTGCCTTAATTTGTCCACGATGGAAGCATAATATGTGGCATGCTCTGTAGCTGTTTAAGAAGCCATTTTTTGGTTGAAGAGTTTTTGTAGTGGCTAGGCTTTTTACCTCATAGCGATGATGTTATGCTCATCTATGGTGATAGCACGTAAGCCTGACCATATGCAAAATATCTCAAAAACCATTCTAGCACTGTATATTCGTTTTTGTCACATTTGAGATGTAGTTTGCGTAAAGGAAAGTTATCTTGAGGCACATCTCCACTCGGGGATTTGATGTGCTTAGACATTTCATTGTGGTATTGACATTATTATTCAAGTTTTTATTATCAATTAATAATAAACTAGTTAGTTTCCATACATACATATATTTGTTATATGAATAGAATGAATGCACATTTCCAATATGTCAACAGGCTTGAATCGACCTGCTCACATGGGTGATTCACCTTGGCGCCGAGATAGTGAACTAGGACATGCATGTCCATGCACTTAGGTGGCGAGAAAGATGAGACATTTGTGTTCATGGCGCTTAGATGGCTAGCTAGCTAGGACATGTGTGTCCATAGTGCTTAGAAAGCGAGCTAGAACACTTATATCTAGGCAGTGTAAGAACAAAGAGCTAGATATATACCCATATTACCTCTATATGTCGCCTTAGATGGAGCTAAGATGAGACCTCTATATATGGTCGAATATAGAGAGATCCCACGACTCTATATAGCATGTTTATAGCCGAATGCAAGTTTTTAGACGGATGCTAGGAGGGGCGACTATGCTGGAAAACTTAGGTTATATGTTTTATTTAATGTCTAGACTAAGATTCGTATGGCGTTACTTGTTTTTCCAAACACATAGTGACATGCCCATTTTTATGGAAAACACCATAGCATACATTTCATACTGTATGTGCTTTTGTGATCGACTGTGGAGTAGTGAATGGATTCCTCTTCATTGTTGTGTGAGCCACGTAGCATATCCAAGACATTGATTATCCTACAAACTGGTTGCCTTCACGACTTGAGGCTATGTCATGAAGAGGACGCTTGATGACAGCTAGTTTAGCATGCTATCCTTGGACGAAGAGAAGATTCCGTTCTATGGGGCGTGTCTAGGTAAGCGGTCAAGTTAGTCAGATTGACATGTGGGTTCAAGGAAGACCATTCAATAGCACACCATGTTTTGTGACCCATTAGTAGGACTGTGATAATCGTATTTTGTTACTAATACGTCATGAGTACATTACATTCAGGTGGTGCTGTGCTTCTTTTCAGTGAGGGATTAAGAATGTTATGTCCAGTGTGGTTAAAACGTCTAAGGCATATACAAGAAGCTTCAGAGTGATGTGTCTTGCTGGTTATGGTGTTGACTTGGCATTACACTCCTGTCGCTGTACTTTCTTTTCGTAAGGTCGCACGCTCTATTTCCCTGTATAAAGAGTTGAGAAGTTCTGTTTCGAGAGATGTTTTTTAGTAACAAGCTCTATATGGGTGAGTGGGAGATGTAAGAAAATTGTGGGTCATTGGTGCACCCACATACATTGGACCGAGTCCAATGGGCTTTGACCTTTTGGAGACCTAGGGTTTCCAAAGGTGTGTGCGCCTATATATATGTATATTGCACACACAATTTGTGTGTTACATAGTACACACAAAAGACGACCACCCCTCTCTCTCCCCTCTCTCTCACATTTTCTCTCTCTAGGCCGTCACCATTGGAGCCTTGGGATTTAGCACATGATATTAATGGAGCTCACTCTAGTAGTGCCTTCTACGATCGATAAGAAGCACAAGAGAGTATATGGAGGCTTTGTAGGAGCAGCCGTTTGTGGGATTCATTGCCAGGCTTGTAACAACGCCGAATCGATCCGTTGGGTTATTCCACTAGGTAAGTGACCTAAACATGACTCGTATGCATGAGTGTGTATGATTTTATCTACAGGCCATAATGCGATGCTTTGTAGGGAGTGTAAGCACCTGTGGAGGGATAGGAAGCACAGTTGGCAAAATGCGATTGTGGATGAAGTGTTCCCTCGAATTATGTTTGGCATGTGGAGGATCCGAAAGGTCCTCCCTGAAGAGTTCGCTTAAGAGGTTCTATGGGAAGGCTTCGGCGGTTGTTGAACTGTGCTTGAAAGTTGGGGCTCAAGTTCCCGAAAAGTATAAGCCTATGATGAGGCTCGACATTGTTGTTCTAGAAAGTGAGGAGGCTCGTTTGTTTGCATGAGTGAATTTATATTGAGATTGTATAGGATGAATTGTGTGCAGTACTATTAGCCAACGCAAAGGTTGTCCCATATCTATTTATATAAAAGAAAATAAAACATCAAGGAAAACACTTTATTTGGTTAAGGAGGAAAACAATGAGAAAAATAAGAAGGAAAAGAAAATAGGATGAAAAATAAATTGAAAGTTTAAATTTTTAGTCATTACCATTTCTCCTTTTTTTGGGGGGGAGGGGGGAAGCTTTTAATGTTGTTTTAAGGCTTTATTTGCAGATTTAGAGAAAGAAAAGAAAAAATAAAGGCAAACAAGAAGGGAATATCATGTTTTTCTTGTGTTTTTCGGCATGTTTAAATCACATCAAATATTAAGGAGCTAGTTGATTTGTGGATCTAGAAATTAAAAGGAAAAGAAAAAAAGAAAAAAAGAAAAAGAAAAAGAAAAGGGGAACAAGAAGGAAATTCTTGCTTTTCTCATGTTTCATCAGTATAGTATATGTTTATTTTTTCTGTCGTGATTTTTTTTTTCACCTGGCAAAGCCCTCTTCATTAGGCGTTCGAACAACAATGGTTGTCTGGTTGTGTAGAGGCCTGAGATGGCACATGCCTCCCCCTGTCCCAGTATGTGCAAGTTCCAGCAGAAAGATTCATTCATGTTTTGTGTGTGTGTGTGAGAGAGAGACGGAGAGAGAGAGAGAGAGAGAGAGAGAGAGGTGGAATAGATGGCTTGGGGTGTGTGTAAAAGGAATTACTTTTCCATGTTTTCCTTTCCCCTTATTTTCGTTCTTGAAATCTATGAACCAAACAAAGCTTTAACAGTAATGGAACTTCTGCAATGTTTGGTAGTAGGAAAGGAAAATGAAATAGCACTTGACCTCTTTAGTCATATCAGATTGCCTTAGAATTCTCGGCCGCTCGGCAGGACCTACGTGGTGCTGCCTGAATCAAAAAAAAAAATTGGTTAATTGCACGGACCTCCCCTGAGGTTTGGCAAAATTACAGGAACCTCCCCTCTATTTGACAAAATTACACAGACCTCCCCTCTAGCATGAATTTACTACTTTACCTTACTTTGTATTTGTTTACCATTTTACTAAACTACACACACATCTCTCCCTCTCTCTATCTACTGTGTGTGTATATATATAGATATAGATATACAAGTATATACTTAATGATATGCCCAAAATTATGGGCAGTTTCCTACTCAAGCTAGAAGACTAATGGAAAGTGCATCTATTTCCTAATCCAATTGGGAAACTCCCACAATTAATGTCAATCAATCCTAATACAATTAGGAAACTTACTTGATTGGTGTCAATCACACCCTAATAGGATTATATTTCCTTATCCATGTATGAGTAGGTCTCTTGCATCTATAAAAGAGACCACTCACCCCCCATTGAGGGGGCGGCCAACTCTTGAGTCTACACAGCACCTCTACAAAATTCACCATTATATGCGTACACCCGGCCGGTGTTACTGGTAGTGCCGCCCCTCTTTGTTGGCTCACCAGGCCCGTCGGTGATCTGCTAGTGAACGTGCTCAGACACACCCGTGGACGTAGGTACCTTCATTAACAGGGCCGAACCACATACAAAAAATAGTCTCTCGCTCTCTCTCTCTCCTTAAATTGCTCTACTGTACTCTCACCAATTTTTGGCATCATCAGCTTGGCGCCGTCTGTGGGAAACGATAATTCTTCTCATCAACAAATTCTTGACTGATCAATATGCCACCAAAGAAGGCTGCGCAGCAGTCCGACCGGGATGTTCCTTCGGCCCCGGCGTCGACTGCAGCAGTCTCGACATATGAGCAAATCACCGCAACCCTCACACAACTCTTGGAGGGCCAGCGTCAAATCCAGCAACAGATCGAAGCACTGCTAGCCCAGCAAAGCAATCCTCCAGTGGCCGGGAAACGACCCGGGAACATTGCGTACGGCCGAGAACCGATCTTGACCAGACAACGGACCCGAGCCAACCCGTCCCATGTTGAGGATGCCAGAGACATCAACAGTGGGCGTGCTGCCCGAGAGGAAAGGCAGGGGCATATGGCCCGGGAATCAGTCCAGGGTCACTCGGTCAAGAGCCAAATTGTCCCTAGGCGAACGGTTACCCGGAGTCATAGCCAAGCCCGATCCCGGAGGACAGTACCCTGCCATGAAGAAGCCTCTTCCACCAACCCGACCAGCTCCTCAGATACCGGTCGGGAAGGAGTGGAAGCCCGAATCAAGGACTTGAAGAAACAGATCGACGGAGTGGCCAAAAAGCTTGGTCAAAACTGTGTTCCGAATCAAGCCAATACCGAGACAGAGTCACCATTCTCCAGCCAGATCACGAGGTTCTCTATCCCGCGCAAATTCAAGCAGCCTCGGCTAGATTCATACAACGGCTCGGGAAGCCCGATCGACCACGTCCGAACCTATAAGGCTCAGATGGCCCTAGCCACTAACTCTGATGAACTACACTGCCTAGCCTTCCCCAGCACTTTGAAAGGCCTGGCCATGCAGTGGTTCTACTCCTTGGAGCCCCGATCGGTCTGCAGTTTCAAACAACTCAGCAAGCAGTTCATCAACCAGTTCGCCGGTATGCACAAGCGGCCAAAGCCAGACATGCAGCTACTGACAGTCAGACAACGGAGTAATGAGTCCCTCAAGGAGTTCACTGACCGGTTCAACCAACAGAAGCTTCAAATTCGTGATCTGAACGAAACAATCGCCATCATAGCCTTCTGTTCGGGAGTTCAACACACCAAGTGCGCCGCGTCGTTCCATAGAAACCGACCGAAAACTTTGGTCGAGCTCTCTGAGAGGGTTGGAAAATACATTGACACTGAAGAGTTTCTGAAGACCAAAGACACCGGGCAAGAAAGCAACGAGTTTGCCAGAAATAAGCGGAAGCGAGATCAGCCCGGGAATTCTGACAGTTCCTTCGGCTCACAGCAGATAGGGTCCGGCAGTCCCGACCCGACTTCCAGTTCGCAGCGGTCTGAGCCCGGCAGCCCCGACCCGACCTCCAGTTCGCAGCGGTCTGAGTCCGGTAGCCCCGGCCCGATCTCCAGTTCACATCGGTCAGGATCAAACAGTTCCGACTTTGCCTCCAGCACAGAGAGGTCAGAAGCACAACGACCCTGATCCGACCTCCTGTCTCCATCATTCTAGATGAGCCCGACTACAATGGTACTTGCCTGATCACTACGTGAGGCTTCACCGATTGTCAGAGAGCTCATCCAAAGACCTCGGGCCTAACCCCGGGGCAGATCCAAAGACCTCGGGCCTAACCCCGAGGCATAAAAAGACCTCGAGCTCCGAACTCAGGCACTAAAAAGACCTCGGGCTCCGAACCCAGGCACCAAAGACCTCGGGGTCACGCCCGAGGCACCGGCTTCGCTTAGGTCCAGCCGACGATGGAGGCAAACCTCCTAGGTGGCTGATGATGGCAAGCTTCAAAAGACCCTGCAACCACCATGTTCCAGGTCGGTTACCTACAGACCATAGCCTCTTTAAGACCCTCGTCTTAGCGAAAGCTTGGGGGGCAAGATGGCGTAGTGAACTAAACAGGTAATCACACCGAGTATCTACAGGCCTCGCGGATAACCAAGTCAAAATCTTGGACAACCCGAGCACCTACAGTACTCAGAGGCATTAACTCCACTTAGGTCCAGACCGACGATAGAGGTGACTAAAATCTCTTAGGTTGGCCGACGATAGAGGAGAAAAAGGACCCTAAAGCAACGTGATTTAGGTCGGCTCCACCAACATGGTCAAGCTCTTCTTCCAACAGCCTTGACGAAGGCTGGCCGGGCGGAAGACAACCATCCTGGGGAGCTAACAGTAAAAAGGACCCTAGAGCAATACGCTCTAGGTCGGCTTTTCCAACATGGTAAAATCCTTCTACCCACAGCTTTGACGAAGGTTTACGGGTAGAAGATAACCATCCTGGGAGCTAACTCAAGCAAAAAAGACCCCGAAGTAGGCCGAGTCTCAACTCTCAGTCACTTCCCGAGCACTCAAAGACTCCGAATTAGGCCGGGTCTCAACTCCCGGTCAGTTCCCGAGCAATTAAAGGTCCCGAGCTAGGCTGGGTCTCAACTCTCAGTCAGTTCCCCAGGACTCACCAGGCTCAGAAGCCCCGAGGCAGCTTCCACAAGCACTCAGACAGTGACAAATGGCATCAACAAATTTCCAAACTTGCCCCGATATAGCATCTGGCCAATCTTGGAAATGGGGGGCAGCTGATACGCCCAAAATTATGGGCAGTTTCCTACTCAAGCTAGAAGACTAATGGAAAGTGCATCTATTTCCTAATCCAATTGGGAAACTCCCACAATTAATGTCAATCAATCCTAATACAATTAGGAAACTTACTTGATTGGTGTCAATCACACCCTAATAGGATTATATTTCCTTATCCATGTATGAGTAGGTCTCTTGCATCTATAAAAGAGACCACTCACCCCCCATTGAGGGGGCGGCCAACTCTTAAGTCTACACAGCACCTCTACAAAATTCACCATTATATGCGTACACCCGGCCGGTGTTACTGGTAGTGCCGCCCCTCTTTGTTGGCTCACCAGGCCCGTCGGTGATCTGCTAGTGAACGTGCTCAGACACACCCGTGGACGTAGGTACCTTCATTAACAGGGCCGAACCACATACAAAAAATAGTCTCTCGCTCTCTCTCTCTCCTTAAATTGCTCTACTGTACTCTCACCAATTTTTGGCATCATCACTTAATATATGGACATATATATATATGTATATATGAATATGAATTTTGATGATGCCAAAAATTGGTAAGTCAGATTTATGCGGGAAGATAGAATAGAAAAAGGGTTTGTATGTGGTTCGGCCCCGTTAATGAGGTGACCTACGTCCACGGGTGCGTCTAAGCGCTTCTCACTAGCAGATTACCGGCAGGCCTGGTGAGCCAACAAAGATGGGCGACACTACCAGTAACACCGGCCGGGTATATGCGTATGGGTGGTGAGTTCTCTAGCAAGTAAGTATATGCTCAGAGAAATAAATTTTTTGGATCCCTCTAAGGAGGATGGGTGGGCTCTTTTATAGATGTAAGAGTCCACCCTTACATGGTAAGTTCCTTAGATTAGGAAGCCTAATCTAATCACAACAGATTTGCACAACATTAGGGGAGTTTCCTAAGTGGCTTAGGAAACCATTGATTCTTTCTTGATAGAGTCATGGCCGTATAAGGAAACGATGGGAGACGCCATCTACTTCGTGCCTACCGAGGAGTCACTACGCCCCGTTCCCGAGCTGCCGAGTATCCCGGATGGTTACAGCTGAACACCTCGGAAGTGTGGGCTCCATGCTCCTATTCCGGACTGACCGGGCTATCCGCTGACCACGTGGCGGTGGGACAGTTACAGAATATTTCTGGACGTATCAGCTGCCCCCCATTTTCAAAGTTGAGATGACGCCTTGCCAGATGAAATTTGAAAATTAGGAATGTCTTCCAGATACCGACCGGGAAAAGACTGGGACCCCCGCCGGAACTGGGCCAGTTTGTAATGACTCGTCGGTATATTGACCGAGCGGTGACCCTGCAGGACCGGGCCCCCCGGCGCTACGTGTCCACTGGTTACGGGTCTGGTTCGAATCCAAAGCTGCCAGTTTTAAAGTAATCGAATCGCCCAGGTGGCAACCAAACCATCATGTCGCGCATTCAATGCTCACGCTTTTTGAGACGACGCCCCACGTGCCCGAAACGACAGTTTCGGCAGAAGATTATGTGAGCCATCCGATCAAGTTTGATCCTAACCATTCGCGACGCCTATATAAGTAGCACCTGTTCAATCTGCTGCTCACTGCAAATCATCAACTAAATTGCCCGAGCAAAACACTCCGAGCTCCTTCTTCTATGCTGTTTCCGTTTCCCAAAACTTCCCTCAAATGGCCTCACATATCGATCTATCATCTGATGAAGGGCTCAGAGCCTTTCGAGAGGGTTGTCACATTCCGGACGACGTTGAAGTCCGTCCGTACGTTGAAGGGGAGGAAGTAGACTTCCCTTTCGTCCTCATTAATAGCTACCTGCTGCTTATCGTGGGACTACGCTTTCCCCTCCCGGTCTCCTTTTGTGACCTGCTTGAGGGATTGCGCATCCCGCTCTGCAAGTGCCATCCAAACGTCGCCCGCCTCCTCTGGGGAATATCAGTGCTGAATGAGCGACTTGGGTTGTTCCTCCGTTCCGTCGACGTCGCCAGGTGTTACATCCTGGGCATCGACCACGGGGGTCCTTACTTGCGCCCCAGGACCGAGGGGAGGGACCTCGTCTGAGGTCTGGACTTCCCGAACAAAAACTGGCGACGGTACCCTTGGGTTGTGGTTTCAGGCAACTGACTGGAGGACGCCATTCTCTGCCCTCCTACAGTTTTTAATCCCGACCTCTGCAAACAATCTTTTTCTGCCTCCCGCGGCGCGGCCCCTATTGTTGATGAGACAGAGGCGATTGATCGAGCCATCGAGGCCGGCCTGTCATTCTCTGATTTGGTCGACGGGCATGCGGGTGATGCTGGCGCTGGTCCTTCCTCCGCGACCCACGACGCTGCGGTTTCTGGGTCGCGCCGCTATACTCGATCCATGGCCACCGGCCCGCGCGCCGCATATAAGGCCGGATCACCTAAGGTGCCAATTTCTCTGCCCACCAGCAGCGACTCCACCTCGTCCGGGGATGCGAGCCCACCCCCAGGTCTGTCCAGGAAGGGAAAAGAGAAAGAAGTTGGTGAGGGGTCTCCACCTCCACCAAAGAAAAGTCGGACGGATCCCTCGGCCGGCCTTCACATGCCTAGCTCTTGGACTGGCCTCTCCCTTGCTAACCTGGAGGGCCATCTTCAGGAGGTGGAGAAACAAACTGCCAGTCTGCAAACAGGCTCGGTTATGCAGGAGGTGGATACCCACACCATCGAGCTTACTGTGAAGGAGCTGGTGGCGAGGTTGGCGGTCTTGGAGGAGGAGGTCAAGGGTTTGAAGGACAGAGGGACTTGAAGTCCTTCATGTATATATATTTATATATATTTTTTTTTTTTCTTTTTTCGGGGAGGCTATTATAAATGCCCCCGATCTCTGTACAGATCACCCTTTATAGCAATAAAAAGGTCCTTGAGGCCACGTTTCTCTTTCACTATGCTTCTTTAACTGTTTATTAATTTTGTGCTACGCTGGGCAGCTAATGCCCGACCGGTGCATGAATGTGCCCAGGTTGCGACAACTCGGGCCCGGATCACCGCCGCTCTGTACCAATCAATCGTTAGCCAAGTTAGAACCTAACAATGGTGATGCAATCGTAACCGAACCGATTACGGGATGACTGAACCGTCGCGTCACGCAATTAATGCGCGTGCCTTTTGAGGCGACTCTTCACGTGACCAAAGCGACAGTTTGGGCGGGAAATCTCCTGGACCGCTGGATCCGCTCTGATCTTGGCCGTTCAGGGTCTTTATATAAGGAGCAGTTGCCTCATTTCTCGCATCCCTTATCTTCTACTTTCTGCTTTCTTTTCTCTTCCCCCCGTCCTTTTTCACTTCGGAGCGAGGCTGGAGAGGACGAATCTTGTGAGGTTCGAGCGGGAGTGGGATTTCTTTCTCCTTAGATTTTGTGCATTCTTTGAGTCGGGTGGAACTTTAACTCATCTGAACCGAGCAGGTGTTCTTTGCGCTGTTTTGGGGGAGTGTTACCTGGTGCTGAGGAGTGTCTACTCGTTACCATTCAGGTTAGTGACTTTGCCCCCCCTGTATATCAGGCTTGGGGTTTCCAATCCATACGCAGGTCGTAGTTTGTGTCCGTTCCTTTTCGTCGGAGTTCCAGAGATGGAACACTCCGGCTTCAACTCTGCGTCGAGATCGGAGAGTGAACAGTATCAATCAGAATCCCCCGGTGCCAGTCGGGACCGGCTTCCTAAGTCCCTGACCGATCATCAAAGTGGGGCCAGGATTCCCGTTCGTCTGTCCGATAGTGAGTCTACTCAGGAGGCCCCTGTTGCCTCCGTCTCGAGGGGTTCGGGCGACGAGCTGCCTAGGGTGTCTGATCGTGTAGTGTTTGCCTGTGAGTCCACCCTCTCCACGCTGCGTTCCCAAGACCTTCCCCGGATTAGAGAGAGGTACTCTCTTCCTGACGGTTGCGCCCTAGCTATAAACCCCGGCGGCGCGCACCTCTATCAGCCTGGGTTCGTCACCCTGTTTGAGGATGCCATGATGGCGGGCCTCGACTACCCCTCCACTGCGTTGCCCAGGATGTCCTGATCTATCTCGATATCACTCCCGGGCAATTAGCTTCCAACGGATGGAGATTCCTGATGGGGTGTATATCGTTGTGGCCTCAGGTGTTCGGGTACGAGCTTACCCTCCACGAGTTTCTTTGGGCCCACCGACCATTCCCCATGCACCGGGAAGTGGGGTTTTTCTCATTTTCTGCCCGTCCGGGCAGGAAGATTATCGACAGATGCCCCAGCAACAACAAGGGGTGGAAGGGCAAGTTCTTCCAAGTGTCAACCCTTCGCCTTTGTGACATGGCCCCGGGGACCCAGCTGAGGACATCCTGGGCCGGGGAGTTGAGGGGTAAGACCACCCTTCCGTGTTCATCCGTTCTTTCGATTTTAGGAACGCAATGGCTTGCTAACTGACTTCATTTCTCTGTGCATAGCTGGCTCAACAGAACCTCCCAAAATTTCTGAACTGTGCCAGGCCAGGATCCGGAACCTAGCAGAGTTGCCCACTAGCGTTTGGAACGTATTATCCCGAACAGGGGACTTTGTCGAGACCTATTCCCCTGAGGAACCCGTTCCAGCTCCCAGCTTTTCACCCCTCATTCCTGGTGAGTTCCCAGGTCGCCTTACTGGTTTGCCTTGCACTTGTCCGTATTGTTTTTCACATTTCTGACTGCGTTATCTTGCTCTTTCGCAGAAATGGCCCCCAAACGCAATTTGGAGCAGCTGAGGGAGAGACAGGCCGCTGCCGCCGCTGCTACTGCTACTCGGGTGGCGATCGCCCAGGGAAAGAGGCCAGCTACTGAGGTCCTTGGCGGTGAGCGCCCGCTCCGACGCATCCGCCACGGAACGGTCAACCGCCTGGACCCTGCGGGGACATCGGCTCCCCAAACGTTGGTTGCTGAGGAGCCCGCACCCCGGGCTGGTATTCCATCCGGTCTGCCCATCGGTGGGCCTGGTGAGGTTCGGGATAGGCTAAAGTCTATCCTAATCCCGAGCCAGGTTGAAGTATGCTCCGAGCTGTCTCCCCAGGACTTCCAAGGATGGTTGTATAGCCTTTCCCATCTGGTAAGTGTTCTTTCTCCCTTCAAATATTGACCTGCTCCATTTTTACTTGCCTAACTGACCTACATCTTCTCGCCGCAGGTTGGCTGTATGGCCGCGGGATCCAAGTTTCTCCTGTCTTTCCTGGCTGGGAAGGCCGCCGCCGCTAACGACGCCCTTTCGAAGGAGCGGAAAGAATTGCAAGTAGCCAAAGCTGCCTTGGCCGTCGAGACGAGCAAAATGAAGTCATTAGCCTTGAGTTTGGGTGCGGCTCAGGCGGACCTGGCAGCGGCTTTGGCCGAACTGGAGGTTCCCTGGGCCCTTACTGCGGCAGCTGAAGCCCGGGCGAAGGCGGCGGCCGAGCGCGTTTGATGACGGCTTCTTCCAAGGTTATGACGATCTGAAGCGGCGGGTAGCCCGGGATCACCCCGAATGGGTCCTTTCGGCCTACGAGGGGATTGACTCGGATTACTGGGATGTCGGTGAAGATCCCATAGCTAGTGATGCTCCTGCGGTTGGTGAAGACCCTGAGGCCATTGCTGAGGCCACAGAACTGGCCCCGGGCGGGGACTTGGGGGACGAAGGACTTGCCGTGCCAAGGGAGTAGACCGGGTAGACCGAGGATGTGGTCAATATGGAAGACTGACTCCCCGGTTCCTCCTTGTTTTTTTATTTCATTGCTTGTAGTTTGTTTTTTTTATTTTTGGGGAGGCCACTAAAACTGCCCCCAGGCTTTGTACATTTGTAGTGATTAATGAAAAGACCCTTGAGGTCAGCTTTCCATCAACTTTGTAGTGTTTTTGTACTATGCCTTTTTACTAGTATCCGTTCAGTTTTTGGCCAACCTAACACCTGCCTTAGCAAATGCTTTAGGACCGTAACCCACAGAACACCTAGTTGAACGATGTAATTCCCTGTTTTAGCCTCAACATTCCCCTTATCCCCCTGCCCCCCAAGCATTTTGCTAAGGCGGGAGTATGGGAGTACGGGAGTAAGCAGTCGTAGGGAACCGACCTGGAACATGGGTGGTTGCAGGGGATTTTGAAGCTTGCCATCGTAGGCCACCTAGGGGCTTGGCCCCGTCGTCGGCTGGACCTAGGCGAAACTTAATTAATTTCCTGTTTGTAGGTCTAGTACCCTTTTGTCCCCGACCTTCTTGCGAAGGCGGGGGCATGCAGAGGGGCGACCATAAGAAACTGACCTGGAACATGGTTGGTTGTAGGGGCTTTTGAAGCTTGCCATCGTCGGCCACCTAGGGGCTTGGTCCCGTCGTCGACTGGACCTAGGCGAAACTTAATTAATTTCCTGTTTGTAGGTCTAGTACCCTTTTGTCCCCGACCTTCTTGCGAAGGCGGGGGCATGCAGAGGGGCGACCATAGGAAACCGACCTGGAACATGGGTGGTTGCAGGGTCCTTTAGTGCCTGGGTTCAGAGCCCGAGGTCTTTTCTGCCTCGGGGTGTTGCCCGAGGTCTTTTCTGCCTCGGGGTTAGGCCCGAGGTCTTATTTTCCTCGGGGTTAGGCTCGAGGTCTTTTTTGCCTCGGGGTTAGCCCCGAGGTCTTTTTTGTGCCTGGGCTCGGAGCCCGAGATCTTTTGCTTTGCACGGTGTATTGACTGGGGCAAATTTTCGAAGCAAACTTTATCAATTTTATTTAAAAAATAACAATCTGTAATAGTTGCCCAATCAAGGCTACACGAAAAGAACTTGTCCTATAGTACTAGATTTCCGTAGCCAGATGCTACTGGTAATACTTGCGGAGGTGTTTCACGTTCCAGGGATGACTGAGATCGTGCCCGTCCATGTTCTGTAGCCAGTAGGTTCCCGGTTGGTTGACCCAGGTCACTATATACGGTCCTTCCCAGTTTGCTCCCAACTTCCCATGGCTTGGAACTCGGGTAGACTGGTTCACTGCCTTAAGGACAAGGTCCCCGACTTGAAAGCTACGATGCTTCACCTTGCTATTATAATACCTCGAGACCATTTGCTTGTAAGCTGCCACCCTGAGATAGGCCTGGTCTCTTTTTTCTTCCACCAAGTCTAGTTCTGTCCTGAGGGCTTCTCCGTTGTCTGGGTCATTGAAGGTAGCCACCCGGTACGAGGGCAGCTCAAGCTCTATGGGTCTACCGCTTTAAAACCATAAGTTAAGGAAAATGGGGTTTCGCCCGTAGCTGCCCGGGGCGTGGTGCGGTAGGCCCACAGTAAGGCTGGCAGTTCTTCAGCCCACAGGCCTTTGGCATTTTTGAGCCTTGTCTTAATCGACTGTAAGATTGTGCGGTTGGTCACCTCGGCCTGACCATTAGCTTGTGGATGCTTAGGAGAAGAGTAATGATTTAGTATCCCATAGCCCGAGCAGAATTGTCTAAAGATGGGTGTATCAAATTGTCTTCCATTGTCGCTGATCAGGACTCGTGGGATACCAAACCTGCTGAGGATATTTCTCTCCACAAAGTGTTCCATTCTCTGCTCGGTTATTGTTGCCAAGGGCTCGGCCTCCGCCCATTTGGTGAAGTAATCAACAGCTATCACGGCAAACTTAACCTGCCCTTTTCCTGTCGGTATGGGACCGACGATGTCAATTCCCCATTGGGCGAATGGCCAGGGACTGTGGACCGGCGTTTGGAGCTCTCCCGGTCTGTTGAACATGGGAGAGTATCGCTGGCACTTGTCACACCTTCGGACATACTCCTGTGAATCCCGGGCCATGGTTGGCCAATAGTAGCCTTATAAGAGGGCCTTTCTGGAGAGTGCCCGACCTCCTACGTGGTTCCCGCACACACCTTCATGAATTTCGAACAGTATCGCTTGAACTTGCGTAGGGTTAACGCAGCGGAGGTACGGGATAGTGAACCCCCTCTTGTAGAGGACACCGTCAAGGATATGATATTGTGCCGCCCGGTACCTGACCCGCCTTGCTTCCTCTTTGTCATCTGGCAGCCTTCCTGTTGTCAAAAATGTCACGATTGGATCCATCCAACTAGGTCCCAGAGTGACCAGGTCAACCTCCATGCCCTCTGAATTGATCACACTTGGCTCGGGTAAGAATTGTATCCTTATCCCAGGCAAGTCTGACTCAGATGACGAGGCGAGGCGAGCCAGTCGGTCAGCTCGGATGTTTTCTTCTCTAGGTATCCGAATGATGGAAAATCCTCGGAGTTGATTGGAAATCGTCCGGACGAGGGCCAAGTAGGCTATCATGCTGTCCTCCTGCGCTTCGTATTCTTGGTTTACCTGATTGACTATGAGCTGGGAGTCGCTGTAGCTCTGGACTTGTTGGGCACTCATTGAGATGGCCAACTGCAACCCGACCAAGAGGGCTTCGTACTCGGCCTCATTGTTGGAGGCACGAAACCCAAACCTCAGGGCATATTCAAGCTGGATGCCATCGGGGGTAGTCAGGATGATCCCGGCTCCACTACCTTGCTGGTTGGAAGAGCCATCGACATGTAGCACCCAAGTCGGGATGCCGGAATGCAATCCGGGTGGTAAGGCCGGAGGCTCGGGTTCCTCGACCGGGTCTTCTGGGTATGTAAACTCGACCAGGAAATCAGCGACGGCTTGTCCTTTGATGGTCGTCCGAGGTCGGTAAGTTACTTCAAACTCTTCCAATTCCAATGCCCACTTAACGAGCCTCCCGGATGTGTCCGGCCGAGAGAGAATTTTGCGGAGAGGCTGATCGGTCAACACTATGATGGCATGGGCCTGGAAGTACGGGCGGAGCCCTCGGGCTGAGGTGATGAGGGCGAAGGCCAACTTCTCGATACGGGAGTATCGGCTTTCCGCACCTTGCAATGCCCGGCTGGTGTAGTACACTGGGAACTGTATCCTGTGCTCTTCCCGGATGAGCGCCGAGCTAACCGCCGACGGTGACACCGCCAGGTACAGGAAAAGTTCCTCTCCGGATGCCGGTGTCAACAGTAGAGGAGGTGAGGCCAGGTATTTCTTGAGTTCCTGGAATGCCTCCTCACACTCTTCGAACCACTGAAAAGCTTTGCGGAGGATTTTGAAGAACGGCAGGCACCGGTCGGTAGCTCGGGACACGAATCTATTTAGTGCGGCCACCCGTCCGGCTAGGCTTTGAACTTCTTTTGTTGATTTAGGTGACTGCATGTTGATGATAGCTTGGATTTTATCGGGGTTTGCTTTGATTCCCCGCCTGCTGACTAGATGACCGAGGAACTTGCCGGACGAGACACCAAAGGTGCATTTGGCCGGGTTCAACCTCATCTTGAAATTTCTCAAAATGCTGAAGGCCCTGCAAGATGCTCAAGGTGGTCGGGCTCGTCCCGACTCTTAACCAGGAGATCGTCCACGTACACCTCTATGGACTTTCCGATGAGGTCTTTGAACATGAAATTGACCAGGCGCTGATATGTAGCCCCGGCGTTTTTAAGGCCGAAGGGCATGACTCTGTAACAGTACGTGCCTTGGTCGGTGATGAGCGCCGTCTTCTCTTCGTCCCCCGGGTATATGTTGATCTGATTATACCCCGAGTAGGCGTCCATAAATGAGAGGAGTGAGTGGCCCGCTGTTGAGTCGACGAGGAGGTCTATCCTGGGCAGCGGATAACAGTCCTTGGGACAGGCCTTGTTGAGGTCGGTGAAGTCTACACACATTCTCCACTTTCCATTGCTCTTTTTGACCAGGACAACATTAGCCAACCACTCGGGATAATAGACCTCCCGGATGGAGTTCGCCCTTAGGAGCTTCTCGACCTCCTCACTTACTGCCGTTTGTCTCTCGGAGGCCATGCCCCTCCGTTTTTGCTTCACTGGGCGGCAGTCCGGGCTGACGTTGAGACGATGGAACATTACTCGGGGATCAATCCCGGGCATGTCCTCATGACTCCAAGCAAAAATGTCCTGGTTTTGCCTCAGGAACTGGGTCAACTTTTCCTTCAAGGCAGGCTCCATTAGTGCGCCTATGCTGACCGTGCGATCTGGGTGTTTTGGATCCAGCACAACTTGCTCCAATTCCTCCATAGGTCCTATTACGTCCCTCTGGTCCCGGGGGTCCATTTCTTGGATGTTCAGTGTTTCGGTGATTACCCCCCGGCGCAACGAGCTAACATAACAACTTCGAGCCGTGGTCTGGTCTCCTCGCAAACATCCGGGTCCCCGGGCAGTTGGGAACTTCACGGTTAAGCTGTATGTGGAGACAATTGCTCGGGCCCTGTTGAGGGTCGGCCTTCCGAGGATGACGTTGTAGGCCGAGGGGGCCTCCACTATCACGAAATTAGTCAGCATGGAAACCTGCTGTGGGTAGGTCCCCATGAGAACTGGGAGCTCGATCGTACCGAGCGGTTGAGTGCTGGAGCCGTTGAATCCGACCAGGGGAGTAACAACCGGCCGGAGCCGATCACGGGAGATCCCGAGTTGGTCGAATGCCGCTGTAAACATTATGTCGGACGAGCTGCCTGTGTCAACCAGTACCCTCTGGACCATATAGTTAGCTATAGAAAGTGTCACTACTAGCGGGTCATCATGGGGGCAGTGGAGGCCCTGTACATCGTCGGACGAGAACGTCAGAATGTCGGTCGGTGAGGAGTCGGTGGATTGGACCTGCCATACATCCGCTCGGGATGCTCGAGCATGCCTCTTCCGTGCCGACTAAGAGTCACCTCCGCCGGATGTTCCTCCGGAGATCACGTTAATATGGCCGAGCGGTGGAGGGGGCTGACCGGGAGCTTGGGCTTCCTGTCGGGGCCGTCTGTCCGTTGTGACAAACTCGGCAAGATGTCCCTGCTCGATCAGCATCTCGATTGCTATCTTTAATTTGAAGCAATCCTCCGTTTTGTGGTCGTGATCCCTGTGATAACGGTAAAATTTCTCCCGATTTCTCTTATCGGGTGGGGCTCTGAGTTTAGCTGGCTGCGGAAGCAGCCTCTGTGCCTCTGCGGTGGCCATTACCTCATGTATAGGTCGGGAGAGGGGTGTAAAATTCATTAGGGGCTGGCCTCTAGCATCCCTTTGATCTTGCTTTGCCTTCTTTCCCGGACCCTTCTCGAATCCCTCGCGCTTGCGCTTGGCTTTTGGGGATTCGTCTTCCGCTTGGCTGGCGCGTTTTGCCTTCAAAAACTCCTCGGTATCTATATACTTTCCAACTCTTTCCGAGAGTTCCACCAGAGTTGCGGGTCGGTTGCGATGAAAAGACGTGGCCACCTTGGTGTGTTGAACTCCGAAACAGAAGGCCATGATTACGGCCGTCTCGTTGAGGTTGCGGATCAGGAGCCTCTGCTGGTTGAAACGATCCACATACTCCCTTAAAGATTCACCCTTCTGCTGCTTGACAGCTAGCAGCTGGGTGTCCGGTTGCTATCGGTCTAGCATCCCGACAAACTGACTGATGAAGAGTTTGCCGAGGGTTTTGAAGTCGTCAACCGTCCGGGGCTTCAGGGCATGGAACCACTGTGCGACTGATCGCTTTAGGGTGCTGGGGAAAGCCAGGCACAGCAGCTCGTCTGTCGTTGTGACCAGTGCCATCTGCCCCTTATAGGTGCTGATGTGGTCCACCGGACTCCCCGTGTCGTCGTATGAGCTAAGGTGCGGGGGTTTGAATTTCCGCGGTATGGGAAACTGTGTCACCCGGGTGGTGTAGGGCGACTCTGTTTCGGTATTCGTGAGGTCGTGACCGGACTTGAGATTTAGCCTCTCGATTTGTTGCTGTAGTTCTTCGACCTGGGCTTTGACGTCATTCCGCCCTGCTCTCCCATCCGTGTCTGAGCGGTAGGCGGGGTCGGACGATGAGGCCTCCTCCTCAAAGTGCGTCGACCTCGGAGATAGCTCCCGGCTGTTGGTTCGGGTAAGCCTGTGCCTAAGGTACCCTCGGCTCAGGACGGGAGGATCGTCGTCTGACTCCCGGGCTTTTCGTCCGGATTTTTCTGCCCTTGCTGCACGCCATTGATTAATGATGATTCGGGCGTCATCCGCTCGGCGCCCTCGGCGAGGGATGTGCCAAGGCACCCTTTGAGAGCGCTTAGTGGCCTGGCTGTGCTCTCCACCTACAGGATGTTCCCGGTTTGGTGAGGACACCGGAGCGGATCGTGCATGCTCTCGCACCCGATCCGGCTGGCTGACGGGGGTGCTTTTCTCAGGTCGACTCTCTGACGCGGGGCGCTTCTCATGTTGGGCCATAAGCGCGTCTATCTACCATTGTGCTGGACGATGGCCCTCCAGGAGCTGCTCCAACGCCGCCGTGACCTATTCGGTGGTCATGGAGGTGGCCCGCGGCTCGATCTGCAGGTTTTCCTGACCGGCTGAGTCGGCGGGGTTGTCGGTTTTCTTACCCTTCTTTGGCGGCATATCGATCAGTCAATGATTTTTGTTGATGAGAAGACTGTGTCGTTTCCCACAGAAGGCGCCAAACTGATGATGCCAAAAATTGGTAAGTCAGATTTATGCGGGAAGATAGAATAGAAAAAGGGTTTGTATGTGGTTCGGCCCCGTTAATGAGGTGACCTACGTCCACGGGTGCGTCTAAGCGCTTCTCACTAGCAGATCACCGGCAGGCCTGGTGAGCCAACATAGATGGGCGACACTACCAGTAACACCGGCCGGGTATATGCGTATGGGTGGTGAGTTCTCTAGCAAGTAAGTATATGCTCAGAGAAATAAATTTTTTGGATCCCTCTAAGGAGGATGGGTGGGCTCTTTTATAGATGTAAGAGTCCACCCTTACATGGTAAGTTCCTTAGATTAGGAAGCCTAATCTAATCACAATAGAATTGCACAACATTAGGGGAGTTTCCTAAGTGGCTTAGGAAACCATTGATTCTTTCTTGATAGAGTCATGGCCGTATAAGGAAACGATGGGAGACGTCATCTACTTCGCGCCTACCGGGGAGTCACTATGCCCCGTTCCCGAGCTGCCGAGTATCCCGGATGGTTACAGCTGAACACCTCGGAAGTGTGGGCTCCATGCTCCTATTCCGGACTGACCGGGCTATCCGCTGACCACGTGGCGGTGGGACAGTTACATAATATTTCTGGACGTATCAAATTTGTTCAAAAAATAAAAAATTTAAACCCAAAATCAATTTGTTCTAAAAACTAAATTGTTTCTAAGATTTAAACCTAAAATCAATTTATTCCAAGTTCCTAAGATTTAAACTCAAAATCAATTTATTCCAAAAAGTAATGTGTTCCCTGTCCATCAGCACCATACTCTCTAGTTAATCACAAGTCAATCCTCAAATCAGGGGGAAAAAATAGGAAAGAAAGAAAAAGAGACCTACGAAAACACATAGAAATACACATGGAAGCCATGAATAATTTTGGAACTAGATGGAAAGTGAGATCTCAGCAAACAGAAGGTATCAGTTAAAACAAGAGAGAAATTGAAGGATGTAAATAAATCTTACGTATAACAATAACATAAGAAATCACGCGTGTTTGATCCGTTGCAATCCAATCAATAAGAAACTAAAGAACGAATTTACGCAAATTTACTATTTCTGTGTTGGGCTAGCAGTGAAAACAATAGAGAAATGAATGAGATTTTTCGAGAAGTCATCCCTTACAACTTTTTTAAGCCCTGTCCGCTCTTTTTTTTCTCATTTTTTCCACCAAGGAAATGAAGTTAAAAGAACAGTTTTTTGGATCGATAGACAAAAAGCCATAAAAAGCATAACACAAACCGAGTACAGAACACTCTAAAAGCTCCTGGAAAAGCAATCTGACCGGAATAAAAAAAGAAAGAAGAAGAAGACGACGAAGAACCCCCAAAAGACAACTCCTTTTGATTGTGTGGGTTCTTTACCTTGATTTTTCATGTACTTTGATTTAAGTGGAAGCAACATCATCTATTTGTTTATAACTACCAAATCATTAACACCCACCACCCACACAAATATGTGCATGTATGTGTTTAAATACATATCTACGTACATATCTATAAATATGTGTAAATAAATAAATCTCTGCAAGAGATAAAAAAAAACCAAAATAGAAGAGGAACATCAAAATCCAAAAGGATGAAAATCCATGGGAAGAAGAAAAAACCATGGCTCTGTTGCTCAAGAATATAAGCAAACCGAAGACCTATATGAAAGAAGAATAAAGCATGAAGAAAAATTGAACCTCAGGAAGTTGACAGAGATGGAGAGCCTAAAGAGAGAAAGGTTACTGCAGCAACTATAGATAGATAGAAATTGATGCATCGGCAGAAGATGTGGGTAAAGAAGGTGGAAGACAATTTCAATATATTTCTTCACACTTCAATTTATGATATACAAGTGTTTATATAGTAGAGAGTTTGACTCAAAAGATAAGATCGGTTTGTTATCATGAACTTGACTTGAACAAGTTTGAATATCCTCTGAGATAATCTTGAAGTTGTTCCACGAAATGTGGGATTCATTGACATGTGTCTTGGACCAAGTATTGTGGTGGTGCTTCTAATGGACATGTGTTATTACTTCCCCTCAAACTTGGTGTGGGATTAAACCATAGTCCAAGTTTGTGCTTATGTTCATCAAAAACATGATGAGCGAGCGGCTTGGTGAAGATGTCAGCGAGCTGCCTAGAGGAAGAAACAAATCGTGTTGTAAGAGTGCCAAGGGCAACTTTCTCTCGTACAAAGTGATAATCGATAGAAATTATTTTGTACGAGCGTGGAACACTCGATTGACAGACGTGTGGAGGGCAGACATAATATCACAAAAGAGGATCTGAGGTTTGTCTTGATAGATGCCAATGTCACGGAGAATAAAGGAAATCCATGTCAACTCAGCCGTGGTAGATGCCATAGCCCTATATTCAGCGTCGGCACTTGATCGGGAAACTGTAGGTTGCTTATAGCACTCCAAGAGATACAATTTGAGCCTAAGAATGTACAATACCCAGTAGTTGAACATCTCATAGTTGGGCAGCCAGCCCAATCGGCATCAGAAAAAGCATATAAATCAAGGCTGCTATGTTGGAGAATTTGAAGACCCATGATAGGGAAGAATTCTTTTAACCATTTGAAAGTGCGCATTTGTGGGAGCATGCATATGCTGACACACAGTATTAACAGCATAGCATATATCAAGCCGAGTAAGAGTGAGATATTGAAGAGTGCCAACAATTTTGTGATATTCTGTGACATCCGAGTACAAAGCATCGCTGCTGGGAAGACAGATGGATTTTGAAGCCATAGGAGTGGCAATTGGCTTACAATCAGCCATTTGGGTGCGATAAAGTAAATCAATGAGATATTGAGACTGAGATAAAAATATCCCACTAGTGAATGCTTGAACTTGTACACCCAAAAAATAGTTCTAGATGCTAAGGTCAATGCCGGCTTGCTGATCATAGCCTTTGGCAACAAGTCGAGCATTCAACCGATCCAATGATCCATCTGACTTCAATTTTGTTTTGAATACCAAGCAACAACCAATTATATTTTGGGCAGGTTGTCGAGGCACAAGAACCCATGTATGATTATGATGTAAGGCTTCCATTTCATCAAGCATGGCGGCATACCAACCGGGGTGGTTCAAGGCACTTTTGGTGGTTTTGGGTTTAGAAGGAAGAGTTGTAGTCAGTGTGAGGGCATATTTGGGGTTGGGTTTGGTGATGTCAGTCCGAGATCGCATAGTCATGGGATGGGTGATTTGGGGTGAGGGAGATGGTAGAGGTTGATTGAGGAATGGGGAGTGTATAGGATCAGGAGGCTGGTGTGAGTAATTTGGATGGCTATATTGTGTGGAGGCAAGGGTGGAGCGGATGTAGGTGTATAGGCTGGATTAAAAAGTCAGGCATGGTTTTGATCAAGAGATGGTGACAAGGTAACAAGTCGTGGAATAGTATTTGGTGTAGGAGTAGGTGATAGCCAATTAGTAGTGTCAAGAGGTTGTGGAAGGGACGGTGAAGATTGGAGAAAGGGAAAAGTGGATTCATAAAATACCACATGGCGAGAGATGTAAACACGACTGGTTGGCGGGTACAGGCAGCGGTATCCCTTGTGTTTATCACTATAGCCAATGAAAACACAAGGTAGAGATCGCGGCTCAAGTTTGTCTTTTGTGCAAGGACGAAGAAAGGGATAGCATTGACAGCCAAATGTACGGAGGAAGTCATAGGTTGGTTGTTTGTTATGAAGAATAGAGTAAGGTGTGCTCATTTTAACAGACGGTGAAGGTAAGCGGTTGATGAGAAAAGTGGAAGTGAGAAATGCTTCAACCTAAAATTTCTAAGGGAGCGATGCATGAAGCATCATGGCAAGCCCAAGTTCAACCACATGACGATGTTTTCTTTCTGCCACACTGTTCTGTTCAGGGGTACCAGGACAAGAGAGCTGATGAAGATTGCCTTTGTGAAGTAAGTGATCAATAAATTCCTGTTTCGAGAATTCACCACCATGATTTGAATGAAAAATTTGGATTTCTCTTTGAAATTGTTTTTCCACCATAGCTTGAAAGGTAAATTTTTTTTTATAAAAATCTGATTTCTGTTTAAGAGGATAAAGCCCGGAGAAACGAGAGAAATCATCAACAAATATTGCATAATAACGAAAGCCTTGATTGGAAACAATGGGTGCAGGACCCCAAGATCACAATGTATTTTAGCAAGAGGCATAGAAGCCCTACTACTAGAAGGGAAAAAAGGAAGCCTAGAACTTTTGCTTAATGCACAGTTCTTACATAGACCAATGGTCTTTTTATTTACTGAAATAAATTTATTGTGCTGTAGAAAACTCAGAACTCTAGACTGTGGATGTCCTAGCCGTCCATGCCTAGTGATACACCCAAAATTGGCTCTATCCTATTACCGAGCAGTTCAAATCAGCAGCCAGTCCATGTCCCGGTCAAATCATGCACAACTCCTCGGACAAGCATCAGCCCGAGCGGTCTAGTCTACTTGAGACTCGCCATCTCGAGCGGTTCATTCATGACCAGACCAATAGGTCGAGAAGACCACACTGGCACGGTCCATACAGGCGCAGTCAAGCCAGACCCGCAAACCATGCCCCAGAATATTCCAGGCAGTTTCCTATTCAAACTAGAAGACTAATGGAAAGGGCAAATTGTTTCCTAATCCAATTAGGAAACCCCCACAATTAATGCCAATCAATCCTTATACAATTAAGAAACTTACTTAATTGGTGTTAATCACATCCTAATTGGATTATACTTCTTTATCCATGTACGAGTAGGTCTCTTGCACCTATAAAAGAGACCACTCACCCCCATAGAAAGGGTTCAACTTTTCAGTCTCTACAGTACCTCTATAGCAGTCACCAACACGCCCAGCCGGCCTACGGTAGCTCCAAACTATTGTTGGTACACCATAGGTCCCCGACTTTTTACAGTATAGTGAACGTGCTCAGACACACACGTGGACGTAGGTACCTTCATTAACAGGGTCGAACCACATACAAAAAACTAGTCTCTCTCTCTCTCCTTAAATTGCTTTAACCAAATTTTGGCATTATCAGCTTGGCGCCTTGACGACATCCTATTGACGCGTTTTCTTATCACACCCAAGTGTAGGTGATCGTACAAGTAATAAAGTTCTAGAAGTCCAGGTCGAACCCACAGGGAACGGAATAAAATTTTATAAAGCTAAGCAGATAACTATTTTGTCACTAAAAAGAAAATAAAAGATGATAAATTTTTGTGCGGTTTTACTAAACTACTAATTTTTATAGTTTTGCAACAAAAGTAATTAAAACTATTTTTTTTCTTAACAGTTTATAGTAAAGATTTTAACAGTGCAAAATAAATTAACTAACATACAAGTAAGAAAAGGAAGAAAAATAAATAAAAGCTAAATTTTTGTAAGATAAACTTTTTAGATTTAATAATAGCAAAAGATGAAAATAATACAGATATTTAAGCAAAACTATTATAAAACAGGAAATATTAATTAACTAGGGGGAAATGATTTAAAGGAATTGGGAATATGCAAACCAACACTAGATCCCACAATTTTTGTGCATTTGAAAAGCATTTGGCATTTAAGACCGCAGAGTCATTCTTTATTTAAAAATAAACTTTTACTAGTCAGGGTCATATCAAGTGTGTCAGGTTTAATATGAAATGACGTCGTTTGGTTTAAAGAAAAATAAAAAAAGGCAATTGGGCAGTAGCCAGATTCGAACCGTGCCTCGCCGCGAACGTGGGTTATTCGGCGTCTAGTCCCCACCACTCTGCCACTACACAATTGCCTATCCATTATTGGATAGAAATATATATAAACATATTTGAAATATTAACTTTGTCATATGAGTTGTTTGAGTATGCTAGGTGTATTTATGACAAAAGGCATAGTTTGACAATCCACATAATTAGGCTTTTTATTTCAAATTTGTACTCTTTTGAGCACAATATAGCCATAGTATATAAACATGTTAAATGGTCATAAACTATAGATACATAGATATTTTTGGCCATAAATGGAAAAACAACCCATCCAGATAAATTTGCCCATTTAAGATTAGTGCACAGAAGCTGTGGTTTCTAAGTTTTTATTACATATCCCCAATTAAAGTTTTAGCCTACCATTTTGGAATTGAAACTGTCTTCCAAATAAAATTTAAAAATAAATTAGATAAGTGTAAACAGTGACTGCCAAATTAAAACTAAAGCTATAAAATCAAGGTAAAGGTGAAAACTAATATTATTATATTATTTTCTTTACTTAACATAAGCTGGGGTTGAATTTGTGGAATCTGCAAAATAGCAAAGTTTAGTACAACTAGGCTAATAAAATATACATAAATGGAAATACTGAACCAAAAATAAAATACTAAACCTCTAACTTTGGATTCTTGTGGGGTCACAGTGGTTGAACTCCAAGAACACAAATAAGGCCAAACCAAATCCGAATCTACTTTTGGAGTGAGATATGAATATGGTGTGTTTGGGGCTTTGGTAGGTGATTACAACAACTACGTGGCTAAGAAATCTGGCATTTAATCGCAAAATCTGTCTTTTAGTGAATGAAAATATTGCTATAAAAACTGAAAATTTGGAGTTTCTAACTATTTTAGGGGGCAACTATAAGTACTACTAGACTAGAAATATTAAATCTAATTTTAAATAGGAATATTTTACTACTGCAACTTGACCAAGATTGTACAAGAAAGAAAATATTTTATTTTAAGAAATACAATACACAAAGTTTTGCTACATATTTTTTAGGGTAAATTACATTTTGCACCCTCAAACTATACCATGTTTTGCACTTTGGTCCCTAAACTATCATTTTTCGCATTTTGGTCCCTCAACTATCATTTTGTGGCAGTTTGCCCCCTCCCTCACTTTTAGCGTCACTTTTGGTGTCACTAAAAAGTGACTTTTTTCGTCACTAACAGTGAAGGAGGGGGCAAACTGCCACAAAATGATAGTTGAAGGACCAAAATGCGAAAAATGATAATTTAGGGACCAAAGTACAAAACATGATATAGTTTGAGGGTGCAAAATGCAATTTACCCTATTTTTTAACATGAAATCATCAATTACATAAAAGTAAAATTTTACAACTACTAGAACTAGAAAAGGCAAAGAAAAATTAAAGTTTCCTATTTCTAGGGACAATATAAAGTGCTCACATAATAACCTCCCCTAAACTATTCTCCCCCCCCCCCCCCCCCCCCCCCCCCCCCCCCCCCCATTTGATAGACAAGGAATGATGAAAATCATCATCCCATTCGTCACTGAACCTTGCAATTTTTCCTTCTCGCGTGCGTCCCAATTTCTTCGACACTCTGACAGATTGGAAAATTAAAACCTGCACAATTAAAAGAGTGAGAGAGAGAAATGGGAAAGAATACATATCTTTCAAAGGTGTCAGACGTTTTTTTTTTTTTTTTTTTGGATGTTTTTTTCAAAATTTTTACTATTAATTACTATTCATATGAATATACTATGGTGTGGTTGCTACTTCTTTCCTTCCCTTTATTTCACTTCATTTTTATCTAAATATATAAAATATGTAAAAACACATAATTACACGCATTTGAGTGACATCACCATTAAATTATATTAATTCAAATATGCGTGCAAAACTAGAAATTTGGGAGATTAAATGAGCATTATGTCTATTATATTGGCACATAAATGTGCAATATTCAATGTTTGTTACACCCCTCAACTAACTTATTGCTAGTCCCTAGCAATGAAGTGAAAAGAGAAATTGTTCTAGAAGTTTTATTAAAAAGTAAAAATAAACTAAGGAAAACAAAATTACCTAACTCACTATCGCAGGAATCGCAATTGCATTTAGCGTATGCAACAAGCCGTTAAACCCCTAGGTTACCCCTAGTGGACGAGTGTTGTCTCGTGAGGGTTTGCAGTGAATATACCCACAAAATTCATTAATTTTTTTTTTATGTAAAAATAAAGTAAAATAAAAATCAAGGTAGATTTTCTCCTTTTACAACATAAAAGATTAAATTTGGCAATAAAATGAAATTTTCAAGTATGTAATAATAATGCAACACATATACTCACAGTTTGTCAATGGAAGCATTTTTTATACTCTTTAAACTTACAGTGTGTATTTGAAAAGTCAAGCACCTGATATTAACTTTAAAGTTTACATAACTATTAACATTCATAAAACTTGTAGTTTTAACTCAAATCTCACTAGGATTTCACTCTTTTAAGGAGAAACTCTCAGAAACCGGTGTAGAGAACATCTCACTTGGTAGGGAAGAAAAGATAGAGGAATTTCTTCCATTTTTTTTTTTTGATGACTCAATATATAGGCATTTGGAGTAGAATAAGTCTCATGAAAGAATACTTAGCATTAGAAGAGCGATCTACCGTGGAGAACATCCTTATCACTTAAATTTAAAAATCAATTTCTTTTAAATCATTAGGACTTTGACTGGTAGGTTAGAAATTAAGATGAGTAGGAGATTTGGGGTGTATTTGTTCTAAGCATGTGATTGGAGTGTTTGCGCAATTCATGCCAACCTCTTCTTTTCTTCTCCTTTTTATCATATGTACAGTTGATTTTTTTTTTTTAGTTTCTCATTTTTTTTTTTTTGAAATCAACTCCTTTCTTTCTTTACCACTTCGTGCAATATCAATACAGTCCAATCACATACCTGGATATGGAAGTGAGGTTTATACTCCCAGGTGGAGCAAGGTATGATTTGGATAGAACTGAGAATAAGGTAATATTAGGTGAAGGGGGGGTGCATTTGAAAGAAAAGATGGCCTAAATCATTTTAAAAATAGATTGACTTTGTTCATTCAAGTAATTTAGACGTTCTAATGGTAAATCCTGAACGTTCTCTTCTAATGATCAGTCAAAGAAAAATAATGAGACTTTGAACGAGTGATATGATAAAGAGAATAAAATGAGACTAAAAATAATAGTAACCCTCATAAAGAAAGATTGGCACAAAAGCTCACATGGGTTAATTAGTTTCCACTATTTGTTTTTAAACTGCATAGTTTATGTTTACTCATCCATTTAGATTCAGTAAATATTTTCACACTGTTTCAAAATGTTTAATGTTTAAAGAGTCTCTAGCATTTGAAAATAGTAAAACATGTGACAATGTGTTGTATGCTATTAACATACCCAAAATAAACATTAACGTGTCAAATTTATCTTATATAGAGTAAAAGAAAAACTTCTGAAAAATCCTAAGCATATCCACTAAGTTGGATACATATATGGTGCAACTAGTATCCTCTGCACCTATACAAAAGAGGCTACGCAATCCGGAGCGTCCAAGTTGTCATGATTACCCATCCAACTCTAGTAAAAGAGATGAGTCTAGATCCACTAGCAAGCTAAAACATCAGTAAGAGGCTAGGAGATAACTCTGGCTTTACTTAGTTTTTCGCTATCTCTAGGGACATTCACCGCACTAGACATATCTGGTGATGCTTGGATCATGCAAATTACTCTTATCGAACCAGCTAATGAAAACCAGATGTACACGTAGGATCATTTTAAAGTCTGACCTGACTGAAAAATTATTGATTGTACAAAAACTAAAAATAAAAATAAAAAGAAATGATGGATGGGAAAACAAAACTTATTTGGGTATCAAAAGATCCAGTTCTCTTTCTCAACCAAAATTTTCTTTTGTTTTGATTTGAATTGTCTTTTATAGCAGTAGTAAACTTTAAAAGATGTGCTATTATGAGCAATTAAAACAGGACATTCTTCTCTATAACAATTCAAACACCATCCTAACCTCACTACAACAAAAATGGCCTATAGAGACATTTATTTTGAGACAAAAAATAAAAGTGTCTTTAGAAGTTACTTGTAACGAAACATAATTTTCTGTCTCTACAAAAGAAAATAATTGTCTTTAAAAGTGACTTGTAAGGACACATAATTTTTTGTCTCTACAAAAGACAATAATTGTCTTTAGAAGTTACGTATAAGGACATATGATTTTTGGTCTATAAAAAAGTAAATAAGTGACTTTAGAAATTTCTTGTAAGGACATATAATTATTCGTCTCTAAAAAATAAAAATAAAAAACCATGACTTTAGAAGTTACTTGAAAACACATAATTTTATGTCTCTACAAAAGAAAATAAGCATATTCAAAAGTACAAAATAACGAAATTCATGAATTTTTTTTCTTTATAAAGAGAGAATTGTCTCAATAAACAAGAAAAAAAATTAACATAACAAGAAAAACGGCATATCCCCGCGTTTAAAAATATACCTTCAATTACCAGCATTTATTTTTAAAAAATAAGTGTTGTTCATTACCAAGATTTTAAAGAGCACTCGCAAATACCAGCACTTGGTAGTTAAATGCCGTGTTTAACATTGTTTTCATACAAAATACTGATAATTAGCGGCGTTTGTAAACCAATGTCGTTAATTAAAAATATTTGAAATTTAAACGTTTGTCCTCTATGCTACCTTAATAAAACGATGTCGGTAATTCTGTCTAATTTTTCTAATCTTTAATGTTATTTAAGCATAAGAACACAAAGGAAATTATACAGCCCAATTTAGGGTAGTTTCCGCTTTGCTATTGCAATAGCTTTGAAAATTGCTTTTGTCAGAATAGATTATAATAGTTGTGGTGTTTTGGTAATGAATTGTAAAAGTGGTTACGGTGGAAGAATATATTATTTAGGTGTTTGGTGACATAAAAATAAGGTGGCTTTAAATGATCAAAAAATAATTATGCCTCTGTACTGTATTGAATACATAGTTATTTTGTATACATAGTTATTTAAATAGTTCTCCATATTATTAATTTTAATAAAAATTAATTACTTCAATAATTAATTAAATAAATGCATTCGATAATAATAACTATAGTAATATAAAATATATTACTACTGGTGTTTAATACTTTAAATATATTTTAATAGTACAAGATTTGATTATATGCAAATAAATAATTTTCGTACTTGTAGTTGAAAGTTGGCTACTTGGTCAAGCGGATTCAAGACTACAACATATTCAAGGAGGTCTTAAGTTTAAAACTTGGTAGACTGTTAGGAAAAAAAATTGGTGCAATTTCTAGTGACACTCATAGTGACACAAATATATATATATATATATATGTGTGTGTGTGTGTGTGTGTGTGTTACTAAAAGTAGTTTCTAGTGACAATTCTAATGACACTTTCGTTTTGTCATTACTTACGATTATATGTCACTTCAAAAGTAACATTTAGTGACACTTTTAATGACAATTTTTTTTTTGTTATTACAAAGTAACTTTTACCGACAGTTTTACCAACACTTGGGTAAGTGTCTCAACAAGGCTTAGCGACAGCACCTATTATGACACTTAAGTAAGTGTTGGTAAAACAACTAGTGACACATTTTATGACTTATTGCAACACTTTTTTCTGTCTTAAAAGGCCTATTTTGTTGTAGTGCCTTTTAGTTTTCCTTTTGATGGCATAAAGGCTACTGCCAGCAAAGGGTTTCTTCTGCTCAGAAACAAGTGAGCGACCCATTAACGTCTGGTCATCGACTATTGGATCCATTTTTTATACTCTCAGCCAACAAGAGAGGTTAGACTCAACCCTCCACTCCTTCCAACTATCAACTAAGATCTAATTAAAGAGAGCTTAGAGGGGGTGGGTGGGAATTTTATTTTAAAACTAAAAATATTTATATATAAAAATATATATAAATATATACATTCAGAAAAAAAAATTTAAACAAAAAAACTAGAAAACTACATTTTTCTCTCTTTTTTTTTTAAACAAAAAAAACTAGAAAACTACATTTTTCTCTCTCTCTTTTTTTTAGAAAAGTCCAAGACAGCGTATCATTACAATAACAATAATAAGGAAAATTATGGTATAAACTTCGAAAATCATAAGAGCGGTGACGTGTTCGTCATTCATTTTTTTTTAATAAAAAAAAAACAGAAAACTTGGATTTTTTTTTTCTAACAAGGGCAACGCAGCATTATCATAACAGCAATTAAGAAAATGACAAGGTAAAGTTCAAAATACATAAGACCAATAGCTAGCGCGTCGTCCATTTTTTATTTTTTTTCCAAAGAAATGGAAAAATATCACCTGTCTCTCTGAAAATCTGAAAACCTGGTAGGATTGTGAATCGAGTGATATTTTCAAGCTTCTTTGATGAGTGGGTACCTACAACTTGTGCAGTTAAATAATGGAAAAGAGAGAAATAAAAATCTAAAATAAAAACTAAGCCGAAATTGGAAAAATAGAAAATAAAATCAAAATCAAGCTTTTCTCTGGATTATAGATCTTACATTTAGTGATCAGTAGAGTGGATCTTGATTTTGGATCGAAGAAAATAAAAAAAAAAAATGAGATATTGAAAGAGATTGAGAGATCGGGGGAAGAGAGTGAGAGAGTTGCAGAGAGTGAGAGAGAGATCGCGGCGAGAGAGGAGAGAGGAAGAAGAAAAAGAAAGGAAAAAGAGAGATGGGTAAAGTTTTTAAGGTTCAAAGCCCTATATAAAGTCATTTTCTCTTTTTCAGTGTGTCTCTCTCTAACAAGATAATTTTTTTTTTTTATTTTATGAAATAAGGATAAAATAAACAAACAGGTGTTAATCGTGAAACCGTTGTTAATCGTGAAACCGTCCCCCCCAACTGAGTATCACATTGTCCTCAATGCGTGAGATGAGAAAAAGAAGCTAAGGATAACACCTGTAATAAAAAGAAATACAAAAAGAAATTATAGAATAATACTGACCAAATTAACTTATATATAAAAAGTTATCTAATTAAGAGTATAGGACTTATGAAAATATAAATACTCTGATACACTATGTCCTATACCAATTATGATTTAAGATATTAAACAGCATTATAGTTGGGGTCCTCCAAAGGAATGGACTCCAACTCAGGTTCAAATTCTTCTAAAAATGGCTTTAATCCATGTCCATTAACTTTAAATGTATTTCCATCTTTAGGGTCCTCAATCTCGACAGTTCCATAAGGATAAACATTTTTTTACAATATATGGACCAGTCCATCGAGATTTCATCTTTCCTCTAAAAAGATGTTGTCTTGAGTCATATAATAGAACTTTTTGCGCGGGGGTAAATCTTTTGCGCAAAAGATTCTTATTATGATACATTTTAGTTCTTGCTTGATGAATTCGAGCATTATCACATGCGTCTTTACGAATTTCTTCAAGCTCACTTAATTGTAATTTTCTTAAAATTCCTCCCTCTTCAATATTACAATTTAAAGTTCTAGTAGCCCAATATGCTTTATGTTCTAATTCTACTGGTAGGTGACAAGCTTTTCCATAGACAAGTCTGTATGGAGACATCCCTAAATGGGTCTTATAAGCACTTCTATATGCCCACAAAGCATCTGTTAATTTTGAAGACCAGTCTTTACGATTAGAATCAATAGTTTTTTTCGAGAATATGCTTAATTTGCCTATTGGCTAATTCAGCTTGTCCATTTGTTTGTGGATGGTATGCAGTTGACACCTTATGGGTCACTCCATATCTTTTCATTAATTTTTCAAATGGCTTGTTACAAAAATGAGTTCCTTGATCACTTATTATTGCTTTTGGAGTTCCAAATCGAGAAAGTATATTATCTTTTAAAAATGCAATAACTGTACGGTGATCATTCTTTCTTGTAGGAATAGCTTCTACCCATTTTGAAACATATTCGACTGCTAATAAAATATATTCATATTGACAAGATGGAGGAAAAGGTCCCATAAAGTCAATGCCCCAACAATCAAATATTTCAATTGTAATTATAGGGGTCATTGGCATTTGATTTCTTTTCGTAATACTGCCCAACATTTGGCAGCGGTTACAAGCCTTACAATATAAATATGAATCTTTAAATAGAGTTGACCAATATAAACCGCTTTGTAAAATTTTCATGGCAGTTACTCGAGATGAAAAATGTCCTCCACAAAAGGACGAATGATACATGAAAAGTACATTTTCGATTTCTTCATTAGGAACACATTTCCTAATTACCTGATCAACACAATATTTAAATAGATATGGGTCATCGAAGTAGAAATGCCTAGCAATAGCGAGAAATCTCTTTTTATCTGATGATGACCAATTGCTTGGTATTTTTCCAGTTACTAAATAATTAACAAGATCGGCGTACCATGGCAGGGAAGTCACAGAAAATAACTGTTCATCGGAAAAGAGTCTTGAATAGGTAAGGGTTCACTGGTATTATCCTCAAAAGTGAGGCGGGATAAGTGATCAGCTACCACATTTTCTACTCCTTTTTTGTCTTTAATAATTAAATTAAATTCCTGTAGTAGGAGTATCCACCTAATAAGCCTAGGCTTACTGTCTTTTTTGAAAGAAGATATTTAAGTGCTGAGTGGTCAGTAAAACAGACAATAGGGGAACCAATCAAGTATTGCCTAAATTTATTAAGGGCGAATACCACGGCTAGCAATTCTTTTTCAGTAGTTGAGTAGTTCATTTGAGCACTATCCAGAGTTCTACTGGCGTAGAATATAACTGATGCCTTTTTATCCTTTCTCTGCCCTAGGACAGCTCCAATGGCAAAGTCGCTAGCATCACACATTAATTCAAATGGTAAACTCCAATCAGGAGATTGCATAATAGGTGCAGTAGTAAGATGCTCTTTTAATTGCTCAAAGGAGTTTTGACGTTCGTTAGTCCATTTAAAAGGTGTGTCTTTGGTCAATAATTGACATAAAGGTCTAGAAATAGTACTGAAATTTTTTATGAATCGGCGATAAAAACCTGCATGTCCTAAGAATGAACGTATGTCTTTTACAGTCTTGGGAATAGGTAAATTAGCGATAAGATCTATTTTAGCTTTGTCTACCTGTATCCCATTTTCAGAAATAATGTGTCCTAAGACAATACCTTTAGTTACCATAAAATGACATTTTTCCCAATTTAAAACTAAGCTTTTTTCTTCACATCTCTGGAGAACTTTTTGAAGATTGCTAAGGCAATCATCATAGGTTTTGCCAAAAATTAAAAAATCATCCATAAAGACTTCTAAATTCTTTTCTACCATATCGCTGAAAATACTTAGCATACACCTTTGAAAAGTCGCAGGTGCGTTGCAAAGACCAAAGGGCATTCGGCGATACGCGAAAGTTCCAAATGGACATGTGAAAGTAGTTTTTTCCTGATCTTCTGGTGCAATCTCTATTTAATTGTAACCACTATAACCATCTAGAAAACAGTAATACTTATGACCCGCTATTCTTTCTAACATTTGATCCATAAAAGGTAAAGGAAAGTGATCCTTACGAGTTACAGCATTGAGTTTTCTGTAGTCTATGCATATACGCCATCCAGTAGTAACACGAGTGGGAATTAATTCTCCCTTTGAATTTGGAACAACTGTAATTCCTGCTTTCTTCGGCACAACTTGTGTTGGACTTACCCATTTACTATCGGATATTGAATATATAATGCCCATGTCGAGTAGCTTGAGAACTTCCTTCTTAACTACTTCCTGCATAGTAGGATTAAGTCTTCTTGGCATTTCTCTTGAGGTTTTAGCATTATCTTCAAGATATATATTGTGAGTGCATATTGAAGGGCTTATTCCTTTTAAATCTTCTATACTCCAACCAATGGCACTTTTATACTTCTGAAGCATACTAATGAGTTTATTTTCTTGACTAGAGTCTAGAAGAGATGATATTATTACGGGATAATTATTATTATTATTAAGGAAAGCATATTTAAGCTCTTTAGGGAGTTCTTTTAATTCCAACTGTGGAGTTTGTAAATTAGATGAAAGTGTTAATGTAGTCTTTGGTGGTAAAGGTTCAAAATATGTGGTCCACATTGCTTCTTGAATTATTTCTTCTGTCGAATCTTCATTAAAACATACTTGACTCATAAGATGTTCTTGTAGATTATTACTGTCTAGCTTCTGAATAGAGTTATTAATAACAGATTCTACTGGATCAATGTAACAAGTCAAGTTAAAATATCCTCGTGATAGAGATTCAATAGCATAAACTTCTTCAATATTCTCATCTTCTTCTTGATGTTGTGGATTAGAAAAAACTTTAATATTTAAAGTCATATTTCCAAATACTACAGTCATCATACCACTGCGGATTCGAATAGTGGCATCAATGGTAGCCAAGAAGTGCCTTCTAAAAATGACTGGTATTTGCACATTAGTATCTAATACTAGTTCTGTATCAAGGATGACAAAATCTACTGGGAAAATAAATTTTTCAACTTTGACAAGAATATCTTCCAGAATTCCTCGCGGGTATTTTGTAGATCTATCAGCAAGTTGTAATACCATGCGAATAGGCTTTAGCTCACCTAATCCAAGTTCTTGATAAACAGAATAAGGAAGCAAGTTCACACTAGCTCCTAAGTCAATGAGTGCGTGATTAATTTTGTGATTTCCAATAATACACGATATTGTTGGTGTACCTGGGTCTTTAAATTTTGTTGGTAAATTATGTTGTACGATCGAATTAATTTCTTCAACGAAGTCAGCAGAATACGCATCCTTTTCGTACATTTTGCTTACGTTTTACAGTACATAAATCTTTTAAGAATTTTGCATAAGCAGCTACTTGATTAATTGCATCTAAGAGAGGAATATTAATATGCACTTGTTTAAATAATTCTAAATATTCCTGATTCTTATCATTTTGGTGTTTTCTTAAACGTTGTGGATAAGGAATTTGAGGAGAGTATTCAGGAGTTTCCTCTGTTTCTTTTTCCACTGGTAAATCAGATGTTTCATTTTCTTGAGAAATTTGTTGTTTTTCAAGGGTTTCAACTTCAACTTCATCAGTAATTTTATCTTCATTTATTTCTTCCTTGATTTCTATCATATTATCTTCCTTATTTGTATGCTCAATTTCTTCTAAAGAATGTGAAATTTCTTGTCCAACAGCCTTACCACTTCTTAGTACAGTTATAGCTTTTAGTTGTTCATTTTGATTATTACCAGAAGTTGAGGGATCACCTTGTGGTTGTCCCCTTGGATTCGGTTGTGGTTGGGCAGAAAAAATGTCTTTTCCTTTAGAATCGTGTTGATTATTAATCCTATCCACAGATGTTTGTAGTTTTCCCATGATTTGTATTAATTGTTGCATCATAAACTGTAAAGGCTCTTCTTGCACTTTCTTGTGCGGAGGCACATAAACATTAGAATTTTGCTGTGTATTAGGATATGTATTTTGTGTTTGTTGAAATTGAGGCGGAGGAGGTAAATATTGATTATTTTGAGGAGATTGGTGTTGAGTTTGAAATTGTAGAATACCCTCTTTTGTATACATATGATTTGGAGGATTTCTCCAGTTAGATTGGTATGAATTACCATAGGCGTTTTGGGGACCCCTATAATTATTCACAGCGTTTATCTCTACTGGAGCTGTTTCCTGACAATTTGAACTATTAGGACATTCATTTGCAGAGTGTCCTAAAGTATGACAACTGTCACAAAGTTCTCTTTTCTTCTTAGGTAGATTATTTTTTTCTACTGTTATAGCTTCTACTTTACGTGCTAATTCTTCATATTTTAATGGTAATTCATCTTCTGATTGTAATTGGTATAAACTTTTAGCTTTTTCCGTTCTACAAATTTCTTCTTTTTCCCATTGGGAAGCATTTTCGCTAAGCCAATCAAAATATGATTCACCTTTGTCAGCAGTTTTACTCAAAAATTCTCCTTGACACATAGTTTCAACTAATTTCTTTGATTTTGGTTCTAATCCTTCATAAAAGAAATTAATTAGACGTCATTTTTCAAATCCATGATGTGGACAAGCTAGTAGGAGATCTTTAAAACGTTCCCAAACTTCAGGGAATGGTTCTTTTTCTTTTTGAGTAAAAAGTTTAATTTGACGCATCATGCTATTAGTTAAATTTTTTGGATAGAATTTTTTTAGAAATGCTTCATTCATATCATGCCATGAAGTTATAGATCCAGGACGGAGAGATAAAAGCCAAACTTTAGCTTAATCTTTTAAAGAAAAAGGAAAAAGCTTAAGACGGATTATTTCAATAGGACAGCTTTGATCAGAGAACGTACTACAAACTTCTTCAAGTTCACGAATATGAAGATAAGCACGTTCTGACCCCATTCCATGGAAAGTTGGTAAGAGTGGAATCATGCCATGTCTAAAGTGAAAATTTCCTGTATGTCTAGGTAGAGTGATGCAAGAAGGAGTGATGTTTCTTTCTGGGGTAAATAAATCACGTAAAGGACGTTGTTCACGTTCTGGTAAAACAAATTGTGGTATATTTTCCCCCTGCTCACTATGAGCATCAGCTATTCCTTCTATGCCTTCAATTTCAGCCATGATTCTAGGAAAGTGTATACTAGATGATTCACTAGAAATATTAGAATTATGTGGTACTTGATATAAAGCCTCAGTAGTATCTAAGGACATAAGAAGTAAGTGAAAACTAACTGATAATAATATTATTATGATTATTATTATTATTATTAGCTAAAAAATAACTCTTTTTTTATTTTATAATTTTTATAATAATAGGTTTTTTTTTAGAAGATAGGTTTATATAAAGATAAACACTTACGCACTTATAAATATATATTTATATATATTTCACAAGGAAAGAAATTATACATAGTTTTTTTTTTAATTTAATAGTTTTTTTTTATGTTATCGTTTTTTTTTTTTAAAAAAAACTAGATTATTTATAAGGTAGAATAAGTATATATATATAGATATAGATATAGATATAATAGAAAAAATAGTTTTAAACCTAACTTTTTATTTATTTATTTATTTTTTATTAACCATTCCCCGGCAACGGCGCCAAAAACTTGACGACATCCTATTGACGTGTTTTCTTATCACACCCAAGTGTAGGTGATCGTACAAGTAATAAAGTTTTGGAAGTCCAGATCGAACCCACAGGGAACGGAATAAAATTTTATAAAGTTAAGCAGATAACTATTTTGTTACTAAAAAGAAAATAAAAGATGATAAATTTTTGTGCGGTTTTACTAAACTACTAATTTTTATAGTTTTGCAACAAAAGTAATTAAAGCTATTTTTTTCTTAACAGTTTATGGTAAAGATTTTAACAGTGCAAAATAAATTAACCAACATACTAGTAAGAAAAGGAAGAAAAATAAATAAAAGCTAAATTTTTGTGAGATAAACTTTTTAGATTTAATAATAACAAAAGATGGAAATAATACAGATATTTACGCAAAACTATTATAAAACAGGAAATATTAATTAACTAGGGGGAAATGATTTAAAGGAATTGGGAATATGCAAACCAACACTAGATCCCACAACTTTTGTGCATTTGAAAAGCATTTGGCATTTAAGACCACATAGTTATTCTTTATTTAAAAATAAACTTTTACTAGTCAGGGTCATATCAAGTGTGTCAGATTTGATATGAAACGACGTCGTTTGGTTTAAAGAAAAATAAAAAGGCAATTGGGCAGTAGCCATGTTCGAACCGTGCCTCACCGTGGACGTGGGTTATTCGGCGTCCAGTCCCCACCACTCTGCCACTACACAATTGCCTATCCATTATTGGATAGAAATATATATATATATATATATAAACACATATTTGAAATATTAACTTTGTCATATGAGTTGTTTGAGTATGCTAGGTGTTTTTTATGACAAAAGGCATAGTTTGACATTCCACATAATTAGGCTTTTTATTTCAAATTTGTACTCTTTTGAGCCCAATATAGCCATAGTATATAAACATGTTAAATTGTCATAAACTATAGATACATAGATATTTTTTGCCATAAATGGAAAAACAACCTATCCAGATAAATTTGCCTATTTAAAATTAGTGCACAGAAGCTGTGGTTTCTAAGTTTTTATTACATATCCCCAATTAAAGTTTTAGCCTACCATTTTGGAATTGAAACTGTCTTCCAAATAAAATTTAAAGATAAATTAGATAAGTGTAAACAGTGACTGCCAAATTAAAACTAAAGCTATAAAACCAAGGTAAATGTGAAAACTAATATTATTATATTATTTTCTTTACTTAACATGAGCTGGGGTTGAATTTGTGGAATCTGCAAAATAGCAAAGTTTAGTACAACTAGGCTAATAAAATATACATAAATGGAAATACTGAACCAAAAATAAAATACTAAACCTCTGACTTTGGATTCTTGTGGGGTCACAGTGGTTGAACTCCAAGAACACAAATAAGGCCAAACCAAATCCTAATCTACTTTTGGAGTGAGATATGAATATGGTGTGTTTGGGGCTTTGGTAGGTGATTACAACAACTACGTGGCTAAGAAATCTGGTATTTAATCGTAAAATCTTTCTTTTAGTGAATGAAAATATTGCTATAAAAACTAAAAATTTAGAGTTTCTAACTATTTTAGGGGGCAACTATAAGTACTACTAGACTAGAAATATTAAATTTAATTTTAAATAGAAATATTTTACTACTACAAATTGACAAAGGTTGTACAAGAAAGAAAATATTTTATTTTAAGAAATACAATACACAAAGTTTTGCTACATATTTTTGAACATGAAATCATCAATTACATAAAAGTAAAATTTTACAACTACTAGAACTAGAAAAGGCAAAGAAAAATTAAAGTTTCCTATTTCTAGGGACAATATAAAGTGCTCACATAATAACCTCCCCTAAACTATTCTCTCCCTAACAGTGATTGTTGTGAAGCTTGTGTTCCTCTCGTTGCTTGTGATCTTCCCCCATTTTATAGACGAATGAATGATGAAAATCATCATCCCATTCGTCACTGAACCTTGCCATTTTTTCTTCTCGCGTGCGTCCCAATTTCTTCGGCGCTCTGACAGGTTGGAAAATTAAAAGCTGCACAATTGAAAGAGTGAGAGAGGAAAATGGGAAAGAATACATATCTTTCAAAGGTGTCAGACGTTTTGTTTTTTTTTTTTTTTTTGAACATTTTTTTCAAAAATTTTACTATTCACTATTATTCATTACTATTCATATGAATATACTATGGTGTGGTTGCTACTTCTTTCCTTCCCTTTATTTCACTTCATTTTTACCTAAATATATAAAATATGTAAAAACACATAATTACATGCATTTGAGTGACATCACCATTAAATTATATTAATTCAAATATGTGTGTAAAACTAGAAATTTGGGGGATTAAATGAGCATTATGTCTATTATATTGGTACATAAATGTGCAATATTCAATGTTTGTCAGCGCCGCCTATGGGAACGACACGTTTTTCATCAATAAATTTCTTGGCTGATAGCCATGCCTCCAAAGAAGAGTGAGAAGACTGCACAGCAGGCCAACCGGGATGTTCCGCTGGCCCAGGCACTGGCTGCGGCAGTCATGACATCTGAGCAGATCACTGCGACCCTCACACAACTCTTGGAGGGCCAGCGTCAAATCCAGCAACAGATCGAAGCCCTGCTAACCTAGCAAAGCAGTCCTCCAGTGGCTGGGAAATGACCTGGGAACGTTGTGCACGGTCGGGAACCGATCTTGACTAGACAACGTGCCCGAGCCAACCTGTCCCGCGTTGAGGATGCCAGAGACATCAACAGTAGGCGTACTGCCCGAGAGGAAAGGCAGGAGTATATGGCTCAGGAATCAGTCTAGGGTCACTCGGTCAAGAGTCGAGTTGTCCCTAGGCACACGATGAACCAGAGTCATAGCCAAGCCCGATCCCAGGGGACAGCACACCGCCATGAGAAGGATGCCTCCTCCATCAACCCGACCTGCGGCTCGGATACCGGTCGGGACGGTGTGGTGGCACATATCAAGGACTTGCAGAAACAGATTGATGGAGTGGCCAAAAGATTGGACCAGATCCCTACTCAGAATCACGCCAATACCGAGACAGAGTCACCATTCTCTAGCCAGATCACGAGGTTTGCCATCCCGCACAAATTTAAGCAGCCTCGCCTAGATCCCTATAACGGCTCGGGAAGCCCGGTCGACCACTTTCGGACCTACAAGGCTCAGATGGCCTTGGCCACCAACTCCGATGAACTACATTATCTGGCCTTCCCCCCAGCACTTTGAAAGGCCCGGCTGTGCAATGGTTCTACTCCTTGGAGCCCCGATTGGTCCGCAGTTTGAAGCATTTCAGCAAGCAGTTCATCAACCAGTTCATTGGTATGCACAAACAGCCAAAGCTTGACATGCAGCTACTGACAATCAGACAAAGGGATAATGAGACCATCAAGGAATTCACCGACCAGTTTAATCAAGAGAAGCTCAGAATCTATGATCTTGATGAAACTGTCGCTATTATAGCATTCTGCTCGGGAGTTTAACATACCAAGTGTACCACGTCGTTTCACAAAAACCTTAGTTGAACTCACAGAGAGGGTAGGAGAATACATTGGCACTGAAGAATTTTTAAAGACTAAAGACCCCAGGCGTGTAATCAACGAGTCTTCCAGAAGTAAGCGAAAGCGAGATCAGCCCGGGAGTTCGGATAGTTCTTCTAGCTCACAGCAGGCAGGGTCCGGCAGTCCCAACCCAACCTCCAGTTCACAGCGGTCTAAGTCTGGCAGCCCTGACCCGACCTCTAGTTCGCAGCAGTCAGGATCCAGTGATCCCGACCTTGAATCCAGCTTAGAGTAATCGGGAGCCCGGTGATCCCGACTCAACCTCCTGTCTCTAACAGTCTCGACCAATGCAACTACAGTGGTACTTGCCCGATCATCGGATGAGGTTCTACAGACTGTCAGAGAGCTCTTAAAAAGACCTCGAGCTCTGAACCCAAGCACAAAAGACCTCGGGCTCCGAACCCAGGCACTAAAAAGACCTCGGGCTCCGAACCCAGGCACTAAAAAGACCTCGGGCTCCGAACCCATGCACTAAAAAGACCTCGGGCTCCGAACCCATGCACTAAAAAGACCTCGGGCTCCGAACCCAGGCACTAAAGACCTCGGGATCGCACCTGAGGCAAAAGACCTCGGGGTCACGTCCGAGGCATCGGCTTCGTTTAGGTCCAACCTACGATGGGGGCAAATCCCCCTAGGTGGCTAATGATGGCAAGCTTCAAAAGGCCTTGCAACCACCATGTTCCAAGACACCTACAGTTCTAGCCTCTAAAAGACCCTCGTCTTAGCGAAAGCTTGGGGGTAGAAAGGCATGATGGACTAAACAGGCAATCATACCAGGTACTTATAGGCCTTGCGGTAACTAAATCCAACTCTTAGACAACTTGGGCGCCTACAGTACTCAGAGGCAATAACTCCACTTAGGTCTAAACCGACTATAGAGGTGACTAAAATCTCTTAGGTTGGCCGACGATAGAGGAGCAAAAAGACCCTAAAGCAACGTAATTTAGGTCGGTTCCACCAACATGGTCAAACTCTTCTCCCAACAGTCTTGACGACGGCTAACCGGGCAGAAGGTAACCATCCTGGGGAGTTAACATAAAAAGACCCTAAAGCAATATGCTTTAGGCCAGTTTTTCCAAAATGGTCAAATTTTTTTGCCCACAACCTTGACGAAGGTTTACGGGTAGAAGATAACCATCCTGGGTGCTAACTCAAGCAAAAGACTCCGAATTAGGTCGAGTCTCAACTCTTGGCGAATTCTCGAGCACTCACAAGACTCAGAAGTTCCAAGGCAGCTTCCCCGATCACTCCGACAGTGGCAAGTGACATCAAACAGATTTCCAAACTTGCCCCGATATGGCATCCAGCTAACTTTGGAAATGGGGGGCAGCTGATACACCCAAAATTGGCTCCATCCTATTACCGAGCGGTTCAAATCAGCAGCCAGTCCATGTCTCGGTCAAATCATGCACAACTCCTCGGACAAGCATCAGCCCGAGCGGTCTAGTCTACTCGAGACTCACCATCCCGAGCGATTCATTCACGACCAGACCAACAGGTCGGGAAGAACACACTGGCACGGTCCATACAGGAGCAACCAAGCCAGGCCCGCAAGGCACGCCCCAGAATATTCCAGGCAGTTTCCTATTCAAACTAGAAGACTAATGGAAATGGCAAATTGTTTCCTAATCCAATTAGGAAACCCCCACAATTAATGCCAATCAATCCTAATACAATTAGGAAACTTACTTGATTGGTGTCAATCACATCCTAATTGGATTATATTTTCTTATCTATGTACGAGTAGGTCTCTTACACCTATAAAAGAGACCACTCACCCCCATAGAAAGGGTTCAACTTTTCAGTCTCTACAGCACCTCTATAGCGGTCACCAACACGCCTGGCCGGCCTACGGTAGCTCCAAACTATTGTTGGTTCACCACATGTCCTCGGCTTTTCACAGTATAGTGAACGTGCTCAGACACACACGTGGATGTAGTTACCTTCATTAACAGGGCTGAACCACATACAAAAAACCAGTCTCTCTCTCTCTCTCTCTCTCTCTCTCTCTCTCTCTCTCTCTCTCTCTCTCTCTCCTTAAATTGCTTTAACCAAATTTTGGCATCATCACCAAGTATTTGCATCAACCACTCGAAACCGGTTTGAGAAGAGAGCTTTAACTGTGGCATTCTCTAAGACATATAATCCATCCTTTTTATTCCCCGATGCCACCACCTGATGCGTCATTTGGTCCTTGATAACAAATCCATGATCATTAAATATAACATCATAGGGATAGTCACATGTAAGTTGGGAAACAAAGAACAAATTTTTCTTTATATCAGGCACAACAAGCACATTATTCAAAGACAACCTTGAATCATTAGAAGAAATATTAGCTTGGCCAATATGTGAAATAGGCAATTTGTCTCCATTGCCAACCATAACATAGTCAGATCCCAAATATGGGATTACATGAGAAAGTGTACCTGGATCATCCGTAATACGGGCAGTAGCACCAGTGTCTGGAAGCCATTCACTTGCATTGGATGGATTGAGGTGGAGGGCTGCTAGAGCTTGAGGAATTTGAGTATCCTGGTAACTATTATCAAAGTGATGCCAACAGTTAAGAGCATCATGACCTTTCTTCTTACAAATATGGCACTGAACAGTGTTGGAACCATTTCGACCAAAATGTGAAGATCCCGTTGTGGGCCTGTTGGATGGAGGATTGCGATTGTTATGGGGAGGTCTTGAATTGGATTGGACAAAGCCACTTCCCCTTGAAGTGAAAGAGGAATTAAATCCACGTTTGTTTTGAAAACGTGGATTAGAGCATTCGCCAACAAATGCTAGTGCAGGATTTGTATGTTCAGATATCTAAGACTTATTACGCAACTCATGGCTATGCAGTAAAGGAATTAAATCATTATAAGAAGGAACGGGAGGCTTAAGCATAGCAGTAGAGAAGGATTCATACCATGGTCCAAGACCACTTAAGAGCCAAAATACCTTATTCTGATCAGGTACGGGTCTGCCAATAGCATTGAGTTGGTCACAAGTTGATTTGAATTCCCTGATGTAGTCATTTAGAGAGGTGGACTCCTTCTTCTCTTGAAGCTTGAGAAGTAATTCAAATTCACGAGCCTGCGAGTTCTGCGAATAAGCTTTGGCCAAAGCCTTCCAAACATCAGCTGAAGTGGTAAGGCCAACCACAGTGCCAAGAGATTCTTCTGAAATAGTAGTCGTAATTCAGGCTTTAATGGGTCTATTTGTACGGGTCCATCCCGCCAGGTCCGGGTTAGGCACAGTGTCTTGATTATTGGCACTAGCAATCTCAGCTTCGGGTTGTGTCGTGTCTCCAGTGATGAAACCGAGTAGATCTTGATTTTCTATCAAAGATGTTACTTGTGTTTCCCACAATAGGTAGTTGGAGGATGTGACTTTCATAAACACGAAATTTGCTACATTGATAGTAGCAGGATATGGGTATTTTGGATTTGAGGAGGCAACCATTCGAGTTGTTTGGAAAGGAGAAAAAGAAGAAAAAAAAACTTACTTGGATCGTACCCGTTAGAGTAAAAAAGGCTCTGATACCATAAAGAAGGTGGAAGACAATTTCAATACATTTTCTTCACTCTTCAATTTATGATATACATGTGTATATAGCAGAGAGTCTGACTCAAAAGATAAGATCAGTTTGTTATCATGAACTTGACTTGAACAAGTTTGAATATCCTCTGAGATAATCTTGAAGTTGTTCCACGAAATATGGGATTCCTTGACATGTGTCTTGGACCAAGTCTTGCGGTGGTGCTTCTAATGGACATGTGTTATTAGTGGGAAGATATTGGAAACAGAAGTTTAGAAGCTAGAACTGAGATTTTGTATTCTTATGTTGATATGGGTTTCTCGTGGACCCTAAATGGATCCACGCAGGATCTGAAACAAGCCTTATTCACTAACCCACTAACAACTGACTGTGAAACTTTTCAACCCGAAATCATATATTCCCGGGTGGTTTTTGGTGGGTCCACAGGTCGGTGTTGGAATTAACAGCCATATTCCAAGCGATTCAATAGAAAACGTAGTTTCCTGCAAATAATGGACTTGTTTTATCACTTGCAAAGTTGATGTTGGACAACAATTCTTTTGTCTGACGGGAAAAATTGGCGTGTAAAGGCGGAGTTTATGTAATCATTTTGCAAAGCATCCCCAGGACCAAACCAATAGAACTTGAATAATAATGCTAACACAAATAACATAAGTTAAGTTGTGTGCCGCCTCAATTTTTTCGATTCCTCTTCTTCAATTTCTTTGCATAAAAATGCACTTTCTTCTTTGATAAGTCTGCAGGTGGACCCCGCTTCTTGCTTCGCTCTTTAGGATGCACAGCCACTGACTCTTCTTTTACACCTTCGTGTGACGGGGCGTCACTCACAGAGCCATCTTCATTTTCTTCTTCATCCTCATCTTCAACTTCATCTTCATCTTCATCCGAACTTAGTATCAAGTCCTCAACAACATCTTCATCCAAAACTGTCTCTTCACTGATCTGTTTCTCCCTCTTCTTCTTTTTCTTCTTTTTGTCATCTTCAGGATGTTTGTTCCTGCACGCAATAACTCTTTGTTTAGACCAATCACGACAAATGCAGCAGAAGAAAGTAGGGAAAAATGTGAGTGAGCGAGAGAGAAAGAGAGAGTATATTTAGTGTTCATACTTGGAATCACCTCCTGGTAACCAGGAGGAACTAAAGACGGCTGGGCCTTCTCCATCACTAGCATCAACATCTTCATCATTTTCTGGTATCTTACTTCCAAAGAAGGACGAGTTTGCACCAAGAAGTACGCTGCAAATTTCAGAATGTTAATAGAGTGGCAACTAAAGCAAGTTAATCTGAAGATAACAATTATCTATCTGCATTATTAATTGAACTGGTAATGATGAACCTGGATTCCTTCAACGAGTCATTTCTTTGCTGTGCTCTTTGGTGTAACATTGCAACATATTGTGACAAAGGACTAGCTCCCGACTTTTTCTCATCCTAGTAGGGAATATGTGTCAGTTTTCTCAATTATTAAGCAAAACATAAAAGCAACAAAAAAAAAAACAAAAACAAAAACAAAAACAAAAGACGTAAGAAGACTAAACCATCATATTAAACATATCATTCTTTGGTTTCATTAACTTGATCACGTCGATAGACATTTCGAAACAAATAAGATACTCATTAACTAGATTAATTTCAAAAAATGTTAGTTTTTAACATATCCAACAAAAGTGGAGGTAGTAGATCTTGTTAATTCATTTGGGATTCCCAATCATGCTCTCTCAGCTTGTTTTTACTTCACATGAATAAGAAGCTAAGTTTCTGTAGAAGAAAAGCTGTGTTAAATGGACTCATCAATGCACTTTAGGCATTACAGAATAAAGATTGGAGAAATCCTACAATTGAGCAATGTTACATATCTGTAGACTAATTGCATCCGATGCCTAGACAAACTGCCATATCCAAAAGCTGTGTGCATCCATGTAACAGAATTATGAGATGAGATTATAAAGGTCTCTACCAATATTCAAAACCTCAAATCTTAGGATTATCGTACAAATCAACCAAAATAAAATAAGTATCAACAGCAAAAAAATTACAATGACTGACAATAGGAAGAAGAAACCATTAGTAATCACAATGAAATAAAATGCAATCGCATTTAAGCAAACAGGCGGAAAGTTCTTCAGCTCAATCTAGAGTGCTGGACTCAAATGTAAGTCTGCAACTTCACGGACCCCTCGGGTTCGATATACCACTTTAACCAATAGATTGGCCAAATTATTTATGTAAAATAAAAAGAAAATATAAGAAGGTTCTTAGCATGTTAAAGAAATATCTAAGTCTGACTTGACTTTAAGCCAGCCAAATCAGTTGTTTGTCAGCCTCTAGATCACCTAATTCATCCACTTGACAGTTATGTGAAAAAATAAAACAGCTAACAACAAAGTCTAGCACAGTTGGCAAAGAAGAAAAGGAATCATAGATGTGCAAACCTCAAGAAAAGATGTTGCTGCAGGATCATTTGGCAGAAATGAAATTGACATGCGCTTTACATTTGAAAACTCGGAATTTGCCTCAATCTGTGACACAAATTCTAAAAACTTTACAATACATCATAAGTTTCATTAAATGCAACAAAAGCAAAAAAAAAAGGACAACATTTGCAAAAAAAAAAAAAGTTTTGGAGAGGGAGACAGATTTTAACTAACAAATCTTTTGACACATTTCTTTAACATGTCAAAAACCACTCTGCCTACATACCTTACGGATAAGGCCCCTCATTTCTCGATGGAACCTCTCAATTTTTGTAGATTTGCAAAAGTTACGCAGCCGCACAGAAGGAATAAAAGACAACTCAAAGAAAGCAACAGAGTAGCTCCATTGTGCTAAATGTTCAGCAAGCTCTTCAACCACAGAAAAAACACACGCCTCCTGAAACGCACGTGTCTTTAAGGTCGGCTTGTTTACCTGCCAAAGACAATTTTCCAGATTTTCGTCAGGTGCAATTAACAAAGAGAGAGATAACCACACCGTAAAAGTACCTTCAGTATTGTACGCAAATCAATAGCTTTGCCTACTCCTCCAGTAGGGGGTCTATTCAATTCTTTCATCTCGAGCATGTCTAGTAGGAGCTGAGAAACAGGTATGAATGTGCCAGTAGAAGCAGCAATTCTATTGAGCATCCTTGCACAGCGTAATCTAAGAGGTAGATATCTAGCAGTAGGAACTAAACGGGCTACCCCAGAAATTATCTGAGTCAGTGGATAAGCAAGGGGCTTCAAATCTGGTTCTGAACCATAGGCACATACAGCTCCAGTCCAAAGCTCAAGACAGTTTATATACTTCCATTCATAAACCTTTCTGAAAGATTCCTACATAACAGTTAAGTGTATCAGGAGGTGGAAAACCATAGCTATTAAGGATAATTGACAAGCACCATACGCAGTGAAGGATAATTTAAATCAGTGCATGGTAGCAACAAATTTAGCTTATGTCTCATGGACGAGGAAAATTATACTGTATTTTACAACTCTGAAACAAGAGCTTATATCAGTCAGCAAAATAGATAGAGCAAGATATAGTATGAATAGTCACATCGAATGTAAATTTGTATAATTTGAAATCAATATAACGATTATAGATCATCATGCAACAAAAATATTGCAGGTAAAATAATTCACTGTGGAATTGAAAACTTGTGTGCATGAAACATCCAACTCACATGAGATTCTGCAGGAAGAGATAGCGAAACGCTTAAAAGTTAATAGAATGACAAAACTGAAAATTATACCTTTTTATTCGTATTGAGTGCCTCTCGCAAAATCATAGCTAGTTGACGTATGAAAACAAAGGCATGGGGATATGCATCTGGAAGATCAACGCCTAGGAGTTCAGTGAAACAATTCCCAAGAAACTGAATGTGCTGTAACTTTGTTGCATTTACAAATTGGCAGTTCAAGACAAATGCTTTATACATCCCTTTGAAGCACTCATCTAAGCAACTAGAACCCAGCCGAATGCACAAATCTCTTATGAACAAAAAGGAAACAACTGGCAACGCACCTCCCCCTGTACCCCAGAAATGAAGAAGAACCTGAAAAGTTTATAATCTAATAGTTTTAATTTCCATTGAAACAGGCAGTTGGAAGAAAAAAATATGGGACTACTGTGTCTACAACCTAAACAACATATTACAAAAACAATTAGCAAGCTACAATGCTAACTCAATCGATAAAATCTTTCCGTGGAGGGCTAACATTTGGCCTTTGTATTTCCAGGAGTGCGCCCGAAAAAATTGTATAGTTTTGTTTTCTTTTATTTACTTCAACTTACCAAAAAAGAAACTGCACCAGTACAAATAGTTTTCAAGAACACAAGTACTTTCACTTCTGGATGCTGATGATACAATATCAAAGCAAGTTGACCTCAAGGATTAAAAAGATAGAAAGGGTTAAATCGAGGTATTCAACCAACTGAATTGTGCCACTAAAGAACTAAATAAAATGCATTATTTGGAAGGTCTAGGTGCATGGACTATGATTCTCTATGTTTGGTGGGGGTGTAAGTGGAAGATCTTATGTTTTACCCTACTTTCAATCTCAATCTCCCATGTATAGTGGTACTACCACCATTCACGTAGTTCCATACATGGGGATCCAACTTTCATTCAGGGAGGGATGCATCATCATTCGACGGATGCGACTGAGTAGGGAAAAATGGTAGATCTTTATATACTCCAATCCAAATCCAATGAGCACATAGTGCACTGGATTTGGTACAAGTCTTAAGAATAATAATGAAGCAATGGGCAGTGCGCCTCCATCTACCCCAGATATGGATATACCAAACTGAAAATGTCACCCAACTTCTTCTCCTTTTTTTGTTTTTTTCAAGTTACCCCTTCAAAGGGGTAATTTAGCAGAAAATTTTTGCAACTATTGACACTAAAACTTCAAAAAAGAAAAAAAAAAATTAATGAAGAACATTTGGAAACTGGTGGGAAATTTTTTGCATGGTAAATGCAAGCCATATTGAATTTCCCTATAAATTGTTAATATTATGACTATTCAACCAACTTGACCCAAATATATGTGGAGGACCACATCCTGCACATATAAAGGTTGCAATGGAAGCAGATGCCCTTAATATGAAGTACTGCAGTAAACACATGAACCACATATGTCAAAATTTACTGCAATATATACTAAACTTTGCCCAACTTGTACATAAAGTCATGCTCTTGACCTCTATAATTCCCCAGCCACGCAATATCATGTATTCAAGGTAAAATTAGCATATTACATGCAAATCGAAGCTTACCTTAACATACCTCCTTAGGAGGCTCGGGAAGGCAGCCAAAAATATAGATGAATATCTTAGACGTCGTAATGTGAACGATATCATTTCGGTGTCAGTCATTTGGTTCAAAACATGTAGAGCATTTCCAAAGTATGACTTCACCAAGTGGTTGTGGTTCTTCCATTGCCTCGTGTTCATCAGATCTAATATGGTTTCCTTCTTTCCTCCAGAAGTAGGGAGTTTCAATAACCCTCGAAGAATTCCATCCATTTCGCTAAGAACAAATAACATAATTTTATTGAAGACACTGCTGGACATGATACTAAAGTTTGTTGAGGACTCATCACCACCGTCATCACCATAATGGCAAGCAATTCGAAAAGCTTTCATAAGGGAGCGAACTGCACCCAGTTTTGCACCTTCTCGAATTGAATTACACCAAGAATCAACCATCGCACTAGTGATAACATGTTTAGAAGATTTCTCTTTCTCTTCCATGGTACCAGCCGCATGACCCGTGTCATGTGAATTAGTTTCTTCATCTTCTTGCACTTCATCATCACTCGTGTCAATATCAACATCTTCCTGCAAAAATATGGAGCAGAATTGAAGTGGTAATTTTAACTAGCATCTGAATTAGATCCATTATGAAGCTGCACACTCACATCACTGTCCTCATCATTGAATTCTAGAAGCTCCTTATCATGCTGTTTCAGGAATTGATAGAACTCTGGGTCCTGCAAAAAGGAATTTCTGAGAACTCTGTAAATAAAACTAAAACAGCTACAAGATCTATCAGTAGAAGGTTCATGTTAAACAAAATAACTATCAATCAGCTTATATGTAAGTATTGCTTCCATAGAAAATTAAGTAGCGTAATTATAATCGGCTGCATGAATAGGCAGCAGATAGCCTTTCATAACTATTCAAGAACATGCACCAGCCATGGCAATGTTTTCATTCTTGTGTTTTCATATATGAATTATATATGCAACAAACCAACAGCATAAAAGCTGCCCAAGAAATCAGTATGGATATCGTAAGTTACTGGCAAGTAAGATAGGAAAGCTAAACTCTGCAATGCAGCCCCGCCTTCCAACAACTATCCTCAGTCATCAGTCAATTACAGCTGTTTAAAATGAAAGCATTTACTAGCCTAATGAAATAATAATTAACAAGTACCTAAACATTACATGTTTTGGCACCAATTCTTCCTTTTTTAATCCTTGAATACCACTATCATTGAAAATCTTATCCCTCTTTATAATTTTTTACAGAAAATGGAGCCTTGGAACTATTACTCATCAGGAGACGAGGGAAAAAAGCAGACAAAAAAGGCAAATCAGGATTTCAATCGATTTCGATCGATCGAACTGGTCACAATTGGATTTTCAGCAAACCAGTAGCATTTTCTATTGATCAAGATAAGTTTCGATTGACCAAAATTCCTCAAGCTGTTTGTCTTCCAAACTCAACTTCTCATATTTGCTTACACTTTTCGAGGGGTGTTCGGCACCAAAAATCCCAGAAATCAGATGGCCTAGAGAGAGAGTTGAGAAAGTCAAAAGGTGGGTTGGTGAAGCCATGCTCTCTTCCCCCAAATCAAGGAATGCGTCTATCAAGGCCATACCAATCAACTTTAGTTGACAGAAGCCTATTTATCATCAGATTTTGGTGGATAAAAAGAAGCAATGAGACACAGATACACTACACTTTACATATATTACACATAACATCGTTAGGTGAAGTTCTATGGAGCTTAAGAGGGCCAAAAAGAAGCAAGAAGACTTGAAGCTCATGGATTCTTCATTGTTGTGTTCTCCACCTCCATTGAGTGCTAAACTTACATGTAGGGAGGTGATGTCTCCCTAACCTTGTACTTATTGGTTTCAGTTGTATTTATTTCAAGACCATTAGTTCATGTAATTTGTATTGTGTAGAAATGTTGCGTTGTGCAACTATGTTTGTAAACTCTTAAAACTCATCTATGCACGGACTTCTTTCTTGTATTAGAAATTATCTTGTATTGAAGTTGTTCGAAGTATGACTCATAAACCATACTTAGAGAAGACAAATCATGTTTATGCATTATTTGTACAGAACTACAGATCGAAGATGGGTGTTATGAAGCAGTGATACAATCACTTTTTTTCCGTTTTAAGACAATCAAAGACTTGTAGTCTTGATTTTCTAGCCAAATCACATGGAACAAACTCTTGAAATGTTTCGACCACCAACGTTGCTTGGTTTAGTTTTCGCTTCACCACCTTCGACCCACCTCATTTTACACTTGAAGCATGTTTAATTTCATTAGTAAACTCATTTAAATTTCTCACTCAGTAGTAAACAAAAACACCCAACCAAACTCTCTTTGAATCAATTCAAAACCGATTCCGAAGTTACGTAAATGTCTCCTCCCAATCCATGCGGATTGGGCACCCTATGCTCACCACTTTTTAAGAAGCATAAGGTTAACAAGTCAGAGGAAATCCAATATATCATAAAATTACCAATGGAAAATAATATAAGCCCCTATTTAGAGTATTATACGCCCATGTACGAATGCATATATATATATATATATATATATACACATATGCAATATCACACGCACACTTTAAAAAACTATATTAATAATAAAGGACATGTATGTGTGTATATGTTCACACATAGTTATATATAAATATGATGTATGACCTTGGCTTGAAGTCTCTGCAATTGTTGCGCGTGTTCTTTTGCTTTTCCCTGTGAACTCAAAGTATTGGTTGTGGTGTCTTCTTGTTGTTGCTCTTCCTCTTCACTCACAACACCTCGTTTCCTCAATTTCTTAACTGTAAGCATCCATCCCAATCCCATCATCAAAAACAGAAATTGAAACCAAATTAGACTGAAAAAAAAAAAAAAAAAAAAAGACAACTAGAAGTAAATAGAGCATATAACCAATAATTGAAATCAAAACAAATTAGAGAAACAAGGGCATACCTCTATCTTTCGAACCCATGGTGATGAATATACACTGAAAACTCCAAAAACTAGAGAGTGAGAGAGAGAGAGAACAAATAATACGAAGAAGAAGGACACGCTGAACGTAATGACAGGGATATAGAGGAGGCGGAATGAGCATACATGAGTGAGGGGTCAGAACCTGACAAAAGGATGGGTGGGTAAGGGTTGGTTGGGTCTGGTTTGGGCCGGCTATTATGGGTTAAATCACAAATGGGTCCAACCCATAATCAACTAGTTAATTTGGGCTGAATATGGGCTGGATCAAAGTTGGTCGGGTATTAACCATTAACCCGAACCCATCTTTAACTTGGCCCTTTTTATTTTTAGTTGGGTTAATTACACTCACCTTCGAGAGTGGCAGTTGGTAGGGCCGGCAATCCAAAAGCCCCACACTCATCTGGTGGTGGGTTCGATTCCCCACTCCCTTGTCTAACACATAATCTAACAACTAACAAACCCAGTCTCAGGGGTCATGTGACACATGTCAAAAAATTAAATAAATAAATAATTACACTCACCTCTCATGTGTTTTGCCTTAATTACACGAACATCTCTCGTATTTTGAGAAATTTCACAGAGCTGTCTTAAAATTTACAGAATATTAATTTTAAGAAGGGAAAGTGTTATAGAATACTAATTTTAAGAGAGGTCCATATAATTTTTTAAAATACGAGGAATGTTCGAGTAATTAAGGCAAAATACAGGAGAGGTGAGTGTAATTAACACTTTTTAGTTTTGTTTTTGATAGTCTTCCTCTTTTTCCGGCAAAAAAAAAAGAGTCAATTAGTATAAAATCCTAAGTAGTGTACCTTTCTTGCAATTAGTCCAGTCTTTGAAACATTTCAATCTAAGGTCCACTGGTAAATACACGGACATAACTACCCCCACAACATCCACACTCATCCCGTTCAAACTGGGATTAAAACCCAACCTACTCAAATTAAAATCCCAGACATCACGTCACAATTGTAGGGTTTTCAAATTTGAAAAATCCCAAAATCAATACTGATAGCTTCAACCGAATGGGCGAGATGGTCGATATCTTCAATCGAGTAAAACCCCTACTACTCCGACGTATCCTTTTGAGTACATCTCATCTTCTCCGACGCAGATGAGCACATGGAGACGAAGTGTGAAACTAAACACTGTTGTTTGAAATCATTCACAAGTTTTTACACTATGCATGTTTGTTTTATTACAATCAAACAATTTCTGGTCAAAATCATTTTATAAGGAACAAAAATTTGGGGAAGAGTTAGGAAATTGAGTCAGTTGATAATAGATTCTGCGTTAATTTAGTTTTTTTTAAAGAGACATTTAGCTATTGACTTTTATGTGATTTTAAGGCCCAAGACTGCAAATTTAGGACTTTCGAGATTTTGGAAATTTTGGTGGACTAATTGTTAGGGAAAATTGCAAATATATGTTTCTTGCGAATTTGTGTCGATCTCAACCTAACATGTGTGTGAAATTTAACACTCATGTTCATCATCAATAATAAGTAATTTTCACAGTGTTTTGATCATTTCTTAGTGTGAGTATGCAATGTGAAAATTGATGACTGATTCATAACTAACCCACATGGATTGATTGTTGGAAAAACTCCTACTTATACATAATATGTGTGTGAAATTTAACACTCATGTTCATCGTCACTTGTAAATAAATCACACACTATTTTGAACATTTCGTAGTGTGAATTTTTACACTTCCACTTCCCCTTTGAAAAAATCACACACAAATTGTGAAGATTAAAGTTATTGATATGCAGTGTGAAATTGATGATTGATTCATAATTAACCCACATGGATTGATTGTTGGAAAAGCTCCTACTTTTTCATAATATATGTGTGAAATCTAACACTCATGTTCATCATCAATTGTAAGCAATTTACACACTATTCTGAACATTTGGTAAAAAAAATAATCTCCATCTACTGTAGTTCTCATATGCAGTTGTTTTTTTTAAGAATTTCTACTCACCTGAATATTTTTTGTTTAACAGCCTTGTGTACGGACCAAGCAAAAGGTTTTTTTGGCGAAGTTCGTTGATGCTCACTTCAGAAAACCCATATATGGGTTTAGGTACATTCATTACCCATTGTTGTCTAACAGTAAAGGTTCATCGGGGGACCAATGGACATTGGGGGTGTGTTGATTCTGATAAACCAGTATGGAGATTTTACAACTCGTTACGGCCCAGAACTCTAGGAGGTGATGGAGACCGACCAACTAACAAAGAACCCTTGGACGAAGGCACGTCTGGTGTGAAGAGTTGATGGTGGGAAGAACTTATAAATAGTTTGACATTTGGATTTTTGTGTGATTACTAAAAAATGTGATACTTGCTTGAATACTCCAGTTAGGATCTCTATGATTTTGGTGTTCAGACTGCTTTTGTTTTTCTAGTGTGAATTTTTCTCTTTTACTCAGGTGCAGTGTGAAATTCGATACTATCAATGTTAGCTTACTCATCATATACAAAATGTTTCTCTTTTTATTAAGATGTAGTGTGAAATTCGACACTATTAATACATTAGGCATCGTCTACTAGCATTGTCCATTTATTCAACAGTGTAAATTTTCGCATTGTCAAATTATACTACAAACTCTAAACATCTAGTGTGAATTTTTCTCTTTTACTCATAGAATGGCGAGTTTCAATAGTGTTAAATTTCACACTGTTAAATTTCATAGAATGGCCAGTTTCACTTTGTGATGAATGGAGAAATTGATGAACGCAGAATGGTTAATATATTTTATTCTGAAACTGCCGATGGCATGGACGCAACTGAGGCAAATGTATTGGATTCGATTTTATTGTGAGTTGTGTCTGTGCCAGCGGTAGTTTGCCTCAGTTGCGTCCAATGTCATAGTGTGATAGTGTAAAATTTCATATTAAAATTCATAATTTGTTTCTTATAGTGTGAAATTTCACACTGCACTAAACTTAGTATGAAAATCATAGTGATTTATATACGTTCTTTGATAAAAAAAACCCACCTACTCTTCGATCTTCTCCACTTCTATAACTTGTAATAATAGACTGTGTTTATTGTGTGATGAATGAATGTTAGATGAGCATAGAATCGTGAGATATCAAACTACAAGAGGTGTATAATATGTATCCTACAATTATGGGATTTTGCTATTTCCAAAAAGATATCCCTAATCAATGGGATTGTGTGTAACTGAAATACATCCCTAATATCTGTATATATTTCTGTATATAACATCAGTCTATATTAAATATGTGTATATATATATACATACGGGTCTCTCTCTCTCTCTATATATATATATAGATTAGGGGTAGAAAAGTCATCAATCTATTCTATAATGAGATATTTTGGACTAATCCCTAAATATAATCACAATTATAGGACCTATTGTTACGTAGTTACAATTGATGTACCTATTCCAAAAAACATTGGTAGAATAGGACTTTTCACTATATTTTTCAAAAAAACAAAGATTACCCAAAAAAGGGGAGAAGTAGGTTAATAAACAACATAATATTCAATTATTTTCGATAATTTAGAAGTTAGAACAGGCACACCTATGATTTCAAGCCAATTAAAAAAATTCTTTAAAAGTAAGCACATATTTGCATTGATTGAGAAAAACTATAGTTGTTATATCCAGCCCAGATATTAGCCCGGCAATGTTATCGGGTGCATGGTGACAAGCGACGGATATTGCATATCCGAAAGCGCTAATAAGATGAATTATATGTGTCTTACTCCCTAACTATAAACATTTACGCTTATTATAATACAAGTGCATAATTAAGACGTTACTACTAATATTTGCAGTAGTGCGTTGTTTTGCAGAAAATAAAGGCATAAGGAAAATGAAGTGAATGATGGTGCAAGAGAGAAAGTTGATTAGAAGAACTAAAAGAAGAAGATCCTGAAAATTGAGTAGGATCAGTCCCAACAAAGGAGCATGATCGGTCATGACCAGGACTGGTTACAGCCAGGACCGGTCCCGAAACATAGGCAGGACCGGTCACGTTCGTCAGAATTATGGGAATCAGAGATTTTGGATTTAAAACTTCTAAACCTATATATACTAGGATAGATCTTACACAATCGATAGAATATACATTAGATACGAGTTGAGAGCAGATATAGGAGATCCTAGGATTCTTAAAACCTAGTTTTGGATTCAAGCAAGTATTTGAGGATTTCAAGCCATAAATTGAAGATTTGCAATATAAGTGTTCTATATTCATTCAATTCAGTTTTTTTCTTTAGTTTTTATTTAGATTTTAATTTCCAGATTTGTTTTGAGATTGTTTTTATTATGTTTTCCATCAATATGATGTTTAGATTCAATTTCACTATGTTAGGCTAAATCTATAGTTAGGAAAGAGCAATGAAACGGTAAGCAACTTGATTTCATGCATGTTTTTAGCGGGCAGCCCTAATCCTAAGATCAATGAATGTTTGAGTAGGGATTCATAGGAATTTATGTTCTCTAATATGAATAATATTAACGAGCATGACGTTAATGAATCTTAACTTGGATTTTCAATAGTTTGTGAACTTGCTTCATGGTTTTAGTTGAGTTAATTTATTTTCACATATCGTAGAGTAGTTTTCGCCATGAATCATGCTTATAAGCAATCTCTCCGTACTTCATTAAAAGGGTAAAATTGAACTAGTTTTATACTTACACCGGGCAAAAGGTATTTTATTATTTTAATTGAACCTGTACACTAGAAGCATGACTTTGGGTGGTTGGGAGTGCCGTATCTTTCCTTAGGCATGGAAGTTAAGGAGTTTACCATGGATTTGTGATTTCCTAGCATTTCTCTCATCTTTAGAAGTATTATAATTTTATTCGCTGCTCTAATTAATTCTTAGTTAGTCGTTAATTCACTTAGTTAAATCACTCTAGAACTTAAAATTATAGTCATTATTAATTAGTAGTTTTGCCTAGTAAGTGAATTTCATTAGTTTAAAATTACTACCAATTATTCATTAGTTTTAATAGTTCTCGATAGTTTATAATTTTACTTTCATTTGCAAAATAGTTAACACAATCCTCAAAAGAAATCATCTTTTCCTTAATTTTTAATACTAATAAATTGGATGAAATTAATCAATACAAATTATATCTCTCCCTTGGGTTCAACCTAGGCTTACAAGAAAATATATTACTTGAACGATCACCTATACTTGGGTGTAGCAATTAGAGCACACAATTTTATTCGTGTCAAGTTTTGGTGCAGTTGCCGGGGAGAGGCGATTGCTTAATTTTTATTTAGTTTGTTAGTCTCTTTATTTTTCTTGTTTGCATACTATTACATGTTTCATGTCACAAAACTCTAACGAAGGAATCTTTCAACAAATACAAATTTTTAACGATTCCTCTAATTCATGTGTTAATCCGATAGTTACACCTCAACATTCAGATCTAATGGTTGATTTACTACCGCCCAATCTTAATGGCCTTAATGGGAGCAATGAGAATAATGGGGAGCATAATCTAGGACTAAATGATGACACTGAAAGTCAACATAATTTCAATCCTAGAGAAAGAGTAGATGACAATACACGTCCATTAAGGGACTTACTAGCCCCTGACAGGAACACGATCCCTTCATTTATAACTATCCCACCACATCATGGCACTTTTCACTTTAGAAATGGTATGATACAACTCTCACCTACTTTTCATGAGATGGAGAATGAAAGGGCATACGTGTATCTAAAAGACTTTGAATCTGTGTACGAAACATTTGCTGACCAAACGTGTCTGCAAGAAATTATTAGATTAAAACTCTCCCTGTTTTCATTACAAGATAAAGCGAATGCCCGGCTTCTAACTCTTAGACCTGACTCGATTAGTACCTGGGCTGTGATGCATGAGGAGTTTTTGAAAAAATTCTTTTCAAAGCATTTAATTGACGACCTCATGTGACAAATCAAGCTTTTTACTCAAAACGATAATAAAACTTTTGCTAAAGTTTGGGAACGGCTTAAAGATTTACTTTTATCTTGCCCACATCACGGTTTTGACAAATGGTGTCTTATAAGTTTCTTTTACGAAGGATTAACTCCGGAATCTAAAAAGTTAGTTCAAACAACGTGTCAAGGATCATTCATGCATAAAAGCTCGAATAAAGCTGAAACATATTTTGCTTGGCTTGCCAAAAATTCACCCCAATGGAAACCACGTGAAGTGACACGTGCGCCTCCTAGTGAGCCCCATAAGGATAAATAAAAGAGTATATTCTTACTTAGGGCTGAAGATGAACTATCGACTAAATATGATCAACTGGCTAAGCAAGTTGAGGCATTAGCAAAAGGAATAACAAAACAACCTAAGGTTACGTGTCAAGAAACGTATGTAGTAATTGCCATATAGTAGAACATTAGGTGTAAACATGCCCTAATACACCTGTCTATCAAGAAATACCGCTTGTTGACGTTAACACGATGAATAACTATAAGGGGTCCTACAAATGCATATGGTGGGTATAATTGGAAGAACCATCCTAATCTAAATAATTGGAAAACAGGGGCGGTCCAAGCACCAGATAACTTTAATCCACCGCCCCAACAAAATTAGTTTTTCTAACCAAATCAAAATCAATATCAAACACCTCATCAACAATTTAATCAGTAATATAATCCACCGTATCAACCCCCACAACAACAGAACTATCAAGGAATTAATCAAAATAACTCTAATGTTTATGTGCCTCCTCACAAGAAAGCACAAGAAGATCCTAGGGATACAATGATGTAACAAAATGGTTCAAGCTATGGGGAAATTACAGTCAACTATGAAACGAATAGGTAATCAATTTGAAAGTTGTCAAAAGGGAATGTTCCCAACTCAACCGCAAGCTAATCCTAGAGGTCAGCTACAAAATAGTGCTTTGAATCCAAATTCAGGTAATCATGAACAAGCTAAAGCTGTAACAACCTTAAGAAGCAGTGAAGTGGTAGGGGAAGATATCTCTCCCCCTGAAATAGAAAAAAATAATGAGGAGATTAATATTGGAGAAGATAATGAAGAAGAAGTGGTTGAAAGTGATAATGATAAGCAAATAAATGAAACCCACTAAGAAGAGAATGAAAAGCAAGATGGTAAGAGAGAAGAAGAGGAAACACTTAAATTCATTCCTCCATCCCCTTACCCATAAAGACTTAAAAAAAAACATCAAGATGCTAAAAACCAAGAATTCTTGGACCTCTTTAAACAAGTCAAAATTAATTTGCCTCTCTTGGATGCTATTAATCATGTGCCTGCTTATGCAAAATACTTAAAGGATCTATGTACTGTTAAACGTAAGTAGAGTGTGAAAAAGAAAGCTTACTTGGTTGATCAAGTAAGTTCGATTATTAAGAATAGTTTGCCACCTAAGTTTCAAGATCTTGGCACACCAACAATAACATGTATCATTGGAAATCACAAGATCGACAACGCGTTATTAGATTTAGGAGCTAGCGTTAACTGTTGGGTTTGTGCCCTCAGACCATTACTTTATGTATGAGACATTAGCATTATAATATATGGATATCAGCTTTACATTTCATTGTGTATGTTTCTTTCATGAGATGATTGTTTTGTCCTTAAGTATCATAGTAAGCAATTCGTGTGTGTATGAGATACACACAAGTGAGATACGAATTACTATTCTTTGATACTTAGAGTATGTCACAGTGGATGATGAGACTGGATACCTCATCAGGTCTACACTGTAGCATAATTAACTACCATTGGATGGAGTGATTAATCTCAATCACTAGAGTGTAGCTCTTAGTTGATATGCTAGTGCTTATAGTGCATTGAAGGACCTGAGCTTTCCTATTGACGCTTAAGGCTGTCAACAGTCAATAGGAACTCATAACTTGTATAAGGTATGTGTTCTCAATCTTGAGATGATTATGAACACAGACTATGGATATGGCTGCTTTGACTTACCAATCAGTGAGGTCTATAGAAGATCAACACCTGGGTATCTTGGGTATGTCATGTCCATAGGGTTGTGAACATATATTGTCAAGATAGAATCTACCCTCTGATACAGAGTAAGCATTCCCTTGAGAATGTCACCAAGTTGATTACTGAGTACTGCAGTCTTGTTGATAAGAGTTATCAACATGTTTGGTAATCATGAGTAGTGAATGGGACTCAAGGAATACAAGAAGTAATCATGATTCAGGTTGACAGTAACAGTTATCCGACTACCTGAATATGATTACGAATGCTGACGGTAGAGGGACATTAGTACACCATACAAGTCTAGTTATCGCTTCGGATATGTTCTTTTGCGTTGGAGTTCAGTTATCGTTTTATAGTGGAATAAACGTTAACTGACCAGTTAGTTAGTTTACTGATCAAAGAGTTTGGTCATGGTAATTAACAAACTGGTCTGAGCCAACAATAAAGAGCCTAGGAGGTCCCACTCTTAGCTCCGCTAGGATGCTTGGAAAGGCAAATGAGGATGATGTCTAGACAGGTTCGATCGATCGAAGTATGTTCGATCGATTGAAGTCATCAGGTTCGATCGATCGAGCATGGTTCGATCGATCGAAGGTTCGATCGATCGAAGTCACTTCGATCGATCGAAGTCTAGGTCAGTTCTGGAAATCTATAAATAGGGCAGCAGCGTTCTGGTAGTAAGTGATCGTCGTTTTTTTACGCAGAAGCTGCAGAAACTATCATAGTCTTTCCAAAACCTTCCTATCCTCTCTATTAGGGTTCCCACCAACCCTAGTCTTTCCGACAGGCATCCGCATGAGTCATAAGGGTGAAGATCATCTAGTGGAGGCTGCTGGAAGTTAAAGTTTCAGAATTGGGTTCAAGACACTAAGGTATAATTCTTGCAACCCCTTGTACGCATTTATGGAATTGACGAGTAGTAGATCCTGGAATACCAAAAGTTTTATAACTTAACCTATTTCCGCTGCGCGTTTAAACTCTAACTTTAAACCACTTTTTCCTTCAATTGGTATCAGAGCCACGCTCGTTTGGATCTATAAATGCGTTTTTGGAACCCTAGTTTTGATTTACATGTTGATTTTAGAACTGTTTTCGAAACTGCATCGTCACAGATCTGTTTCTGCAGTGTTATCGCAGCAGAATACAAAACTGTGATTGCATAGGATGCAAGGTGGGTTCGATCGATCGAACTTGTTTCGATCGATCGAACATTCTGTTCTCAATCGATCGAACAGTCTTCGATCGATCGAACCTTCTGGTATTCGATCGATCGAACGAAGTTTGATCGATCGAGATAGATACTTTGTCAGGTTCTCTGTTTCACAGTTTTAAAGTGTTTTGAAATTAAAAACTTTAATTTTAAAATATTCTATAAAATTTTCAAATCATTCTGTGAAACAGAATGTTCAAGCGATTGAACAGTGTTCAATCGATCGAAGGTTCGAGCGATCGAACGGTCTTCGATCGATCGAACTGTGACAGAGAAGTAAGATGCTGTTTTAAGTTCTAATTCAGTATGTAAAGTGTTTATATACTGTGTGAATCAATTAAGTGTTCCAATAGTTACATATATTTGTTATGTATGTGTGGATGTGTGTACGACTAACCCTTTTGCAGCAAAATTAGTCGCTATCTCCCATGGCACCAAGTCGTTTAAATATTTATATTTAAATTGTTTGAGATTGGTGCATGTTGTAATTTATTAATGGTTTGGTTTTAAGGCGTATGTAAAGGGCGCTGCGGCTTCAATCCTACGAAAAGGAAAGTCGCACCGGTTTCCCTAGCCTTTTATTTCATTTTTGCTATTTCTTTTTTCTAGATAAATTGTAAGCTTCAAAAGAAGCATAAGTCCAATGTAATAGAATTAGAAATTCCATGAAGATGGAGCAAGGAGCCGTTGTCCATCAAGATGGAGCCGGAGGCGACCAAACCAAGAAGGTGTTCTATGGAAATAGAGCCATGGGAGATAGAGGCATTGTTTGAATGCCTATATTTCATTTTAGTTTTTTGTTTTATGTGCTTGTTTTGTGATTGGCGTATAATACATTGTTGCATGCACTTAAAACAAGTTTTCTAAAATAAAATTCAAAAACCGTTTTCAACACATTAGTAAACATTGGATGTTTATGGGTAGTGTGTGGAAACATTTTTCAAAAGCAAAATCCTTAATTTACTAAATCTAGTGGGAGAGGGTCTTATCAAATAACACCCACGATCTTCCATTAACGGTTCATTGTAAGATGAGTAGTGTATTCTGTGTCACCTCGCCAGGGGTGATCATTCCATACGGAGGGTACACTGCTCATTGGTTACTAGATGTGAACTTCCTATGGATAGGATCAATCAGACGTGTTAGAGGGTGACCACCACACGGAGGCGCTACTTGAGACGGTTGTGATTGGATCCTAGTTAATGGTACACACTAGCTAAGCTATGGATAAGGGATCCCACACGGGGCATTATTCAGAAACTTAGAGATCAAATAGGTTCGGGAGTCATGGCTATTTTGCAAGAGTTGCATAGCGGATAAGTCATGATAAATCAAAAGATCGAACATTGACCACCACACGGAGGCTTTATTCTTTCGTTTCGATATTCCGGCGACTTTGTTTTTAAATAAGAGTTTTAAGGGTTCTTTTATTTCAAACTGTCAATTCTGATATCCATATTTATTTTGTTTGTTTTGATTTTCAGTAATCATAATGTCTGGATCTGCATTTAGTCCACTTGCCACCATACTCACTCAAAACAAGTTAACTGGAAATAACTACACTGAATGGAAACGTAACCTTGACATCGTTTTAACTGCGGAGGATCACATATATGTCCTCACCACCCCAAGCCCTGAAGAACCCGCGGCAAATGCTTCGGCAGCTGCCAGACGCGAGTTCGACAAATGGAAGAAGTCGAATGGAATGGCCCGTTGTTACATTCTGGCCTCAATGGCTGGTGTGTTACAACACCAATTCCAATCGAACGATTCTGCCAGTGACATTATCACATCCCTGAAAAAGATGTTTGGGGAGCATGGCAGGCCTGCCAGACAGGTAGCCATGCAGAAGATAATGAGTGCAAAGATGTTAGAAGGTACTCCAGTCAAAGAACATGTTTTAAAAATGATTGGTTATTTAAACGAACTGGAGACCTTGGGAGCCAACATCGATGCACAGACCCAAGTTGATATGATCCTCAACTCGCTGTCGCCATCATTCGCTCAATTCAAACTTAACTATAATATGAATCAAATGGATTTTTCAATGAGCGAATTAATGAGTTCTTTACTGGCAGCAGAAGGGGTGATCAAACCTGGGGGAAGCGTTTTAAACGTTGAGAAAAGCGCTTCTTCTTCCCGATCTACACCCAAAGGTAAGAAAGGAAAGAAGAAGGCTGGCACTGGTGGTTCAAGTGTTGGACCGGTCCCTAAGATTGCAAAATCTAAGGGAAAAGGTAAGGGCAAAGGGAAGGTGGGTGGCCAAGGCAAAGGAAAGTGTTTCCAATGCGGTGAGAAGGGCCACTGGAAGAGGAACTGTCCAGAATTCTTAGCTACAAGAGTTCAAGGTATGATTGAATCACATGTGATTGAAGTAAGTTTTATTACGGATACTTCAAACACTTGGTGCATTGATTCTGGTGCGACTAACCATATCTGTAATTCATTGCAGGGGTTCAGATCAACCAGGAGGTGCAGTGATGGGGAAATCGTACTTACTCTAGGTTCTAGCGCAACCGTTTCTGCGGTTGCTATAGGAGTCGTAGTTTTAGAATTTCTAGACAATAAAATTTTGATTTTATCAGATGTACTTTACGTCCCTTCAATGAGACGTAATTTAATTTCAGTTTCTAATTTATCGAATAATGGTTATTCTTTTCATTTTGGAACTGAAGTTGTGATTAAAAGAAACAGTTCTTTTATATGTTCTGGTGTTAAATTAAATGGTTTGTATGTGATTACTCCCAATATTTCAAAAGATTCTTGTTTGGAACTTAATAACTCAGTGGTAACTTTACCATCTAAAAGAAAGGAACCTTCCACTAATCCAACAAGGCTTTGGCATATGAGGCTTGGCCATATCAATCTGAATAGGATTGGCAGACTAGTCAAAGAAGGGGTCTTAGGCGATTTGGTTCTCGGACCAATGGAAGTCTGCGAGTCTTGTTTGGAGGGTAAGATGACCAAAAGGCCCTTTCCTGCAAAGGGCAATAGGACCAATGCATTGTTGGAATTAGTTCATACTGATGTGTGTGGACCAATATATATTAGAGCAAGGGGTGGTTATGAGTATTTCATAACATTTACCGATGACCACTCTAGGTATGGATATGTGTACCTAATGCAGCACAAGTCTGAAGCCTTTGAAAAGTTCAAAGAGTTTAGGGCTGAAGTGGAGAAGCAATCGGGCACACATATCAAGGCCATTCGATCTGATCGAGGTGGCGAGTACTTCTCTAATGAGTTTATTGATCACCTCGTACAGAATGGGATTTTGTCACAGTTGACTGCACCTGGTACGCCTCAGCAGAACGGTGTAGCAGAGAGAAGGAATCGGACTCTTTTAGACATGACTAGGTCGATGATGAGTTATTCAGAGTTGCCATTATTCCTTTGGGGTTATGCTTTGGAAACCGCTGCATACATACTAAATCTAGTACTAAGCAAATCTGTTCCCAGGACACCACGAGAGATGTGGATTGGGCGCAAGCCTTCTTTGCAACATCTCCGGTTATGGGGGTGTCCGGCACATGTGCTCAAAGGAAAGATGAGCAAGTTGGATTCTAGATCGGAAGTATGTTACTTTGTAGGGTATCCAAAGGGTACTTATGGATGGTATTTTTATGATCCAAGAGAACAGAAAGTGTTTGTTAGTACAAATGCTGTTTTCTTGGAGGATGATTATATCATGAACCATAAACCTAAGGGAAGGATAGATCTTAGAGAGATAGAAGGAGAGCCCTCAGTTCAACCCGTAGTTGATAACGATGAAAATCAAGAAAATACCACTTCTTCACCCATTTCCGCACCGGTACCTCGTCGTAGTGGGAGGATTATCAGCCATCCTGATAGATACATGTTCTTAGGAGAAGTTTTTGAAGCTGTCTCCATAGAATCTGAATCTGATCCTACCACTTACGAAGAGGCAATGGCTGATATTGATTCAGCTCATTGGATTAAAGCTATGAAGGCTGAATTGGAATCTATGGATTCCAATTAGGTCTGGGATCTTGTAGAACTTCCAGCCAATATTAAACCCATTGGCTGCAAGTGGGTCTATAAGAGGAAAAGAGGATCTGATGGAAAGGTTGAGACCTTTAAGGCAAGGCTTGTGGCGAAAGGCTATACTCAGAGGGAGGGCATTGACTATGAGGAAACCTTCTCGCTGGTAGCCATGCTCAAGTCCATCAGAATACTCTTATCTATTGCTGCATGCCTAGATTTTGAAATCTGGCAGATGGACGTCAAGACTGCATTCTTGAATGGCAATCTTGAGGAGGACATCTATATGCAACAACCAGAAGGGTTCATAGCTGGTCGGAAAGGTAACTTGGTATGCAAGTTGCAAAAGTCCATTTATGGGCTTAAGCAGGCATCCAGAAGTTGGAACATCCGATTTGACCAAGCGGTCAAGTCGTTTGGTTTCATACAGAATCTGGATGAGCCTTGTGTATACAAGAAATGTGGAGGGAAAGTAGTGGCTTTTCTTGTGCTTTACGTTGACGACATTCTACTCATTGGGAATGATGTAGCGGCGCTGTCAACGGTCAAGGTTTGGCTAGCTAGTACTTTCGATATGAAAGATCTAGGAGAGGCGAGCTATATTCTTGGGATAAAGCTCTTTCGGGATCGCAAGCGAAAGATAATGGGATTATCTCAAGCTGGTTATATCGAGAAAGTGCTAACTAGGTTTTCAATGGATAATTCGAAGAAAGGTTTGTTACCTTTCAGGCATGGTTTATCGTTCTCCAAGGACCAGTGTCCAAAGACACAAGAGGAGAAGAATCGCATGGCAGGAATTCCCTATGCCTCGGCAGTGGGAAGTCTCATGTATGCGATATTATGCACTAGACCAGATATCTGCTTTGCCGTTGGCATGGTTAGCAGGTATCAATCGAATCCTGGTCCAGAGCACTGGACAGCCGTTAAGCACATTCTTAAGTACTTGAGAAGAACTAAAGATTACATGCTTATGTACGGCGGTAGTGAGTTAATTCCAGTAGGATACACTGACTCGGACTTTATGTCAGATAAAGATTCGAGAAAGTCGACATCCGGACATCTCTTTACCTTGGGAGGTGGTGCTGTTAGTTGGAGGAGCATTAAGCAGAAATGCATTGCAGACTCAACTACAGAAGCTGAGTATGTGGCTGCTTGTGAAGCCGCAAAGGAAGCTGTTTGGCTCAAGAAGTTCCTCATGGAACTCGAGGTGGTACCAGCGTCGCTGTCGCCTATTACACTTTATTGTGATAATAGTGGGGCAGTGGCTCAGTCCAAGGAGCCAAGGAACCACGGAAAGGGAAAGCACGTAGAGCGGAAATATCATCTTATCCGAGATATTGTTCAACGTGGAGATGTGACTGTCACCAAGATTGCCACCGCTGACAATCTTGCTGATCCGTTTACAAAGGCCTTACCACAGAAGGTCTTTGATCATCATCTAGATAGTCTAGGTCTTAGATGTAGTTCTGAATGGTTGTGAGTGCAAGTGGGAGTTTGTTGGGTTTGTGCCCTCAAACCATTACTTTATGTATGAGACATTAGCATTATAATATATGGATATCAGCTTTACATTTCATTGTGTATGTTTCTTTCATGAGATGATTGTTTTGTCCTTAAGTATCATAGTAAGCAATTCGTGTGTGTATGAGATACACACAAGTGAGATACGAATTACTATTCTTTGATACTTAGAGTATGTCACAGTGGATGATGAGACTGGATACCTCATCAGGTCTACACTGTAGCATAATTAACTACCATTGGATGGAGTGATTAATCTCAATCACTAGAGTGTAGCTCTTAGTTGATATGCTAGTGCTTATAGTGCATTGACGGACCTGAGCTTTCCTATTGACGCTTAAGGCTGTCAACAGTCAATAGGAACTCATAACTTGTATAAGGTATGTGTTCTCAATCTTGAGATGATTATGAACACAGACTATGGATATGGCTGCTTTGACTTACCAATCAGTGAGGTCTATAGAAGATCAACACCTGGGTATCTTGGGTATGTCATGTCCATAGGGTTGTGAACATATATTGTCAAGATAGAATCTACCCTCTGATACAGAGTAAGCATTCCCTTGAGAATGTCACCAAGTTGATTACTGAGTACTGCAGTCTTGTTGATAAGAGTTATCAACATGTTTGGTAATCATGAGTAGTGAATGGGACTCAAGGAATACAAGAAGTAATCATGATTCAGGTTGACAGTAACAGTTATCCGACTACCTGAATATGATTACGAATGCTGACGGTAGAGGGACATTAGTACACCATACAAGTCTAGTTATCGCTTCGGATATGTTCTTTTGCGTTGGAGTTCAGTTATCGTTTTATAGTGGAATAAACGTTAACTGACCAGTTAGTTAGTTTACTGATCAAAGAGTTTGGTCATGGTAATTAACAAACTGGTCTGAGCCAACAATAAAGAGCCTAGGAGGTCCCACTCTTAGCTCCGCTAGGATGCTTGGAAAGGCAAATGAGGATGATGTCTAGACAGGTTCGATCGATCGAAGTATGTTCGATCGATTGAAGTCATCAGGTTCGATCAATCAAGCATGGTTCGATCGATCGAAGGTTCGATCGATCGAAGTCACTTCGATCGATCGAAGTCTAGGTCAGTTCTGGAAATCTATAAATAGGGCAGCTGCGTTCTGGTAGTAAGTGATCGTCGTTTTTTTACGCAGAAGCTGCAGAAACTATCATAGTCTTTCCAAAACCTTCCTATCCTCTCTATTAGGGTTCCCACCAACCCTAGTCTTTCCGGCAGGCATCCGCAGGAGTCATAAGGGTGAAGATCATCTAGTGGAGGCTGCTGGAAGTTAAAGTTTCAGAATTGGGTTCAAGACACTAAGGTATAATTCTTGCAACCCCTTGTACGCATTTATGGAATTGACGAGTAGTAGATCCTGGAATACCAAAAGTTTTATAACTAAACCTATTTCCGCTGCGCGTTTAAACTCTAACTTTAAACCACTTTTTCCTTCATTAACCTGTTGCCATATTCTGTCTACCAACAGTTAGGATTGGGGGATCTCAAACCAACTAGGATCACATGCCAATTAGCAGATAGATCTATTAAGATGCCTAGAGGAATTTTAGAAGTTGTACTTGTTCGTGTGGAGAATTTCATCTTCCCCGTATATTTTGTCGTCCTAGACACAGAACCTATACCTAACTTGATTGCACAAATTCCTGTGTTTTTTGGTAGACCATTTTTAGTAACGATAGGCTCCACCATCCATATAAGAAGTGGTATAATGACCTTGGTCTTTACTGATATGACGCTAAATGTTAAAATCTTTTCTAATCCCCATCATAAGTTGAAAGAAGAAGAAATGGAAGAAGTAAATTACTTAGACTCGTGTATACAAGAGAGGGTCCAACTCATTAGGGAAGAAGAAGGGAGTAATACAAGTGATGTTGCCTTTTTAAATAAGTACCTTAACGACCAAGATGAAGAAGTAATTAGGGAAGCTATGTGGGCGACACGTGGTGAACCCCTACCACCTAAGACTACATTAGCCGTGCCATCTAGCCTACAAATCCCTCAGCTAGAGTTAAAGGAGCTCCCTAAGGAGCTCAAGTATGCTTTTCTAGAGGAAAATAGTACTTTTCCTATTATAATCTCATCTTCATTGGAAAGAGAACAAGAAGTTAAACTGGCAACCTTACTTAAATAACATAAAAATGCTTTAGGGTGGACCATAGCTGACTTGAAAGGTATTAGTCCTGATATATGCACACATAAAATAAATTTAGAAGATAATACCAAACCATCTCGTGAGATACAAAGACATTTAAACCCTAATATGCAAGAGGTCCTAAAGAAAGAAGTCCTTAAGCTCTTAGATGTAGGAATAATATATTCCATATCTGATAGTCGTTGGATGAGTCCTACACAAGTTATACCTAAGAAATCAGGGATTACTGTAGTGCCCAGTGTTGAAGGTGAATTAATTTCTACACGTGTCACCACTGGGTGGAAAATGTGTATAGACTATAGGAAGCTCAATGCTATTACTAGAAAAGACCATTTTTCTACCTTTCATGGATCAGATGTTAGAACGTGTAGCTGGACATAAATATTACTATTTTCTAGATGGGTATAGTGGTTAAAATCAAATTGAGATTAGCACTTCAAGACCAAGAGAAGACTACCTTCACGTGTCCTTTCGAAACTTTTGCTTATCGCAGAATGCCGTTTGGTCTTTGCAATGCACCTGAGACCTTTCAAAGGTGTATGTTGAGTATTTTTGGTGATATGGTTGAAAAATACTTAGAGGTCTTTATGGATGATTTCTCTATTTTTGGCAAATCATACGATGAATGCCTAGGTAATTTGGAAAAAAGTATTAACTAGATGCGAAGATAGAAATTTGATCTTGAACTGGGAGAAATGCGATTTCATGGTGATGAAAGGTATTGTGTTAGGACACATCATATTTGAGGATGGAATCCAAGTAGATCATGCTAAGATTGATTTAATCTCAAATTTACCTACTCCTCAATCCGTTCGTGACATATGTTTGTTCCTAGGGCACGCAGGGTTTTATGGACGCTTTATTCAAATTTTAGTGCAATTTCGCGCCCTTTGTGTAACCTTTTAGCCAAGGATACACCATTTGAATGGACACTTGAAGACACCCCAATTTTGACCGACCGTCGAATTTAGGGGAGCGTCACCTCCACGTCCGATGATGATAAGGACCGAAAAGATTCGAAGTATTCCAAGCTCTTCAGAAAATTCTCCAAACGCGATAAAATTTCACAGAAAGAAGAAAATACCAGGTATTTAGGAGAAATCAAGTATAAAACACAATTTTCGGAAAAAATTCTCAAAAATAAATTGCTTTGAAAAAAAGAAAGACCTAAAAAGGGAAGCTCAACAAAAAAACGGCACACGGCAAATTTTCGCGGCATTCAGTGAATGCCGAGTGGCACTCACTGAGTGCCGGCCCGGCACTTACTGAGTGCCGCCAACATTTTCTAACTGCCGTTCACTTTTAAAGTCCGTATTTTGCAGTGTAATACGTATGTGTATGCGGATAAGAACAAAAAACTGATAAAGTAAGACTGACAAAAGCGCGGCAACCCATTAATTGTCGCGGCATTTGGTGAGAGCCGTGCGGCAATCACGCAGTGCCGGAGCGGCAGTTATGGAGTGCCGCAGCGGTAGTCACGGATTGCCGCACAGCTTTTTGGACTGCCGCCCTGGGCAGCAGTCTGCCTAATTTCAAAAAGTACACATTGTACCACCAAATGAGAGTTTTACACCTGTTTTTTGCTCCGAAATTCACTGAAAATACTTGGTAATTTTGCCTATAAAAGAGAAGGGATCTTCCTTGGAAGAGGGGGGGAAGAGATAAAAAAAACACTATCATTACACCAACATTTTTGGAGAGAAAAATAGAGAGTTTGGAGAGTTTGAAGAGGAGTTTGGAAGATCTTCAAAGGAGGGAACTTTGAGGATAGTTTGGAGGTGACCCTCTAATCTTAGTTGTGTTTCCTTTCTTTTGAGTTTCTAATTTCCAAGTCATTTAGTTTTCTTGATTAAGTTTTAGAGCTTGTAAAGTAAACTTGGAAGCCTTTGTTTCTAATTATTTGATCCTTCTTCCATTTCTTTGTTTATGTTTTTTTTCTTTTGAGATTCTTGGAGATCTTCAATATCTCTCTTGAAATCTCTTGAGTATGATCCTTTGAATCCCATGTAAGCTCATGCTTCACATGAGAGTCAAAATTTGATCATCACTTCATTTTATAAGTAAATAAATGGATCCAAGTCCATACTCATGACTTGGGTCCTCTAAAGTTTGATGTTTCATGGAATCTTCTCTATATTCTTTTGAGACTCATGAGTATTAGTCATGTCTTCATCTCCAATGACCATCAAATGGTAGGAGAAAGTGGTTTGGAGCCTTTGCCCATTTCCATGGTTTAGATTCATCATATTGAGATTCTATGAAGCCTATTCATAATTCATTTGAAATCTACAAATATGAAAGTCCTTAACCTCCAATGACCATCAAATGGTGGGAAAAGTGGTTTAGTTTAAGTCCAACTTCATGATTCAATAGTTGGGGTTAACAAATAAAAGTTGAACTAGCAAAATTAAAACAGTGGATTCACAAACTGTTTTCAATCAAAGATTTTTAGTTCGAGATCTAACCGTTGAAATCAAGTGAAACCAACGGGAAAGTGTCAATAACACATCGTTTTACCACTGTAATTTTTGTTTTAAGGCGGTTTTATGTTAGAAGGGTTTGATCATGGGTTTTGTGAGACAACCACAATCTGTCCAGAATTTCAGAATAGCTTCAGAACAGCAAACCGATTTTAAAATTGATAGATCAGAGCTCTAACCAAGTTTTCATGACCTCTAATAATTTTTTATAAGAACCTTAATGTGTCACGAAGGTTCCCTAAAAAGAATGAAGCAATTCGGATTTGTTTGCTATTTTTAAAAAATCATACAAGATCTCTGGACAGAGAGTTGCAAAATGCTGAGTGATGCCTAGTGTTTTCCACATTCCCGGAGATCTAACCGTTCAAACCTTGATTTTGTTTCTGGGTTAGACACTAGACGCACAGAGGCATAACATATCCAAAAATCATTAAGATCCAACCGTTGGAAGTATTTTATTTCCTTTTTTTAAGATCTAGTCTGCTCTCTGCAATTCATAAAAACTGCTACTGTTTTTGTCTAATCTTATTCATTTCAACTCAAATGATCTCCTAATGCCTTAGGACCCAAATCATACTTTGAATAATGATAACTTAACTTAAATCCAGAAGTTAAGTGACCCAAATTGGTGAATAAATCCATGTTTCATCCTTGTTTGCATTCACTCATTCATGTACATCTAATACCCATGATTAGAACTAGGTATTGAATAAAGTTGAATTTCATGCTTGCTAGATCTAAGATAGAGAATTAGGATTGATTGTTTGATACCATATTATTATATGAAACATGTGGACTAATCTTTGTTTTGTAGCGCATTTGAGGTACAATTTCTCATCTCCCTTTTAGTTTATTTCATTCCTTGATTTTATTGATTTTTAACCTCACGCACGACACCTTAGAATTAGGAGCTTGCCTTATATGTATATATGATTAGAGACTTTTTCTTAGGATTTTCTTTTGTTTGTATACATCGCACGTTTAAATACCGCTGCTGGATCCCGGGTAAGTTCTCTTGTTCCTTATTGCATATCATATTGCTTGCTACTTGAAATATGTGATTTATGAATGATATTTTGCCATTAGCAATTTTACACCCTTTGGACATGTTTTTGTGATGTATATGTATATATGTATTAGTTGAGGGCATGCTTAGATTAATAAATTTGATTAAAAGGATGTTGAGTAGAGGCCTATCACAAGATAGGATGAGAGAGGGTGTTTTAGTCTGGCGGGCTCCTTCTTCTCTCATTCCATAATCCCCGGACCTAGCTTAATCTTTGGTTTCGCAAACGATCAGTTTCCTTTCAAAATGGTTTCTTAATTTTTCCTTTTAAAAATTAAGTGGCGACTCATTTGTTTTGAATTTGAATTTTAAAAGAACTTTAAAAGAAAAGCTGTGGGTAAGAAAAATGCGATATCCACAACACTTGAATGTCAGTCATCTTTTGATAAAATAAAACAACACTTTACTACTGCACCGATAATTCAATCCCCAGATTGGAGCTTACCTTTTGATTAATGTGCGATGCGAGCGATTATGCTATAGGGGCTGTTTTAGGACAAAGGAAAGATAAGAAACCATCTGTAATTTATTATGCAAGTAAAACATTAGATGGAGCTCAAATAAATTATTCTACTACAGAAAAAGAATTACTCGCAGTGGTTTTTGCATTAGATAAATTTAGATTGTACTTAATAGGGTCACCTATAGTTTGTTTTACGGACCATGCAGTCTTAAAGTACTTGTTATCTAAAAAAGATACCAAACCACGCCTTATAAGATGGATTCTACTCTTGCAAGAATTTGATATAACTATTAAAGATAAAAAAAAAGGGGGCTGAAAATGTTGTAGCCGATCATCTGTCTAGGTTGACATTTGAGGATAAGTGTGTGCAAGATTCCTTACCAATTAAAGAATCATTTCCCGATGAACAACTGCTGTCAGCTACTACATTGCTGTGGTATGCTGACATTGCTAATTATCTAGGAACTGGGAAACCCCTAAGTCACTGGTCCTCCCCTAATAAGAAATGGTTTTTGGCAATAGCAAGGCATTTTTATTATGATGAACCTTATTTATTTAAATACTGTGTCGATCAGGTAATACAAAAATGCGTGCTGATGATGCTAAAAATTGGTAAGAGTAAAGTAGAGCAATTTAAGGAGAGAGAGAGAGTAAAAGACTATTTTTTGTATGTGGTTCGGCCCTGTTAATGAAGGTACCTACGTCCACGGGTGTATCTAAGCACGTTCACTAGCAGATCACCGGCGGGCTTGGTGAGCCAACAAAGAGGGGCAGCACTACCAGTAATACCGGCCGGGTGTATGCGTATAATGGTGAATTATAGAGGTGCTGTGTTGGCTGAGAGGTTCGCGGCCCCTTCAATGGGGGGTGAGAGGTCTCTTTTATAGATGTAAGAGACCTACTCATACATGGATAAGGAAACATAATCCTATTGATATAGATTGGCATTAATTATGGGGATTTTCTAATTGGATTAGGAAATAGTGCGCACTTTCCATTAGTCTTCTAGCTTGAGTAGAAAACTGCCCGTAATACTCGGGATCATGCCTGTGGGCCCGGATAAGCTATTCCCACGGCGGGATGTGCGTGTGCGGTTTTCCCGACCTGCTGGCCGGGTCGTGAATGAACTGCTCGGGATGATGAGTAGACTGAACTGCTCAGGATGATGCTTCTGAGGAGTTGTGCATGATTGAACTGGCTGCTGATTTGAACCGCTCGGTCATAGGATAGAGCCAATTTTAGGAGTATCAGCTGCCCCCCAATTTCCATGATTGGCCAGATTCTATATCGGGGCAAGTTTGGAAATCAGTTTGATGTTACTTGCCGCTGTCTGAGTGCTTGTAGAAGTTGCCTTGGGGCTTCTGAGCCTGCTGAGTCCTCAGGAACTGGCCGAGAGTTGGGACCCAACCTAGCTCGGGACTTTTAGGTGCTCGAGAACTGACCAGGAGTTGAGACCCGGCCTAATTTGGAGTCTCTGAGTGCTCGGGAAGTGACCGAGAGTTGAGACTTGGCCTTCCTCAGAGTCTTTTTTGCTTGAGTTAGCTCCCAGGATGGTTATCTTCTGCCCGTAAACCTCCGTCAAGGCTGTGGGTAGAAGGATTTTACCATGTTGGACAAGTCGACCTAAAGCGTATTGCTCTAGGGTCCTTTTTTTATGTTAACTCCCCAGGATGGTTGTCTTCCACCCGGCCAGCCTTCGTCAAGACTGTTGGGAGAAGAGCTTGACCATGTTGGTGGAGCTGACCTAAATCACGTTGCTTTAGGGTCCTTTTGCTCCTCTATCGTCGGCCAACCTAAGAGATGTTAGTCACCTCTATCGTCGGTCTAGACCTAAGTGGAGTTAATGCCTCTGAGTACTGTAGGTGCTCGGGTTGTCCAAGATTTTGACTTGGTTATCCGCGAGGCCTGTAGATACCCGGTGTGATTACCTGTTTAGTTCACTGCGCCGTCTTGCCCCCCAAGCTCTCGCTAAGATGAGGGTCTTACAGAGGCTATGATCTGTAGGTAACCGACCTGGAACATGGTGGTTGTAGGGTCTTTTGAAGCTTGCCATCATCAGTCACCTAGGGGGTGTGCCCCCATCGTCGGTCAGACCTAAGCAAAGCCGGTGCCTCGGGCGTGACCCCGAGGTCTTTAGTGCCTGGGTTCGGAGCCAGAGGTCTTTTGAGTGCCTGGGTTCAGAGCCCGAGGTCTTTTAGTGCCTGAGTTTGGAGCTCGAGGTCTTCTTCGTGCCTCGAGGTTAGGCTCGAGGTCTTTGTATGCCTTGGGGTTAGGCCTGAGGTCTTTGTATGAGTTCTTTGACAATCGGTGGAGCCTCATGTGGTGATCAAGCAAGTACCACTGTAGTCGGGCTCTTCTAGACCGATGGAGATAGGAAGTCGGATCAGGATCGTCGGGCTTCTGACTTCTCTGTGCTGGAGGCAAAGTCGGAACTGTTTGATCCTGACTGATATGAAATGGAGGTCGGGTCGGGGCTGCCGGACTCTGCTTGCTGTGAGCTGGAGGTCGGGTTGGGGCTGCCAGACCTGGACTGATGTGAACTGGAAGAACTGTCGGAACTCCCGGGCTAATCTCGCTTTCGCTTATTTTGGGAAGACTCGTTGCTTTCTTGCCCGGGGTCTTTGTTCTTTAGAAATTCTTCAGTGTCAATGTATTTTCCAACCCTCTCTGCGAGTTTAACCAAGGTTACCGGTCGATTTCGGTGGAACGACGCGGCGCACTTGGTGTGTTGAACTCCCAAGCAGAAGGCTATGATGGCAATTGTCTCGTCCAAATTATAGATTTGAAGCTTCTGTTGGTTGAACCGGTCGGTGAACTCCTTGAGGGACTCATTGTTCCGTTGTCTGACCGTCAGTAGCTGCATGTCTGGCTTTGGCAGCTCATGTATACCGGCGAACTGGTTGATGAACTGCTTGCTGAGTTGTTTGAAACTGCAGACCGATCGGGGCTCCAAGGAGTAAAACCACTGCATGGCCGGGCCTTTCAAAGTGCTGGGGAAGGCTAGGCAGTGTTGTTCATCAGAGTTGGTGGCTAAGGCCATCTGAGCCTTATAGGTCCGGACGTGGTCGACCGGGCTTCCCGAGCCGTTATATAAATCTAGCCGAGGCTGCTTAAATTTGCGTGGGATGGAGAACCTCGCGATCTGACTGGAGAATGGTGACTCTGTCTTGGTATTGGCTTGATTCGGAACACAGTTTTGACCAAGCTTTTTGGCCACTCCGTCGATCTACTTCTGCAAGTCCTTGATTTGGGCTTCCACTCCTACCTGACTGGTATATGAGGAACTAGTCGGGTTGGTGGAAGATGCTTCTTCATGGTGGGGTGCTGTCCTCTGGGATCGGGCTCAGCTATGACTCCAGGTAACAGTATCCCCAGGGACGACTCGGCTCTTGACCGAGTGACCTGGACTGATTCTCGGGCCATATGCTCCTGCCTTTCCTCTCGGGCAGCACGTCCACTGTTGATGTCCCTGGCATCCTCAACACGGGACGGGTTGGCTCGGGCACGTTGTCTGGTCCAGATTGGTTGCCGACCGTACGCAACGTTCGCGGGTCATTTCCCGTCCCCCGGAGGATGGCTTTGCTGGGCCAGCAGGGCTTCGATCTGTCGCTGGATTTGACGCTGGCCCTCCAAGAGTTGGGTGAGGGTCGCGGTGATCTGCTCAAATGTCATGGCTGCCGCAGCCGGTGCCGGGGCCGAAGGAACATCCCGGTCAGACCGCTGATCAGCCTTTTTACCCTTCTTCGGTGGCATGACGATCAGTCAAGAGATTTGTTGATGAGAAGACTTATCGTTTCCCACAGACGGCGCCAAACTGATGATGCTAAAAATTGGTAAGAGTAAAGTAGAGCAATTTAAGGAGAGAGAGAGAGAGAGAGAGTAAAAGACTATTTTTTGTATGTGGTTCGGCCCTGTTAATGAAGGTACCTACGTCCACGGGTGTGTCTAAACACGTTCACTAGCAGATCACCGGCGGGCCTGGTGAGCCAACAAAGAGGGGCGGCACTACCAGTAATACCGACCGGGTGTATGCGTATAATGGTGAATTATAGAGGTGCTGTGTTGACTGAGAGGTTTGCGGCCCCTTCAATGGGGGGTGAGAGGTCTCTTTTATAGATGTAAGAGACCTACTCATACATGGATAAGGAAACATAATCCTATTGATATAGATTGGCATTAATTATGGGGATTTCCTAATTGGATTAGGAAATAGTGCGCACTTTCCATTAGTCTTCTAGCTTGAGTAGGAAACTGCCTGTAATGCTCGGGATCATGCCTGTAGGCCCGGATAAGCTGTTCCTGCGGCGGGATGTGCGTGTGCGGTTTTCCCGACCTGCTGGCCGGGTCGTGAATGAACCGCTCGGGATGATGAGTAGACTGAACTACTCGGGCTGATGCTTCTGAGGAGTTGTGCATGATTGGACTGGCTGCTGATCTGAACCGCTCGGTCATAGGATAGAGCCAATTTTGGGCGTATCACGTGCTAAATGAAGAAATCCAACAAGTGCTACAATTCAGTCACTCCGCTCACTGAGGAGGACATTTTTTAGCTAAGAAAACCACCATAAAAGTTTTACAAAGTGGTCTTTACTGGCCTTCTTTATTTAAAGATTCATACCTATTTTGTAAGACATGTGCATGGTGTCAAATGCTTGGAAGTTTATCAAGGCAAAACCAAGAACATTTAACGCCAATTATTACTACAGAAAATTTTAACTGTTGGGGAATTGACTTCATGGGTCCTTTTCCCCCATCCTTCCAATTCGAGTATATTTTACTAGTTGTAGAATATGTTTCTAAATGGGTGGAGGTGATACCCACTCGACGGAATGATCACAACACCATCATTGCATTTATTAAAGAAAATATTCTATCAAGGTTTGGTACCCCAAAAGCTATAATTAGTGATCAAGGATCCAATTTCTATAACAAACAATTCGATATTTTAATGAAAAAATATGGTGTCACCCATAAAGTGTCTACTGCATTTCATCCGCAAACGAATGGGCAAGCAGAGCTTGCTAATAGGGGGATAAAACACATTCTAGAAAAAAACTATAAATGCTAACCGAAAAGATTGGTCTTCACATCTTTCCAATGCTATTTGGGCATATAGGACAGCCTTTAAAACCAATTTAGGGATGCCTCTTTATAGGTTAGTATATGGGAAAGCATGTCACTTACCTGTTGAGTTAGAACATAAAGCATATTGGGCAGTTAGATCCCTAAATTATGATATCCAAGAAGGTGGCATGTTGAGAAAATTACAACTGAGTGAGCTAGAAGAAATAAGAAATGATGCATATGAAAATGCAAAAATAAACCAAGCATGGACTAAGGTGTATCACAATAAAAATCTTCTACGAAATTGTTTCACACCCGGGCAAAAAGTTTTATTGTATGATTCACGATTACATCTTTTCCCTGGAAAATTGAAATCGAGATGGAATGGCCCTTACATAGTTAAAAACATATTTCCATATGGCACTGTTGAAATTGAGAATACAACAACTAATGAAGTGTTTAAAGTAAATGGACATCGACTGAAACCATTCTTAGAAGGATTCGAACCAGAGTTGGAGTCAATCCAGTTGGAGGACCCCAGCTATGGTCAAGCGTAGAAGCATCAATAACATCACATCAATTGTATATTAGTAGAGTAGTTACAATAGTTTCTTTTGTTTATTTACTTTACACATAGTTTTACTATCTCCGAGATTTCTAGTTGATTGCGGTATAACACTGCAGGTTTTAGTATATGTTCCATTTTCCACCTGTTGTTGTACCCCATCCGCTTATTCACGGAGGTATTATCTTTAGACCGAGGACTCCATCCCCTACTAAAGAGAGGCAACCTATTATGGAGCCACTTACTCCTCCTACTTTTCCAACTTCGGAGAGCATCCACTCTACTGGTAGTGATGACGCCTTTTTGACGATCTTGGGCCACTGTTAGATGACTTTGTTCTTTGTTGGGAGAGAGAGCCTTCGTTATTGATACCGGGTGTATTGGATGAGTTGATCCAGTAGGAGATCTCAGAGCATGGCCCTGACCTAGAGCCTACTATCTGTGCACGTGATGTGATCTCTCTGATACGGTTTGTTTCTGCTCCACTCTACCCACCGGATAGCAGTCCGGTGATACAGTATTTCTGGGAGCATGACTTCGACTCTTCATCTTCCTATGCTATTTCAGATGTAACAACCTGCATTTTCATTCAATTATAATTTTGCATTTCCATATTTAATCTGTATTCCTGGTTTATTGTAATTGCTACCCTCATGTTTTAAAATCTTATTACTTGTTCCATGTCAAAATTCTTATTGGGGTCAAACTGTAATTTTATAAATTTAGAAATACCTGTGTTAGATTTCAAATGCTGTATTTTCAAACGGTGGAAATATTTACTTTTGACCCAATTAGAATTTTTTTATAAAACCAAAAAATTATTTCCTACGTTAAAGTGAATTTTCTGTATTTTTGTGGTGATCACTGCGACGCGAAAGTACCGATTTATGTTCAAAACTGTCTGCGCTGCAATGAACTCCCACTATATGGGATTCTCCACCAATTAATGTGTGACATTTGCTTTTCCATTTAAGGCAACTAATCATTGTCTATGTCTTGTTTGGGTATTGCTTTTTTGTGTGTGTAATCTTATGCCTATAAGCTATTTTGCCAAATACCCAAAGAGATTCCTAGTCAAATGGTTATGTCTTGTTTGGGAGTGTTATTGTTGTGTGTGTTAAATTGTGCCTTTAAGCTAGAATTCCCAAACAGTGTCAAGTTGCCCCCTAGTACTCTATATGACCCTTCAAACAATTTGGGAGGTATCTGTAGTTTAGAATCTGAGTATATGTATATACGTATGTATTTGTACTGTGTATATTAGGAGTATTTAGAATTAGTTAATTCAAAATCCATTTGTTGAGTGAAGAAGGATTTACTTGGCCTCCAAATTCATCTATATAATCTACACTATCTGCATTTTGGTTTACAATGGAATTGAGAGAGAGAGAGAGATACACAGAGAGTTTCAAAAAATTTAGAGAGAGAAAGTTCACCTCTATAGTCAACTTCAAGTGGGTTTCTTATTTGATCTTTCTTTCTCAACACACATCTCAAAACACAATCACACTGAGTATTACCAACTCACTCAAAATGTGATTCATACTTTGTTTACTGCTTGTATAGTTTGATTTATATATCACCATTGATAAATTTTATGTTTGAAGTTTATAACTTGAAAACATGAATTTTTCACCTTAATCAAAATCCATTTTTAGAGATGATTTTGAAAGATTATAGTTCATAGAAGTTACGGTTAAAATATTAGAGCCTAATTCATTCATATCGCGACGTATATAAGAAATGAAGTTTTGACGCCACTCGATTTTTTATAAAATTCGAGAGCTACGGATTGATTCGTGTTAAATTGTTCATAGATTCTTAATCCTTGTAGAAAAACAAAGAGATTCATATATTATATGTCCTAAATACTTTCAGATTTGAAAATGGGTCAAAAAGACCCCTTAAGAACTGAAATAGGGGATTCTCCAGGAAGAAGATGAAGTTTCAGTGTCACCTTGCGCGCACGATCGTACGAACAACCCGCGCGAGCGGCCTGCACGCGCGATCCTTGTATTTTCTGACAGTTGGAAATTTTTATAAAGAAAAACGAAAAATGGGCACCCCGCGAGAGCGACCCCTCGCGCAAGCAGCCCGCGACCTGGCTTTTTCTACTTTTTGTCTGCTTATTGCTAAGGAACTGTTTGGATGAATTTTTATGGGTTTTTAAGGTACTGTTTGGGAATTATGTTAAAACATAATTTGTTTCGTTATGTTTTGGTTATTAAGAAATGATTATGAATTCGATTCTTCTCATTTATGCATGGTTATCATTTCCTTTACTTTACATATTCTGCATAAAGTTTCATGACATACATGTAGAGTCAGTTTGACATACATGGTGAGTGAGGGTTAGTGTGAAAAAGAGTAATTGGTTGAGATTGTGATTGGACACTCCCTAGTAATTGTGTACCAAAGTGTGATGTTTTGAGATTGCGGCTTGAGTATCTTTGAAATGTGACGGTGATAAAACTGGACACTCCCTGGCGCCCATGGTAGCGCTAAAGTGTGTGACGCCGGCATTGGACATTCCCTGGCACCCATGGTAGTGCTAAAGTGTGGCCTATGGGACACTCCCTAACATACATGGTATGGTCAAAGTGTGAGGCATTGGACACTCCCTAGTACCACAGACTAAAGAGTAAGGCAAACTGGATAGTTCCTGGTACCCCTGTACTAAAGTGTGGTCACCTTAGTGTTTCAAGGATACTGGAGTGTGAGTGTTGGTAAGATGAGAATGGTTGCATTGTTCCCATACACAGTCACATGTTTTTATAGATTAAAGTTTATAATGTTATCCTTACTGTTTTATATTGTGAATTCACTTCTATACTGTTAACCTGTTGATAAATGAAACTGTGAAATAGAAAAGAATAAGTGAGTATGTTTTACATTCGAGTACATGTTTTTAATACTCACCAGCTTCAATAAACTGACGGCGTTGATGCGCCTTAGACATTCATGTCTAGGCTTTTCAGGTTATAATCAAGCAGAACCATACGATTATGCTAACTTAACTCAATTACTTGGGGAGAGGAAATCGTCATGGCTATTTTATATTATAAACTAAACTTGTATTAAGAATGACTGTAAATATGCTATAATATTTATAAAGTTAGAAAAATTTTATAAGCCTTGATTGCTCTTACTCTGTTTATATTATTATGTTATTCAACGTTTGGGACGGAATCGATCCTTCAAACTGTCGTGAACTACGCGTCCATAAAAGAAATTAAACGCTTTCCATATTTATACTACGTCGGGGCGTGACAAGATTTAGTTGTATCAGAGCCAGGTTATCTCAGAACTGTTTAGCTAGGTTAGGGTTTACCAGTATAGACCTGATTCCACATTCTGCTAGCTTAAGCTTTGCACACCCGATGATACGACAGGAGGATAACCCCGGAACCCAGATGCCTAAGATTATTTCTGTTGAGATTAGTCCTAACATAAGTTAGTACCCTTTTTGTCAGGTATGGATCCAGCTCAGCCGTTCTTAGTACCAGATTTGTTTGGGGGACATTGGGTCACCCAGGGTGCTATAGTACCAGCCTTGGTAGCATTTTATCACACCGCTATTGAGCAGCGGGTGACGACGGCAGTAGAGCTAGAGCTATGGCATCAGATTCATGTAGTAGGACTAGTTGATTTGTCTCGTGTCCGTCTAGAGATTTTATATTTCATCAAGGTTCAACGGTTGCTATTGATAGAGATGGTTCGCTTAGTTAATAGCGATGCCTTTTACATCCCTTTGGAGGTTCTGATTGTGCATGCCCACCTTGCACAGCTAGAGATGCCCCCACTGGTAGTTCCTGTTGCTGAGGATGATGATGACGGTGATGTCATGCTTGTCCCTATTGCTGAGGATGTTGGGGAGGAGGACGGTTTAGGTCTAGACGACTTCGCTATCGACCTCGAGGAGGAGCTGACACTTGATCTAGTTTTGCTCGAGGAGGTGTCAGTTGAGACGGAGGCCCCAGGGCCCACTCTATCACCAACCTCTTAGAGTGGTGATTACGATATGGTGGACCCATTCCATGTTCAGTGATTTTGCCCCGTCGACTCGCTGGATTTGTTGATGGCCGCTTACGGAGATGATTGATGACCTAGATATAATCTTGTACATATTAATTATATTGACTAGTAGCTTTATCTTTTTTTTTTGCAACTGTAATTACATGCATTTGAGTATAGGGCAATGACCCATTTTTGGCATTAACTCTTGCATGGATGATACACGTCCTAACCCAAACAGATAGGGTAGGCATTGGACTGATCATACACGCTTTTTTGTATCAACTTGACAAGAAGTTACATATAGAAATACTCTTTTGAATTTGTTGTCATTTAACATGCTTCATATTTCTGCTTCATTCATGTTCCTCATTCTTTTATCATTAAAATGCATTTCGAATGGCTGGGAGACCAAGGAGAAATAGGAATCTGATTGAGGAGGCACCTTTGGTTGTCGATCCCATAGGGATGTTCAATGCTTTTGTTCGGCGCTTGGAGAGGATTAGTAATCCGAATGAAAATCGACGAGACCGTCAAACTAGGGACAAGCTGCTGGAGAGATTCAGTGCACTAAGGCCCGAACAGTTTGCGGGTACTGCAGAACCCTGGGAAGCTGAACAATGGTTAAGGAAAATGGACCGTATGTTCGAAGCTATCCAGTGCAATGAGATGGAAAAGAGGAGCTTGGCTACGTTCCAATTAACTGATGCCGCCGCAGATTGGTGGGACTCGGTGAGAGCCATTATCGGGAATGAAGAAGCCCTGGGAATGTCTTGGACTGTGTTCAAGGAGAGATTCTTGGAAAAGTATTTCTCGGCTACAGAAAGGTACAGAAGGGAGAAAGAATTCATGGATTTGACTCAGGGAACTAAATCAGTGTAGAAGTACACTACTCAATTTGAGAGACTGTCTCAGTTCGCTCCCCATATGATTGATACTGAGGAGAAGAAGATACGTAAGTACAATCAGGGGCTGACCCCATGAATTCGTCGCCTGACCCTCGGTCACATGGATAAGTCATTCGAGGGACTAGTCGGTTTGGCCACTGATCTGGAGGAAGATGCTCGTGTGAACCATAAGTATTTCAAATTTTGGCCGTCGCAGAGAGGTAATTTTGGGAACAAGCCACCGATCTATCGTACTCTAGGGAAGAAGAGAAATTTTGATAAGAGCAAGAAACCCCAAGCTATCACCTATCTGACTCAGCCCCGAGTAGGAGAAGGAAGTAGTGCTGGGAAATGTTTTAACTGTGGCAACCCTAGTCATTTGGATAGAGACTGCAAGGCACTTAAGCGCGTCACCAATTAGGGTATAGTCTGTTACAATTGTGGTGAACCTGGTCACATCAGCAGGTTCTGTACTGCTCCCAAACAGGTGACCTACGAAAAACAGAGTCAGACCCGCTTGAATGCTATTATCCCTAATGTCGCGGGATATGATGGAACTGTTTATGATGAAGGGGATTATGGAGAAGGACAGCCCGATCAGCAAGCGGTAGAAGGTACATTAACTTTGTTTAACTCCCAAGTTAATGTTTTATTTAATACGGGTGCCGCACTTTCATTCATATCTATTAATACTATTCGGAGATTGGGTATTTTACCTCATCATTTAGAGAGAATTTTGAGGGCTACCTCACCATTAGGAGCCTCAGTCAAGTTAGGACATGTGTGCAAGGGTTGTCCCTTATGATTAAGATATCGTGACATCCCTACGAGGCTGATTGTCCTATCAATGAAGGAGTTCAATATGATCCTAGGAATGGATTGGCTCAAGAGAATCACATTCTTAGACAATGAGAATCAATGTTTTGATTTTTAGTGTAACCCTTTGGGAGATATGTTCCTCACTAGATGCTTAGCAAACATCGAAGTCGTCAGTACAGAAATGACAGTGTCATCTATACCTGTAGTCAAGGACTTCGAAGAAGTATTTCAAGACATTTCTGGTTTGTCGCCCGAGAGAAGTATAGAATTTTGTATTAAACTTATACTAGGCACCGAACTGATCACTAAAGTTCCCTATAGAATGGTCCCTGTCGAACTATCAAAATTAAAGGAACAAGTTTAAGAGCTCGAGAATCTAGGTTTTGTACGTCCAAATACTACGCCTTGGGGAGCACCAATGTTATTCGTGAACAAGAAGGACATAACACTTCGGCTATGTATCGATTATAGAGAACTGAACCGAGTAACTATCAGGAATAAGTATCCCTTACCTTGTATCGACGATTTGTTTGATAAACTACAGGGAGCTACAACATTTACCAAGATAGACCTACAGTCAGGATATCATCAATTGAGGGTACGGAAAGAAGGTATTCCTAAAACTGCCTTCAGAGCCTGATAAGGTCACTATGAGTTTTTGGTGATGCCGTTTGGAATGACGAATGCCCCAGCAGTGTTCATGGATCTGATGAACAGAGTGTTCAAGCCTTATTTGGATTAGTTTGTTATCGTCTTCATAGATGATATTTTGATTTATTCTAAGTCAGAAGAAGAATACGAACAACATCTACGAATTACGATGCAGACGCTTAAGGACCACCACTTGTATGCCAAGTTCAGCAAGTGTGAGTTCTGGTTGCAAGAAGTGAAATTTTGGGACATAAGGTGTCATATCAAGGAATTTATGTGGATTCATCCAAGACAGATGCTGTATCAAATTAGGTTAGGCCAACCAACCCTACGGAGGTTAGGAGTTTCCTTGGACTCGTAGGTTATTACCAGAGATTTGTCATAGGATTCTCTAAGATAGTCGCCCCGTTGACCGGACTGACTAAGAAAGCTCAGAAATTTGAATGGACGGAGAAGCATGAGCGCGCCTTTCTAGAGTTGAAAGAGAGACTCACCACAGTACTTGTACTAGCTATACCCAAGCCTAATGAGAAGTTCACTATATTCAGTGACGCATTATATCAAGGATTGGGGTGTGTACTTATGCAGGATGATAGAGTTATAGCCTATGGATCTAGGTAGCTGAAACCGAATGAGTTAAACTACCTTACTCACGATTTGGAATTGGTTGTAGTAGTGTTTGCACTTAAGATTTGGAGAACTATCTCTACGGTGAGAAGTTTGATTTGATTTTCGATCATAAGAGTCTGAAGTATCTATTCACACAGAAAGAGTTGAACATGAGGCAACGTAGATGGATGGAGCTGATTAAAGATTATGACTTCATGTTAGAATACCACCCTGGTAAGGCTAATGTGGTCATTGACACTTTAAGTAGTCAAACTCGTGAGACAATTGCCTCCCTGATGGTTAGAGAATGGCAGGCATTAGAGACATTGGCTGAATTCGATATGCGGAGTGCTGAGGAAGGAGAAGGGAAACTTTTTAGATGTCTTATCCTACAACCTACTCTTATCGACCGCATTATTGAAGCTCAAAAGAAGGTGAGGGATTTCAGATATAGTTTGTTAAAATGTCAGAGAAGGAACCGACAGAGTGGAAAGTAGGGATTGATGGAGGATACATATGCAGAGACCGATTATGGGTACTAGACTATGAGAATCTATGAAAGGATATTTTGGAAGAAGTGCATAAGTCCAGATTTACAATTCGCCCAAGAGGGACAAAAATGTACAAATATTTGAAAAGAAATTTCTAGTAGGAAGGTATGAAGAAGGATGTGGCTGAGTTCGTATCCAGTGTTTGATGTGTCAACAAGTCAAAGCCGAACACCAGAGACCCTTAGGATTGTTGCAACCTTACCTATCCCAGGTTGGAAGTGGAAACATATAACCATGGATTTTGCAGTGGGATTGCCTCGATCTCAACAGAACCATGACGCCATTTGGGTAATCATGAATTGATTGACAAAGTCAGCTCACTTCATCGCCTATAGTATGACATAGCCGGTGGAAAAGATGAGTAGGATGTACATACAACAAGTTGTGCGACTTCACGTTGTACTTGTGTCGATTGTGTCAAATTGCGATTCTCGTTTTATTTTTGGATTTTGGGAAAGTCTGCAAGAAGCTATGGGGACCTCGCTAAAGATGATTACTGCTTTTCACCCTCAGATAGATGGGTAAACTGAGCGTGTTAAATCAAATCATAGAGGATATGCTTAGGGTTTGTGTTATCGATTTTGAAGAATCTTGGGAAACACACTTGTCTTTGGTTGAATTCGCGTACAACAATAGCTACCACACGAGTATCGAGATGGCTCCGTTCAATGCATTGTATGGATGACCATGTCGTTCTCCATTGTGTTGGGCAGAGGTTGGTGACACAGGATTGTTAGGACCAGATTTGGAAGGATGAGAACCGCACAAAGCAGGTATAAGAGTTATGTCGATCGACACCGAAAGGATTTGGAGTTCAGTGTCAGAAATCACATGCTTCTTAAGGTTTCACCAACCCGAGGAGTGTTACGTTTTGGTCTTAAGAGAGGGAAGTTAGCCTCGCGTTTCATCAGATCATTCGAGATTCTGAATCGTGTTGGAAAAGTGGCTTATGGACTCGTGCTACCACCAAAGATGTCTGGGGTTCACAATGTATTCCATGTTAGTATGCTAAGAAAATACATACGAGATCCCTCGCATATGGTTAGTTTTGACGATATTGAGATGAGTCATAACGTTTCCTACAAGGAGAGGCCCATGAAGATTCTAGATCAGAGTATCAAGAAGCTGAGGAATAAGGACATTTCGTTGGTAAAAGTTCAGTGGAATCACCATGACGAGTGACACGACTAAAAAGTTGTGCACTCTTGTGCAACACCCAAGTATAGGAGATCATGCAAGTAATACTGGATATGTTTAGGTCGATCCCACAGGGAAAGAATAGGAAGAAAATATACTAATTACAACCTAAAGAAAGAAAAACATGAATATAGGAGTGGAATTCTAACAAATTCTAATTAATTAAATTAAACTAAATAACAAACTAAAGCATAAAGAAACATAATTAATTAAAACAGATAAATTAAAGGTGTTGGAAACACGTGAATCCACATTGATTCTAACCATCTACCATGCATACTCATTAACGTTCTATGGAGTTCATTGCTTTTCAGCATTCCGTATTTTTTTAAAGATAAAGAATCAATAGCCCTTACATGACCGGGACTATATCATCACAAGTGATTTAAAATACTTAGAAGACGGTTTAAAACAATGGTTATTACTTGCACTCTAAATGGTGTTAGCAGTCAAAGTGATTTTCAAAAGTCATTGAAGAAAATAGCCTAAGGCTATAAGTTCTAAAAACTGTTGTGACAAACTGAGTTTATAGGGACAATTTGATGACAGATTTCTAAAATAGAAAGTCTTAGAATACTTAAAAGAATCATCTCAGGAATTAACATGTTCGATCGATCGAAGTGCTTTCGATCGATCGGACTACATCATCCTTCAATCGATTGAAATGTCTTCGATCGCTTGACTATGGCTCTGGTTCGATCGATCGATCGAGCCCAGATTTTCTAAAGATTGCATGGAAGAGGCTGTGAATCAATGATTCATCACATATTCCCAACGTCTAAGCTACAGAAACATGAATAAACTAATACAGAAATAGTAACCTAGAGTAATCATAACATATAAACTAATAAATAATGAAATAAAGAAAAGAAAAAGAAAAACCTGGAATAATCTGAAATAAACTTGAAAGAAACTTGAATCGTCAATAATCTTCAATAAATCAATGGAAAAGATGAAAAATAACATTAATCTAACCTAATCTACTCCTAATCTAATCCTAAAACTACCCTAAACTGTTTTTTTTTTTGCGTTCTGGAGCGTCCTCCTTTCGTCTGGTATCAAAATGACTTATTTATAGGGTTCTTGCAGAGTTTACGCAACTTTTGGGGGAAAATAAAGTTCGATCGATAGAGCTTAGTTCGATCGATCGAACTCTCAATCGATTGAACTCTCCTCAAGCCCTTGAACTTCTCTGATTTTGACAGCTCTGTGCACTGATGGGAGAATGGCCATAACTTTTCACTCGAACCTCGGATTGACCGCCCGTTTGTGGCCACGCGACCGTAACTCAAAGATCTATATTTTGTATTTCTAGGAAAACTTTCCAAATACGAAGTCTTCATTGTCAAAAAAATGGCATTTTCTCTGTTGCTTCCGTTGTTCTCTTCACCAGAATCACTTTCTTTAGCTCCACTTCATTGAATCACATCCTAATACCTATAAAACAATGCAAAATATATATGATTTAGCATTAACACAATAAAAAGAACATTGTTATTAGAATGCACCTAAATATAGGGACTTTGGGGATAAAAGTATGCATAAAAGACCATGTAATACGCTATGAATATGCACTTTTCACCTCGAATCACACCCCCAACTAGCTCGTTGCTAGTCCCTAGCAATGAAGTGAACTACAACAATATTTATTTAAATTCTAAGAATTGAAAATAAAAGAAAGTAAAAATTTAACTGACTTTCGCAGGAATCGCGATTGCATTTAGCGTATGCAATAAGCCTTTAAACCTCTAGGTTCTCCCTAGCGGACAGGTGTTGTCTCATGAGGGTTTGCAGTGAATCTACCCACAAAATTCATGTTTATGATAATGGTTCTAGTTTAAATGTTTTCAAGAAAATTTTTCCTCTCATTTAGCAATATAGTTAAGCTCAATAATCTAATGAAACTCTCTAGTATGCCATAGCCATGCAATACACACATTATAGTTAATCTACTATCATTAGAATTTTCCATACTTATTAATCATCAAGTATGTGTGTGAATGGACAACCAAAATACAAAACTTTAATTTCAAAGCTTGCACAACCTAAGATACTATCAAGACGTTCATTTTGACTCAATTCTCATTGGGATTATACTCTCAAGATGAAATCATTCTGAATTAGGTGTGATAATTATCACTCATGATATGGAAGCTGTAAAGAGTAAATGTGAATGGAATCTAATGCTTCTCATATCTAAATAGAAAAACAGAAATTTTAGTGCACAAAGTCTCATGACAGGATACTTTTTATTAGAAGAGCGAGATACCGTGGAGAACTCTCTCATTACCTTAACTTCAAATTCAATTATTTAAAATCATCAGGACTTTGAAAAAGAAGTGTTTGGTTAAGAAGAAAGAGGCTCATGATATTCAATTAGGTTAAATGATGTGATTGGAATGTCTACTACAACTTTTTAAACTCCCCCACATCTCCAATCTCTTTCTACTTCTTTTTTTTTATTATTATTTTTTCTTTTCTTTTCACACTCTTCTTTTTATTGTTATTATATTTTTTGTAACAACCATTGGCATTTTTTTTCTTTTCCTGCTTTTTTTTTTCTCTCTTTCTTTTTGTCTTTGCCAACTTTCCCTTATTCACACAACCAAACTTCTTGTCAAGATAACACATCCCAATCACTCCTAAATGAAGAACTGAGGCTTGAACTCCTAATTTTGGAGTTAGTTATAGACTTTAGGATTGTGAAGACAAGGCAATTATGATGAACGCTTAAGAGGTGAAGTAAATGAATATTATAGAGGTAGGCCAAGGCTTTGTTATATATGCATGTATGGTCAAAAAATGGTCTAAATCATCTTCTAAGTTCATTAGAATTATTCATTTCAGTAAATTCAAGAGCTCTAGATTTTGGTAAATCTTGAACATTCTCTTCTAGTGATCAGTCAAGATGAAGAAGAAAAATGAGACTTTCAATGAATTAATACGCTTTTCAAAAAGTAAGAGTAATTTTATAAAACCCTCAAAAACAAAAAATGGCACAAAATCTCACTTGGGTTATAAGTCTCCACTATAGTCTCTCAAGACACCTAAGCTATGCTTACTAATCCATTTTAGCTAAGTACAAGGTTGTCACAACGTGCTCAAAGTTGTTTGAAAATTAAAAGACATAAAACATACTATAACTAAGATAGTAAAGAAACTACCATAGTGTATCATATACTAAAAACATATAGAAAAGTAACACTACTATATCATAACTAACTACATTAACTAAGAGAGAAATATAAGAACCATTTTGTTATATTTAAAAAAAAAATTAAAATTTTAAAAATTTTGCAATTTTTAATTTACTGAGTTACATGTTGCTAAGCAGGTATATGACACGAAAGCACAACAAAAAGATATGAGGCATGTAATGACTAACTCCCCCAACTAAAACTAAACAGTGTCCTCAATGTTCTAAACTAAGCACATGGACATGTAAAGTAAAGCGAGAGAAGGAATGATGTTACCTCGAGGTGGTAATATCCAAAAAAATTTTAAAGTTACCTGCAAAATCATGAGTAATAACAAGGAAAAACAGATAATATAGTACAACTACTCAGTAAATAAATTCAGTTAATCAAGATTTTTATCATAGAGTAATAACCGAAATTTTTTAGGATCTTCCCAATAAAATAATTCAATAGTGAGAAGACTTTTGGGATCATTATAAAAATGCAACTCCCCCAAACTAATGTCAGGTTCAAGGTCAGAGGAGATGATGCAAAACTTATGGCTTCCAAATATTTTGTGGACAGTTATAAGAGGTATACCACACTTTTTTGGAATTACATGCAAGAAACGATCTTTGGTGTTATTAGTTCCTATAATAGCCTCTATTTTAATACAAGGAGGTGGCCACGGTTCGATAAAAGGGGCAGGGTCTAAGTGATGTTCTAATTTAGCTTCATTACCCTCCTCTTGTTCTAGAACAGAATCTATCGAGATATGATCATAGGAATTCTGTTCTATGTAAATAGTTTTGGACTGGACTTGAATACATCTATTTATCTGGGCCTCTATGTCATTATTACTCAAGAAGGTCAAGTAGTCTAGTAGATTACTAGCTTCTTGTTGACGTTTAAGATCATCTAATGTGGGCCCAATATTTTCCAAGTCCTCTCTCATAGAATTTTGAAATTTAAAATTTTGTGAAGTACATGTGCTAGAATCCTTACCATCCTCTTATACAACACATTCTTTTTGTTCATTAATGGGGTACACATGACTTTCAAGCTCAGGATGAGAGCTTCGATTGATAGCGAGGATAGGTGATGGGCAACTTGGTGACACCACCTCTTCAGCCAAAAGAGGTGAGAGTTCATAAATATAACATGAATCTAAACCGGATTTAGATTTTTTAATTATGTCCTCCCTAGGGTCACTATCAAAGTTAGGGAGAGAGTCAACATGGGACTCCTCATTTCCTAGTTACGGGTAATCACCTAAACTCTCATTATTTTTTAAATCCTCATTCTCATCCATGTAACTCTCCTCACTATATATGTCATCTATTGAGGTGCTCTGGACAAAGAGATTGTGTAATTTTATCCAGGCAGTGAAGGAGTTGATGTCTGGGGTTGTATATTGAGGAGAAGATGGTTCTACAACTTCATGCTCAATGGTTTGGTTTTGGAGTTCTTGTTGGGTTATGATTTTCTTGAGTGAGTTGTTAACCTCATTCGATATAAATCTATCATTGTCCTCTAATTCCATTCCTTTGTTAGTGTCTTGAAATTTATGTTGTAGTGTTAAAGAACTAGTGTAGTCTTCTATAGGTTGGTTAGCATATGCTTGTTGATATCTAGTTTCTAATTCATCAAGTGCACTATCTAGTTTTTTCATTTCACTAAGTAGTAATTCTAACATACTATTATCCTCAACTACACTATTCTCCTTATATGAATTACATGGAGTTTCGCCCCATTGTGGTTGGTAATAGTCCCCTTCCCATTGTGTTTGTGTGCAAGACTCCCCAGAAGGAAAGTCTTGGTGCATTTGGTAATCGTGGGAAATACTACTATATCCTACATTATTATTTTGGTTATCGCCCAATTGCGGTTGATAGAACTCCTCGTGTGGGGGTTCTTGATACATTTGATAATACATGGGACTACCACTATCATTTCCCCATTGTGGTGATTGGTAGCACTCAGGTTGATAATGCGCGTCATAAGTGGGTGCTGGCATTGCAAAAAGTGGGAAAGAAAGAAAGGAGTTGATTTAAAAAAAATAAAAATAAAAAAATAAAGAGAAACTGAAGAAAAAAAAAAGAAAAAAAAAATAGAAAAAGAAGACGGTACAAACGAAAAAAATGAGAATAAAAAGAAGAGATTGGAATGAACCGCGCAAATACTCCAATCACATGCTTAGAACAAATACACTCCAAATCTCCTAATCATCTTAATTTCTACCCAATACCAGTCAAAGTCCTAATGATTTGAATGAAAATGATTTTTAAATTTAACTGATAAAGATTTTCTCCATGGTAGATCGCTCTCCTAGTGCTAAGTATCCTTTCATGAGACTTATTGTACTCCAAGTGCCTAATATTGAGTCATCAAAAATTGGAAGGAACTTCCCTGTCTTTGCTTCCCTACCATGTAAGATGTTCTCTACACCGGTTTCTGAGAGTTTCTCATTAAAAGAGTGAAGTCCCAATGAGATTTGGGTTGAAACTACAAGTTTTATGACTATTGTTGGTTATGTAAACTTTGAAGTTAAGATCAGCTGTCTGACTTTTCAAGCACACACTGTAAGTTTAAAGAGTATAAAAATTGTTGCTATTGACAAACTGTGAGTATGTGTGTTGCATTACTATTACATACTTGGAAATTTCATTTTATTGCCAAATTTAATCCTATCTATTGTAAAAGGAAAAAATCTACCTTTATTTTTATTTAATTTTTTTGAAATTTAGAATTGAATTTTGTGGGTATATTCACTGCAAACCCTCACGAGACAACACTCGTCCACTAGAGGTAACCTAGGGGTTTAACAGCTTGTTGCATATGCTAAATGCAATCGCGATTCCAGTGACAGTGAGTTAGGTTTTATTTTCTTTAGTCTACTCATAACTTTAATAAAATTTTTAGAACAAATTTTCTTTCACTTCATTGCTAGGGACTAGCAATAAGCTAGTTGAGGGGTGTGATAAACAATGAATATTGCATATTCATGCACAAATATAATAGATATAGTGCTCATTTAATCCCCAAATTCCTAGTTTTACATGCATATTTGAATTAATATGGTTTAATGATGAAGTCACTCAAATCTGTAAGTATGTGCTTTTACATATTTTATATGCTTAGGTAAAAATGAAGTGAAGTAATGCAATAAAAAGGAAAGAAAGAAGTAGCAACTACACTGGATTATCTTCCATGTGTTGAGTTAATCAAAATTTCAGTAAACTCAACCAAAGAAAAGACACAAGAAAGAAAATAAACAAAGAAAAACAAACCCAAACCAAAAGAAAAGAAGACAAACGAAGGAAGAAAAAACCAACCATGCATTAATGTCATGACAATGACATACATGCATCTACGTAACAAATGAAACTGTTTTTTCTCCTCTCTCTCTCTCTATCTCTCTCTCTCTCTCATTGTGTAGATTTAGTCAAGAGGGTCTGACAGAAAGAAGGAAAAAGTTGGGCGAGGAGCGAAGAAAAAAATGCCAAACCCTCACTTTCTTCTGTTCTAAGTGACGAATAGAATGACAAATTTTCATAAGATTTTCGTCTATAAATTGAAGCATCCATCAAGAGAAAAGAGGAGGCAGACAACAACACAACACACAGCCTCAAAACACACTGCCAAATAGAGAGAAAAGTTTAGGGAGGTTATCATGTGAGGACTTTATAGTGTCCCTAGGAGTAGAAACTTAAGCTTTCCTTCGCTTTTCTAGTTCTAGAAGTTGTAAAAATTTGCTTTTATGTAATTCATGATTTCATCTTCAAAAATATGTAACAAAACTTTGTGTACTGTATTTCTCAAATTAATTCTTAAATATTTGTTTTCTTGTAGGACCTTTGCTAATTTGTAGTAGTAAAATATTTCTATTAAAATTTTGATTTCAAGTCCAAAGTATCTGTAATTATTTTTATCTACTGTATAAAAAATAAGTTTTTAGATTATAGTTTTATTAATGTTTTTAGTATAGTTGGTAGTTGTAGATCTTCCCTAAATAGTTTAAAATCACCAAGTTCAAGTTTATGTAATAAAATTCCATTCGCTGTACGACTGTAGACACCCCAATTTTGACCAACTGCCGAATCTAGGGGTTGGTTACCTCTGAGGACCGATAACTACAATGACTGGTGAAATTAGAAGATTTCCCAAAGAATTCAAGTCATTCGAAGATTCTTCAAATCAAGTTTTTAAATTGAAAATAAAGAAAGAGAGAGAAATTGGGTGTTCGGGGGAAACCCAGATGTTGAAGTACGTATGATACACCCAAAGTTGGCTCTATCCTATGAACGAGCGGTTCAAATCAGCAGCCAGTCCATCATGCACAACTCCTCGGACAAGCATCATCCTGAACGGTCTAGTCTACTCATCATCCCGAGCGGTTCATCCGCGACCCAGCTAACAGGTCGGGAAGGCCGCACAGGCATATCCCACCGCGGGAATAGCCCATCCGGGCCCACAGGCATGATCCCGAGCATTGCGGGCAGTTTTTTACTCAAGCTAGAAGACCAATGGAAAGTGCAAGCTATTTCCTAATCCAATTAGGAAACCCCCACAATTAATGCCAATCTATATCAATTGGATTATATTTCCTTATCCATGTAAGAGTAGGTCTCTTGCATCTATAAAAGAGACCTCTCACCCCCCATTGAAGGGGCCAACTCTTTAGTCTACACAGCACCTCTATAAAATTCATCATTGTACGCATACACCCGGCTGGTATTACTAGTAGTGCCGCCCCTCTTTGTTGGCTCACCAGGCCCGCAGGTGATCTGCTAGTGAATGTGCTCAGACACACCCGTGGACGTAGGTACCTTCATTAACAGGGCCAACCACATACAAAAAATAGTCTCTCACTCTCTCTCTCCTAAAATTACTCTACTTTATACTTACCAATTTCTGGCATCATCAGTTTGGTGCCGTCTGTGGGAAACGACAAGTCTTCTCATCAATAAATCTCTTAACTGATCATTATGCCACCGAAGAAGGGTAAGAAGGCTGATCAGCAGTCCGACCGGGATGTTCCTTCGGCCCAGGCACCGGCTGCGGCAGTCATGACATCTGAGCAGATCACCACGACCCTCACACAACTCTTGGAGGGCCAGCGTCAAATCCAACAACAGATCGAAGCACTACTGGCCCAGCAAAGCGGTCCTCCAGGAGCCGGGAAACGACCTGGGAACGTTACGTACGATCGAGAACTAATCTTGACCAGACAACGTGCCCGAGCCAACCCGTCCCATGTTGAGGATGTAAGAAATATCAATAGTGGGTGTGCTGCCCGAGAGGAAAGGCGGGAGCATATGGCCCAGGAATCAGTCTAGGGTTACTAGGTCAAGAGCCGAGCCGTCCCTAGGGATACGATTACCCGGAGTAATAGCCGAGCCCGATCCTAGAGGACAGCACCCCGCCATGAAGAAAAAGTCTCTTCCACCGATCCGACCAACCCCTCGGCTATCGGTCGGGAAGGAGTAGAAGCCTGAATCAAGAACTTGCAGAAGCAGATCGATGGAGTGGCTAAGAAGCTTGGTCAAAACTATACTCAGAATCAAGCCAATACCGAGACAGAGTCACCATTCTCCGGCCAGATCATGAGGTTTGCCATCCCGCGTAAATTTAAGCAACCTTGCCTAGATCCCTACTACAGCTCGGGAAGCCCGGTCGACCACGTCCGGACCTACAAGGCTCAGATAGCCTTAGCCACCAACTTCGATGAACTACACTGTCTAGCCTTCCCCAGCACTTTGAAATGCCCGATCGCCCACTGGTTCTACTCGTTGGAGCCTCGATCGGTCCGCAGTTTCAAGCAACTCAGCAAGCAGTTCATCAATCAGTTCATCGGTATGCACGAACGGCCAAAGCCTGACATACATCTACTGACGGTCATACAAAGGAATAATGAGACCCTCAAGGAGTTCACCGGCCGGTTTAATCAAGAGAAGCTCAGCATCTACGATCTTGCTGAAACCGCCGCTATCATAGCCTTCTGCTCGGGAGTTCAACACACCAAGTGCGCCGTGTCGTTCCACAGAAATTGACCAGAAACTTTGGTTGAGCTCTCTGAGAGGGTTGGAAAATACATTGACACTGAAGAGTTTCTGAAGACCAAAGGCACCGGGCAAGAAAGCAACGAGTCTTCCAGAAGTAAGCGAAAGTGAGATCAGCCCGGGAGTTCTGACAATTCCTTCAGCTCACAGCAGGCAGGGTCCGGCAGTCTTGACCCGACCTCCAGTTCGCAGCGGTCTGAGTCCAGCAGCCCCGGCCTGATCTCTAGTTCACATCGGTCAGGATCAAGCAGCTCTGATTTTGCCTCCAGCATAGAGAAGTCAGGAACCTGGTGATCCTGATTCGACCTCCTGTCTCCATCGGTCTAGAAGAGCCCGACTACAGTGGTACTTGCTTGATCACCACATGAGGCTCCACCGATTGTTAGAGAACTCATACAAAGACCCCGGGCCTAACCCCGAGGCATGCAAAGCCCTCGGGCCTAACCCCGAGGCATGAAGAAGACCTCGAGCTCCGAACCCAGGCACTAAAAAGACCTCGGGCTCCGAACTCAGGCACCAAAGACCTCGGGGTCATGTCCGAGGCACCGGCTTCGCTTAGGTCCAACTGACAATGGAGGCAAACCTCCTAGGTGGCTGATGATGGCAAGCTTCAAAAGACCTTGCAACCACCATATTCCAGGTCGATTACCTACAGTTCATAGCCTCTGTAAGACCCTCGTCTAAGCGAAAGCTTGGGGGGCAAGACGGCGCAGTGAACTAAATAGGCAATCACACCGGGTATGTACATGCCTCGCGGATAACCAAGTCAAAATCTTGGACAACCCGAGCACCTACAGTACTCAGAGGCATTAACTCCACTTAGGTCCAGACCGACGATAGAGGTGACTAAATCTCTTAGGTTGGCCGACGATAGAGGAACAAACAGACCCTAAAGCAACATGATTTAGGTCGGCTCCACCAACATGGTTAAGCTCTTCTCCCAACAGTCTTGACGAAGGCTAACTGGGCGGAAGACAACCATCCTGGGGAGTTAACATAAAAGGACCCTAAAGCAATACGCTTTAGGTCGGCTTTTCCAACATAGTCAAATTCCTCTACCCACAACCTTGACGAAGGTTTACGGGCAGAAGATAACCATCCTGGGAGCTAGAGCTAACTCAACGTAAAAAGACTCCGAAGTAGGCCGAGTCTCAACTCTCAGTCACTTCCTGAGCATTCAAAGACTCTGAATTACGGTCAGCTCCTGAGCACCTAAAGGTCCCGAGCTGGGCTGAGTCTCAACTCTCAGCCAGTTCCTGAGGACTCACCAGGCTCAGAAGCCCCGAGGCAGCTTCCCAAAGCACTCAGACAGTAGTAAGTAACATCAAACTGATTTTCAAACTTGCCCCGATATAGCATCTGGCCAACCTTGGAAATGGGGGGCAGCTGATACACCCAAAGTTGGCTCTTTCCTATGACCGAGCGGTTCAAATCAGCAGCCAGTCCATCATGCACAACTCCTCGGACAAGCATCATCCCAAGCGGTCTAGTCTACTCATCATCCCGAGCGATCATTCGCGACCCGGCCAAAAGGTCAGGAAGGCTGCACAGGCATATCCCACCGCAGGAACAGCACATCCGGGCCCACAGGCATGATCTCGAGCATTGCGGGCAGTTTCCTACTCAAGCTAGAAGACCAATGGAAAGTGCAAGCTATTTCCTAATCCAATTAGGAAACCCCCACAATTAATGCCAATCTATATCAATTGGATTATATTTCCTTATCCATGTAAGAGTAGGTCTCTTGCATCTATAAAAGAGACCTCTCATCCCCCATTGAAGGGGCCAACTCTTTAGTCTACACAGCACCTCTATAAAATTCACCATTGTACGCATACACCCGGCCGGTATTACTGGTAGTGCCGCCCGTCTTTGTTGGCTCACCAGGCCCGCCGGTGATCTACTAGTGAACATGCTCAGACACACCCGAGGACGTAGGTACCTTCATTAACAGGGCCGAACCACATACAAAAAATAGTCTCTCACTCTCTCTCTCCTAAAATTACTCTACTTTACTCTTACCAATTTCTGGCATCACCAACGTACAAGAGAGATAATTTGGAAAATAATTTCAAAATTAAAATAATGGCTTTGAAAAGAAAAAAAAAAGAGAGAAAAACAAAAGAAGGAAAAAATCAGAATAAAAGAAAATAAAAGAAGAGAGAAACAAAATATATATGTACTAAAGTATATACTAGTATACGGAAGTATATTAGTATAATCTACTAAAGTATATGTATATTATTTTATGAGCTTTTATAATTAAGAATATGTCAAGAAATGCTTTGAAAATTAAAAAGGGATAAGAATTCTGTTAGCTGTGGCACACGATGAAGGCGACGACACTTGCTGAGTGCTGCACCGACATTCATTAAGTGCCGCTGCGACTTTCACTAAGTGCCGAAACGACGAGCGAGTGTCGTATAGCCCATTTGGCGAGTGCCGCCCGCTGTAATAGATTGTGTTTTTCAAATTAGTATGAAATATTCTTGCACATGGGTTTTCACCCAAAATTACCCAATTAACCCTCAAAAAATGGTCTATATAAGGAGGCATAGGGATCTTCTTCTTCCACCATCTCCCATTGATGTACATTGAGGTTTAGAGAGAGAATTGAGAGAAAAATAAGAAGTTCTTAAAGAAACTTTGAAGAATTTGAAGAAGAGATTAAAGAATTTGGAGGATCTTCATCAAATAATCAAGGATTCCCTGAGGTTATAAGAGGTAACCTCCTAATCTTATAGAAAAATTAGGCTAATTCAATAAAAAAAAATTCATAGTTCTAGGATCTTAACACATTTTCAAAACCTCTCTTCTTATCTCATTTCATCACACACCACATAGAATTTGTGATTGAATTTCATGATGTTTTCATTAATTTGGATCTAAATGAAGTCTTGGGTTTAAAGTAAAGTTGGTTTTGAAGAATTTGCATTTGAATTTTTCCTAAGCAAGCTTTGATTCTTCACTTCTATTTTCCTTTTGAGATTCATGAGAATTTACATATCTTATTGAGTCCTCTTGAGTTTGATCCTTTAGTTTCCTATGATCTTATTATTCATTTGGAAACAAAGTTTGATCATGGTTATATCCACACATGGTTGTTTGGTTCAAGTTTTAATTCATGACTTAGATCCTTCAACCTAAAAAATCTCATGGAATTCTTTTCCTAATTCCATAGAGGTTTATGTACATTTGAGTCTTATTTAGTCTCCAAGGGCCATCACTTGGTAAGAGAACTAATAAAATGAACTTACAATTCCTCAAAGACCACATGTTTGAGAGAGGAATTAAATGTAGGTTTTCATAGAATTAGTTGTTGGAATCAAGAACCCAAATGATTCAAGGGCCCATAAGATTGAGTAAGAACTTAGGATTTCTCTTGTAAGATCTTCAAATATGAGATCTATGATGAAGATCCATTAAGGCCAAGTCCATGGGTCTCTTTGTATCTCATTACTTATTTCAATAGTTATAATCATACTTGATCTTAGTTCTCTCTAGAACCATGGATCATGTTTGATTTAAATCATGAACACTAATTCACTATTGGTGCAATGAATCTTTAAACCAACTGTGATCAAAGATTTTTTTTTTATTAAATCATGGTTCATTGGAATGGGATGAGACCAATGGGAGGATGTTCATAACTCACTGTAGCACCTCTATGATTTTTGTCTTGAAGAAATTTCATACTTAGGATGGTTTGGTCTCATAATTTGTGTGCTAACTACTCTCTGTCCAAAATTTTAGAATAGTAAGTCTATTTTAAAATAAGTAAATCATAACCTTAATCAACTTTTTTTGACTTTAAATAAATTTTTCTAAGAAGTTTAATGTGTTAAGAAAGTTCCCTAAAAAGATAAAAGTGATTCTGATATTTTTACGATTTTTAGCAAATCATACAAGAACTCTAGACAGAGTTGAAAATTCCCGTGTGATGTCTAGTTTCTGCACAATTCCCAAAGATCTGACCGTTCAATCTTTGATTTTCTTTTTGGGTTAGAAACTAGACTCATAGAGGCATGACATACACAAAAATCATTAAGATCCAACTGTTAGAAGTATGATTTTTCTATTTTTGAAAGCCTGGTCTGCTCTTTGTAATTTCTGAGAATCTGTCATAGTTTTGTCCAATCTTATCAACTTTAATTTAAATGGTTTCCTAATGCCTTATGACTCAAACCATGTTTTGAATAATGATAATCAAGCTTTAATCCAGAGGCTAAGTGATCCAAGTTAGTGAAAAGTTCATAGTTCATCCTTATTTATGTCTATGCATTCATTCATATATGTTGATGTTTATGATTAGGATTACTCTTTAGCTTAAGGTTGCATTTAAATTGAACCTTGTTGAACACAACTATGGGTTCTTTATGATTATGTTGGGATTATACCACCTCCATAGAAGAACTCTCAATCCCCGGGATGGATGAGAAAGGAAGCTTAGATCAGAGGAAGCATGAACGTGTGATCAAGTACGTTCCTTATAATCTTCTTAGATTAGTAGTCACAAAAACCCCAAATCTTGCATGGATGCAATGGATAAGCCTAGAAAGTGCAAAGGTAGCGATGTGTTTGTGTACATGGATTTTTTTTATAGTGCTTAGAAGTCTAAAATATGCATGAATGAATGAAGAATATCATTATAGGATATGTACAAATGTAGTATGAACTACATCCTAAGATATGAACTAATTTGGATTGCATGTGAACATCTAATCAAAGAATTAAAGTTAAAACATGCTTGCTATGAATAGTGGAGAGAACAGTGAGCTGATATTGTAAAAATGGAAACGTGAGGTTAGAAATGTTTATAATTTATGATTTTTTATAGAGATCATCCCTATTGTGTCTAGAATACATATCAAAAATCCAAATCATCATTGAAGTTACAGATTGGGAGAAATCATATAAACAATAGAGGTTACTCAGAAACAGAATCCGTATTGTCAACTGAAATGTAGAAAAATCTTTGAAAGTGAAAAAACATTTAGAGGCCCATATTATACAGAAAGTTTCCTAAGATACTGAAGTTCAAGGGAAAATGAGTTGGGACCACTCCTTGTGGCAAAGTTTTTTGGAAAATAAGTTGAAAGTCAACCTTGCTGCTTTGACAACAAAACAGAATGTCTGGAAGGAAAGTTTGGGTCAAAATGGGACCCTTCCAAGTGTTTTTAAATCAAACCAAAAATCTTTGGTGTTCTTTAATGAGTTAGGAAGACTTTTCAAGTGGTCTTGCAATCATCCATTGAGTATTGATCTCAGAATGACATTTTAAAGTTGAATAACTCACTGTTTTGAAGATTTTGAGAAAACAAATGTTTTATTTCTTGAAATCAAAATGATGGGTTTAAGAGGGGTTTTAAAAAAAGGGGATTTTGAGAGTGTATTTCCAACACTAAATGGAGATTATAACCACTTGGAATATCAACATCAAACTCACCTCAAGAGCTACTATCCATAAGGATTCACTCACCTCAAACACCATGTTATCATCTAGATGATGATGAGCTAGCAAGTAAAACAAAGAAAATAAAAAATAAATGAGGTAAGAAGAGATGAACATAGTTTATAAGCAAGCAAATAAATAATCAATAGTTGATATTCAATGATATATTGGACTTGTAGAGTGGAGTTTCACTCGCATATGGACATTTGGACATAGAAGTAGCTTCCTAGCTCATAAATACTCACAAAAATGGTAGTTGGGTGTATTGAATGTGAAGTAAAGAGGAGTAATAAAGTAAAAACAAGGTTGGGAACTCACTTTCTTGTTGAAAATCAAAGGAGGAAGCTCTCTTTCTTTCTATTCTATCCTTATCTCTAAGACTTTCTCTCTACAAATTCTATAAACTTGTATTTGCCACTCCCAAAATGAGGAGTTAAGGGGGGATTTATATATGCCAATTTGGGGATAGTTTGTGATTTAAAAAGTGCTCCCATTCGTCCCAAACATCTGTTAATATAAAACTACGCCGTTTTGGTTTTCAATTATTCAATTTGGGGCCACAAAACAAAATTACAAAAAATAGACTTCTGGGGGAGAGTGCCGCGGTGACAGTGGGCCAGTGCCACAGCGGCATTGCTCCTCAGATGCCCAGGTTATTGTATTTAGGCCCTCAGAGGTTCCGGTATTCACGAAAAGGCCCTATTTCGTCCGAAATTCACAGAAAATACATACGAACTCCAAACCGAGGTTGTGATCTACTATTGGAAAGGTATTGCAGTGTAATTTATATAATCAATAGTTCAAAGATAGGTCACTTTAAAAAGCTTTGCGGTATTTGCGATGAAAGTTGATTTGATTGCCTTTTTCACCTTTGGAAATTCATAATAGATCCGTTTTAAACCCAAAAATTATGTGCGATATACTGTTGGAAAGCTATTGACCCCTAGTATCCATGAAAAATATTTTAAAAATGACATAGTTCTCCGATTTCTGAGTCAATTTTTGGTGAAACCAGGGATCTCTGGGAAGTTCTGGAGAACCTCTAGGAGCTCACAGGAGCTGACGTTTTTGTTCGATTTCCTTTTAAAACTCGTTTTAGTACTTTTCACATGATCTAGAATGATCTCAGAACTTTCGGGCAAATTCAGATGATTTCAGTCAAATCCTGGTCAAACCTGGGTCGAACTGGTCAACGGGGACTTTTCGTGACCTTTCGGGACTTCTGGGGGTCTTATGGAGCTAATGTTTTCATCTGATTTCGCTTTAAAACTCATTTTAATATTTTTCTTACTACGTAGCATGTATCGAGAACATTTGGTCCAAATCTGGGAGTGTTTGGACTTTCAGGGGCATTTTGGTCACTTTTACCACTTTTTGAGCATTTTGAGAGAGAGGACTAACTTCCAAGAGTCCTTTTCGAGTCTTTTACGATCATTGTGAACCACCAATCTATGGGTTTCCTAAATCTGATAGCCAACAAAATGGGGTGTCTACACTATCTCCTCCATTGCCTCAAGAGAGCTCATTAATTCACTCGTTGAAAAAACCTTTTTATTCATTTTGAAATCTAATTTGAATTGAGTGAATGATGTAGGCAATGAATACAAGATCATGTCAACTTGAGTCTCACCATCAATATCGGCACCCAGAACTTCCAATACTTTAAAATAAGTGATTTTTTTAAAAAACATGCTCTCTAATTGAAGTTCCTTCCGATATTCTGGTGTCCATGACTAGTTGTAAGGCTCTCAGCCTTGCAGTTCGACTCAGTTCCCCAAATATTTCTTTGAGGTTCAACACAATGGCACCGGCAGTACTAAAAGTTTGATGTTGCTACTTCAACATATCAGACACAGAGTCCAATATGTACCAGCGAGCCTTACCATCAACTTTTAACCACCGCCAATATTGATCCGCAAAGACTATTAGGGTGTGGCAGTCTGGAGGTGGCGGACAGGGAATGGTAAGAACATACTTATATCCCCTAGTGGTTAATAATTCATTCAAGTCAAACAACCATTCAACATAATTATTTCCAATTAGATTATTCTGAAATAAAGTTGTAGCAAGTAGACTAGATATCATGAAATCTGAAATGTAGAACACATACAGCGAAATCAAGAATTGGAAATCGTAAACGTGACCATTTAAATGATACATTGGAATTCCCTTAAGAAAAACATTAATCGTCTTCAGAATATCAAACAATGAAATTAAGCCTCCGAGTGGAGATCATAACCCCATAGCCTAATCGGGAAGAACCCATCACGACTATCCACTATGCAAACTCTTGCAAAATAGTCTATAACTCATGAACCTTTAGTCTCTAATTAATTTCAATAAAACTCCCAGGGAAGACTCTTACTCAAATTATTAGTCTAGTGTGTACCATCACATAGAACTTAATGACAACCGCTTCGAGTAGCGACTCCGAGGAGACGTCACCCTCTATAATGTCTCACTAATTCTATCCTTGGGAAATTCATATCTAGTAACCAGTGAATATAATATTGTCCGAAGAGAGAGATCACAGAAAAATATGTGACTCACAGTATTCTATCCACCTTACAATGAACTAGTGATGGAAGTCTGTGGGGTTGTATCAAATATAAGTCCCTCTCCCACTAAAATTTTTATAATAGTTATCCATTTGTAACCAATGAAAAATACCCTCCGAAGGGAACGATCACAATTAATAAATTTGTGACACAGAGTAATTTTCATCTTACAAATAACTAATGGGAATTTTTTAATTTAAAACCATAGTTTTTACATTTCCATAAATATCAAATATTTATTAATGTGTCAAAATACCTTTTCTTTATCCATGATTATATTGGTAAACATTTTATCCATTTTTATCATTTAAAGAAAACTAGTTTTGACAGACTAATGCTTTTGCTCATGCATCACAAATAATATATCAAACATATATAAAACATGCATAAGCAATGATCATGCCAAAATTAAATAAATAATTACACAAGCACAATCATATAAGCTCTTCTCTCTCATGGCACTATCTTCATAGTTCCATCTCTGAGGCTTCAAGCTTCATGGCTCCAAGCTTCATGGTTCCAGCTTCATGGCTCCATCTTGTGGCTTCAACTTGTGGCTCGTTCGAAATATACATTTACAAAATCCTATACCTCCAAAGAGGTGTATAAAGTATCTTGGAAAAGTAAACAACTAAATTGGCTAGGGAAACTATTATAGTTCTCCTTTGCATAGGGCTAGCACTATAATGCCCTTTACAATGCCACAAACCAAAATTAAATAAAATTTAAATAATTTAAATATCATTTCTAATTTTTGCCATGAGAGATAAGGCTTCCTGCTTAAGAGATTAGTCGACATATATTCACAATATATGACATACAACCATTCATTCAATCATATGTCCTATATCTAATATAGCATGCAATTGATCACAACTTACGTATGTATAAATATTATGGAACTACAAGCTTACATAATATAAAATCATGTATGCTTTCAGGATGAAACACATTGTCAAACAATAACTAGGGTTTTCTAGAAAATCGAATTCGTGCACTTAAAACTAGGTTTCTACAAACCTACAATGTAAAAACAATTTTTATTTTAAATCTGTTAAAATATTTTTATTAAGGAATCTGTCAAAAACAGATTATGTTCCCTAGTAACAGGTTTGTGGTACAAACCAATTTCTGTATCCTTCCCAATAACCAGTTTGTCCCACAAATCGGTTTCTGGATCCCAGCAACCGGTTTCTAGAGCCGTACCTAGTAACTGATTTGTCCCATAAACTGGTTTCTGGTACTCGTCCAGATCAAATCTGAATAGCTTCGAGAAGCATGAAAACATTTTCTACAGCATCTAATAAGTCCAGAAACTGATCAGATCTAAAATATAATAAAAAATGATATTTTTGAAAACACCAATTAATCATTAGATTGAAAAACTATTTTTCTTTTAAAAGATTTGAAAAACCTAAAACCCTAGTTCATCATGAATCCATAATCCTATTACATGTAATTTAAACAAGATGGCTTTGATACCAGTTGTTGGAAAAAACCAGATCAAAAGAAGGATAGATACAATTCAAAAATTTAGATCTACTTCTTGTTTATATTACACGCAATATATTTACATACACACACATATACATATATATAGAACCCTTCTTATGAGGGATCCCTCACTTTGTTAAAGTGAGGACTTCTTTTTACAATCGTTGGATTCAGGTTTCATTAAGGGTATTGAAGTAATTTTATAGATTAAAAACTGGATCCAACGGCTGTAAAAAGAAGTCCTCACTTATTAAAGTGAGGGATCCCTCATAAGAAGGGTTCTGTACATATATACGCTTATATGTATATATATATATTTATAAACGGTTAGATATACCTTTGTGATTTGGTGAATCGTTTCGAAAACTCTTATACGATTCCTGTGATGATTCAACCCCGATAACCTTCATCCAACAAAGATGCGATCGTCAGGAGGACTAAACGATCTCTGAATGACTTGAATTTTTTACAGTAGCTTCATCTCGACGTCAGCTTCATCATGTCCAAATATCAACAACTTTCGATCAGTATTGAGCAGTTCGAAGATCTTTTAGTGAGCGTTGTCCGAGGCTAGCAATCTTTACTCTTATGTCTCTTGAATGATTATGGAGGGTAGGGTTTGGTGGAAACCCTTCTAAGAAAAAGATAGGAGGTCTAGGAAAGCTTAGAAACAGATCTAGGGTAATTAGGATGTGAGAATACGTAACTTTTTAATTCTGCCCGCAACCCCTCTATTTATAAGCTTCTTAAACTGACCTACCAGGAACCAATTTGTGTGAAATTGGTTTGTCCCACAAACCGGTTCCTGGAACCTGTCCCCAGTAACCGGTTTGTCCAGTTTTTGGAACCTTTACGCAGTAACTGATTTGTCGCACAAGCCAATTTTTGGTACCCTTTATCCTTATCTCCTTTGCATCCAAACATTCCTTCGAGTTAAGAGTGGGACCCCTAGGTTCTTAATTACTGGCTCCGACTAACTATTGATTCCATTTAGTTAAACTCTTAACTAAGGAATAATAATTAATCAACTATCATTAACTCCACTATATAATGATAATTGCACTCCAATGCATAAGAATAAAATCACACTTATATTAGCGATTCCTAGCCTTGTCTAACATGACACTAATGTCCCTCTACCTTTCCAGTATTCATATTTATCATTGGGATGTATGAATAACAATACTGTCTACCCAATAGATAAATGCATCTTATATTCCATGAGTATCATTCACCACTCATAAATTACCAAACATGTTCACAACAACTTGTTGACATGGCTACGCAGCTCTCAGTAATCAACCAGTGACATTGTCAAGGGAATACTTACTCTGTTCTAAAGAACTACTCTTTACAATAGGGTAGATTCTATCATGATAATATATGTTCCCAATACCATAAACTTGATCACAAAAGATACCCAGGTGTTGATCTTGAAGACATCACTAATTGGTAACTCAAAGTAACAAAGCATACAACTTGTGTCCATTACTATCTCAGGATTAAGGACATGTATCTTATACAAGTTTGAGTTCTTATTAACTATGACAGATTTTCTTGTCAATAGGTTTAACTCAAAGTCCATCAATGCAACTCATGCACTAGCATATTAACTTAGAGTCAACTACTCTTGTGAATGAGATTCATCACTCTATTATATAGAAGTTAATCATGCTACAGTGTATACCTGATAAGTTATCCGGTCTTATCATCCATTGTGACTTATTTGAATCAATAAGGAATAGTAATTCATATCTCCCATGTGTAATCCTATACACATATGAATTACATACAATGATTTAAGGATAACAGCCTAACCATTCATCTCATGAATTGACATACATAAATGTATTATAATTTCCATAGTCAAACTAATTGGTTTGAGGACATAATCCCAACAGTTCTTACATATCGTAAGCTTCTTGCCTTAGGCCGATAAAGTAGTGTATTGCACAAGCTTCATGCCTCAAGGCGAAGAAGTAATGTTGGTCTATTGTGATAGCACGTTGGCTCTAGTTTATGCAAAGGACCATAAGTACCACGGGAAGTCCAAGCACATAGACATCCACCACCACTACATTCGAGATATGGTTGCACAAGGGGAGGTTGTTTTTAAACACATCTCTACTTGCAATATGATGGCTGATCTTTTGACCAAGCCAATTTCTAGAGATTCATTCTTGTCCCACATTAGTTATATGGGACTCCGTAGGTTCTGATGTACTTTAACAACATTAGTCTTGACATTATTATTACTAGTTTTTTATTCATCGATGGTTTTTTTCCAAATTCATTAGTTGTTAATTGGATGAATGCACATTTCTTCTTAAAGTGTCAACAGGCTTGAATCGACCTGCTCACATTGGCACCAAGATAGCTGACTATGAACATGTGTGTTCATAAGCGCTTAGACGGCGAGCAAGTTAAGACATTTGTGTTCATGATGCTATGAGAGCGAGCTAGAACACCTATATCTGTGTAGTACAAGATTGCAAGCAAAATATAGACACTATTACTTATATGTCACCTTAGATAAGTTTTAAGATGGGACCGTTATCTTTATACTGAGTCGAACATAGAGATTACCCATGCCTCTATGTAGCCTGCCTTTTGTAGTCGAATGTGAGATTTCGAACAGGCGCCAGGAGGTACAACGCTGCTGGAAAACTCATGTTAGGCATTTTTGTAATGTCTAGACTAAGATTCGAATGGTGTTACTATCACCATATAGTGACACGCCCATTTTTATGGAAGAACGTCATAGCATACATATCATACTGTATGTTCTTATTAATGATCATATTGTGGAGCAATGGATTAATCCCTAGTTCATTACTGTGTGAGCCTTGTAGTTTCCCTGTAACAGGGATTCTACACCATTTTACCTTATGGCCTGCGACTATGTCATGAAGAGGACATTTGATGACGCTACGTTAGCATACCTCCCAGGGGCGAAGCTGTCACACCCGTCCTAAAAAAATCATATTTTTTTAAATTGTATATTTGATTTCTGGAAAATTATTAATGTTGATTAATAGTTGAAATGAGATTGATGGTGGGTCAACGTTGAGTGTCAATCGAGGATAAGACATTTGGAAAATCATGAGGCATTGATATGATTTAAAAGTCATTTATTTGACTTAAATATTATTTGAAATATCTGGTATATGTGAATAGTAGAATTACATGTGTAGTGTAATTTTTGATAATTTTAATCCTGTATAGGATTATTTTGATGGTTTTAACGATAACCAATAGGGTGCGTTGCATAAAAGGTAGGTTATCTAGAGATTCCATAGAAATTAGTTTTCAGACATAATTACGATGACAAACAAAACTTAAGTGAAAACTTTTATAATTTATAGTTTTCACTCATGAAGTAATAAAATGGACGTGTGCGACATTTTGGAGGATAATTAGATGAATTGAGAACTCGTGGGGGTAATTCCGAAGAGTCGAGCCTATAAATAGAGGTGGCAAGATATTTTCTCATTTACATCTTTTCAAATTGAAATCAAAAGAGGGGGAGCTTAGAGCTTGCCGACACAAATCAACGTCCGTCCATTCGTTCGTTAGTATTTCTCCAAATTCTAGATTTGAACTCCTCGAGGTAAGGGCTTCATTTTGATACCTCTTAGGCCTTGTTTTGCTTAGTTTTTCAAAAATCTAATTCTAGGAATTTTGGAGAAAATCGTGTATAACTTATAGGAATCGCGTATAATCAGAGATCCGATGATTAATCGGGCCCCTAGTTAATCCTTCAAAGTTATAGGGCGATCGCACGAGGTATGAATTCTAAACCTATGAATTATAGAAAATTATATGTTTTAAATATCGGACATAATATTTTGGATCTGAGCGAAATTCATGTAATAATTAGGCCCGTTAATTATGCACATAAAAATGCGATAAAAGAACGTATAAATGTTTATGTGAGCATACTATGTGTCTACTTGGGTCAAAGGGGGGTTTGGTGCAATTTCATCTGGGAGTAAGCTCCTCAAAGTTTGAGGATTGTGGTGTTGATATCTATTGTGCCTGGTTTGGAGGAAGGCCCAGCTAGGGCACTTGGTGCGTGGAAGAGGAAGTCCTTTTACAGCATCAATCTCATTTACCGGATGGAAAAGTACCACTCTCCCTAGAGACTAATTTGATGTGGTTGATGTCTTATAGCATGAATTGTCATATATGCATATATTTAGAATTGTGCACTCAACATATAGTTAAGTAGTGGAGCTTTACTCCATTACATGTGATAAGAAGAGAGGAAAGAAGAAACGCGAATAGTGAGGCCGATGGGACGATGGGATCGCTCTTGTATATATTTGTATTTTCCATTCCAAGTTTGTGCTAAGACATGTAATGAACTAGAACTATGTATTATTTTAACTTGAATCTCGAAATAGATTCGTAGAGTTGTAATGGATAGTAAAACTCTTGTAATTTATGTTTTGACTATGTTGTAATACAGTTAGGACCATTTTGGGATGAATTTGGTATGTGTGGTTAGTCCGAATGGGATTGCATAACTATAGAAATGGGATTTTTTTCTGTAGAATGTTCAGCAGTCAGGAAAATAGTCGACTGGTTTAAAGACAATCAACTGGAGACTTATTTTGGCGTAGCTACTGTCCTCAAACGTTTAAACCAGTCGATTGGGTCTCTAACACAACCAACTGGATTACCTTGTTTTCCAAAACGAGCTGCTGTAGGTTAGAGTTCAGCCGACTGGGCAGGCACCAGTCGACTGAGAGTTTGACCCCACAGTCGACTGGACAAGATGATTTGGATTGCTAAGATGTTACTGCTCTCTGTAGTTCCAAAGCGGTTAATTAGGTCTCTGACACAGTCAACTGGAATGGGCTATTTAGATGTTATACTCTCTGTAATATCAAAGCAATCAAATGGATCCCCGATATAGTCGACTGGAATGTTATTTTCAAAATAGGTCATTTCCTTAAGTGTTTTCAAATGAGAAAAACTTTTTATAACTCTGATTTTACAATCCATAGAATCTTTGGGAGTGGTTTTATCACCGTTGTATTTATATTTATTCCACTGCTATGTTGTAATTGGTTTGGATGAACCTTGGTGGCGTGCCATGTGTCCTATTTCCGCGCGTAGTGGGATGGGTCGTGACAGAAGCAATAAATTTCATTCTATGGAGCAGTCAAGTTGAATAGACATTAGTAGGCAGGGAAGACTAATTCAACAATACACCATGTTTTGTGACTCATTAGCTGGCCAACGACAATCGTATATGTATTGATTGTCATGGGCACATTACATATTTGGGGTGTAGCACTACTTTTGAGGGATTAAGAGTACTCGATCAGGTGTGATTGAATAGGTCTGGGTGAATACACGAGAAGCTTTCGAGTGATACGTTTTGCTAGTTTAGTGATTGACTTAGGGTGTGTTTGATAACCCAATTAAGTGGTGAAAATGAAAATTTTCAGCAGTTAAATTTTTTCAGTGCGTTTGATAATGTACCACTTAATTGAAAAGGCCGCAAAAAATCCACTAAAAATGTTAAAATTTTTCTAATGAAAATAATCACTGAATGTAATCTATTTAAGTTCTTGAAACACTGTTTTCAGTATTGCAAATACAAATCACTTAAAATTTTCAGTAGTTAAACTCAGCACTTAATTTTCAGTACTCAATTTTTAGTTTTATCAAACACACCCTTAGCATCTCAACTCATGTTGTTGTTCGTTTTTTTCGTGAGGTTGCACGTTCTATTACCCGTATGAAGAGATGATGAAAGTTAAAATATGAGAGATTTTTTTTTACACGAAGCCCTGTGTGGGTGAGTGGGAGATGTATGAAATATTGTAGGTTGGGTCACCCACATATTGGACCCGGGGTCCAAACGGGCTCTACTTCAAGCCAGCCCATGATTTGGAGACCTAGTAGGGTAGTAAGTATATATATATATATATATATGTGTTATATATACACACAATGTAGCAGCCCTAAAAGGTCTCTCTCTCTCTTTTTAACTCTCGACCATCTCTCTCTCTCTCTCTAGATTTATCTCTCTCTCTCTAGCCTAATCACAATGGAGGCTTGGGATTTAGCGCGTGAACTCAAGGGGCTGCTCTAGTAGTTGTTCTCGTGACCATAGCGAAGCACATGAGCTTACACGGAAGCACCAAAGTGCAGAAGATCGTGGGTGAAGTCGTCGAGGTGAAGTCGTCGGGCTCGTAACAATGTCGTAGACGATCCAAATCGGGTATTCCACTCAAGGTATGCCTTGAACCCGACCCTATGCTTGTGTGCATATATTTTCCAATAGAGAGAATTATTAAAACTAATATTCAACTTGCTCTTACTCTATTCCCATTAGGGATGTTAAAGAAAATTGAAAAACCAAAAAGCGACCGAAACCAAACTGACCAAAATCGACCTACCAACATCGAATGATTAGTTTTAAAATCACAAAAAAACTGAAAAAAACCAACCGCGAACACCCCTAACCCATGGCTATAAACCCAAAATTAACCTCAAGTTCCCAACTGATCAAAACCATGAATTTCCCCAATTTATTGCTTGGCTATATCATCACTAATCACACAAAACTAGTCTGAATTCTTGTTATCTTCTTTGTACTAACTGCCATAGTTGAACTTTACCATCTTGTTCACTAGTATTTCAAATAATGGTTTGATAACTCTTGTGATATCTTAGTAAAAGGAAAGTAATGGTCTTTCCCCTTATTATTATTATTATTATTATTATTATTATTATTATTATTATTATTATTATTATTATTTTAATATGTTGCCTTTGGCTTGAAGAAGGAAGTAGAATGGTGGAGTCTAGGATGATCTTGAGGGCTATAATTAGGAAGCAATCTAGCAAATAGAGGAGAGCTTGACAGAATAGCAGTTGTCAACATGGCTATAAGAAATTCAAAAAAATGTACCTGCTAATTAGTTTGTATGTATACCCTTTTGTCACTTCTCAATATGTTCTTTTCTTTTCAACTTGTGCATGTAACTCCCCAAAAAAACTAAAGACGCAAGGGCAAAGTCAAAGAGTCAATTACAAGATAAAGGTCTCACGCGGACCAATCAAACAAAGTGGAAGCAACAAGGAGTCCTACGTGGATTCTGATTAAGACAAAAAGGTCAACGGACCAAGGAGGTTTCGAAATAAAACCAAGCTGCCACACTGTATGGTACTCGCTTGAGCGTCGTTTTAAAGAGTTTTAAAAGTAAACAATGATGGTTGTCCAAATTTTCAAATCAAAACCAACATATGCCCATTATCCTTAAAAAAATATCCCTTTACAAAAATGGCTCCTCGAGGTCTCAATGCAACAATTTTTCAAAAAGGACCCCAAGTCTGTTACACGTAATTTATAAAAGGGCTAAACAAATGCCAAAAAACTAATTAGTCAAATAAAGCATTTTATCGTTTCAATCTATCAAAAGAAAGAAATATAAATAACCACAATTGATTGAAAGAAAGAACAAATGTAAATTCTAGCTTTCGAAGTACACCACCTCATGATCAAGTTCTTTACGCTTCATAATCTGGTAAAGGAACCTGCAAAGATTGTGTGGGGGTGAGCTAATACATATATATAAATTTCTATATACATATATTCTACAAATGCCAACTACTGTCAATCTAGGATCCCGCTCCAAGACATGCCAACACACCTTTAATAGCACCAAAAATTACTATATAAAACTACTAACGAAAGTGTAGCATTATAACTCATAGTAATAAAATAAATAAATGTACTTGCTAATTCAAGAACTCAGACCAAAGTCGATAATCGCACATACCCTTAACAAGAAAGGGCAATCCATATTAACCAACATTGAGTCCCTAGACTACACCTTGTATCGATTCACATTTAATAACATCATTACACTAATTTTATCACTAAGTTAGTAATATTTACCTTAAGTGATTTACATGATTTACATATAATCCTTGTACATAAACTAAGGGCTCTAGCCCAACTTTATATAGTTATAGTAATTATAACCACAAAACTATGGCTCAAGGCTATTCAACCATATATATATATATATAAGCATCCACATATTTATGGATACCAAATTTATACCCAAGTAGCTCAAATCACCATCTAAGTACCAAATCAAGTAATCTAAATTAATATTTAAATTACACTAGAAAACAACCCCATGTAGGAAAATACTATATAAAACTCGTACACACAAATCAACCAATTTATTACATAATTTAGCATCAATTATAAGGTTAAATAAAATTACCATCTAAAATCACAAGTTGACGATATTACCAAATGACCACTCATGGTGTTCATAATTATTGTCCTAACACAAATACATAAATTTCATCTACTGAATCACAAATATTAACTAAATCTAACAAGTATATTATTTTCTTGGTTTGAGAATATTTCTATAAACCACAAATTTAGGCAATAATCAAGGTTAAGGGTACTAGAAAGGAAGTAAACCCCACCTTAGTGGATTTGAGGAAATCACACTATCCAAAATATCTCCAAATGAAATTCCAAGCACGCCACTAGAGAGTCCTCACTGAGATCCATAAGCTTTCCTAGTTAAAATGGGTTTGGGTAACCACCACTAAAAATCAACTTCCTCCAATCGTAAATCCAAAGGTACCCACGTATAGCCCTTGTCGCGATCTACAACCTTCATATTGGACACTTGGAGAGATTTGGCCCTTAAGGCCACCAAAATAAAGAAAAATGGGAAAGAAACCATGGGCGAGAGAATAAGAGCTCTCGGCTCTTTAGAGAGTAGAGAGAAACAGAGAGGCTAGGGAAAAGAGAGAAAAGAAAAAGAAAAAAAGAAAAAGTAAGGAGAAAGAGAGAGTGAGAGTGATCTGTGAGATTAGGGGGAGGGGGGGGGGGGGGGGGGGGTTTGTTGGGTGATATAATTAAGGTATATAATACACACATCATACATTTGTATCCACATACAAATCATATCCCAAATGAACCTAATATGGTCACATCAAACTCTCACAATTACACTTACATGTATTTATTCCAATTATGTAAGTACCCAATAGTATTCTACTATTTAAGTCCAAGTCATTAAGTGATTTACAACTATACCCAAATTGGTTCACTATATTAAATCAATATGCTCAAGAAAATATTACCTTACACAAAGGTACCAATTAATAGTCACACAGGTCCCACAAGTGCTGCACATATAATAACTAAATGCAAAAAATTTATGGATTACTACATTCTACCCCCTTAGAATAATTTCGTCCTGAAATTCAAGCACATAACCTGACATACATCATCATAAATATCAAAAACATATCCATCATTACATCTAACGTTATCTCGATCTTCTTTATCAAAATAAATAGATATCACTCGGGTCAATCAACGACCATATCCACTTTACCTGTAATTCATGTTATGTTAGATAAAGCTTACTCGAATGCATATGAAATAAGAACAAGTGTTCACCCAATGGACTAAGATCTTGTTCACATAATTTCATGTAATTTACGCAAGTCAACAATAATAATGGATGTCCAAGCAATTCATTATTGTTACTTCGCTACTCTACAAGAACCTGTATCAATTCTCAAATCACTACTCCACAAGAACCTATATCAATTCTGAAATCAGGTAGCCATGGCAACCCTAAAATTTTAATACATTATTCGTTTTTGTCTTTTGAAAATATCTTTAAAGAAAAAAAATCATTTTTTTATAAACTCTTTTGAACACTTTTGAGATCAATCCTTTGAAAGAAACCATGGGAGAGAGAATAAGAGCTCTTGGCTCTTTAGAGAGAAGAGAGAGATAGAGAGGTTAGGGAAAAGAGAGAAAAGAAAAAGAAAAAAAAAAGGAGAAAGAGAGAGTGATCCGTGAGATAAGGGGGGTGTGTGGTTTTGGGTGATATAATTAGGGTAGGTCGTACCCCCAACAAATATTATGTACTATCATATATATAATACACACATCATACATTTGTATCCACATACACATCATATCCCAAATGAACCCAATATGGTCACATCAAACTCTCACAATTACACTTACATGTATTTATTCCTGTTATGTAAGTACCCAATAGTATTCTATTATTTAAGTCCAAGTCATTAAGTGATTTACAACTATACCCAAATTGGTTCACTATATTAAATCAATATGCTCAAGAAAATATTACCTTAGATAAAGATACCAATTAATAGTCACACAGGTCCCACAAGTGTTGCACGTATAATAAATAACTGCAAAAATTTATGGGTTACTACAGTGCACTAATAGGATTGATATGGTTTGGTAATAAATTACTATTTCATCTCAAGAAATAGTTTGTACCTAACAAATTTTTTGATGCTTATTTTCTTTGTCAGGGGATGCAGTTTGAGATGCTACAAGTGAGTGAATTTAGTTAATGTCGTTTTAAGATATGGCTCATTTAAAGCTAGTTATATGACTTAACTTGATTCTAATTCCTTTTTTTTTTGTTCTTTTTATTTATTTAGTTAGTTTTTATTTTTTATGTTGTTTTAGGATAAGCCTAATGCAAGAAATATAAAAGGAAAGCTATGTCCTCGTTACTATGACTTGCTTACCATTTTTGGCAATGATTATGCAACTGGAGACCGGGCAGCCACAAGGAATGAATTTCCCCAAGTGAGTGAAGCCGATATTAATAATTCGGTGAATTCCACCTTAGGGGATGAAAATGAGGTGGAAGAAGCACAACCAAGTCATTCAAGAACATCCAAGCGAACCGCACAAAGGGGAGGCCCGAAAGCTCGACGTAGACGTGGGTATGCCATGGATGATGCTGCTTTAGCCCTTACCCGTATTGCCCAGTCCTCCAAAAATATTGTCATTGCTTTTCAAAAAGCAAGCCACCACTTTTGAAAAGCAAGAAACTCAAATTCATGTCAATGGGCAAGTGATCCTAGAGAAACTTCGAGCAATGGGCATAGAGGAGGGGGATACAATGGAGCTTACAGATTTGTTTGAACAAGATGAAAAATCTGGACAGTTCTTCCTTGGTATTAATGATGATGCTTTTATGCATGCTTGGGTCGATCGTAAGTTTTGAAAAGATCCGAAAAATTAATTATGGTTTTAAGTACATCTTTATCTTTATCTCTTTTTTTTTATCGAAAATAAGACTTTTATTAAGAACTTGAATAAAACATTACAAAAGAATCGACTTGGGATGGATACTCCTCAAGCCAAACTCTAAAACATTTGAAACACTTTGCTAACTTAGCAAGTTCGTGAGCAACCATATTTCCATCACGCCTAACATGCAGGAATTGGTAATCAGCAAAACCATGAAATAGTCGAAGGATGTCACCAATAATGTGACCATAAGGGGCCAAGTGGTAGTTGTCATTAAAAATATGATGAATAAGTGTTAGGGGATCTGATTCTGCAATAAAATTCCGAAACCCAACTTCAATCGTGACAGTAGTAGCTTTCCATAAGGCCAAGCACTCCGCCATCATGGGATCCAAATTCCTGGGTATGAAATATGAAAAATCAAGGAGGACACTCCCTTCATGATCGCGAAGAACCCCTTCCAAACCAACACCCCCCAAATCACGAAATACTACCCCATCCACGTTCAGCTTCAAGCTTCCCATCTCTAGGAGGAATCCACCTAGCCCTTCGTGGTTCAGAAATAACCCGACCAACCTGAGACACCACGGAACCACCATTTTAAGCACAATTAAACTCACCAATAAAAGACAAGATCCAAGTGGTCGCCACCGTGGCTTCTCTACGCACTCCCTCCATAACCCATTTATTGCGGTCATTCCAAATAACCCATGTGATTCGGGTTCAATAGTGCACTTTTCACTTCATGATTCTACTCTTATTGGACACGAATTATAACTTACACTAGAGGTTTAAAAATCTCTTTCTTGTAGGATTTGTGAGCTTGTTCAAAAAGGGAACCAATCCCATTTGGTTCTTATCTTGAAAAAGGGCAAGGAATGAACATCAACAAGGGCGGATCGATCTGAACCTTCAACATGGATCGATTTGCAATTTTGGAGGAAGCTACTATCCAAAACATTGAATTCGGATCGATCCGGTCTCAAAGGGCGGATCGATCCGCTATCCTGAAAACGTATTCCAAGCGCCCAGATGAATGTCGGATTGATCTGGCCCTAAGCTGCAGATCGATCCCCCCTGCTGTGTTTCTCATCTCCTTTTTATAAGTTTGCCATTGATATTGAGGTTATATATAGTTAGAGATTAGTTTTTGTTAGGGTTAGCTATGATTTTCCTTAGTTTTTGTTAGTGTGAACTCTTTTTCTCTCTCCCTTACGTCTTCTTCTACCTAACATTTACTCTCCATCTACCATCATTATTGTGTAATTAGTTCTAAAGAGAGAGGGTTCTAGTTGTATTGAATATTTTGAACCTTTGCTTGGATTGTTATTGGAGTTTTCTAGTGCATTTATGATGATGTTCTTATATTGGTATTATCTTTCTCTCCCCCTCTTTAATGTTCTTGTTTTTACAATTATGAGTAGCTAGACAATGTAGGTTGGGGATCATCAACCCACCATTGGAACCATGTGTGCTTTCATGAAAGATTTATATGCTTTGTAACGTTTTTAGGGTTCATGGGTGTAGGATTTGAATTTCTAGGACTACACTTATGATGTCTGTAGGAAAAATAGGTTTAAAATTATTTTCAAACGCGCAGCGGAAAAATCAAGTTAAAAACTTTTATTGGTAGCCCAGATCTACTACTCGTTAACTCTATAGATGCGTATAAGATGGGACAAGATTCAAACCTTTGTGTCTTGAACCCAATTCTGATTATGGCTTCCTTTAGCAATATCTAGCAGCAACATCTAGGTGATCTTCACTCTTATATCTCCTCGAACGCTTCCCGGAGAGGCTAGAGATTGTAGGATCTCTAATGGAGAGGATGAAGAAGGTTTAGGAACCCTAAAATAGTTCCAGCAGCTTTAGGATGTTAAAACCGACGAACTCCAATTTCTGGACGCAGCTGCCCTATTTATAGATTCCCAGAACCGACCTTACTTCAATCGATCGAAGTGAGTTCAATCGATCGAACCTTCGATCGTCGATCGATTGAACCACGTTCGATCGATCGAACCACGTTCAATCGATCGAACCTGTCTTGACTTCAATCAATCGAAACAACTTTGATCGATAGAACCAGCCTTGACAGCATCCTTATTTGCCTTTTCAAGCATTTTGGCGGAGCTAAGAGTGGGACCTCCTAGGCTCTTAATTACTGGCTCCGATTAGTTATTATTCCATCTAGTCAATACTCTTAACTAAGGAACCAATAATTAATCAATTATCATTAATACCACTATAAAATGATAATTGCACTCAAGTGCATAAGAACATAATCACACATACATAAGCGATTGCTAGACTTGTATAATATGATACAGATGTCCCTCTACCAGGCAGTATTCATATCTATCATTGGGATGTATGTTTTAAGATACTATGGTCCCAATAGATAGTACATCTTATATTGCTCGAGTATCATCACTACGCTTGGATTACTAAACATGTCAATAATAACACTTTGTTGACAAGGTTGGCCAGCTCTCAGTAATCACTCCTGGTGACATTCTCAAGGGAATACTTACTCTTCATTTTATAGAAGAGGGTAGAATTCCATCTTGACAATATATGTTTCCAACGTTGCATACCTGATTACCCAAGATACCCAGGTGTTGATCTTGCAAGACTTCACTGATTGGTAAGTCAAAGCAACTAAGCACACAACTTGTGTCTATAATTGTCTCAGGATAAAGGACATGTATCCCTATACAAGTTTTGAGTTCCTATTGACGGTGACAGTGTTTAGGTGTCAATAGGTATAACTCAGGCCTGTCAGTGCACCGTGTGCACTAGCATATTTAACCAAGAGTCAAAGACTCTTATGAATGAGATTCATCATTCTATCCCATAGACGTTAATCATGCTACAGTGTATACCTAATAAGTTATCCAGACTTATCATCCACTATGACTTATTTGAAATAACAGGGATTTGTGATTCATATCTCACATGTGTAATCACATACACAAATGAACCACATACAATGATGTTTAAGGAATTCAGTCTAATATTCATCTCATGAACTAACATGCATAAATACATTATGATATTCCATTGTTCAACTAACTGGTTTAAGCCATATTCCCAACAAACTCCCACTTGCACTCATAATCATATAGTGTTAAAAACAACAATAGCATTATCTACGTGACATGTCAAAATCCTTAACTCGTAAGGTTTTGTAAAGGGACTTCGATGATCGTCGACTGAAACAATCCATTGTAGAACATCTTCATGTTATACTCTGTTCCTAAACTAAAGACATCACTAGATATGTATCCAGTAAAGCTAATTCAAACATTTGTCCAAAACACCATCACCTAGCATATATCTACTAGTTCTTTTTCAAGCCCGAGAGAATATATACCTTATAATAGTTCAAAAAACTAAACTTTCATTTAGACTGATATCTGTGAACAACCTTAACGGTATAACAAATATCCATACCTAACATCACATATTAGGTTTATCAATAGTAAAGGCTTATGATATACCTTTCATGCGACCTCTTTCATCTTGTATTCTCAGACACAAGTCTTGAAAGAGCAATAGCTTATGTTCAAAGGTGAAAAAACTTTATCAAAATGTTCTACGTTGAATCTAGCTAGTAACTTTCCGATATAGAAGTTTGAGATAATCTCATTATCTTAACTTTCCGATCTTGAATGAGCATAATCTAAAGGTTATAGCTCGCCTCACCGAGATCACAAATATCAAGTATACTGTAAAACCTTAAACTCAACCATTGATAACACTACTTTAACATCTCGTAATGATAAAGATGTCATCAATATGAGGAACATAATCACCACCTCACTTCCTTTGCGAAAGGATCTTTCATCCATTTAAGCTACATCCATACTTTTGACGAATCTAAAGTATTTTGACCAAGCATGTCAAAACAGATGTTCTTATCTTTGGATGATATCTTTAGTCCGTAGACTTATGCATATCGCATACCAAAGCTTCCTTATCACAAAACTTCAATGCACAAGGGGATTTCAACAATGTTGAGAATTCTCCCACTACAATGAAGTACCAATGTAGGAACGTATGAAGAGGTAGTAGATTTTAGTTCTAGATGATTTATACATTGCTTTAAGATATAAATAACCAAAAATTCCATGTAGGAATAGAAGTGATGACATCACCGTAGTACGGTTATAGAAGGTCCATTAGGAAAACCCTAATTAAGAATCTTTACAAGGTCCTATAGTCAACGTCTTAATGACGACAACAATGTTCCTAAATCTAGAACTTATTAGAATAATCATAACCTCGACATTATAATCTTCTTAGAATTCATGGATGGCCTTACACTTAGGTCCGTACATAGTCCCGTGCATTCATATCTTAAATCGATGCTCACTTTTACAGCATTTCACTTGTAACCGAGCACTGGCACATTTCCCGAGATATGGGCCCCACTACTACCATTTGGAGACCATGCATTTACTACCCACTCAATCTACCCTTGGACGCACACAAGCACACACGTACCCGTACACATATTTGTGCACACAAAGGTTTGAGACACATACTAGCCTTTCCCCTTCCTTCCCTCTATAAATACAACAACACACCCCCTCATAACTCTTCCACGTAGCCTTGAAATCTGTCCCAAATAGAGTAGTGATAGTGAGAACGAGAGAGAGAGACCCAAGAGTGAGAGTTTAGAGAGAAATCATACACAAAAATAACACAAATATTGTATACACCCTCACCCTCTCTCTGTACTTCCTCGTTGCATACACACATACATTGTGTACACATACGCTCACACAGAACCAAATGGAGGAGGAAGAAGATGCAGTAACGAAGAGAAGAAGAAGATCGGAGAAGAAAGAGAAGTAATCAGACCTCATTACGGTGAACCCACCATTTCCCTTCAGTTTTTCTGCTCTATATACCTTTGCATGTCACACATACATACAGAAACCCACATGCAAGACCCCCAGACCAGAGCCTTAAGCTCTCTGCTGCACCGATCACCATTAAAGCTTCAAATGAAGCTTGAATTTCAAAATTCACCAAATTGCCTCTAACTAGTACCAAACTGATCTTTAGGAGTCCCACATATCCCCATAAGAGCAGTTTTTAAATTGGGACTCGTTTGGTTAGCCATACATTACATTATCCTCGAAATACCGAAAAAGAATAATCCATTGGTTCAAGGCCTTAACGAGATAACCCAATTCCCAGCCTCTACTATGTGATAGAGGGTCCCAAACCGAGTCATTTGGCATTGGATTCGTTAATTTACATGGAGAGACGGAAGAGTTATGGCCTATCAAAGTTTTTCGGCAGGAAACGAGGCTCGCCGGCGGTGATAGTCATGCCGGAGAAGAAAGAACCTTCGGGTTATAACATATTTAATGTGGGTCGGGTCGTGGGTATGGGTCTGGGTTAGCATGTGAGAGTATATGGGTAGGATATGTATCGGGTATGGGTTATATTAATCATATGGGTTTTGGGTCGGAGCTTTTAAGTTGGTTTAGCCTTAGTGTGTAAATGGGTGATTCGTTGTATCGGGTTTCGGATCGGGCTGACCCGCGAATACTTGTTAACCCTTTATTAGTTATTTTATATTCTTAATTAATCTGTAAATCCAGATTAATGAATCAATAATCTGTTTTAGTAATACTTAACATTTTAAATATTCTGTTAATTAGGATTAGTATTTATATGAATTATTTATTATTTACTGTATAGTAAATAATAGTTATAAAAAGTATAAAAGGGTTTCTAAATGATTTTAAATAATACTAAATTCTTTAAAAATAGTTTTAAAATACTGTAAATAAATTTTATATATTCTGAAATATTATTTTAAATAAAATAATATTCCTATATCCTAAAATTATGGATCAATTCTTATATAGCATACTTATTCTTATTTAAATAAATAGGAAAACTATATTAAATTTTCCTAAGGTCTAATGCCTTATTTTATAAATTACTATTTATAAAACTCAAACTTTAGCATTTCTAATAATTATTTAATATTTATAATAGACCCGTTGGGTTGTATTTAAATTATTAAAATACCAAATGGACTCCGAAAATTTTGAGAAAAATATTACTATCCTATTTTAAGGCCTAGTATTTAATAAAAATATTTATAAAGGCCAAATATAGTCCTAAATTATATTTCGTATACATGGGACCTCGCAGTCTATTTTCATACATTTAGAACTTCAATAATTAATAAAAAATAAACCGTAGCTCAGAAAAATACGCGGTCAATACCTAAATTCATAGAATGACGTTTAGATCTATTTCCTTAAGTTTAGTGACTTTTTGACTCAGTCAAAAATACAGCTTACTGTTAGGACCCACACTGGTGTGGAAAACCTAGCCTTTTATGTGATGGACTCCGATTTGAGTCTAGTCAATGGCGTTGGAGTTAGAATGACACATAGATCACTACCTTGAGATTTATATCCTCATTTGGTAAAATTACCATTTTCCCCCTGTAGTTGTACTCATACTTTATTATTGTTTCTTCCGTTTATTGTTATAGAACTTGATGATTATCTGCTTTCTGAGGATCGGTGACTCGAGGTAAGTTTCGTAACCTCACTCTAATCCTATTAAGATTAATTAAAGATACTTATAAGCTATCTGAATGATGTGTTGTATAGTAATACGTTGTGTATGATGCTATATCTTTCCCAGAATCTGTATCACTATGATTACTCATGATATGGTAGTATTAGTGCTTACGTGAGCATGTCAAGGGTTTTATCTATATGTTTATTGGTATCAAATCCTTGTTATGTGATCCATGGTTATATGATTATGTTTCTATTGTTGAGATGATAAATGCACGTTTTGTGATGATTGCTAATCCGAGTAGTTAATGCATGGCATGTTAATGAAGTAAATGAAAGAAGTAGAGATGTATTCGAGTAATTAATAATGGACACTTGCATATCACGACATGAGTTAATATACATTGCATGAAGAGTGAGATGTGATTAAATGAGAAATGTGATCGAGAAAGGGAAGTGAATTTGATTTGAGTGCCAGTTGGGCGACAGTTAATGTGCCAGTTGGGCGACAGTTAATATGCCAGTTAGGCGACAGTCAACGTGCTAGTTGGACAATGGTTTGACTGCCAATTATGCGATAATTTGAGTGCTAGTTGGGCGATAGTTTGAGTGCCAGTTGGGCGACAGTCAATGTGCCAGTTGGGCGATAGTTTGAGTGCCAGTTAGGCGATAGTTTGAGTGCCAGTTGGGCAATAGTTTGAGTGCCAGATGGGCGACAGTTAATGTACTAGTTGGGCAACAGTCAACGTGCCAATTGGGCGATGGTTTGAGTGCCGGTAGGGCGACAATTAATGTGCCAAATGGACAACAGTCAACGTGCCAGTTGGGCGATGGTTTGAGTGCTAGTTGGGCGACAGTTAATGTGCCAGATGGGCAATAGTCAACGTGCCAGTTGGGCGATGGTTTGAGTGCCAATTGGGACGATAGTGTGAATGCCAGTGGGTACTTTGGTTGTTATGAATATAGTGTGTTGTCCATTGAGAGTTCATACCCAAGCTATAAGTATGTTATATGGCACGATTATTGCATTAATAGTGATTGGAAAAGTTTCCATCGTGAATGTATTAAGGGGTGAAATGAAATGTTGAACGTGTAGCGAAATCTTGACGGTTATAATTGGAAGTTATTAATGAACTAAACTATGAAACGTATGAACGTGTAAGGTAATGGCAGTTGTTTGACTCCCGATTAAAGTTGATTTGTACAACTCAGTGACGTGTGTAATCGAGCGATTCATTGTCGAGTGTTGTTCTTTCTCGACCTGTGGATGTATTGTTCCCAGAATATGTGTTGTGAGTTCATTGTTCAGGTCATGGATTCAATATCCCAACGAAAAGATAGTAGTATTGTTCGTACTTTGACACACACGAGCATGTTGATGAAAGGAGAATGTATTCTATGATGAAATGCGATTATATGCATACTTGTTTACATGTCTTTGTTGAGACCTCTGCTATGCCTGTGAAAGAATCCATCTTTTAATAAGAGATTAACCGTATCCTAAGATACAGAACAATAATGTGAGTTGAGAGATATTTGTATTTATTGATTATTTTGCGGTTGGGCTCTCACTCAGCTTTGTTCCAAAGCTGACGGCATGTTACGCCCTGGACATTCTTATGTCCAGAGTGATGCAAGTTTTTTATTAGAAGAGGGAGCTCAGGATGCAGTGCTGAGGAGCTAAAAAGGATGGAGCCGAGTTGGAGATGGAATATAGTTATCCCAGCAGTTATTATAGTTTAGTTTATGTAATAAGTTTAGTATGGACATCTTGTAGTAAGAAGGATGTTACTACCATCATTTCTATTTTCGCTGTTGTATTTGCATTCTCTTAAGTTTCAGTTATGTTTATACTTTAGCATTGCCCTTATGAATGTTGTGCAGAGTTAGAAGGACAGAACGGTTAATTAACTAGTCACGTGTCTATGGACCCATAAAGGAAAATTTTGATTTTCCCTATTTTTGGCTTACTCCAGGGCGTGACATAACTTTACTCTTTTATATTATCTTTCCTTTGCAAAATTCGGTCTCCAACCAACTTTTGTTTTCTCTAGAAACACAAAAAAAGTAATATACTTATTGATGATGCTAAAAATTGGTAAGAGTAAAGTAGAGCAATTTAAGGAGAGAGAGAGAGAGTAAAAGACTATTTTTTGTATGTGGTTCGGCCCTGTTAATGAAGGTACCTACGTCCACGGGTGTGTCTAAGCACGTTCACTAGCAGATCACCAGCGGGCCTGGTGAGCCAACAAAGAGGGGCGGCACTACCAGTAATACCGGCCGGGTGTATGTGTATAATGGTGAATTATAGAGGTGCTGTGTTGACTGAGAGGTTCACGGCCCCTTCAATGGGGGGTGAGAGGTCACTTTTATAGATGTAAGAGACCTACTCATACATGGATAATGAAACATAATCCTATTGATATAGATTGGCATTAATTATGGGGATTTCCTAATTGGATTAGGAAATAGTGCGCACTTTCCATTAGTCTTCTAGCTTGAGTAGGAAACTGCCCGTAATGCTCGGGATCATGCCTGTGGGCCCGAATAAGCTGTTCCCGCGGCGGGATGTGCGTGTGCGGTTTTCCCGACCTGCTGGCCGGGTCGTGAATGAACCGCTCGGGATGATGAGTAGACTGAACTGCTCGGGCTGATGCTTCTGAGGAGTTGTGCATGATTGGACTGGCTGCTGATTTGAGCCGCTCGGTCATAGGATAGAGCCAATTTTGGGCGTATCAGCTGCCCCCCATTTCCAAGATTTGCCAGATTCTATATCGGGACAAGTTTGGAAATCAGTTTGATGTTACTTGCCGTTGTCTGAGTGCTTGTGGAAGTTGCCTCGGGGCTTCTGAGCCTGCTGAGTCCTCAGGAACTGGCCGAGAGTTGAGACCCAGCCTAGCTCGGGACTTTTAGGTGCTCGGGAACTGACCGGGAGTTGAGACCCGGCCTAATTCGGAGTCTCTGAGTGCTTGGGAAGTGACCGAGAGTTGAGACTCGGCCTTCCTCAGAGTCTTTTTTGCTTGAGTTAGCTCCCAGGATGGTTATCTTCTACCCGTAAACCTCCGTCAAGGCTGTGGGTAGAAGGATTTTACCATGTTGGATAAGCCGACCTAAAGCGTATTGCTCTAGGGTCCTTTTTTTATGTTAACTCCCCAGGATGGTTGTCTTCCGCCTGGCCAGCCTTCGTCAAGACTGTTGGGAGAAGAGCTTTACCATGTTGGTGGAGCTGACCTAAATCACGTTGCTTTAGGGTCCTTTTGCTCCTCTATCGTCAGCCAACCTAAGAGATGTTAGTCACCTCTATCGTCGGTCTAGACCTAAGTGGAGTTAATGCCTCTGAGTACTGTAGGTGCTCGGGTTGTCCAAGATTTTGACTTGGTTATCCGCGAGGCCTGTAGATACCCGGTATGATTACCTGTTTAGTTCACTGCGCCGTCTTGCCCCCCGAGCTCTCGCTAAGACGAGGGTCTTACAGAGGCTATGATCTGTAGGTAACCGACCTGGAACATGGTGGTTGCAGGGTCTTTTGAAGCTTGCCATCATCAGTCACCTAGGGGGTATGCCCCCATTGTCGGTTAGACCTAAGCGAAGCCGGTGCCTCGGGCGTGACCCCAAGGTCTTTAGTGCCTGGGTTCGGAGCCCGAGGTCTTTTGAGTGCCTGGGTTCGGAGCCCGAGGTCTTTTTAGTGCCTGAGTTCGGAGCTCGAGGTCTTCTTCGTGCCTCGAGGTTAGGCCTGAGGTCTTTGTATGCCTTGGAGTTAGGCCCGAGGTCTTTGTATGAGTTCTCTGACAATCGGTGGAGCCTCATGTGGTGATCAAGCAAGTACCACTGTAGTCGGGCTCTTCTAGACCGATGGAGATAGGAAGTCGGATCAGGATCGTCGGGTTTCTGACTTCTCTGTGCTGGAGGCAAAGTCGGAACTGTTTGATCCTGATCGATATGAAATGGAGGTCGGGTCGCGGCTGTCGGACTCTGCTTGCTGTGAGCTGGAGGTCGGGTCGGGGCTGCCGGACTTTGCTTGCTGTGAGCTGGAGGTCGGGTCGGGGCTGCCGGACCCGGACTGATGTGAACTGGAAGAACTGTCGGAACTCCCGGGCTGATCTCGCTTTCGCTTATTTTTGGAAGACTCGTTGCTTTCTTGCCCGGGGTCTTTGTTCTTTAGAAATTCTTCAGTGTCAATGTATTTTCCAACCCTCTCTGCGAGTTCAACCAAGGTTACCGGTCGATTTCGGTGGAACGACGCGGCGCACTTGGTGTGTTGAACTCCCGAGCAGAAGGCTATGATGGCAATTGTCTCGTCCAAATTGCAGATTTGAAGTTTCTGTTGGTTGAACCGGTCGATGAACTCCTTGAGGGACTCATTGTTCCATTGTCTGACCGTCAGTAGCTGCATGTCTGGCTTTGGCCGCTCATGCATATCGGCGAACTGGTTGATGAACTGCTTGCTGAGTTGTTTGAAACTGCAGACCGATCGGGGCTCCAAGGAGTAGAACCACTGCATGGCCGGGCCTTTCAAAGTTCTGGGGAAGGCTAGGCAGTGTTGTTCATCGGAGTTGGTGGCTAAGGCCATCTGAGCCTTATAGGTCCGGACGTGGTCGACCAGGCTTCCTGAGCCGTTATATAAATCTAGCCGAGGCTGCTTAAATTTGCGCGGGATGGAGAACCTCGCGATCTGGCTGGAGAATGGTGACTCTGTCTCGGTATTGACTTGATTCGGAACACAGTTTTGACCAAGCTTTTTGGCCACTCCGTCGATCTGCTTCTGCAAGTCCTTGATTTGGGCTTCCACTCCTACCCGACTGGTATCTGAGGAACTAGTCGGGTTGGTGGAAGATGCTTCTTCATGGCGGGGTGCTGTCCTCTGGGATCGGGCTCGGCTATGACTCCGGGTAACCGTATCCCCAGGGACGACTCGGCTCTTGACCGAGTGACCCTGGATTGATTCCCGGGCCATATGCTCCTGCCTTTCCTCTCTGGCAGCACGCCCACTGTTGATGTCCCTGGCATCCTCAACATGGGACGGGTTGGCTCGGGCACGTTGTCTGGTCCAGATTGGTTCCCGACCGTACGTAACGTTCGCGGGTCGTTTCCCGTCCCCCGGAGGACGGTTTTGCTGGGCCAGCAGGGCTTCGATCTGTCGCTGGATTTGATGCTGGCCCTCCAAGAGTTGGGTGAGGGTCGCGGTGATCTGCTCAGATGTCATGGCTGCCGCAGCCGGTGCCGGGGCCGAAGGAACATCCCGGTCAGACCGCTGATCAGCCTTCTTACCCTTCTTCGGTGGCATGATGATCAGTCAAGAGATTTGTTGATGAGAAGACTTGTCGTTTCCCACAGACGACGCCAAACTGATGATGCTAAAAATTGGTAAGAGTAAAGTAGAGCAATTTAAGGAGAGAGAGAGAGAGTAAAAGACTATTTTTTGTATGTGGTTTGGCCCTGCTAATGAAGGTACCTACGTCCACGGGTGTGTCTAAGCACATTCACTAGCAGATCACCGGCGGGCCTGGTGAGCCAACAAAGAGGGATGGCACTACCAGTAATACCGGCCGGGTGTATGCGTATAATGGTGAATTATAGAGGTGCTGTGTTGACTGAGAGGTTCGCGGCCCCTTCAATGGGGGGTGAGAGGTCTCTTTTATAGATGTAAGAGACCTACTCATACATGGATAATGAAACATAATCCTATTGATATAGATTGGCATTAATTATGGGGATTTCCTAATTGGATTAGGAAATAGTGCGCACTTTCCATTAGTCTTCTAGCTTGAGTAGGAAACTGCCCGTAATGCTCGGGATCATGCCTGTGGGCCCGGATAAGCTGTTCCCGCGGTGGGATGTGCGTGTGCGGTTTTCCCGACCTGCTGGCCAGGTCGTGAATGAACCGCTCGAGATGATGAGTAGACTGAACTGCTCGGGCTGATGTTTCTGAGGAGTTGTGCATGATTGGACTGGCTGCTGATTTGAGCCGCTCGGTCATAGGATAGAGCCAATTTTGGGCGTATCACTTATAATCTAGATTCAAAAAGGCTCATCATTCCTTTACACCAAAGTGCTAGACATCCTTATCCAAAGTTACCATGAGAAAGAAGTCACATTCTTTTCACAACTTTGGGGATGTCTATTGGAAAGATTCGCTTTTAAATAAGATCCAGTACATACATTGTAGTTCCATCGAGAAAAACAAGGAACAGAAGTAACTCTAAATAACTCATCTCTTGACCCAGTCATATCTAAAAGAAGATAGTTCCTTCTACCTGCTACACCACCCCGTGGAGGCGCATTAGGTGTAGACAATCGAGAAAGAATTTCATTCTTATCTCTTATAGACAATAAACACATTAGACAAATACTCACCATTTTGATCAAATCAAAAAAGAAATGATATTCTTTTTCCAATTGCGCTTCATTCCAAAACTTTTGAATTTCTTCAAAAATAAGGATGAAGGTAAATTTATATCAGTATCTAGAGTAGCCAAAACAATTTTACAACTCTAATGTTTATTTGCCCACATACATGCGTATGTCCCAATTCTAATAAGTCCTTGGTCGTGTGATTTTCAAAGAAAAGTCACCTGATCATATTACCCTCTAAACAGGATTGACAAACAGGCAGTGGTCTCAACAACCAAAAGAGTTTAGGATCCAATCCCTTCTCTCCATTTATCTTAATTAGATTTAATGTAATCTATCCTCTAAACCAAAGATTTATAGAATTAGTTGAAGGTCCTATCCTTTTAGATGGTAAAATACCCATGAGTTATTTAAATACTATGTTAGATAATATATAAGAACCAAGAGTAAATAGGTGAGATACTTGCTTGACAAGTTATTAGATCACTGATGTTGTCAATATCAAGATATAAAAGTATACTTTACTTTTCTAAAGATTTGTAGTAGTGAAAGTAAAGGTCGAACCCACAGAGATTGAAATACTACAGTGCTTTAATTTTAAAACCTAAATTCAATTAATTAAGAAAAACAGATTTTGATTTGATTTTATTTAAACTAAGAAAAATAAAAGTAAGTCTAAATTAAGAAAGTAATTAAAGTTGTTTTAAAGATATTTGAAGGGAACCTAGGATTGCAAATCCACCACTAGCTTCATAATAAGGGTATTTACGAATTACTTTAGCTTATTAAGTTGGATGATAATGGAAAATTATAGCTACAAGTCCAATTCCTCCGTCAAGAAAATAACTATGGTTCAAGCACCAACATAATCCATCTTCGGTTAGCACGAATTATCCCACACTAAACTAGGGTTGTGGTATAATCCATCTAATCTAGGCATGGACTATTCGGATACTTGATAGCACAATTCAATTTAAGCACCATTACATGTAAATAATCTAAACAAGCACAGCAAGCATAGATCATTGAGCACATCACAGTCAAAATAGATCTAAGACAAGAATAAACTTTGAAAGTAATGATTTAATTCATAGAAGCACGATTTATTTATAAAAATCCTCGGAACATGTAACTGTCATCCATACATAATAAAACTAAAATAAAAATATAAAATACATCCTATTACTTGGCTAGGGTTTCATTGAAACCCTAGATCTAGAGTTTAGGCTGCCATAGAATTGATGAACAACAAGAGGTTGATGGAGGAGGCCATGAGAATCCTTGGTCTTCTTCTTCTTCTCCTTGCTTTCCTCTCTTCAATGGCTGAAAATAATGTCTATTATGGCTATATATTGATGTGTATAATAGTGTATAATGATTTGTAACCTTAAATTTGATTTAGAATAGGATTTATATAGAGTTTGGAATGATTTAGGAAGCTTTCCTAAGCCAAATCGCACTAAAACAGCTGTTTTTACATTTCTGGACGTATTCAGCCAATTCGGATTGCACAGGGCTCTTCAGGACCTCGAAATACGCAAATTTGACTTTTTCAACGGGTCGCTCACGCGGGTCGCTCCAGCGACCTGGGCATTTTCCAGATTTTTCTCAGATTTCTGCTGCTCTGCGCATCGATCGTAGAATTACGATAACTTTTGACTCTGACCTCGTATTGACTCACCGTTTACGGCCACGCTCCGTAACTCAAAGATCTACATTTTATATCTCAGGATAAATTTCACAAATCTGAAGTATTCCTTGTCAAAAATATAATTTTCCGAGGCTGCTACTGCATTCATCCTTCACCGGAATCATCTTTTAAGCCCAGAATGACTTCCAAAGCCACTAATCGTTGGATTTTTGTGCATTTTCATATTAAAGCTCCAAAATCTACAAAATATAGAATACTTATTAAAAATCACTTAATAACTACATGAAATGGGCTAACAAAGCGTATTTTTAGGACTATAAACGGCAACTATTCGTCACCGATCACACCCCCAAACCTACTCTTTGCTAGTCCTCGAGCAAAGAAAAACATGAAACTAAATACTACTATACTTAAAAATCCTAACTCACTGTCGCAGGCAACGCGATTGCATTTAGCATATGCAACAAGCCTTTTAAACCCCTAGGTGTCCCTAGTCGGACGAGTAAAGTCTCGTGAGGGTTCTCGTCAACAAGTCACCCACAACCATCTTTATTAACTTATCAATTTAAAAACTTTTATTAAAAACAAAGAACATAATATTCAATACACCTTCATCATGTAACAAAGATTTGAAATAGAATAACGAACATAAAGAAACATAATGAAACATCCACCTAAATCATGAAAAATAATTCCAAGCACATGTATCGTATAAATCAATAGAGTTTCTCATAAAAGTGCACATGTGTGATGTTGTAGTCAAATGAACACGTGTATGTCATGAACTTGGAATATAACTCGGATAACCATCAATCTATGCTTCGACTACGAATCTCACAATGTTAATTACACTCTAAAATGAAACACTCAGAAACAGGTGTAATTTTTCTAAAATATGTGAGTAGCAAGATACCGCTCACATATAACTCGAAAAAGACGCATGACACGAAAGAACAGTAGTCTCATGGATAGGATGCCAATCAATCAAGAAAAATTAATCGTTACCATATTTTAATCCCCCTCCCATCGTTTACATATCCGAACCATGTTTCCTAGGATCAAATAGGACTTTTCAAAGGTTGTAATTTGGCTCAGACAATGGAAAAAGATAGAAAGGATTCGTTAGGTAGTTTTCAGAATGGCATTGTAAGGCTTGTTCGCTTTCTTTCATTCATCTCTTCTACCAACTTTCATCTTCTTATTCTCTTCTTTTCATTCCTTTCAATTTTTTCTCCTTCTGTTTCTTTTTCTTCTTTTTTTTTCAACCTTATTCTTTTTTTTTTCTTCATTGCTTTTTTTTTTATTCTTTTCCTCTTCGTTGCTTTTGAAACAAATATTCATTGAATACCAAGGCAACCACCCCAAACATCATCTTATCTTCTTCTTCTTCTCAATCACACATCGCCTTAACACCACTAAAAGTTGATCAATCTTTCAGGGTTGAACTCCAAGTTGGCCAAATTGGAGCAAAAACAGGATAATGGTAATTAAAGAGAAATGGCATTTTAACGGCTCAAGGGGCGAACTAAGGACATTTTATCATTTATCGGTCGACAGTAAACAAAGAAGGGCCTAAGATCATTTCCTAGGGTTATATAATTCTTCAACATTTACGACGGAAGATTATTTAGCATGGTAACAAATATTTTAACTTGACTATCAACCAAAACAAGAATAATGAGACTAAACAACAAGTTAATGCGCTATTTCAAGTGAAATTCGACAAACACAAAATGTATTTATAACCCTCTAAAAAGAAAAGATAGGCTCAAAAGCTCACCGGGTCTAGTCTCCACCTTGTGTTATCTAGAATTCCGAATCATATTATAATTCACATCAGACATGTATTCACGTGACTACGTGCAGTTCATAGGTTTGTGTGCAGATCTATGATATAAAACTACGATTCGAACAATACATGACCTAAAACGTTTCAACATGACTTCAGCAAATGTTTAATCACATCTTCTCTTGTTTATCATTCTATAACAATCATAGTTACATAACAAGAAGTATCAAATTTATATTGCAAAAACGTCGGTAATCATCGTTTATTTAAGCACAAGTATTGAAATTTTTTTGAAAAATTTAGTATAATAATAATAATGTGAGTGCATACCCCCAAACCTAAACCTTTCATTGTCCCCAATGAAACAATAAAATGAAAGAAAGGAGAGTATGTAAAGAAGGAACAATAATACCTGGATCTCGGCAATCACAAACAGGTGAACACAAAGGAATATGTTAATAAAGTTCAATGTTACCTGTTAATACTTAATAAAAGAAAACAAACAAAAAGAATAATAAAAGCAGCTAAAAGAATTGTAAATAAGGTAAACGAAACGAAATAAACTATAAGACCAAACAAAATTATGAAAACAAAAAGATAAAAACTATAAAAGAAAATAAAACATAACCATAACAGGAAAACAACACAAGACTTGATCTAAAAGTACCTAAGAAACAGAAACAGAAACAGAAAAGTAAAAAACTATCAGAACAGGTGTGGGAGAAAGATATAGAAGACAAAAGAAAATGTCAGAAAAATGGGGAATCGCGCGAGCGGCCGTCGCGGGCGCGAATCCAGGAATTTTTTTTTTTTTTTAATCTCGAGCGAGCGAGACATCCTCGCGCCCGCGAATCAAGGCGCGAGGAGAACCTGAGAGCTCAAAACAAAAAAAAAATAAACATAAATTCCACTAAGGTACATTCTCGCACCAGCGGGCCGCGCGAGCGAGCCGCGCGCGCGAGAATGGTATTTTCTCTCGGTTTACTTATTTTATGTATGTAAATTTAAAAATAACTTTACTCCAACCCCCAAACCTGTCCAGAGAACTTAAAACGACCCAAAAACATGCACAAATCAAAGAAACGGACGAAATCAAGCTTGGGTTGCCTCCCAAGAAGCGCTATCTTTTACGTCTTTAGCTAGACCGTTCTAGCTCAAGATTTATAGAGGCCGTAACTCAGATTTTTTACCCTTTAGGATATCAGGAAGAGCCCGGTGATAAGCAGAAAGCATATCGCTTTGTATTAATTCATTCAACGGTACATCTTTTCCGGTTTCAACTCGATTCCTCACCTTTTGAGTAAATTCGTCATTAGGGTCCAGGTTATTCAAATTCATCCGCTCATTTTCCAGTATAATTTTGTCATTACTTACATGTATTACGTAATTGGATTCAATAGTTTGTCTTACCTCACTCTCCGCCTCACATAGATAGTCATCATCTTTAGGAGGTTGATCAATAGCGTTAAAGACGTTTAATTTTAAGTTCATGTTCCCAAATGACACTTTCATTACCCCCGTTCGACATTTAACATGCGCGTTAGCCGTAGCTAAGAATGGACGACCTAGAATGACAGGAGTGTGCTTCCGAGCATCTAGTACGGGTTCAGTGTCAAGGACCATGAAGTCGACTGGATAATAACATTTATCAACTTTAACCAAGACGTCCTCGACGATTCCTCTAGGTATTTTAATAGAACGATCCGCTAATTGTATTGTAGCAGTCGTAGGTTTAAGTTCACCTAGTCCGAGTTATTTATAAACGTGATAAGGTAAGAGATTAACACTAGCTCCTAAGTCAAGGAGAGCCCTATGAATGATAGTGTCACCGATGACACATGAAATTGTAGGCGTACTTGGATCTTTATACTTTGGAGTAGCGTGTTGAAAAATTGAGCTTACTTTTTCAGTGAGGAAGACCTTTTTAGGAGTATGACTACGCAATTTACGTTTTTGAGTGCATAGATCTTTAAGACATTTAGCGTAAGCGGGAATTTGTTTAATAGCATCGAGGAATGGAATATTAACTTTAACTTGTTTAAATACGTCGAGTATATCTTCCGTTTTTGACCCTTTCTTAGACAAATGTGACGGTCCCTCAACGTTTGGTGGAAAAGCTAGTTTTGGAATAATATTAGTTGGGACCGGTTCTTTTTCTTTTCTAACTCTATCCACACCCTCACCCTTTTCTTTATTTAAATTTATATTTTTATTTTTCTCAACCTCATCCGGAATCTCAATAACTTCCTCATCTCGAATAGTCGTCCTAGTCGAAACAGCGTTCACACTCTCACTCGACCCCCCATTCTCGTATTGTCCCTTAGGATTTTGAATAGTTTGCGCAGGCAACTTTCCCTCGTTTCTACGACTCACTGCAGTAGCTATCTATCCCATTTGGGACTCAAGCTTCACAATGGATTGTGTATGAGAGTGCACTATTTGTGCTTGTGCTTGGACTTGAGTTTCTATGTTTTTAAGGGATGCCAACACCGTAGCCTCAAAAGCGTTATCCCTTGGATGGTTCGGATTAGGAGGTGGGTGTTGGTATTGACTTTGTTGATATTGGGGTCGATAAGTATTAGAAAAATTGTTCGACATAGAATTATAATTATTCCGTGGGAATTGTTGCATAGAATTAACGTATTGCTCAACAAACTCTGGAAATTGAGATGCAGAAGGACATGCAAAGATATTATGAGACGGTTCAGAACATAATGCACATACTTCTGAAGAAGGTGGAGTGGACCTAATTCCCATCCTCATAAGTTGGTCAAGTTTTCTATTTAATTCTTGTATTTCAATTGATTGACTCAACTCAACTTGCAACTCTCGCTTAGGTTGAAGGTATCCCTCAGAACGTACCGACACCGCCTGATGCATCGAATTCTCACTCAACGTTTCAAAAATTTTCCAGGCCTCATCGGCGCTTTTGTGCAGGAAGGTACCCGCACAAACGGCGTCGACAGTATTACGGACTGAGGGAATAAGTCCCTCATAAAAGACCTGTACCAACTGCCACTTAGGAACCTGATGATGTGGACACGAGCGTAATAATTCTTTAAATTTCTCCCACGTGTCGTAAAGTGTTTCCCCATCTTGCATTACAAAGTTCGTTATTGATTTTCTTATCTGATTCGTACGCATAATAGGGAAAAACTTCTGTAAAAATGCGGTGTGTAAGGCTTCCCATGTTCTAATTATGTTTGGCTCCAGAGATTGGAGCCAGTATTTACCTTTATCTTTCAAAGAGAATGGAAAGAGCCGCAATTTTAATTCATCATCCGTAAGATTTTGAATTTTCAAAGTGGAGCACATATCTTGAAAATCTCCTAAGTGTTGATATGGATCTTCATTTAGACGGCCATGGAAAGATGAAAGTAGCGAGATGGTAGACGACTTTATCTCAAAGTGAGATGCCGTCGCCTCCGGTAAGTCGATACATGTTTGCGGCGTGTAAGTCGTAGGAATAAATTAATCTTTAAGTGGAGGTGGTGGCGGTATATTAAGATTATTCATATTATTTCCGTTGTTTCCGTCAGCCATTTTAATCGGTTCGATTTTAAAAGTTCGAGTTCTCCTTAACCGTTTAAGGGTACTTTGAATTTCGGCCTCAAACAAAGACGACGGAATCAGAGTTGATTCGTCGTCTTGCAACCTAGCTCTAGAAGCTTGGGTTGCGGACTTACTAACTCTTAAAGTACGTTCAAGTTCAAGATCGATAGAATGTAATTCAGGTTTATTTGAACGCGTACCAAACATAAACTTAAAAAGAAAACTAAACTAAAATAAAAACTGACTCAAATAAAAAAAAACCAATAGCAATCACGCAACTAAGATAACAAGCACTCAACTACTGTGATGCATGAATATTATCCTGTAATGCAATGACCGCGTCAAGCCCAGCGCCCCGGGTTTCCTAGCTAATGCGGTGCAATTAACCCTAAACTAATGCAAATAGTGCGTCACAGCGCCCTGACTTACAGTGGTTTAAAGCGAGTTTCACAAGAAGCACTTTATTTTATTTTATTTATATTTTTTCGCGTAAGCTCCTTTGATGCGCTAAGTTATTTCTCCCGAAAACGTTAGAATTTGATGACTCAAGAAACTACAAAATAAAAAGAAAAGTTAGTTACTCAAAATAAAACGAAACATAAGAAAAAGAAAACCTAATCTAATATTTACGAATTAACTAAACTAGATTTCTAAAACTAAAGCTAGTAATTTGCAATCCCAGGCAACGGCGCCAAAAATTGATGTTGTCAATATCAAGATATAAAAGTATACTTTACTTTTCTAAAGATTTGTAGTAGTGAAAGTAAAGGTCGAACCCACAGAGATTGAAATACTACAGTACTTTAATTTTAAAACCTAAATTCAATTAATTAAGAAAAACAGATTTTGATTTGATTTTATTTAAACTAAGAAAAATAAAAGTAAGTCTAAATTAAAAAAGCAATTAAAGTTGTTTTAAAGATATTTGAAGGGAACCTAGGATTGCAAATCCACCACTAGCTTCATAATAAGGGTATTTACGAATTACGTTAGCTTATTAAGTTGGATGATAATGGAAAATTGTAGCTACAAGCCCAATTCCTCCGTCAAGAAAATAACTATGGTTCAAGCACCAACATAATCCATCTTCGGTTAGCACGAATTATCCCATACTAAACTAGGGTTGTGGTATAATCCATCTAATCTAGGCATGGACTATTCGGATACTTGATAGCATAATTCAATTTAAGCACCATTACATGTAAATAATCTAAACAAGCACAGCAAGCATAGATCATTGAGCACATCACAGTCAAAATAGATCTAAGACAAGAATAAACTTTAAAAGTAATGATTTAATTCATAGAAGCACGATTTATTTATAAAAATCCTCGGAACATGTAACTGTCATCCATACATAATAAAACTAAAATAAAAACATAAAATACATCCTATTACTTGGCTAGGGTTTCATTGAAACCCTAGATCTAGAGTTTAGGCTGCCATAGAATTGATGAACAGCAAGAGGTTGATGAAGGAGGCCATGAGAATCCTTGGTCTTCTTCTTCTTCTCCTTGCTTTCCTCTCTTTAATGGCTGAAAATAATGTCTATTATGGCTGTATATTGATGTGTATAATAGTGTATAATGATTTGTAATCTTAAATTTGATTTAGAATAGGATTTATATAGAGTTTGGAATGATTTGGGAAGCTTTCCAGAAACGTAAAAACAGCTGTTTCAGCCAATTCGGATTGCACAGGGCTCTTCAGGACCTCGAAATACGCGAATTTGACTTTTTCAACGGGTCGCTCGCGCGGGTCGCTCCAGCGACCTGGGCATTTTCCAGATTTTTCTCAGATTTCCGCTACTCTGTGCACCGATCGTAGAATTGCGATAACTTTTGACTCAGATCTCGTATTGACTCACCGTTTGCGGCCACGCGTCCGAAACTCAAAGATCTACATTTTATATCTCACGAGAAATTTCTCAAATCTGAAGTATTCCTTGTCAAAAATATAATTTTCCGAGGCTGCTACTGCATTCATCCTTCACCGGAATCATCTTTTAAGCCCAGAATGACTTCCAAAGCCACTAATCGTTGGATTTTTGTGCATTTTCATATTAAAGCTCCAAAATCTACAAAATATAGAATACTTATTAAAAATCACTTAATAACTACATGAAATGGGCTAACAAAGCGTATTTTTAGGACTATAAACGGTAACTATTCGTCGCCGATCAATCACATTAGAAGAAGACTTTCTTTTAATCAACAATTTCAGTACCAAAATCAAAAGAATAAATATTATTCATTAATTCAAAACTGAAATCTATATATTAACTCCAAAGTTTTATTACAATATAAACTACTAATCTTATAGCAACTCTTGCATCAGATCCCAAAAGGCAATCAAGATCTTCTAATCACTGCACATTCTTATTTTCTAATTCCCTACAACAATTACAAACATAATTAGAAAATTTAGAATCATTGCCCCAAGTAGTTCAAGTATCAGTTTTTCAACTTATTTCAAAAACTAGTGAAAGGATCATACCTTGCCTTTTGGCAGTCAAGTATTCCACACAGTTCCTTTTCCAATCCCCTCTCACGCCACAATGGAAACACTTTCCTTTTGGCATAGTACCAGCCTTTCCCTTTCCAAGTCTTGCCTTCTTCCCAATAGTTGGGTTAGGCTCACCTATCCTCGAGCCTTGCTTCTCCTTCTCTAAACTTATGCCCTTAGGCTTAGTTCTAGAAGATGAAGACATTCCAATGTTCTGAACATTTGACTCTTCTTTGACTATATCCTTCGTTGCCTTAAGAGAGCTCATCAACTCACTTATTGAAAAAATTGTTTTACTCATTTTATAAACCCTTGTAGATTGAGTGAATGATTAAGGCAACGAATGCAAGATTATGTCAACTTCAGTCTCACCATCAATGTCGGAACCCAGAACTTCCAATACTTTGAAATAAGTAATCATTTTAAAAACATGCTCTCTTATAGAAGTTCCTTCCAACATTTTGGTGTCCATGACTAACTCCAAAGCTCTAAGCCTTGTAGTTCGGCTCAGTTCTCGAAACATCTCCTCGAGGCTCAATATTATAGCATGGGCAGTGCTAAATGGTTGATGTTGTTGCATCAACACATTAGACAAAGAGTCCAAGATACTAGAGCGAGGCAAACCATTAACTCTTATCCACTCCCAATATTGATTCGCAAGATCTGTTGGGGTGTCATGGCATAGAATAGGTGGATAGGGAATGGTAAGAACGTATTTACATCCATTAGCAATTAATAATTCATCCAGTTCCAGTTTCCATTCAACGTAGTTAGTTCCAATTAGCTTATTCTGGATCATGGTTACAGCAAGTGGGCTAGACATAATGAATCTGAAACAATATAACAGAATTATAATATGGAAATCATGAATATGACAATTTATATGATACATTGGAATTCCCTTAACCAACTCATTAATTATCTTCAGGATGTCAAGCCAATGAAATTAAGTCTCCATGTGGTGTTCATAACCTCATAGCCTGATTGGGATACCCATCACGAATGTTATGCAACTCTTACAAAACAACTCATGACTCCTGAACTTTTGGTCTCTAAGTTTTTGGATAATGCTCCGTGTGGAATCCCTTACCCATAGCTTAGCTAGTGTTCACCATTAACTAGAATCCAATGATAATCGCCTCAAGTAGTGCCTCAGTGTAGTGGTCACCCTCTAACACGTCTCATTGATTCTATCCAAAGGAAGTTCATATCTAGTAACCAATGAACAGTTTATCCTCCGTATGGAATGATCACTCATGGATGGGTGATACAGAATATACTATCTACCTTACAATGAATCGTTTATGGAAGACTGTGGAGTTATAAAATTAGAGTTATAAAATTAGTCCCTCTCCCACTAGATTTTTATAAGAAGTTCATATCTAGTAATCAATTAGAAATACCCTCCATATGGAATGATCACCCATGGCTGGGTGACCCAGATATTTCCCATACTAACAATGAACTAATAGGAATTTTTAATTTTAAAAAAGAAATTGTTTCTTCACATTACCCATAAACATCCAGTGTTTACTAATGTGTTGGAAAAGTTTTTGAATTTTATTTTAGAAAACCTATTTTACATACATACAAGTAGTAACAATATACAAAATGCCAATCACAACTAAGCACATAAAACAAAAACTAAAATGAAATAAAAGCATTCAACAATTCCTCTATCTCCCATGGCTCTATCTCCATAGAATCTTCTTCTTGGTTTGATTGCCTCCAGTTCCATCTTCATGGACAACAGCTTGCTCTTCTATCTTCATGGACTATCTAATTCTATTACATTGGTCCTATGCTTCTTTCGAAGTTTATAATTTTTCTAAAAATAGAAAACAACAATAAAATAAAGCAGGCTAAGGAAACCGGTGCGACTTTCCTTTTCGTAGGATTGAAGTCACAACGCCCTTTACACATGCCTTAAAACCAAACCAATAATTAAAATACAACCTACACCAATCTCAAACAATTAAATACAGAATTTAAAAAAGACTTGGTGCCATGGGAGATAGTGGACTAATTTTTCTGCAAAAAGGGATAGTCGTACGCACATCCATGCATATATAACAAATATATGTAACTATTGGAACCCCTAATTGGTTCACAAAGTTCATAAACTCTTTATGTACTAAATTAGAACTTAAAATGGCGTCTTAGTTCTTTGTCACACTTTGATCGATCGATCGACAAAGGTTCGATCGATCGAACCTTCGATCAATTAAACACAGTTCAATCGATTGAACTTTCAATTTCACAAAATGATTTGAAAAATTTTCAGAATATAATAAAATAATGTTTATGATTTTAAAAAACTTTAAAACCGTGAACAGAACACCTGGATAGAGAATCAATCTCGATCGATCGAACACCATTCAATCGATCGAACAAAATAAAGTTCGATCGATCGACAACCATTCGATCGCTTGAGAACAGAGGAGGTTCGATCGATCGAGACTACTTTAATCGATCAAATCCATCATGCATCCAATGCAATCACAGGTTTGTATTCTGCTACGTAAATACTTCAAAAATAGATCTATGACAATGCAGTTTCAAAAACAGTTCTAAAATCAATATGCAAATCAAAACTAGTGTTCTAAAACGCATCTATAGATCCAAATAAGCGAGGCTCTGACACCAATTGTAGGAAAAATAGGTTTAAAATTATTTTCAAACGTGTAACAAAAAAATCAAGTTAAAAACATTTATTGGTAGTCTGCATCTACTACTCGTTAACTCTATAGATGCGTACAAGATGGGACAAGATTCAAACCTTTGTGTCTTGAACCCAATTCTGATTATGGCTTCCTTTAGCAATATCTAATAGCAACCTCTAGGTGATCTTCACTCTTATGTCTCCTCGATTGCTTCCTAGAGAGGCTAGAGATGGTAGGATCTCTAATGGAGAGGATGAAGAAGGTTTAGGAACCCTAAAATAGTTCCAGCAACTTTGGGATGTTAAAACTGACGAACTCCAATTTTTGGACGCAGCTACCCTATTTATAGATTCCCAGAACCGACCTTACTTCAATCGATCAAAGTGAGTTCGATCAATTGAACCACGTTCGATCGATCGAACCTGTCTTGACTTCAATCGATCGAAACAACTTCGATCGTTCGAACCATCCTTGCCAGCATCCTCATTTGCCTTTCCAAGCATTCTAGCGGAGTTAGAGTGGGACATCCTAGGTTCTTAATTACTGGCTCCAATTAATTATTATTCCATCTAGTCAATACTCTTAACTAAGGAACCAATAATTAATCAATTATCATTAATGCCACTATAAAATAATAATTGCACTCCAGTGCATAAGAACATAATCACACATACATAAGCGATTGCTAGACTTGTATAATATGATACTGATGTCCCTCTACCAGGCAGTATTCGTATCTATCATTGGGGTGTATGTTTTAAGATACTGTTGACCCAATAGATAGTACATCTTATATTTCTCGAGTATCATTCACTACGCTTGGATTACTAAACATGTTAACAATAACACTTTGTTGACAAGGATGACCAGATCTCAGTAATCACTCCTAGTGATATTCTTGACGGAATACTTACTCTTCATTTTATAGAAGAGGGTAGAATTCCATCTTGACAATATATATTCCCAACGTTGCATAAACCAAGATTTTTAAAAGATTTCATAAACCAATCTAAGTACATCAAAGATTTATTCAAAAGATTTAGATTTGAAAATTACAAATTTATTGGAACTCCCATGAGCTTTTCAAAGATGAATCCAAAAAACTTGTTGATTCTAAAAATTTTCGTGGCATGATAGGTAGTTTGTTGTATCTCACTTCTAGTAGACTAGATATTATGTTTAGTGTATGCCGTTGTGCTAGATTCCAATCCTCACCTAGAGAGTCGCATGTTGTAGCTGTTAAGCACATTATAGATATTTATTAGGCACAATAGACTTAGGCTTATGCTATCCTAAGAACACTCCCTTTGACTTGACTAGTTACTCGGATGCGAACTTTGCCAATTGCAAAGTGGATCACAAGAGCACAAGTGGCTCGTGTCACTTCTTAGGACACTCCCTAGTATCTTGGTTTAGTAAGAAACAAAATTTCATAGCTTTGTCCACGACAGAAGCCGAATTTATAGTCGCCGATAGTGGTTGTGCACAAGTTCTTAATATAAAACAACAATTAGAAGACTTTGGATTTCAATTTGATCACATCCCTCTTAGGTGCGACAATACTAATGCAATTAGTCTCTCTAAGAACCCTATTCAACACGCTAGGACTAGACACATTGAGATTAGGCATCACTTCATTAGAGATCATATTCAAAAGGGGAACGTCGAACTTGTTTTCATCGATACAAATCACCACTGGTCAGATATTTTTACTAAACCTCTTCAAGAAGATTATTTTTGTGCCATTCGTCATGAATTAGGGATGGCTAGGCTTTACAATGTTTGATCTTGCCAAAATCAAGATATAAAAGTATACTCTACTTTAAAAGATTTGTAGTGTGGAAGTAGAAGTCAAACCCACAGAGATTGAAATACTAAAGCACTTTAATTTTAAAACCTAAACCTAGTTAATTATGAAAACAGAATTTTGATTTTGATTTTAATTAAACTATGCAACTAAGGAAATAAATCTAACTATGAAAGCAATTAAAAGTTGTTTTGATAAATATGTGTATTGAACCTAGGATTGCAAATCCATCACTAGCTTCATAATAAGGGTATCTATGCATTCAATTAGCTTATTACGTTGAATGATAATGGTGAATTGTAGCTACAAGCCCAATTCCTCCGTCAAGAAGATAACTGCAATTCAAGCATCAATGAAATTCATCTTTGGTTGGCACAGAGTGTCTTACACTAAGCTAGGGTTGTAGCACACTCCATCTTCCCTAGGCATGAACTAGTCGACTACTTGATATCATAATTCAAATAATCACTACTACATGTAAATAATCTAAACAAGAACAGCAAATATAGACTATTGAGCAAATCACATTCAAATTAGATCTAAGACAATAATAGATTTTAGAAACAACGATTTAATCAATGAATACGATTTTATTAATTAAAATCCTCTAAACCTGTAATCATCATCCACTACATAATAAAACTAAAAGAAAAAATAAAATGCACCCTACTACTTGGCTAGGGTTTCATTAAAACCCTAGATCTAGGTCTAGGTGGCCATAAATTCGAAGATTTGCAAGAGGTTGATGGAGGAGGCCATGGGAATCCTTGGTCTTCTTCTTCTTCTCCTTGATTCTCCCTCTTCAATGGATGTGATTTCAGTTGTTGAAGGATGTGTATATTATTGTAACCCCAAATTGAATCAAAAGTGGGTATTTATAAATTTCGAACAAGTTTTGGAAGCTTTCCTAAACCTAATCGTACTAAAACTACTGTATTTATATTTCTGGATGTATTCAATGAATTTTGATCGCACAGGGCTCTTTAGTACATCGAAATATGCATTTTTGGTTTTTTATGGGGTCGCGCGCGCGGGCCACTTGCGTGGGTTGCTCTAGCGAGATGCCCATTTTCTAACTTTTTCTAGATTTTCTCAACTTTGCGCGACTATCGTAGAATTGCAATATCTTTTGACTCGAACCTCAGATTGACTCGTCATTCATGGCCACACGTCCGTAGCTCGAAGATCTACATTTCTTATTTCTGGAGAAAACTCTCAAATCCAAAGTTTTCATTGTCAAAAATGCAATTTACCCAGACTGGCACTGTCTCTAACATTCACTGGTGTCACCTTTTGAGCACAGAATGTCTTCCAAAGCCACTAATCATTGAATTTTAGTGCATTTTCAAGTTAAAGCTCCAAAACCTATAAAACATAGAATACTTATTAAAAGCAATTAATAACTAAATGAAGTGGGCTAACAAAGCGTATCATCAGGACTATAGACGAGAACTATTCGTTCTCGATCAATGTAGTGTAAATTCGAGTTTTGGATTCCCCTTTCATTGTTTTCTTTCAAAACCAACTATCTTTCAAAATAGTTGACACGACCCTGATTCCTTATTCATTCAAGTCTCTGTAAATAGCAATACAATCGACCAGACCAATCCAGCCGACCAAATTTTTAGACCCTATCCCCAAAATTAGTCGACTGCTTCTAATCCAATCGACCGAATTATTTTTTGTGCCCCCTATTCTGCCAGATTATATAGTCCTCCAGTCGATCAGACCCCTAATCCAGTTGACCAGACCGTGCCTAAATTCACCCAGCCGACCGTTCTCTCGATTCAGTCGACTGGATTCCTACTTATATATATTTATGTGCTTAGTTTGTTTTAACCTTAATTTTTTTTGGCCCTCTTTTTCTCTCTCCTCCTAGGTGACTGCTTTTCCCTCCTTTTTTCTTACTCCGATCACCCTCCTCACCACTCCGACCATGTGGATACTGACATTTGGGCCCACTTTTGTTTAAAATAATTTTTCAAATTCAAAATACAAAGAGTCGCCACTTAATTTTTTTATGGATAATTAAGAAACCATTTTAAAGCTAACTAATCTTTTGCGAAACCAAAGATTAAACTAGGTCTGTGGATTATGGAATGAGAGGAGAAGGAGCCCGGCGGACTAAACATCCCCTCTCATCCTATCTCATGATAGGCCTCTACTCAACATCCCTTTTAATCGAATCATTAATCTAATCATGCCCTCAACTAATACATACATATAAATATACATTACACAAGCATGTTGGAAGGGTGCAAGATTGCTAACGATAAAATATCATTCAAAACCACATAATTCAATTAGCAAGCGATATGACATTCAATAGGGGAACTATGAAACTTACCTGGGATCCAGCTGCGATATTGAAACATACAATGCATACACAAAGTATAAAGCCTAAGAAAAGTGTCTTTGATCCATGTATACACGTAAGGAAAGACCTAAGCTAAGGTGTCGCACATGAAGTCAAAAATCAATAAATGAAATAAACTAGGGAAAAGTTGGAAATCATACCTCAATAGCGCTACAAAACAAGGGTTAGTACACATGCTTTGAACAACATTATTGAATAATCCTTATCAATCAAATAAAATAACTACAGCGGAGTCAAGAAATTGTACCTTAATAGCGCTACAAAACAAAGGTTAGTCCACATGCTTTGTCAATATACAACATCAAATCCTAAGTAGCATTCCTAAAAACTATCACCTCTATAGCTATGAAAGTCCTAACTAAGAGCTAATGCATTGTACATGTAGAAGTAATATAATCCCAACATGACTATAGAGAATTCACAATTAGATTCAATTAGAGATAACTTAACCTAACACTAGATTCTAACTACAAGTATCAACAAACATGAATGAATGCATGGATATGTATGAGAACAAACTATGAATAATTCACTAACTTGGAACACTTAGCCTCTGGATTTAAGCTTATTTATCATTATTCAAAACATGGTTTGGGTCCTAAGGCATTAGGAAACTATTTAGATTAAAATTGATAAGTTTAGACAAAATAGTGACAGTTTCCCAGGAATTACAAAGAGCAGACCAGACTTTCAAAAATAGGAAAATCATACTTCCAACGGTTGGATCTTAATGATTTTTGGATATGATATGCCTCTGTGAGTCTAGTTTCTAACCCAAAAAGAAAATCAAAAATTAAGCGGTCGGATCTCTGCGAATTGGGCAAAAACTAGACATCACTTAGAGATTTACAACTCTCTGTCCAGAGATCTTGTATGATTTTCTAAAAATAGTAAACAAATCTAAATTGCTTCATTCTTTTTAGGGATCTTCCTAACACATTAAGCTTCTTAGAAAAAATTATTGGAGTTTAAGAAAGCTTGGTTAAGGTTCTGATTTATTAATTTTAAAACGGATTTACTGTTCTGGAATTTTGGACAGAGAGTAGCTTGCTTTGAAATCATTAGACCAAACCATCTTAAACATGGAGTTTCATTAAAGTGAAAATCACAGAGGTACTTGGGTGAGTTATGAACATCCTCTAATTGGTCTCATCCCATTCCAATGGACCATGATTTAATGAAAAATCTTTGATCACAGTGGGTTTAAGGATTCACTGCACCATTGTTGGATTAGTGTTCATATTTTAAATCAAACTTGATCCATGATTCTAGAGAGAACTAGGATCAAGTATGATTATAATTATTGAATAAGTGATGAAATATAAAGAGATCCATACATTTAGCCTTAATGGATCTCCATCATAGATCTTATATTTGAAGATCTAGCAAGAGAATCCTAAGGTCTTATTCAATCTTATGGACTCTTGAATATTCAAGTTCCCTAGATTTTAACAAACAAACTAAAAACTTACACCTAAATCCTCTCTCAAACATATGATCCTCGAGGAAATTAGAGCTATGATATCCTATTCTCCTCTCAAATTAATGGTCCTTGGAGATTAATAAGATCCAAATCTACTCAAATCTCTATAGTATGAATTCCATGAGATTCCTAGTAGGGAGATCCAAGCCATGCTTTAAGAGTTGAACCCAACCAACTATGTGTAGATATGACCATGATCAACCTTAATCTCCATTTGAATTATTGGATCATAGAAGATTAAAGGATCAACTCAAATAGACTCAATGAAATATATATAATCTATGAATCTCAAAAGGAAAATAGAAATTTAGAATCAAAGTTCACTTAAAGATTCAAGAAGCAAATTCTTCAAAATCAACTCATACTTTTAAATCCAAGGCTTATTTAGATCCAAGCTAATGAACTACTATGAGATTCAATCACAAACTCTATGTGATGTGTGATGAAATGAGATAAGAAGAGAGGTTTTGAAAATGTGTAAAGATCCTAGAACTATGAATTTGTGATTGAACTTGCCTAATTCTACATAGAATTGAAAGGTTACCTCTATAACCTCAAGGATTTCTTCTCTTTCTTGTGAAGACCTTCCAAATTCTTCAAATTCTTTTTCAATTCTTCAAATTCTTCAAAAAAAAATCTCTTGTTTTTCTCTTAGTTTTCTCTCTCTACTATATATAACTCTTATATATATATGAATATGATTCAAAAGTCCCTTATATTGGAGATGAAGGCCTATTTATATAGACCTCTTAAAAATCTTCAAATTTCACTGGTCATCGTCAGCATCGGTCTTTAGAGGTAATCAATCCCAGGATTCGACATTTGGTCAAAATCGGGGTGCCTACAAACCACCATCACCATCGCAGACCACCACCATACCATTTTCAGCCACCTCCCCTCCCCTCCTTCTGCGATCTCCTTCTTTTCTTATCTCTCTTGCCATGGCTCCCAAGAGGAAGTAGCCAGAGGCTACCACCTCTGCTATAGCTCCTCCTCCTCCTCCTCCTCCTCCTTGGCATTTTATTGATGCAGAGCATAAGAAAAGCTACGGTGAGGTCTTTGTCCACCGCAAGTTCATCTTCGATATGGTTCTACCCTTTGACTTTTCCAATTCTAATAATCTCACATTGGAACGCTATTTGAGACCCTAGGTTGGACACCATTCATCTCCTTAAATCAACCCGTTTACCCCACTGTGTTCGCGAATTCTTCTGTAATCTTACTCCTAATAATATGGACTCATTTTCATCTGTTGGTAGGGGAGTTAAATTTATTCTCACTTTTGACATTCTTAATAAGGTGTTTCATATTTGACGTGGCATAATTTGCGCTTACGAGAATAATCAATGGAATTCCTGACATAGGTTTGACCCTTTGTTAGCTTGTCGGCAAATCTCTGGTAATCTTGAATTGGTTCACCCCTCTAACCCACTGCCTTTCAGCTCACTCTTGAGTCTGGTCTCCTCTACCACATTTTCACCTACATTCTCCTTCCTCGTACCAGTAGCCGTGATTACATATCTTATTTTAATATTTATCTTATCTGGAGTATTCTTGAGGGCAAGAAGTTTGATCTTCCATTTTTTATATGCCGCCATATCTGTGAAACCCAGAAGAAGTCCAAGGCTAGTTCCCTCCCTATGGCATGGCTCTCACTTCTATTTTTCATCATTTTAAGGTTCCCCTTAATGACCTTGATCGCCTTGACCCCACCGTTCACGATACCTACTCCAAAACCATCCTTGCTTTGATGGGTTACAAGCTTGAAGGTGGTTTGTTTGTTCCCAAGCCCCCTCCCCCCGATGCTCCTATTACTCCTCATGCTCCCTCTACTACCACTACTATCTCTGCCCCCTCCTCTGATGCTCTCCCCACTATTACTCCTCCTGCTCCCTCTGCTACTGCTACCACCTATGTTCCCTCTTCCTCAGTCCTTCCTACTTTTGTTGATCTCACAGAGCAGTTTGCTTTTGTTGCTAGTTCTATTGAGTCTCTCTCTACTACCTCCACCTCTCTCCACCCTGCTCTGTCTTCCAGCATCTCTACCCTCTCATCTTCTGTCACTGCACATCTCACCACCATTCGTGCTGATATTTTCTACCTTAGCACCATCGTTGATATTCTCCGTACCTCTTCGGCTGCCACTCAAGAGTTGGTGGATCGTCGCTTATCCCAGATACAATCCAGTCTCGATGACGCTCGTGATGACATCCTCTTGATTTAGACTCGCTTCCAGATTTGATGGCCTTCTTGATCTCTTTTGATATATTTTGTGGGCTAGATATGTCGATAGATAGCTAGATTGATGGATAGTTATTAGATTTTTGGATCTCTAGATAGTACAGGCTGGCCTATTTTTTTATCTACATCATCCTTCTATATCTAAAATTGTCTTTTGATATGTTCCATAAGATGTGTTATGAATAGGTATGCTTAAGTCTAAGCGTGATGGGAAGCAAATGCTTATTGTGATAAAGTTGGTGTATGATGACAGTTAAGTCAGATATCATAATAGTGTCTTACAAGACATTGAGTGTTTGGAAATTAAACACCGGTATAAGAAGTAGTGTGTTATAAATTCTAATCGTTACTAGAAGTGACAAATGTGTGTAATGTATTCTACATGTCGGTATTACGATGTCATTGATAGAGTTTGAGCTATATGATGACATATGTACTGTTGGGGGAATTCAAGAAGATTTGAATTATAATGGGTGTTCAGTGGGATTCTTCAACTAAGAAGATCAAGTATTAAAGAACAAAGATGTTCTTTTTGTTAGGATGTTGAGGAAGCCGTGTGTATAGAAGGGTATGATATGTGTGGGAATTATTGGTCTCTATCTGAATCTTGACCATACAGCTAGTTTGCGGACAAACTCCTTTTAAGGGGGGGGAGAACTATGGCACCTACTCCTGGGAATATTATTATTGTATTTAGCATGTATTATTAATTATATAATAATGTTGGAAATGCATATGTGATGTGGGTTTTGACCCACTAAGTTGATTATGGGTATCAGTTTGGGAACCTAGATGTGGCAGCTCTCGATTAGGACATATGTTGAGAGAGTCCCTGTGTGATGGGATGGTGATGTGGAATCACCTTATGTGCTTAAATGGTTATTACGGGCGTATGTGAAATATTATAATGATTGTTTTATAACATGTTGTTTAGTGGGGACCACTTGTGTGGTCAATTTAGGATACCTTTGTGAGTGTGAATTGGACATGTTACATAATTAGTTGGTTAATTAGCAACTTTATAATATTATATGGGACCACTTGTGGGACCCATACAGGACATAGACAAATACTTATTTAAGTTTGGGATAGTTTTAATATGGTTTTATAATTGGTAGTGGTGTAATTGTAATACATTAGAACCTTGGGGGATGTAAATGCAAAATCACATAAGTTGGGTTAGTATAGGAGTGCATGTGGAGGATGACTCACAAGTCACCTCTTCAAACTTCTTCTTCTTCTTCTTTTGGAAATTCGGTTAGATATAGAGAATACATACGAGATTTTAGGCAGAAATTCGACAAAGCTTTCGACGTCAATTGTCACATCGTTTGTCGATCAATTTTAATTCTGACTACATATTCGGACTCCTAGAGGTGAGTCTAACGCGTAGATGACAATTTGGTTAAGTTATGTGATAGTTTTTTTACGACCCATTTCTAGGGTTTAGCTCATAATTTGTAATTCTGATATAGGATTTGTACCCGATATTTAGGGGAGTAATAATTTGGAAATAGGAGCAAATTCTACAAGGTGAGTGATATTAATTGGGGATTTCAGGATTGATATCCTGTTTGGGTTCATTTGTACGAAAAGCATGTCTAAATTATTAATTATATTGTTTACCTTATATTGGGCAATTCATGTGGTTAGTTCAGCCCAATTCTATATGTTGAAAGCATGTTGTGATGCCTTATATGAGCATGTAAGTTGCTTATTTAGGTCAATGGTATACTTGTGCTTGTCATCATGTGTATTGGTTTATGAGCCGCCAGAGGCTTATGGGTATCGCACATCTGACGGGAGAGGTGTGGGTGTCTGCCGGTCGTGTGGATTCAGTGGTAGAATCGCTGATCGGGTTGAGGGTGTAAGCACATGTATTCCCAGCGACTATAATTATGTGTAATGCGATGGATTTGAACTTGTTGTTAATTCATACTTTCAATTAATGTCATTCACTAAGTATATAGCGTATATATTGTAGTGGTTATTGAATAACCATTATAGGTGTATAACACAGAGAGGATCCAAAGAAGTGATTCGATGGGCTTGGGCTGAGACGGGTTCTTACTTTTATTTCATGTTTAAAGATTAGTATTATTATGTAATTACTTAACTAGAGTAGTGGTTGTACCGGCTCTTAATCCGGATTTGGGATTTGTAATAACTTAGATTGGAGACTCGTGTTAGTTGTAGTAATGTTAACTTGTGTTATATAAGTTGTTCATGTTGGTTTTAATTGAGTTCTACAGAAGTTATGTGTGTTTGGTTTAGTTTGGGTTAGAATTAGAGTTGCTGCAGAATTGACTCTGTTGTCAAAAGCAGTTAATTGTACCTTGAGCCAGTCGACCGGATTCATGTGTAAAATGAAGTTAGGTTTTTGTTTTCTAAACCAGTCGACTGGATCAACATTCTCTAACTGGGCATTTTGGAAACACGAATAGAATCGATCGAATGAGTTCCAGTCGATTGGATTTTGACATCACCCTCTGCAAACTCAGTCAACCGGACATGGGTTTGTCGACTGGATTAGATCTCTAGGATTTTGTGCTCTCTATAGTTTCCAAAACAGTCGAATGGGTCTTGATCTTGTCAGAATCAAGATATAAAAAGTGTACTTTACTTTTCTAAAGATTTGCAGTGTGGAAGTAATGGTCGAACCCACAGAGATTGAATACTACGCACTTTAATTTTTAAAACCTAAATTTAGTTAATTAAGAAAAACGGATTTTGGATTTAATTTGAATTCAACTAATAACACTAAAAGCAAATCTAAATTATGAAAGTAATTAAATATTTGTTTTTATAATAAGTTTAAGGAACCTAGGATTGCAAATCCACCACTAGCTTCATAATAAGGGTATTTACGAATTACTTTAGCTTATTAAGTTGGATGGTAATGGGAAATTGTAGCTACAAGCCCAATTCCTCCGTCAAGAAAATAACTATGGTTCAAGCACCAACATAATCCATCTTTGGTTAGCACGAATTATCCCACACTAAACTAGGGTTGTGGTATAATCCGTCTAATCTAGGCATGGACTATTTGGATACTTGATAGCACAATTCGATTTAAGCACCATTACATGTAAATAATCTATACAAGCACAGCAAATATAGATCATTGAGCACATCACAGTCAAAATAGACCTAAGACAAGAATAAACTTTGAAAGTAATGATTTAATCAATAAAAGCACAATTTATTTATAAAAATCCTCAAAACATGTAACTGTCATCCATACGTAATAAAACTAAAATAAAAACATAAAATACACCCTATTACTTGGCTAGGGTTTCATTGAAACCCTAGATCTTGGGTTTAGTTGACCATAGAATTGATGAACGGCAAGAGGTTGATGGAGGAGGCCATGGAAATCCTTGGTCTTCTTTTCCTTGCTTTTTTCTCTTCAATGGCTGAAATTTTAGTTGTATATGGATGTATCTAATGTTGTGTAATGATGTGTAACCATAAAATTGATTTAGAGTTGGATTTATATAGAGTTTGAAAGGATTTAGGAAGTTTTCCTAAGCTAAATCATACTAAAACTGCTATATTTACGTTTCGGGACGTCATATGCACAAACCACCTTCGCTGGGCACTTTAATTTAACAAAATACGCATTTTTGGTTTTTTTTCACAGGTCGTTCGCTCGGCCCGCTCGCTTGAGGTCCTTTTCGCTGCACTGCGCGACTTTCGTAGAATTGCGATAACTTTTTGTTCGGAACTCGGATTGACTCGCCATTTACGGCCACGCGTCTGTAACTCGAAGATCTACATTTTATATTTCTGGAGAAATTTCTCAAATCCAAAGTATTCCTTGCCAAAAATGAGATTTACCAATGTTGCTACTGCATTCAACTTTCACCGGAATCACCGTTTGAGCCTAGAATGACTTCCAAAGCCACTAATCATTGGATTTTTTTGCATTTTCAAGTTAAAGCTCCAAAACCTATAAAATTTTGAATACTTATTAAAAAACAATTAATAACTACATGAAATGGGCTAACAAAGAGTATTTGTAAAACTATAAACGGCAACTATTCGTCGCCGATCAGGTCTCTAATCAGTCGACCGGATTTTTCTGATTTAAAATAAAATGTTTTATAAGTGTTTAAAATGGGAAAAACTTTTATATATCTGTATTTTAGAGTTTCTTTTGAATACTTAGGAGTCTTGTGTGAGCCTTGGTGGCGTGCCACGTATCCTAGAGCCATATGGGTGGTTTTGAGGCATGACATACATATATATGGTATATATATACACATACACGTACACACACTCTCAAGGACAGAGGAGGAAGAAGAAGACAGAGAAGGAGAGAGACAGAAGAAAATAAGAAGAAAAAGGAGAAGCAAAAGAGAGGCAGAGAAGAGAAGGAGAGAAAGGAAGCTCACTGAACCACCTGAGCTCCACCTGTTGGGTTTGTGCCCTCAAACCATTACTTTATATATGAAACATTGACATTTTAATATATGGATATCAGCTTTACATTTAGTTATGTATGTTTCTTTCATGAGATGATTGTTATCCTTAAGTATCATAGTAAGTAATTCGTGTATGTATGAGATACATACAAGTGAGATACGAATTACTATTCTATGTTACTTAGAATGTGTCACAGTGGATGATGAGACTGGATATCTCATCAGGTTTACACTGTAGCATGATTAACTACCATTGGATGGAGTGATTAATCTCAATCACTAGAGTGTAACTCTTAGTTAATATGCTAGTGCTTATAGTGCATTGACGGACCTGAGCTTTCCTATTGACACTCAATGCTGTCAAACAGTCAATAGGAACTCATAACTTGTATAAGGTATGTGTTCTTAATCTTGCGACGATTATGAATGCAGACTGTGGATATGGCTGCTTTGACTTACCAATCAGTGAGGTCTATAGAAGATCAACACCTGGGTATCTTGGGTATGTCATGTTCATAGGATTGTGAACATATATTGTCAAGACAGGATCTACCCTCTGTTTCAGAGTAAGCATTCCCTTGAGAATGTCACCAAGTCGATTACTGAGTACTGTAGTCTTGTTGATAAGAGTTATCAACATGTTTGGTAATCATGAGAGGTGAATGGGACTCAAGGAATACAAGAAGTAATCATGATTCAGGTTGACAGTAACAGTTATCCGACTACCTGAATATGATTACGAATGCTAAAGGTAGAGGGACATTAGTACAACATACAAGTCTAGTTATCGCTTCGGATATGTTCTTTTGCGTTGGAGTTCAGTTATCGTTTTATAGTGGAGTAAACGTTAACTGACCAGTTAGTTAGTCTGCTGATCAAAGAGTTTGGTCACGGTAATTAACAAACTGGTCTGAGCCAACAATAAAGAGCCTAGGAGGTCCCACTCTTAGCTCCGCCAGGATACTTGGAAAGACACATGAGGAAGTTGTCAAGACAAGTTCGATCTATTGAAGTATGTTCGATCGATTGAAGTCTTGGCAGTCTCGATCGATCGAGAATGGTTCGATCGATCGAAGGTTCGATCGATCGAAGATCTTCGATCGCTCGAAGTCTAGGTCGGTTCTGGAAATCTATAAAAAGGGCAGCTGCGTTCTAGAAAAGGAGTTTGTCATTTTAGAATGTCAGAAGCTGCAGAAACTGTTTTTAGAGCCCCAAACCTTCTTTTTCCTCTCTATTAGAGATACCACCATCTCTAGTCTCTTCGGCAAGCATCCGCAGGAGACATAAGGGTGAAGACAACCTAGTGGAGGCTGCTACATCACCAAGGAAGAAGAAGAAAATCAGAATTGGGTTCAAGACACAAAGGTATAACTCTTGTCCCCTCTTGTGCGCATCTATAGAATTAACGAGTAGTAGATCCTGGGCTACCATTAAGTTTTTATAACTTGACTTTTCCGCTGCGCGTTTAAACTTTTAACTTAAATCGGTTTTTCCATCACCACCGAGGACCGTCACCGTGACCCGAACCCTCCGGCGAGTTCTAAACTCAATTGGTAGCAATATTAGTATGCATTACATGCCGTAAAAGAAGTATAGACGCATTAAACGTCTCCTTCGGAATTATGTTCTGGACTGCACATCTCTAGGAAGAAGACATAGTCCCAATCGATTAGGAAAAGTCTCAATCGATTGCCATAGATGTTATCAGAATTGATTGGCCTTTTGTGCAATCGATTGGCATTAGTTGTGACCCAATTGATTGGCCTTTTGTGCAATCAATTGGTATTGTTTTGGATCCAATCGATTGGTATGTTTTCCATTCGATTGTTATTACTTTTACCCTAATCGATTGAACCCCAAACCCAATCGATTGGTAGTTACAGTATGTTGATATTGATGGAAAAAATAGTTTAAATTAAAAGTTTAAACGCGCAGCGGAAAAATCAAGTTATAAAAACTTATTGGTAGGCCCGGACCTACTACCCGTTAATTCTATAGATGCGTACTAACTAGTGAAGGGACAAGTATTATACCTTTGTGTCTTGAACCTAATTCTGAAATCTTCAACTTCCAGCAGCCTCCACTAGATGGCCTTCACTCTTATGACTCCTATTGATGCTCGCAGGAAGGACTAGGATTGGTGGGAACCCTAATGGAGAGGATTGGGAAGATTTTGGGAAACCTAAACAGTTTCTGCAGCTTCTAAGTATTAAAACGACGATCAAAAAACATTCAGTACGCAGCTACCCTATTTATAGATTCCCAGAACCGACCTAACCTTCAAGCGATCGAAGTGTATTCGATCGATCGAACAACCCTCGAGCGATCGAACCTGCCTAGACTTCAATCGATCGAAACTCCTTCGATCGATCGAACCTGCCTTGACATGATCTTCATGTGCCCTTCCAAGCTTCCTATCGGAGCTAAGATTGGGACCTCCTAGGCTCTTTATTGTTGGCTCAGACCAGTTTGTTAATCACCGTGATCAAACTCTTTGATCAACAAACTAACTAACTGGTCAGTTAACGTTTACTCCAGTATAAAACGATAACTGAACTCCAACGTAAAAGAACATATCCGAAGCGATAACTAGACTTGTATCTTGTACTAATGTCCCTCTACCTTCAGCATTCGTAATCATATTCAGGTAGTCGGATAACTGTTACTGTCAACCTGAATCATGATTACTTCTTATATTCCTTGAGTCCCATTCACCTCTCATGATTACCAAACATGTTGATAACTCTTATCAACAAGACTACAGTACTCAGTAATCGACTTGGTGACATTCTCAAGGGAATGCTTACTCTGAAACAGAGGGTAGATTCCGTCTTAACAATAGATGTTCACAACCCTATGAACATGACATACCCAAGATACCTAGGTGTTGATCTTCTATAGACCTCACTGATTGGTAAGTCAAAGCAGCCATATCCACAGTCTACGTTCATAATCGTCGCAAGATTAAGAACATATACCTTATACAAGTTATGAGTTCCTATTGACTGTTTGACAGCATTGAGTGTCAATAGGAAAGCTCAGGTCCGTCAATGCACTATAAGCACTAGCATATTAACTAAGAGTTACACTCTAGTGATTGAGATTAATCACTCCATCCAATGGTAGTTAATCATGCTACAGTGTAGACCTGATGAGGTATCTAGTCTCATCATCCACTATGACAAATTCTAAGTATCAAAGGATAGTAACTCATGTCTCACTTGTATGTATCTCATACACACACGAATTAATTACTATGATACTTAAAGATCAACAATCATCTCATGAAATGAACATACACAATGAAATGTAAAGCTGATATCCATATATTAAAATGCTAATGTCATACATAAAGAAATGGTTTGAGGGCATAAACCCAACAAACTCCCACTTGCACTCACAACCATACAGTATTACATCTGAGACCTAGACTATCTAGATGACGATCAAAGACCTTCTGTGGCAAGGCCATTGTAAACGGATCAGCAAGATTGTCAGCGGTGGCAATCTTGGTGACAGTCACATCTCCACGTTGAACAATATCTCGGATAAGATGCTATTTCTGCTCTACGTGCTTTCCCTTTCCGTGGTTCCTTGGCTCCTTGGACTGAGCCACTGCCCCACTATTATCACAATAAAGCGTAATAGGTGACAGTGACGCTGGTACTAGGGGTGAGCATACTTCGGGCCAACTCGAAAAACCGAACCGAAACCGAAAATTTTTAAATTTTGGTTCAGATAATAACCGAACCGAAATTATATCAGTTCGAAATCGAACTATTTTAATTAGTATGGTTCGGTTTTCGAAAGTAAAAAAAATTTCGGTTCAAAACCGAATAACCGAAATTTTAAGAATATATAAAGACTTGTTAGATAAATTAGGGTCATATGATTCATATTATTAATGATAAAAAACAGAATCTCAAAGTGGTGAATCTTTACTAATTTATTATACTTAATTTTACCCAAACAAAAAAAATAAAAAATAAAAAAATAAAAAACAAAAAAATAATTTCGGTTGAGTTTCAACCCGAATTTTCGAACCGAAACCGAAGTTAAATTTCGAAACCGAACCATTTTTTCGAAGTTTATTTCAATTCGATTTTCGGTACCAAAATTTCCAACCCGAACCGAAATTTTTGGTTCGAAACCAAACCGAACCGACCGAATGCCCACCCCTAGCTAGTACCACCTCGAGCTCCATAAGGAACTTCTTGAGCCAAACAGCTTCCTTTACAGCTTCACAAGCAGCTACATACTCAGCTTCTGTAGTTGAGCCAGCAATGCATTTCTGCTTAATACTCCTCCAACTGACAGCACCACCTCCCAAGGTAAAGAGATGACCGGACGTCGACTTCCTCGAATCTTTATCTGACATAAAGTCTGAGTCAGTGTATCCTACTGGAATTAACTCACTACCACCGTACATAAGCATGTAATCTTTAGTCCTTCTCAAGTACTTAAGAATGTGCTTAACGGCTGTCCAGTGCTCTGGACCTGGATTCGATTGATACCTGCTAACCATGCCAACGGCAAAACAAATATTTGGTCTAGGGTACAACATCGCATACATGAGACTTCCCACCGCCGAGGCGTAGGGAATTCCTAACATGCGATTCTTCTCCTCCTGTGTCTTAGGACACTATTCCTTGGAGAACGCTAAACCATGCCTGAAAGGTAACAAACCTTTCTTCGAATTATCCATTGAAAACCTAGTTAGCACATTATCAATATAACCAGCTTGAGATAATCCCATTATCTTTCGCTTGCGATCCCGAAAGAGCTTTATCCCAAGAATATAGCTCGCCTCTCCTAGATCCTTCATATCGAATGTACTAGCTAGCCAAACCTTGATCGTTGACAATGCCGCTACATCATTCCCAATGAGTAGAATATCATCAACGTAAAGCACAAGAAAAGCCACCACTTTCCCTTCACACTTCTTGTATACACAAGGTTCATCCAGATTCTGTATGAAACCAAACGACTTGACGGCTCGGCCAAATCGGATGTTCCAACTCCTGGATGCCTGCTTAAGCCCATAAATGGACTTTTGCAACTTGCCTACCAAGTTACCTTTCCGACCATCTATGAACTCTTCTGGTTGCTGCATATAGATGTCCTCCTCAAGATTTCCATTCAAGAATGCAGTCTTGACGTCCATCTGCCAGATCTCATAATCTAGGCATGCAGCAATGGATAAGAGTATTCTGATGGACTTGAGCATGGCTACCGGTGAAAAAGTTTCCTCATAGTCAATGCCCTTCCTCTGAGGATAACCTTTCGCTGCAAGCCTAGCCTTAAAGGTCTCAACCTTTCCATCAGATCCTCTTTTCCTCTTATAGACCCACTTGCAACCAATGGGTTTAATATTGGCTGGAAGTTCTACAAGATCCCAGACCTGATTAGAATCCATAGATTCCAATTCAGCCTTCATAGCTTTAACCCAATGAACTGAATCAACATCAGCCATTGCCTCTTCGTATGTGGCAGGATCAGATTCAGATTCTATGGAGACAGCTTCAAAAGCTTCTCCTAAGAACATGTATCTATCAGGCTGACTGATAATCCTCCCACTACGACGAGGTACAGGTACAGAAATGGGTGAAGAAGTTGTGTTTTCTTGATTTTCATCGTTATTAACTGCGGGTTGGACTGAGGGCTCTCCTTCTATCTCTCTAAGATCTATCCTTCCCTTAGGTTTATGGTTCATGATATAATCATCTTCCAAGAAAACAACATTCGTACTAACAAATACTTTCTGTTCTCTTGGATCATAAAAATACCATCCATAAGTACCCTTTGGATACCCTATGAAGTAACATACTTCTGATCTAGAATCCAACTTGCTCATCTTTCCTTTCAGCACATGTGCCGGACACCCCCATATCCGGAGATGTTGCAAAGAAGGCTTGCGCCCAATCCACATCTCTCGTGGTGTCCTAGGAACAGATTTGCTTGGTACTAGATTTAGTATGTATGCAGCGGTTTCCAAAGCATAACCCCAAAGGAATAATGGCAACTCAAAATAACTCATCATCGACCTAGTCATGTCTAAAAGAGTTCGATTCCTTCTCTCCACTACACCGTTCTGCTGAGGCGTACTAGGTACAGTCAACTGTGACAGAATCCCATTCTGTACGAGGTGATCAATAAACTCATTAGAGAGGTACTCGCCACCTCAATCAGATGGAATGGCCTTGATATGTGTGCCCAATTGCTTCTCCACTTCATCCCTAAACTCTTTGAACTTTTCAAAGGCTTCAGACTTATGTTGCATTAGGTACACATATCCATACCTAGAGTGGTCATCAGTAAATGTTATAAAATACTCATAACCACCCTTTGCTATATTATTTATTGATCCACACACATCAGTATGAACTAATTCCAACAATGCATTAGTTCTATTGTCCTTTGCAGGAAAGAGTCTTTTGGTCATCTTACCCTCTAAACAAGACTCGCAGACTTCCATTGGTTCGAGAACCAAATCGTCTAAGACCCCTTCTTTGACTAGTCTGCCAATCCTATTTAGATTGATATGGCCAAGCCTCATGTGCCAAAGCCTTGTTGGATTAGTGGAAGGTTCCTTTCTTTTAGATGGTACAATTACCATTGAGTTATTAAGTTCCATACAAGAGTCTTTAGAGATATTGGGAGTAATCACATGCAAGCCATTAGTTTTAACACCAGAACATATAAAAGAACTATTTCTTTTAATAACTTCTGTTCCAAAATGAAAAGAATAACCATTATTCGATAAATTTGAAACTGAAATTAAATTACGTCTCATCAAAGGGACGTAAAGAACATCTGATAAAACTATTGTCTTATTGTCCAAAAACTCTAAAACTACTACTCCTATAGCAACCGCAGAAACGGTTGCGCTAGAACCCAGAGTCAGCACGATTTTTCCATCACTGCATTTCCTGGTTGATCTGAACCCTGCAACGAATTACATATATGGTTAGTCGCACCAGAATCAACGCACCAAGTGTTTGAAGTATCCGTAATAAAACTTACTTCAATCACATGTGACTCAATCATACCTTGAACTCTTGTAGCTAAGAATTCTGGACAGTTCCTCTTCCAGTGGCCCTTTTCACTGCATTGGAAACACTTTTCTTTGCCTTGGCCACCCACCTTCCCTTTGCCCTTACCTTTGTTCCTTAGATTTTGCAATCTTAGGAACTGGTCCAACACTTGAACCACTAGTGCCAGCTTTCTTCTTCCCCTTCTTTCCTTTCGGCATAGATCGGGAAGAGGAAGCGCTTTTCTCAACGTTCAGAACGTTGACCCCAGGTTTGATCACCCCTTCCGCTACCAGTAAAGAACTCATTAATTTGCTCATTGAAAAATTTATTTTATTCATATTATAGTTTAGTTTAAATTGAGCGAATGACGGTGACAGTGTGTTGAGGATCATATCAACTTGGGTCTGTGCATCGATGTTGGCACCTAGGGTCTCCAGCTCATTCAAATAACCAATTATTTTTAAAACATGTTCTTTGACTGGAGTCCCTTCTGACATCTTAGCAGTCATTATCTTCTGCATAGCTACCTGTCTAGCAGGCCTGCCATGCTCCCCAAACATCTTCTTCAGGGATTCGATAATGTCACTGGCAGAATTGTTCGACTGGAATTGGTGTTACAACACACCAGCCATTGAGGTCAGAATGTAGCAACTAGCCATTCCATTTGACTTTTTCCATTTATCGAACTCGCGTCTGGCAGCTGCCGAAGCATTTGCCGCGGGTTCTTCAGGGCATGGGGTGGTGAGGACATATATGTGATCCTCCGCAGTTAATACGATGTCAAGGTTTCGTTTCCATTCAGTGTAGTTATTTCCAGTTAACTTGTTTTGAGTGAGTATGGTGGCAAGTGGACTAAATGCAGATCCAGACATTATGATTACTGAAAATCAATCAAACAAAATAAATATGGATATCATAATTTGACAGTTTGAAATAAAAGAATCCTTTAAAAAACTCTTATTTAAAACAAAGTCGTCGGAATGTCGAAACGAAAAAATCAAGCCTCCGTGTGGTGGTCAATGTTCGATCTTTCGATTAATCATGACTTGTCCGCTATGCAACTCTTGCAAAACAAGTTATGACTCTCGAACCTTTTTGATCTCTAAGTTTCTAAATAATGCCCCATGTGGTATCCCTTATCCATAGCTTAGCTAGTGTGTACCATTAACTAGGATCCAATCACAACCGTCTCAAGTAGCGCCTCCGTGTGGTGGTCACCCTCTAACATGTCTGATTAATCCTATCAAAAGAAGTTCACATCTAGTAACCAATGAGTACTGCACCCTCCGTATGGAATGATCACCCCTGGCGAGGCGACACAGAATGCACTACCCATCTTACAGTGAACCGTTAATGGAAGATCGTGGGTGTTTATAAATAAGACCCTCTCCCACTAGATTTAATAAGAAAAGGATTTTGCTTCTGAAAAGGTATTTCCACACATTACCCATAAACATCCAATGTTTACTAATGCGTTGAAAATGGTTTTTGAATTTTATTTTAGAAAACTTGTTTTACGTGCATGTGAGTAGTAACAATATAATTCAATGCCAATCACAAACCAAGCACATAAAACAAAAACTAAAATGAAATATAGGCATTCAAACAATGCCTCTATCTCCCATGGCTCTATCTCCATAGAACCACCTCTTCTTGGTTTGATCGCCTCCAGCTCCATCTTCATGGACAACGGCTCCTTGCTCCATCTTCATGGATTTTCTAATTCTATTACATTGAACCTATGCTTCTTTCGAAGCTTACAATTTATCTAGAAATAGAAAAATAACTATAATATAAAAAGGCTAGGAAAACCGGTGCGACTTTCCTTTTCGTAGGATTGAAGTCGCAGTGCCTTTTACATATGTCTTAAACCAAACCAGTAAAATAAACATGCACCAATCTCAAAACATTCAAATACCAAAATTTAAATAGATCTTGGTGTCGTGGGAGATAGCAGACTAAATTGCAGCAAAAGGGTTAGTCGTACATGCATCCATGCATATATATATATATATAACAATTGGAACCGTTAATTGATTTACACAGTACATAAACTCTTTATATACTGAATTAGGACTTAAAACAGCATCTAACTTCACTGTCACAGTTCGATCGATCGATCGAAGACCGTTCGATCTCTCGAACCTTCGCTCGATCGAAGACCGTTCGATCGCTCGAACCTTCGATCGATTGAACATTGTTCAATCGCTTGAACTTTCTATTTCACAGAATGATTTGAAAAAATTTACAAAATAATTTAAAATTAAAACATATAATTTTTAAAACATTTAAAACTGTGAAAAGAACAACCTGAGAGAGAATCTGCCTCGATCGATCGAATGACATTCGATCGATCGAACATTTCCAATGTTCGATCGATCGAAACTCGTTCGATCGCTTGAGCATAGAGCATCTTTGATCGATCGAACCTACTTCGATCGATCAAATCCAACATGCATCCAATGCAATTATATATTTATATTCTGCTGCGATAACGCTGCAGAAACAGATCTGTGACGATGCAGTTTTGAAAATATCATAAAATCTACATGTAAATCAAAACTAGTGTTCCAAAATACATCTATAGATCCAAACGAGTGTGGCTGTGATACCAATTGATGGAAAAAATGGTTTAAATTAAAAGTTAAAACACGTAGCGGAAAAATCAAGTTATAAAAACTTATTGGTAGGCCCGGACCTACTACCTGTCAATTCTATAGATGCGTACTAACTAGTGAAGGGACAAGTATTATACCTTTGTGTCTTGAACCCAATTCTGAAATCTTCAACTTCCAACAGCCTCCACTAGATGGCCTTCACTCTTATGACTTCTATGGATGCTCGCAGGAAGGACTAGGATTGGTGGGAACCCTAATGGAGAGGATTGGGAAGGTTTTGGGAAACCTAAACAGTTTCTACAGCTTTTACGTATTAAAGCGACGATCAAAAAACATTCACTATGCAGCTGCCCTATTTATAAATTCCCAGAACTGACCTAAACTTCAAGCGATCGAAGTATATTCGATCGATAGAACCTTCGATTGATCGAACAACCATCGAGCGATCGAGCCTGCCTAGACTTCAATCGATCAAAACTCCTTCGATCGATCGAACCTGCCTTGACATGATCCTCATGTGCCCTTCCAAGCTTCCTAGTGGAGCTAAGAGTGGGACCTCCTAGGCTCTTTATTGTTGGCACAGACTAGTTTGTTAATCACCGTGATAAAACTCTTTGATCAGCAAACTAACTAACTGGTCAGTTAACGTTTACTCCACTATAAAATGATAACTGAACTCCAACGCAAAAGAGCATATCCGCAGCGATAACTAGACTTGTATGTTGTACTAATATCCCTCTACCTTCAGCATTTGTAATCATATTTAGGTAGTCGGATAACTGTTACTGTCAACCTGAATCATAATTACTTCTTATATTCCTTGAGTCCCATTCACCTCTCATGATTACCAAACATGTTGATAACTCTTATCAACAAGACTGCAGTACTCAGTAATCGACTTGGTGACATTCTCAAGGGAATGCTTACTCTGAAACAGAGGGTAGATTCTGTCTTGACAATATATGTTCACAACCCTATGAACATGACATACCCAAGATACCCAGGTGTTGATCTTCTGTAGACCTCACTGATTGGTAAGTTAAAGCAGCCATATCCACAGTCTGTGTTCATAATCGTTGCAAGATTAAGAACACGTACCTTATACAAGTTATGAGTTCCTATTGACTGTTTGACAGCATTGAGTGTCAATAGGAAAGCTCAGGTCCGTCAATGCACTATAAGAACTAGCATATTAACTAAGAGTTACACTCTAGTGATTGAGATTAATCACTTCATCCAATGGTAGTTAATCATGCTACATTGTAGACCTGATGAGGTATCTAGTCTCATCATCCACTGTGACAAGTTCTAAGTATCAAAGGATAGTAACTCATGTCTCACTTGTATGTATCTCATACACACACGAATTAATTACTATGATACTTAAAGATCAACAATCATCTCATGAAATGAACATACGCAATGAAATGTAAAGCTGATATCCATATATTCAAATGCTAATGTCATACATAAAGAAATGGTTTGAGGGCATAAACCCAACAGATATTTCCTGTTGATTATACTATATATATATTCGTTCGAAGTCCTCTAATCTTCCTACGTGGGACAAGAAGTAAAACCCGCATTTATATGAGAAGGCGGGTTTTAACCGTTGGATGAGAATCTAACTATAAGATTCCCAAGAATCTGAAGATACATTTATTGCCAGATTCTCATCCAACGGTTAAAATCCGCCTTCTCATATGAGAATCTGCTCACTATAGACTTGCCCTTTGCAAAAAGCAAACTAGCACCATTTTCCAACGTTTTCAAACCAAAACTTTCCCTCCATTTTTCCTAATACACAACACACGCATTCACAGGTGACAACAACTAATAGTCTATTTTAATTAAATAGTTTACTATTTGGGTATGCTTATCCACGGGAGCTAATAGTCCATTTTAACAGTATTGCTCCCATATCAAAGACTATTGAGGGATACTACCTATACTTTTCACTATTACACGGAGGGACTAATAATACCAATACGGCGACTACGAGCCATGGCTACAAACGAGGATAATTTACTAGTGGACGAAGACTTTCTGGTGTGGGGAGGTGTCTTGAGGATAGAAAGTTCCCTTGTCACACAACTAGGAATACAAGGAGCCGAAGGGAGAGTTGAATGTTTGGGCAAATGAGGCAATTTCGAGGGGTGCATTTGTTGCAGCTTTAACTTTTTAGAATATAACTTTTAGAATTCATAATAGACTGTGTTTGGTGCAGTTTTTCATAAACAGCGATTAAACTGTGCTGATGTATGGTAATACAAGCTGGCAAGTGGTTTATTTATTGTGTGATTGTCCTAAATGCCCTTACAAGTTGTTTAAGTATAATTTAATAACTATTAATTGAAAATGTATGAAATGTTTTTCTAATTGTGAAATGAAATTTTAGCTCTATATTGTCTCCAAATTCCAATCAAGTCATTAATTATTATAAATAAATAACAAAAATAAAAAACATCTAGTAGTTAATTATCACACAATACTACTAATTAATTAAAATAGCTGCTGGTAATTGATATTAATAGAAAATAACATAAAGTAACTTTTTTATTATATTTTTTTATTAATTTGTCCTTATATGTTATTTTATATGGGGATATAATTATAATAAGAAGAATTCATTAAAAGTGGGTGTAGAGAATAAATTGGATGGGTGTGGATAGAATTTTCCAAAGACAAATAAGCTATAAGTTAAAAAAGCACCTCCAACTAGGGCTGTCCAACAAAAACCGAACCCGACCAAACCCGACTCCACCCGACCAAACCCGACCCCACCCGTGCCTATTTGGTTGAGTCAAACCCGAACATGTTTCACAAGTCAAACCCGAACATGTTTCGGATGGATGTCGGTTTCTCCCTTCACACACCCGATTTAACCCGACCCGACTCGTAACACCCATAAATTATAATAATATTGTACTACTTATACACAATATCACAAACCCTTCTCTCTCATCTTCACACATAACAAAACAAACCCCCAAATCAAAGCAGACCAGACTGCCAGACCATGAATTCTCTCTCATCCTCACACACAATGTCACAAACCCCCAAATCAACAAGTCTTCGGGCCACCATAACAGCACCTCTTCGAAACCCAGGTCTGTGTTCTCTCTCTCTCTCTTCTTCTTCTTCTTCTTCTTCTTCTTCACCGATTCTTCTTCTTCTTCTTCTTCTTCTTCTTCTTCTTCTTTCTTTTTTCTTCACCGATTCTTCTTCTTCGTCTTCTCCGATTCTTCTTCTTCTTTTCTTATTGTTTAGATTTTGGCCCTCTACTCCTCTCATCTTCTTAGATATACTGTTTTCAGGAAATAGATTGATGGTCTTCTCTAGTTCCTCTACTCCTCTCATCTACTTTTCTTCTTCTTTCGACCAGATCTGCATTTTGACAAAATAGATTGATGGTCTTGACTCTTCTCTGGTTTTTCATGTTGGATGTTCTTGTCATCTTGTGTGTAGATTGAAAAATCATCCCCAAAATGGGTGAAAAAGCAGCCCACCATGGCCCATTCGGGTGTCACCCAAAAACCGAACCGAACCGAATCCACCGGAGCCCGAGGGTTCGGTTCACCCGACATATGTGAGTGGATCACGGGTGGGGAAGGGCTAACCCGACTGACATTCGGGGTGGATGATCGGGTGGGCTAAACCCGACTCACCCGACCCGTGGACACTCCTACCTCCAACCCAACTTCAAATAAATTGGCTTTTGAGCCTTACACAAGTTGAAAAAAAAAAAAAAACAAAACAAAAACAAAAACAAAAAAAACTGTAAGCTCTAAAGCTATACATCACACCAAATAAGTTCTCATTTATGTTTCTTGCAAAAAAAAAAAAAAAGTTCTCATTTATGCGGGTATGTGGTTGGTTTGTAAATATAAATATGAAGACCAAAGAAAAAGCGTGTGCACCCAATGTCCATTTGGAAGACCTGCCATAAATTCTGTAGTTTTCCCACAGAGTGAAGGATGGGAAGCTGAGCTGCTTTTGCCTTTAAATTCAGTAGCCCTCTTCGGTACACCCAAGTGGTTTACGTCGTTTATTCCCGGGGTCATAAAAGTTTAAACCCAGTAGAAAACTTTGTTCCGTGGTAATAAACATTTGTTCCCATCATAACCACTTTGTTTCCTTCCAAGAACAAACTTTTATGATCTCGGGAACAAAAGTAGGTACAACCAAGAGGCTTGGATGAACCAAAGAGTTCTCCTAAATTCAGTGGAATTTTCTGAGTCAATGTATTGGGTCTTTTGTTTGGTTTGCTGACTATGCTTTGCGCTCTGAGTTTTTGTTCCTTAGGGTGCGTTTGATTTGTTCTTGCCTTTTTCTGGGTGAGTGCTGACCTGCTGGGGGATGCCCCTTGGCCTTTGTTTTTGTTCTCTTCTACAGAAAACACAATTCTCCACAAAAAGCTAATCTTGCCTTTTACTTTTAATCCATTATTTTTCGGAACAAAAAATAAACAAAATTATACCACAATGCTTGCATTTTGTTTACCGCAATCAAAAACATTCAACTTCCTTCACTGGTTTTTTGTAAAGAGAATATATGTAACATCCACTTGGCAGATATGAACTGGTCTCTATAAAGTATAAATCTTTTTCTTGTTTCCGGACCGTCGATGCCTATGCTATACCTAATCTTCATTTTCTTACTCATGGTAATTGTTCTGGTTCTCACCATTCTCACCAGCTCCTGCATCTGCTCTTCCTCCATAATCAACCCAAGGTAGCATGGACTCTAACAAGACAGCTAGTACATTTCGGTTTGCAACATCACGAGCAGCATGTGCACCACCAACACCAAGAGGGTTGGCTATTTGATCTGCATTTTGCACCTCTCTCATCATTGGATCAACTAGAAAATTTTGCAGGTTATCAGGTGGCATAGTTGGCACTGAATCAGAGAAATCTGAAACCAACAAATGGGAATACCTGAAAACCCAAGAAAATTCGAAAGTTTAAAATCTGAATTCACATAAAGAGTAGTATGGTACACAGGAACCGCATTTTGCTATATGGTCTGAGGGTATTAAAGGTTAACAAATAACTGTAACCAGTAAAAAGAGTAGAACAAACAATTCAAATTGATAGACTACTCACTCATTGTTCTCTGATGGGAATGCTTCTTTTCTCACACAAGCCCAGTCTTTAGAATCACTTCTACTATGTCTCAGCGCTTCAATCACCAGTAGAGCAGAGTCCCTGAGAACTTTTTGTATATCAGGAAGCCTCCATAAAATATAACTCCTTTCAACATATATATTAATCAGGTGATCCAATGATGGGTTTCCTGTTTGATCTGATCCAAAGAAACGATTCATGAGTATCTTTGACCACACCTGGTCTTTTAGAGGTACCTTTGCCACTAGTTTCTTTAAGACAGAAGGATGAAGCATCAGAGCCTGCTTCATCAGATCAGTTGAAGAAGCTTTTTGGGTCTCCTTTGGAAGAAATTTTGGGCCCACTTCATGCTCAAGATAGATCCGGCAAATGGCAAGGGAATATGAAAAATTTGGAAATAACCACAAGGAATTATCACTTCTATATTCTTCACAAAAACGTTCTAGCCATGCATACTCCTCTGCCCTCAAAGAAAAGTAGTCGATGCAGAACATGACACCCCTTGGATCGTCTGGATCCAAAGAAAGCAATAATTTGCAAATTTCAAGTGCAGATCGATGGCAACCACGGCTGTCCATGTTTTTCATGTGAGTGAAAAGTGTGGAGAACAGTGACTTGTTAGTCTCATGGCCATATGTCAACAGGCAGTTACCCTTCAAAGGAGTGAACATGGGATGCCATGCACATTCCAACGCATATAGACACTTTGCAATAGCATCTGCTGACATTTGCTGATCTCCAGAAAATTTAAAATACTCTGCCAGAGTTATCAATGAATCTATATGATATGGATGATGCAATAAAATACTTGCAATACCATTAAGGTCATGGATTGATTTGGCAGCTTCAAATGCTCTCTGAGTTTGGCTATAGGAAGCCGAATGTACATATCTGCAAGACACAAACAAAAGCCAAATAACATGCATGATGTAACGGTAAAACCAGAAGTGCTATACAGTCTTGTACATCAAGATGTTGAGTATAATGATACAACTTATATTTTGTGAAATGACAGGAAAGGGAGAAAGGGGTAGAATACGAAAGCTTGGAAGAGGCTGGAGTTCAACTCTTTCAAAGACCAATACTAAAAAAGACTATTCAATGACAGAACTCAACTGTAGTAGCTTACAGCCTTACACATGGCATATCTGGCAAAGCAAAATACATCAATTGGACATGTAAAACACACTGGCTGGGGCTAACACACAGATCTTTTCTCCATGATGTATGGCCATACAGTAGAAGTAATTCTCAGCAAAAAAAAAATACAGTAGAAGTAATTTTCCATTATAGAGAGGGCTTTGATAACTTGGTAGAATCTATTCCTTTGAACCACGAACCCATTCACCAATATCAAGTGGCTACAAGTAATTTCCAGCACCAAGATTTTTGAACATCAAAAAAATGCCTTATCATTTAATGTTACCTACAAAAGCCATGCAGATTTACAATTAACTTGGTAACCAAGTTGTCTTGATCTCCAAATTCAAGTTCACTATATAAAGGTTATATTGACTTTTGCAACAGACACTGAAGATTTATTTTACTACTATTATTGCAACGTATAATACATATTCTCTGCAATGGTCTAAGAAGTGGGGTGTCATTTCCTAGACTTCTCCAATGCCACATTCTCTTTCTCACTTGTTAATCTTCAGCCTCTTTTATGTTATTTGCCCTTTCTTTCTCCATTCTGTGAGTGATTTAACTGTTTTGTGCTGCAACTAATATTGTATAGCAAAGGTTCAATCATCACAAAACGGCAGGCATATTAAACAAACATAGAGACAACTCATTAAACAAGTATAAATGCCAAGACAAATTAGTTTAAAACCTCAGAAATAGAAGGGAGACAACAAAAGATTTAGGCTTTGTTTGGTTCATGGATTTCGTGAGGGGAAAGAAAAGGGCAAGGAAAACAAGAAGGAAGACTAGTTCCCTTCTGTTTTCCCTTGTGTTTTCCTTCATGCTTAAATTGTTGAGAGTATAGTTTTATTATTTTAATTAGTAGTTAATGAGTGGGTCAATGTGTAATATTATATTCTCGTTACTTTGATTAATATATATGATGGGTGTGACAATTGTCACCCTAAGCTTCCAATTAATTATTTCATCATGGTATCAAAGCCATGGTTTCTCCACAAACCCTAACCACCTTCGGCAGCCTTCCCACCACCACCTGAGCCTTCCGCCACAGCCAACCCACCACCACCACCTTCGCCGCATCTCCCACCACCAACCCTAGCCTCGCCGCAGCCCACAACACCAACCCTGCCCTCGCCGCAGCCCACACCACCACCCAGCACTCGCAGCAGCCCACCCCACCTCCTCAGCCCTCACCGCAGCACCTGGCCCCCTCCCTGACCTGCGCCATCCTCATCATAACCCTAGACTAACTCCGGATTGCTGTTTTGATCTTGTTTTTGTTCACCTGTTCTTAGGTCCTTCTATGGACCATTGATCTAATATTTTTAAAGTCTTGGTGACTTCCCATTTCTCCGTCTTCCTTCATCTTGTTGGATTTTCCATTCATATCCATCACAATGGCAGACCTAAGCAAACCGGAAGCCTCTACACCAACCACAATTTATACAATGGTTGCTGCGTTGGATCCCAACCTTAAGATTACTCCCACGCCCTTTAATGGCCAAAATTATCTAAAGTGGTCACAGGCAATGGAACTGTATCTGAAGGCACGTGGGAAGATGGGCCACCTTGATGGGCGTGTGACCGTCCTTGTTCCTACGGACCCTGGCTATGATAAATGGGAGATTGAGAACTCCGTCATCATGGCATGGCTTATTAATTCGATGATCCCTGAAATTGGTGAGAATTTCTATCGCATGAAGACTGCTAAGGCAATATGGAACACTGTTACATCTACTTTCTCTTGACGGGGTAATTACGCACAAGAGTTTGAGTTGCTTCGTGCCATTGACCGTTCGGAACAAGGTGACATGACTGTCACCAAATATTTCCAGTTTCTTACCATTAGTTGGGATCGTGTTGACCAGCCTGTTTGTGTTACTAATGCTGAGGGATACCGGAAGCTACTAGAGAAGCAGAAGGTCTTTAAATTCCTTCAGGGGCTTCACCCAGATTATGATGCAGTTCGTAGTCGGGTACTTGGGATGGACACTCTCCCCACCCTTCAGGAAACCTTTGCTCATGTACAGAATGAGGAGAGCCACCGTTCTGTCATGCTTCCACCTATATCTACCGAGAGGTCTGCTTTAGTGTCTGTTCCACCTAGAAATGGGACTCAGCAGTCAGCATCAGCATCTTCCGACCGACCTGTAGTGATTTGTGACTACTGTTTTAAGCCCCATCATACTCGGGCTAATTGTTGGAGCCTCCATGGCAAACCACCTGGTGGTCGGGGAGGCCGTGGAGATCGAGGAGAGGGTCGTGGAGGTCATTCCGGTGGCCGCGGAGAGGCTGCACGTGCAAATCATTCTGCCGTTCCTGAGACTACTACTCCGAGTTCTAGTGGTACTGCTCCATCTTCTGATGCCAGCACCAGCTCCTTATCTGCCACTGAACTTGAGACTCTCAAGCATCTGATGGCCCGGTGTGTTGCTCCGACATCTACAAGCTCCTCATCATGTTTTGCCCAGTCAGGTAATGTTGTTAAGTCATCAAGAGCACTCCTTTCTCGTGTCTCATCTCCCTGGATAATTGATTCCGCTGCCTCAAATCACATGTCCCCTTCATCTAACATTTTCTTTGATTATGAGTCATCTTCAGACCAAGATAAAGTTAGAATAGCTGATAGTACCTTCTCCTCTATTACTGGGAAAGGTCTAATTCATGCTACTCCTTCTCTACCCTTGACTTTTGTGTTACATGTTCCTACTTTTTCTCACAACCTTTCATCATTAAGTCGTATTACCCGGGATCTAAACTGTAGTGTAACCTTTTACCCTTCTCGTTGTGTGTTTCAAGATCTCATCACGAGGAGGACGATTGGCAGTGGTAGAGAGTAGCATGGTCTTTACATTCTTGATGAAGGAGAGAAGTTAGCTCATCATATCGTAGTTTTACAGAATAAAGCTGAAGACCTACACCTTTGGCATAGGCGATTAGGACATCCCTCTTTTTCTTTACTTAAGCATATGTTTCCTACTCTTGTAGCCAATACTAGTATTTCGAATTTTTCTTGTGATGCTTGTAAGTTTGGAAAACATTTTCGAGCTTCTTATGCTCCGAATGATAATAAAAGTTTGGCTCCATTTTCTTTAATTCATACTGATGTGTGGGGTCCTTCTCATACAATGTCTTTAAAAGGTCATCGTTGGTTTGTTTCTTTTATTGATGATTTTTCTCGTACTACTTGGATATACATGATGAAAAAAAAAAAAAAAAACGAGAAGTATTTAATATTTTCCAAATTTTTCACCGCATGGTGCATACTCAATTTGGGGCGGTAGTAAAAATCTTGCGTTCTGATCAAGGTGGTGAGTATATTGATTCTGGTTTGGGTGCATATTTTTCTTCTCACGGTATTGTTCACCAAACGTCTTGCACTGCCACTCCACAACAAAATGGTGTGGCAGAACGCAAGAACCATCACCTTCTTGATGTTGCTCGCTCCTTACTCTTCCAGGTTAATGCTCCTCGTACTTACTGGGGCGAAGCAGTCCTTACAGCTGCTTATCTCATTAATAGGCTCCCCACTCGTGTTCTCAATAAACAAACACCTCTTCAGGTTTAATCCCATCCTTCCCTCTCTGCATCCATTCCACCTCGTGTCTTTGGTTGTGTTTGTTTTGTTCATAACCATTCCCCTACCCGTGGGAAGTTAGATCCTCGGTCTATTAAGTGTGTGTTTATCAGATATTCTCCTACACAGAAGGGTTATAAATACTACCATCCTCCTTCTCAAAAATGGTTTGTGTCGATGGATGTCACTTTTCACGGGTCTCAATCATACTTTGTTGACCCTCAGACATCTCTTCAGGGGAAGACTCGGTGTGAAGAGATGATGCATGTTACTTCTGTGTTACCTATGATGATTGAAGTGGAGAAGGAAAGGGTTGAAAGAGAGAATGAGGAAGTTGGAATAGAGGGGAATGAGGGGGAATCTGGAGAGCCTGAAGGAGAGGGAGTTGAGAGAGGAAGAGAGTTAAGAGTTTATTCGAGGGGAACATGGAGTAAAAGGAAGACTAGAGAGGCTTCAGAGACTATTGCTCCTCCTCCTCCACTACCATTCTGTCCGAGTGATGATGATTCAGGTAATTCTTCTGATACACCCTCTGTAGAGCTAAATGATTTAGATGTCCCCATTGTTGTCCGTAAGGGTGTTAGATCTTGTACTCAACACCCTATCTCTAATTTTGTGTCTTATTCACATTTGTCTGCTTCTTACAAATCATTCCTTTCAAAAATTTCTTCTGTTAGTGTCCCTAACCATGTCCAGGACTATGTTACCCAGACTCGGGTATGGGTGTCAGGTGCGGGTGTGTATCTAGGTGTCGGACCTCCTCTAAATCCAAATCTTAGGATCCGGGGATATGTGTCTAAACGTTGGATACGGGTATGCGGACACCTTCTGAACATATAAACATACTATGTTTCTTAATATCAATAGTTAGAAACCTCTTTGCCCACGATTTTTAAGCTTCTACTTGCCTTTTCAACATCACTTGTGGAGGATCCGAGTGTCCGAATTAGGTACGGGCGTCGGACACGTGGACCGGGTACTTGGGGGTAGTAGGAGAGTCCAGGTAACATAGGTCCAGGATGCTCTTGCTGATCCCAAGTGGAAACAAGCTATGAATGAAGAGATGCGGACTCTTCACAAGACTGGCACTTGGGAATTAACAACATTGCCTAAAGGCAAGAGGACTGTGGGGTGCAAGTGGGTGTTTACTGTAAAGCACGGACTGACGGTTCCATTGAGAGGTATAAAGCTCGGTTGGTAGCAAAGGGGTACACTCAGACTTATGGTGTGGATTACGAAGAAACCTTTGCTCCAGTGGCAAAAATAAACTCGGTAAGGATTCTCTATTCCCTTGCAGTGAATCTAGATTGGCCTCTTCACCAGTTTGATGTGAAGAATGCCTTCTTACATGGTGATCTGGAAGAGGAGGTTTACATGGATGTTCCACCTGGTTTTGAAAATTCCAAGACAGAGGGTAAGGTGTGTAGATTGAAAAAATCTTTATATGGTCTTAAACAATCTCCGAGAGCTTGGTTTGAGAGATTCACACAGGCTATGCTTCGGTTTGGTTTTAGACAGAGTCATGCAGACCATACGCTATTCATCAAACATTCTACACAGGGTAAGACCACTGCACTTATCGTTTATGTTGATGACATTGTTCTCACAGGGGACGACTTTGAGGAGATGGAAAAATTGAAAAAACAGCTTGCCACAGAGTTTGAGATAAAAGACTTGGGAGCCTTGAAGTTCTTTCTGGGGATTGAACTTGCAAGGTCCAAACAAGGGATTTTCATTTCCCAAAGGAAGTACGTTTTGGATCTATTGAAGAAAACAGGGATGCTTGGTAGTAAGGCTTGTGATACGCCTATGGAGCAGAATAAAAAGCTTAGTGAAGATGGGAACGGAGAATTGGTCGACAAGGGGAGCTATCAGAGACTCGTAGGTAAGCTCATTTACTTGTCTCATACTCGTCCTGATATCGCTTTTGCAGTTGGTGTTATTAGTCAATTTATGCATTCTCCTCGGGTGTCACACCAAGATGATGTCTATAAGATTCTTCGTTATTTAAAGTTTGCTCCCGGAAAGGGCTTATGTTTTGCTAAGCATGATCACCTGAGGGTAGAGGCTTATACAGATGCTAATTGGGCTGGTTCTGTCACGGATAGAAGGTCCACTTCCAGGTAGTGCACATTTGTAGGAGGTAACTTGGTTACCTGGAGAAGTAAGAAACAAAATGTTGTAGCAAGATCTAGTGCCGAGGCTGAGTACAGGGCGATGGCCCAAGGTATTTGTGAGCTTCTTTGGGTCAAGTCATTGTTGAAGGATTTGAGAGTTGAACAGGTAGATTCTATGAGACTATACTGTGATAATAAAGCAGCAATTAGTATGGCTCATAATCCGGTTCAGCACGATAGAACCAAGCATGTGGAGATTGATTGGCATTTTATCAAAGAAAAGCCGAATAGTGGAGTTATCTGCATTCCTTTTGTAAAAAGTAGTCATCAAGTTGCGGATGTCTTCACCAAAGGAATAGGAAGCCAACCTTACCATACTGCTCTAGGCACGCTGGGCATGAGAGATATATTTGTACCAGCTTGAGGGGGAGTGTTGAGAGTATAGTTTTATTATTTTAATTAGTGGTTAATGAGCGGGTCAATGTGTAATATTATATTCTCGTTACTTTGATTAATATATATGATGGGTGTGACAATTGTCACCCTAAGCTTCCAATTAATTATTTCATCATAAATAACATCAAAATTTAGAAAATTCTTAAATATAGTTGTAACATGTGAATAAAGGAAGGGAAATGACTCATAACATTCAAAAATTGTAATTTATTTCTAGACTTATTCTTTTTCTTTTTTTTTCCCCTTATTTTCCTCATCATTTTCCTTATTAACCAAACAAAGGAAAAGGTTTTCCTCTATGTTTTATTTTCTATAAAACCAAACAAAAGCCTTAAGGGGGAAGAAACATAAATAATGCGAGCGATTTTGAGAGGGGAAGCGGCAGAATAGCGCAGTGTTCATAGGTAGAAGCTAGTGCAGTAAAACAAGACGTCTAAAGAGGAGAAAAGGATGGATTGGAAGCATAATCTTTATCTTTAGCAAGGAAATTAGAGGGGACTTGCAGTTGAGAGAGATGGGGGAGGGGAATAGCGTTGAGCTTCCTACATTTTGCCAAAGTATTTTTCTGCTCATGGATGTGTTCCATCAGAACTTATGAGAGCATAGCAAGCAGGCAAAGACAGCTAACGTCTTAAGGACTTAAATAATCGTATATGTGGGTAGCTAAAAAGGTCTAATGTTAAGTCAGCCCTAGTGTATTTGAGGGTACATTTGACCAACTTGTTAGTTCTGTATAGTCCATAGACCACTTTAAGTATCCATTTAACTTGAGAAAAAGTGTACGCGTGTATATCTATGTGCACGCGAGCGTGTGTATATGCACGCATATCAGTTGACTCAAGCTTATTGAAGAGGGAGAGAAAAAGGTATGGTTGATTCATATTGAATACTAGAGAAGGAAAATGACGTTGCATAGCACAGTTTCAACCTCTTCGTTGGTCTTTTTTATGGATTTTTAATTTGATGACTATTTTTCTTGCATCCTATATGGTGATTTGATTTTCTCCCGCGTGCTGCGACTCCGCTGGTACCAATTCCTATTCCCTTCTTCAGTGATTGTTGCGGGTATTTGTTGCGAGCTGATTTGAGATGTCGAGTGATTCTGAAAATACCACCGTCACTTCACAGCCGCTTAGAAGTGAGAGCATTGTTATTGCTCAACCTGATAACCCGAACTTGAAGACCACTACTTCTCTCTTCAATGGTCAAAATTTCCTGGCTTGGTCCCAGACTGTGACATTGTTTCTTAAGGGCAGAGGAAAGATGGGGTACATCAACGGCCGAATCAAAGCACCTAGCACCGAGGATGCAGCTTATGACAAATAGGAGATGGAGAACTCCATTGTCATGACTTGGCTTATTCACTCTATGATCCCCGAGATTGGTGAAGGTTTTTTTGGATATGGTGACTGCCCAGGATATTTGGGAGACCATGACCAACACTTATTCCAAGCGGGGCAATTCTGCTTGTTCTCATGCTCATCATACAGAGGTTGTTGATTCCTCCATTGTTGATGATACACCTCCGTCTTCATCCACTGCATTATCTTCTTCAGAATTGGAAACTCTTCGCCGCTTGATCTCTCGACTGGATACACCTACTACTGCCTCATCATCTTTTGCCCATTCAAGTAACTTAGCCACTTCTGTGAGTGCATTCCATTCCCAATCTAGTTACCCTTGGATTATTGATTCAAGGGCATCTAATCATATGACCGGTTCCTCTCCTGTGTTGTCTGATTATAAACCATATTTAGGACAAGATAAAGACAAGATTGCTGATGGAACCGTCTCTTCGTTTTCAGGCAAAGGTTTAGTCCGTGTCTCTCCATCATTATCTTTATCTGATGTTTTGCATGTTCCTAGTTTTACCAATAATCTCTTATCTATCAGTCGTATTATCCGTGATCAAAATTGTAGCGTCACATTTTTTCCTTCTCATTGTGTGTTTCAGGATCTTGTCACGGGGAGGACGATTGGCAGTAGTAGAGAGGAGATGGTTTTTATCTTCTGGAACCACAAGAGCAACCTCATCTGGCACATCATCCTACTTCAGCTGGCTCTAAATCTAATGATATCATACTTTGGCATAGACGTCTAGGACACCCTGTTTACTTCAGTTTTTATTTCCCTATTTATTATCAAATAAAAATGTATCCAACTTTCGGTGTGAAGATTGTGAACTTGGAAAGCACCACCGTGCTTCGTTTTATCCCAGTAATAGTAAAAGTACTGGTCCCTATTCTCTTATTCATTCTGATGTTTGGGGTGCTTCCCGTGTTGTTGCACTTAAAGGTCATAGGTGGTTTGTCACATTCATTGATGATTTTTCTCGTGCTTCTTGGGTGTACATGATGAAAGAAAGAGTGAAGTTCACTCCATCTTCAAAATTTTTCATAAAATGATTTGTACCCAATTTGATGCTCATATCAAAATAATTTGTTCAAATAATGGGGGGGAGTACTTTAAATCTGGTCTTGAGGATTATTTTTTGGATCATGGCATAATTCATCAATCAACTTGCACCAACACCCCACAACAGAATGGGGTTGCTGAACGCAAGAATAGGCACCTCTTAAACACTGCTAGGTCTATGTTATTCTCTGCTCAAGCTCCAAAGTCTTTCTGGGGAGAAGCAGTCTTAACTGCTGCCTACCTCATCAATCGTTTACCCACTCAAGTACTCAATAAAAAGTCTCCAGTTGAAGTACTTTCTAGTCCTTCTACCTTGTTTTCTATCCCTCCTAAAGTCTTTGGCTGTGTATGTTTTGTTCATAATCATGCTCCAACACGAGGAAAACTTGATCCTCCTGCTATCAAATGTGTCTTTGTTGGTTACTCCCCTACACAGAAAGGCTATAAATGCTACCACCCTCCTACCTAGAAGTGGTATGTCTCCATGGATGTCACTTTTTTCGAGGAACAATCTTATTTCACTCCTCGGATACCTCTTCAGGGGGAGAATAGAAATAGAAGAGTTGCCTGATGTCGTTGAGATTTTTACTACTAGTGTGGTGCCTAATGTTCCCGTGTCCAATCCATTTGAGATATTGGAAACTATTGAAAATGAGGATGAAATAGATAGAGGTAGAGGAGGAACCCAGAAAAAGAGGATATAGTATATCGAAAAAGAACTTGGAGGATGAAAGATAAGTCCATCGCCCCAGATCTGCCTCTTCAATCTCTTTCTCCTGATGAGAACCTAAACCAAACCAAACCAAACCAAACCAAGCCTTGTGTCCCAATCAATTGGGGTCGACTGTATGAATCCTTTTTCTCCATTCTGCACGATCAAGAGCTATATGCTCATTTAAATTATATATATTCATATCTTGTTGCACTACATATTCCCAAGTCAGTCTAGGTCTGCCTCTCCGTCTAACCATTCCAGGCACTACAATCTCATCACTCTTTCGCATAGGTGCATCTGCAGGCCTTCGTTGCACATGGCCGAACCATCTAAGTCTATTCTCCCTCAACTTATCCTCAATATGTGTCACTCCTACAGTCTCTCGGATGCACTCATTTCTAATTCTATCTTTCCTAGTCTTACCACACATCCATCTTAGCATCCTCATCTCCGCTACACTCACTTTGCTAATGTGTTGTTTCTTAGTTGCCCAACACTCTATAAAATTTTCCTTTCAATTTTGCCGATACTCTCCGGATACATAATACTCGAGAAGCACTCCTCCACTTAAGCCAGCCCACTTTAATTCTATGGGTCACGTCATCATCAATCTCTCCGTCTCTACTGATCATTGAACCTAGATAGCGAAAGTGTTCCCTCTTTGGGATCTCCTGATCTTCGATCTTCACTACTTTGTTGTCTCTACTTCCACTGTTGCTAAAAGTACATACCATGTATTCTGTTTTCGTCCTACTTATCTTTAGCCTCTTGGTCTCCAATGCTTCTCTCCAAGCTTCTAGTTTAGTGTTGAGTCCCCTTCTAGTCTCATTAAACAAGACAATATCATATGCGAACAACATACACCATGGGACCTCATCTTGAATGTGTCTAGTCAATTCATCCATAATTAGGGCGAACAAATAAGGGCTCAAGGCCGACCCCTGGTGCAGGCCTACGATAATTGAGAATTCGCTTGTTTCTCCGGCTGGTGATCTAATTGTAGTAACCGCTTCATCATACATATCCTTCACCACGTCAATATAACCCTTGGTCACTCCTTTCTTCTCTAGCACCCACCAAATTAAATCTCTAGGCACTCTATCATAAGCTTTCTCTAAATCAATAAAAACCTTATGTAGATCTGTTTTCTTCTCTCTATACTTTTCCATTAGTCTTCTAAGTAAATGGGAGATGGAAAATTCCATTGTCATGACATGGCTAGTTCACTCTATGATCCCTAAAATTGGTGAGGGTTTCTTGGACATGGCGACTGCCCAGGACATTTGGGAGACCATGGCTAACACTTACTCCAGAAAGGGCAATTCTACCCAAATGTTTGATTTGGATACACCTACTACTGCCTCATCATCTTTTGTGCGTTCAGGTAATTTAGCTACTTCAGTGAGTGCATTCAATTCCCATACTAGTCTTCCTTGGATTATTGATTCCGGGGCATCCGATCATATGACCGGTCATCTCCTATTTTTTCCGATTATAAACCATGTTCAAGTCAGGATAAAGTAAGGATTGCTGATGGAACCGTCTCTTGGGTTTCAGGCAAAGGTTTACTCCGTGCCACTCCCTCGTTGTCTTTATCTTCTGTTTTGCATGTCTTAGCTTTACCACTAACCTCTTATCTATTGGTCGTATTACTCGGGATCAAAATTGTAGCGTCACGTTTTTTCCTTCTCATTGTGTGTTTCAGGACCATATCATGGGAAGGACGATTGGCAGGGGTAGAGAGGAGAATGGTCTTTATCTTCTGGAACCGCAGGACCGACAACAATTGGCTCATCATACTACTCTCACTGGCTCTACATTTGGTGATATCATGCTCTGGCATAAACGCCTAGGTCATCCTTCCTTTGGTCTACTAAAGCATTTATTTCCATCTTTGTCATCTAATAAAAATGTATCCACCTTTTGGTGTGAAGATTGTGAACTTGGAAAGCACCACCGTGCTTCTTTTAGTCCCAGTAATCATAAAAGTACGGTTCCTTTTTCTCTTATACATTCAGATGTTTGTGGTGCCTCTCGTGTTGTTGCACTTAAGGGCCATAGGTGGTTTGTCACATTTATAGATGATTTTTCTCGTACTACGTGGGTTTACATGATGAAAGAAAAAAGTGAGGTCTACCCAGTTTGGTGCGGTTGTAAAAATTGTTCGTTCAGACAATGGGGGGGAGTACTTTAAATCTGGTCTTGAGAAGTATTTTTTAGAAAATGGCATAATTCACCAATCTTTTTGCACCAATACTCCACAACAAAATGGAGTTGCGGAGCGCAAGAATCGTCATCTCTTAGACACTGCCCGGTCAATGTTATTCACAGCCCAAGCTCCGAAGGTTTTTTGGGGTGAAGCAGTCTTAACTGCTGCTTATTTAATCAATCGGCTTCCTACTCAAGTTCTTAATAAACAATCATCTGTTGAGGTTCTTTCTAGTCCTTCTGATCTTTTTGTCATTCCTCCTAAGGTCTTAGGTTTTGTCTGTTTCGTTCATAATCATGCTCCCACAAGAGGAAAACTTGATCCTCGGGCTATCAAATGTGTTTTCCTTGGTTACTCTCCCACTCAAAAAGGGTATAAATGTTACCATCCTCCTACTCGAAAGTGGTATGTTTCCATGGATGTCATATTTTTTTAGGAACGGTCCTATTTCACCCCTCGGGCTCCTCTTCAGAGGGAGAATACAAGTATAGAAGAGTTGCCTGAACTACATATTATTTCTAATTTACCTGTGTCTAATCCATTTGAGATATTGGGCACTCTTGATGAGAAGCAAGAGGTAGAAAAAATTGATGGAGAGCAAGAGATAGAAACAATTGATGGAGAGCAAGTGACTGAGAGAGAGACATTTGTGGAACCCACAGTTGCAAATGAAAAAAATCCAAAGAAAGAGGGTATAGTATATTAGAGAAGAACTTGGAGGATGAAAGATAAGACCATTCCTCCTGATCCGCCACTCCAGTCTCCTTCCCTCGATGAGGGACCAGGTAATCCTAATCCTCCTACTACTATTACTGATGATTTAGATATTCCAATTGCTACACGTAAGGTTGTTAGGTCATGTACTCAACATCCCATATCTAAATTTGTCTCATATAGTCGTCTGTCTCCTTCTTACCAAGCCTTTGTATCCAAACTTGCTTCTGTGTCTGTCCCTAACCATGTACAGGATGCACTCACCGATCCCAAATGGAAGCATGCTATGATTGAGGAGATGAAAGCTCTCCACAAAAATAGCACCTGGGAATTGGTTGAAATACCTAGAGGGCACAAGACAGTGGGGTGTAAGTGGGTGTTTACAATCAAGCATAAGGCAGACGGATCTATTGAGAGGTATAAAGCTCGATTGGTGGCAAAGGGATATACACAGACTTATGGAGTGGATTATGAGGAAACATTTGCTCCAGTTGCTAAGATGAACACTATGAGAATTCTTTTATCCCTTGCTGCAAATTTAGATTGGCCTCTCCATCAGTTCGATGTTAAAAATGCCTTTCTACACAGAGATTTGGCAGAAGAAGTTTACATGGATATTCCTCCAGGGTTTGAAGACTCAAAAACCAAAGGGAAATTTTGCAGGCTTAAAAAGTCCTTGTATGGACTTAAACAGTCTCCAAGAGCATGGTTTCAAAGATTCACTCAAGCTATGTTAAAATATGACTTTAAACAAAGTCAAGGTGATCATACACTATTCATTAGACATTCCCCACAAGGGAAAGTCACCGTTCTCATAGTGTATATGGATGATATTGTCTTGACAGGAGACGATGTGGAAGAAATGCAGGAGTTGAAGAAAAACCTAGCCAAGGAATTTGAAATAAAAGACTTGGGAAACCTCAAGTACTTTCTAGGGATTGAGGTGGCTAGAAGCAAACAAGGAATCTTTATCTCCCAGAGAAAATATGTTCTTGACCTTCTCCAAGAGACTGGCATGCTTGGGAGTAAGGCATGCGATACTCCTATGGAAGCTAATCAGAAGCTAGGGGATGACACCGATGGAGCAGTAGTTGACAGGGGGAGATACCAGAGATTGGTGGGCAAGCTAATATACTTGTCACACACTCGTCCAGACATCGCTTTTGCTGTAAGTGTTGTTAGTCAGTTCATGCATGCTCCACGAGAGTCCCACTATAATGTTGTTCTTCGAATTCTTAGATATTTGAAGTCAGCGCCTGGAAAAGGTTTATTCTTTGGTATACATGGTCATCTTCAGGTGGATGGGTATACAGATGCAGATTGGGCAGGCTCAGCCACGGATAAGAGATCTACCTCAGGATATTGCACGTTTGTTGGAGGAAATCTTGTTACTTGGCGTAGCAAGAAACAGGCTGTAGTATCTAGATCAAGAGCAGAAGCGGAATTCCGAGCCATGTCTCAAGGAATTTGCGAATTACTATGGATAAAAATTCTATTGAGAGATCTTAGACTTGAGCCTACAGATTCTATGAGATTGTATTGTGATAATAAAGCAGCCATCAGTATTGCTCACAATCCAGTACAGTATGACCGAACTAAGCATGTTGTGATTGACAGACACTTCATCAAGGAAAAATTGAGCAGTGGAGAGATATGTATTCCATTTGTGAAGTCTAGTGAACAGTTGGCAGATGTTCTCACCAAAGCTCTTGGAAACATGCCTCATCATTACTATCTGAGCAAGCTGAGCATGAGAGACATCTTCGCACCAGCTTGAGGGGGAGTGTTGGCAATTAGCTGTCAATATCAGTGGGATTACTATTTATTCCCTTCCATTATTAGTTGGTTTATATTTGGGTCATGTTGACCATTTTTAATTTCTCATTTATTAGGAGATTAATTTCTCATTTATTAGGAGAATTTGTTTTCCTTTTTTATGTCTCAGCATTGTGTATATATACATTGGTGATCAATTAATAAAATAAGCTTGAATGTATAAACTTCTACAGTGAATGCAAATGGGAGTTTGTTGGGTTTGTGCCCTCAAACCATTACTTTATGTATTAGACATTGGCATTTAATATATGGATATCAGCTTTACATTTCATTATGTATGTTTCTTTCATGAGATGATTGTTTAATCCTTAAGTATCATAGTAATTGATTCGTGTATGTATGAGATAAATACAAGTGAGATACGAATTACTATTCTTTGATACTTAGAACTTGTCACAGTGGATGATGAGACTGGATATCTCATCAGGTATACACTATAGCATGATTAACTACCATTGGATGGAGTGATGAATCTCAATCACTAGAGTTTAGCTCTTAGTTAATATGCTAGTGCTTATAGTGCATTGACGGACCTGAGCTTTTCTATTGACACTTAAGACTGTCAACGGTCGATAGGAACTCATAACTTGTATAAGGTACGTGTTCTCAATCTTGAGACGATTATGAACACAGACTGTGGATATGACTGCTTTGACTTACCAATCAGTGAGGTTTATAGAAGATCAACACCTGGGTATCTTGGGTATGTCATGTTTATAGGGTTGTGAACATATATTGTCAAGATAGAATCTACCATCTGATTCAGAGTAAGCATTCCCTTGAGAATGTCACCAAGTTGATTACTGAGAACTGCAGTCTTGTTGATAAGTAGTTATCAACATGTTTGGTAATCATGAGAGGTGAATGGGACTCAAGGAATGGACGATGTAATCATGATTCAGGTTGACAGTAACAGTTATCCGACTACCTAAATATGATTACGAATGCTGAAGGTAGAGGGACATTAGTACAACATACAAGTCTCGTTCTCACTTCGCATTTGTTCTTTTGCGTTGGAGTTCAGTTACCGTTTTATAGTGGAGTAAACGTTAACTAATCAGTTGGTTAGTTTGCTGATCAAAGAGTTTGGTCATGGTAATTAATAACTTATCGGAACCAACAATAAAGAACCTAGGAGGTCCCACTCTTAGCTCCGCCAGGATACTTGGTAAGACACTTGAGGAAGCTGTCAAGACAGGTCGATCGATCGAAGTTGGTAGGTTCGATCGCTTGAACATGGTTCGATCGAACGAATGTTCGATCGATCGAATCCCTTCAATCGCTCGAATATTAGGTCGGTTCTGGGAATCTATAAATGAGACAACTGCGTTCTGGAAAAGAAGTTCGTCGTTTTTATTAACTAGAAGCTGCAGATACTGTTTTAGAGTCCCAAACCTTCTCCTTCCTCTCTATTAGAGATCCCACCATCTCTAGTCTCTCCGGGAAGCATCTGCAGGAGACATAAGGGTGAAGACAACCTTGTGGAGGCTGCTGCATCACCAAGGAAGAAGAAAATCAGAATTGGGTTCAAGACCTGAGGTATATTTCTTGTCCCCGCTTGTTAGTACGCATCTATAGAGTTAACGAGTAGTAGCTCCTGTGGATTAAGTCTGTTAAAAGATTTGAAGATAGAGTTGAAGGATTCCATGAGGCTTTATTGTGATAACAAATCTGCTATTAATTGCTCATAATCCAGTTCAGCACGATAGAATCAAACATGTTAAGATTGACAGGCATTTTATTAAGGAAAATCTTACCAGTGGTAGCATCTGCACTCCTTTTGGGAAGACGGTGATCAACTTGCCGATATTCTTACAAAGGGAATAGGAAGTCGTTCATTTCATGCTATTTTAGACAAGCTGAATATGCGAGATATATTTGTATCAGCTTAAGGGGGAGTGTCGAGAATTATTACATTTTTATTTTCTTTTATTCTAGGGTCCCATATGTAATTATATTAATTTCTGTCTTCCTAATAATATATATTGGGGTCTAACAGATTGTTAGCCCGAAGTTTTGTGCCAATACAGTTTCTACACATACACCGACCACCAATTATTTGGTAGAGACTTAGTTGAGTTAGTCTATAAATCAGAAAGATAGAAACTCGCCCAAAGTCTTAAGATGCATATTTCTAAGGTATGAGAAAATGTGTCAAAAAATACAGGTTGACTCCCCTCCAGTGGAAAAAAGCAGCATGACGCAATCCTCGGTTTGTGCAAATAAAGTCTATGTGAGGCAAGATACAAACCACTTTTAGTTTGCAAAATAAACATAAATGGGGCAGCAAATCAATCCAGCCACAGAAGTTTTCCAAAACAATTCAATTAATAGAACTAAATAACCCCAAAAAAATAGGGCAGCAAAGGGGAGGAGAGGAGTAGCAAATCAGGTGGGCTGGGAAGAAAGAATTAAAGAAAACAATAAGAAAGTTGGCAGCGGCTCAGAATCAGAAGGAGAAAAAGGAGAAGAATTCGAAGACCTGGGAACAGAGAAGGGGCATCAGAGAAGAAGAAAAAAACAAGTGGAAGAAGAAGAAGGGTAACAACGAGAAGAGACAGAGCAGAGAGGGAAATAGGAGTAAGAGAGGAAGAGGGAGGAATGATGTAGAGCAAAAGCCAGGAGCAGCCTTATGAGCTAGGTTTTCACCAAAAAAAAAAACTGATCTGCTCCTCTCACTAACTTGATATACAAAGGCTGCTATTCCTAAGTGTGTCAAGTGCCCTACATGTGACCACTTCAGTAATGTGGACAACCCCACATCTATGTTATAACAAAATATAAAACTTCCATAAGCAAATTAAAAGTACCTGTGAGCTATGTTACCCAGACTCGGGTATGGGTGTCAGGTGCGGGTGTGTATCTAGGTGTCGAACCTCCTCTAAATCCAAATCTTAGGATCCGGGGATATGTGTCTAAACGTTGGATACGGGTATGCGGACACCTTCTGAACATATAAACATACTATGTTTCTTAATATCAATAGTTAGAAACCTCTTTGCCCACGATTTTTAAGCTTCTACTTGCCTTTTCAACATCACTTGTGGAGGATCCGAGTGTCCGAATTAGGTACGGGCGTCGGACACGTGGACCGGGTACTTGGGGGTAGTAGGAGAGTCCAGGTAACATAGCCTGTGAGTCCAAAATTAAATAAAACACACACATAAATGATTAACTAAGCCCTAAGTTACATTACAGCAGCATATGTTTGACAAAGATGCAGATGCCAAATGAAAAGAAGGATGAAGTTGTGGTATTGACAAACTACCAGAATAAGAGACACTGAGGGTTGAGCAAGATGGCAAAGGGTTACCCAGGAGAGACAATGGTGAACCCCAGAAAGTGGCAGTCAATAGTCTAAGCAGAAGCAATGAGGGAAAAAAAATATCACTAAAGATAGAAATCAGTTTAGAGTCCACCACAAGTCATAGATGAAAGAAAGCCATGATTGGGGTGATGGAATCACCATAAAAGAACCAAGAGTCAGGAAGCTGTAGAGCTCCCAAACGATAACAGGGCCATAGGAATTCACACTTATTCTTCAGTTTAGGAGAGAGTTTCCATTATCTTGTATAGATCTCGCATAACCCTCCTCTAACAATAGCCTTGTGCCATCTTGGCAATCTTGAAATCATAGCTAGATCCATATTGAATAAAGTCTTTACGGAATCTAATCAACCATCGCCCTTTCATTGTACACAAAAATATAAAGCACTACTGTCCAAAGGCATTCCAACAATTTTGTAGCACTCAAAATGTGCCATAGGCCATTTTTTTTAACATAGGATACACCATCCAAGACACAATCCCCCTCCTTTTGAATACTGCCCAATGTGACACAGGAATGGCTATATCCACTCGTTTGTGAACTCATCAAATACAGGTGAACTTCCCAAATTAACAAGCAAGGACCCTAGTTCAATGAATAATGAACCACTTTCATAGGAATTTCATCAAACACCAGACAAACGTCTAAATGTTCAAAAAAAAAAAAAAAAAGAAGAAAAGGCTGTAGTGACGAACTTATTTCAGAAGTATCATCAGGATAGACATCAAAGAGTGAGGAGAATTCCAGTCCACCAAACCATGTCAAATACAACTAAGGATAGATTTATTCCCCAATAATTTTTTTTCCAAGACTACCTTCCGTTTCATACAGATTTTGCAGTTGCTTTTCTGACTCTCTATACAAATGCCACTTCCTTCTCTATTCAAAAGATCATTAAGTTTTCCAAAACTTACTCTAATTGCAATTTGCTTTTCCCACTTTTTTAGTCTTCTTTGACATCATGTTGCATATCAACTTTTGGCTCGTATATCAACTGACCGGGTCAGAGCATGGAAAGACAAAGGCATACTTGGGTCCAAGTCAAGGCCTATGTTGCTCAAACGAAAGCAAAGCAAAAACCAAAAATCCAGGCAACCCTAATGTTCTCAAAGAACAAATATAGCAAAATCTCACTAATAATAGAAGTCCGCTTAAAACAATCCGTGAGTTCTATCTATTAAAAACATGATCCGAAAAGCATAAATCTGTGCTATCAATTAACTATCATCTCGACCATACATCAAGCCTTATATTAGAAAGAGAAACATAACCACCTTTACTAATAAGATTTACTAGACCGTGAAGAATGTTTGTACATTAACATAAAGCCATTATTGCTTCTATAGCACTAGGAAGTCTTTTGCTACAATGTTTTGCTAAGTAGTTGCTTTTAGTGTGATGCCCCATTTCTTATGAAAAATCTTGTTTCTGCTCCCCTTTTCAGTTGATTGTGTTGGAATCTCATGGTGATGCTTTAAGTTATTCTTTTTACATACATGGTACACCCCCACCTTGGTGTCTTCCACAGCCAACTTTTACTAATCATCAAAAAATAAATAAACACAACAGAAAAAAAAAACACACAGATAGAAACTTTTACTCAGTAATAGAGAATTAATCTGGAAGGAAGGGCTAATAAATTAGAAAAATGATAGCTTAGAAAATCAATTGAGGAAATATAAAGCGATCAGGGATTTGAAAAATCGCCCGTTACAGCCATTAAATAACCGACATGAAGGGTAAAGATCCCATTACACGAACATTACAGTATTTCACAACTGTAATGTCCGTTATAGGATCATAACGGACTGTTACAGCACTGTGAAACACATCTAGAGAAGTGCGTGTTCCTAAACTCAATTCCCATCCAAGTTCTACCAATTTGATGCAAAAGAACTCAAGATCTAAGTTTAGATCTTGAATATTCACATTGTAAGAGTTCACATAACCAGTGAGTTTGAAACTCTTTATTTTTTCGCTAGTTATAGTTATTCATCAAACTAACCCAAGATATAGACTTCTAGCTTAGATATTGGTTTGAAACTACTTTGAATTTAATAACTGATAAAGCTTCTAAAATATTTTTCAAATGATCTAAGGTAGTATCTACTTATCTTTTTTGTTAACAACCATCTACTCTAAAAGCTTAAGCTATTAGAGGGGGGTAACTTAAATATTTGTACTCTCCAGTCTCAACACGCCCCCTTACGTGTGGCGAGACTTTCTTTAATAAGGGCCAAACACGTGGAAACTTTAGAAATCAGGGTGATGGGGAGAATTGAACTTAAGACCTTTGTCTGCTCTAATATCATGTTGATAACCGTCTACTCTTAACGCTTAAGCTATTAGAGAGGGTGTAACTTCAATATTCATACTCTCAACATTTTTTTATAGATTTACATGTTGCGCGTGACATGGTAATAATTAATTTATTTGTAGTTTACAGTTCATTATGTTGAAAACCTGGGTCTGTAATTTTCTTAAAGTATATTAAACAATCACCTCATAATCTACAAGTACGTATTAATTTATAACCAAAACGAAAGTTAATTCCTTTTGCTACTTAAGCTCATTTATGTCCATAAAACTCACTGAACATGAAAGCTAATAAGCTTTGCTTGCTAAAAGCAACTTGAAAGTCAAAAGATGGTTTGATTACAAAATAAAAACATTTTTTGTTGAGATTATAATCCCACATCGGGAATTTAAAGTCTTGCTACTCAATATATAAGATCATGGGGCTACTCCACCCATTGCCAATTGGTTTTGGGTTTGGATGCTCCAATTCAACAATTTTCATAAATTCAACTAAATACTTTAAAATTAGTGTTGAACCAAGCTTGTAGATGTGTATCGCTTCATTTAGGGGATGTGTGGAGGAGTAAAAATATCACACCTCCGCTCGCAATGGCCATTATGCTACATCCATTACACCTTGTCATAGAGATATAGCATCACGCCAGCAATGCAAAGAGATTACGGATGAAACTTACCTAAAATGGTGGTATCCATCTTTGGTTTCCAGAAGTTCCATGGACAAAGATCCATCCCAGCGAGGCCAATGCTCAGCTGGAGCAACAAGAATAGTCTTTTTATGGTTGTGGCTGTTGCTGTGACTTCCTCGACGAACTCCGCGGATATGTCTAGAACTGCCTGCTTGATTACTTTTTGCAAATGAATCCACTACCTTAGAGCCAAATATTCTTCGTAGCTCATTTTCTGGACTTAGGAATTTGGGATCCACTTGTAAAATGGACAGAGTGCATTGTCTAACCAATCTATTACCAACCTCTGTGTTTACAGGTTTGGATTTTAAAGCACCAGATTGAGAGCTGGAAGAGTTAAACTCTAAAGATAGATTCTCTAGCATCACATTCATGGGTTTTTTAACATTATCTGAGCTTGTAGAGGGATTGTTCTTGCTTTTCTTCTTTTTCTTTTTCTTTGCCTTGTGATCAGATGACAGAACTGAGTTGAAAGTATCTTTAACTACAGATGACTCCTTGTCATCCATGTTTCCCATCCACAATTCATCAGCAATATCTGAGTCATATTCCTGCAGATGAGATTGGTCATAAGATTTTCTAATCAAATCAAATAATGTGCAGAAGCAAAATGACTCCACTTGCAGCCTCCACCAATAACATGACAAGGGAAACCAGATAAAACAAAAGGAAAATGGAAAATAAAGTAGGAAGCACCAATTAACAATTGTGTGTGTATGTATCCGAGGAGGGAGGAGGGAAGATTTGCACCAATTACTATACTTGCAGGTGGGGTATCTAATCTCACTGCTATAATCTGAAAATAAATGGTGTTGCAACTTGGGTATTTCCTTACAAAGTAACCCTATGAGTTGAATTGAATGTTGCGTTTATTTTAGCAAAAGAAATTCTGTCTACGCAACTTGAATCACCAACAAAATCAAGAAAAGCGGTATAAATAAATAAACTGTACATATCCAAAATTGCGAAAATTTAAGCCAAAATCCTTGAAGTTTTAAGCCGACAATTCCACGTCTTTGAAAGTACTTCTACGTCTATCTTACCATAGACACCAAGAGTCGAGGCAAGCAACCTGCCAATCATCATGCACCTTTTTGCAGGTGTTGTTAGCATATAAGTATCAGTATTTAGGGTATTTCTTTAATTATTTTATGATTGATATATATATATATATATATGCTGGCTAACCTAATTTGGTTAAGCCTTAACTTTCTCTCTTAACATGGTATCAGAGCCTACAATGGAGATCCACCACCAAACATAATCAACACCCTAATCACCAACCCACCACCCAGCCGCAACCTATCATCACCACCCAACCACCAGCGACACCCCACATCCTGCCACCCACACCTAGCCGAGACCCACCCACGTCACCCTAACCCTAGCCGAGACCTACGTCGAGTCTCCTATGGCCTGCGACACCCCACAATCAGCCACCCACACCTAGACAAGCCTACCCACACCTAGCCGAGACCCACCCACATCACCCTAACCCTAGCCAAGACCTACCCAACCCACATCGAGACTCGCCGAGCCCTCCTGACCCTCATCGAGACCTAACTAGGTCTCCATGCCATAGCCGACATCTTCCAGCACCAGATTCTCATTGTTCTTCTCTTCCAGCAGATGATTCTAAGATTGGGCTATTTTGATAGGTGGTTTCTCCCTTCGTGTTGTCTCGGTCCCTCCATGGACCTAATTGGTTAGTTAAGTTTGTGTTTTTTGGTGTTGATGTTGCTTCGCGATAGTTGTTAAATCTCTCTTAGTATTAGTATAAGACTCCTATCATTAGCATGGCTGACAAGAAGGGTTCAATCTCCCCGTCTGATGTTGTGAGTATGCAAATTATAACCACCAAGTTGAATGGGTCCAATTATCTGTTGTGGGCTCAATCTCTGAAAGTCGCCTTAGGGGCTAGGAAGAAGTTGAAGTATATTGAGTCTGGTACTCCATCTAAGGATAGTAAGGATTATGATGATTGGGTATCTAAGAATTATGTGGTTATGTCCTGGTTATGGAATAGTATGGAACCCTCTGTGTGTTCAAGTGTCATGTTTTTGTCATCCGCCAAAGAGATTTGGGAGTTTGTTCGTGAGAGGTTTTCCATGGACAAGAATGTTTCTCGTGTTTATGAGGTATATCAAAATTTGTTTCTGCTTCGGCAAGGTGATAAGCCAGTTAGTGAATACTACAGTACATGTTAGGGACTCATGGATGAGTTGAATCAGTATCATCCTATCACTAATGATGTCGACGTTATCAAGAAGCTACGAGAGGAATTGTATGTCTTATTCGAATCTTCAGTCTGTTAAGTCACAGATTTTGGTTGGTGATGGTAGTATTCCATCCTTGAGCAATGTGTATTCTCATGTGCTCCGTGTTACTACAGAGTCTTCCTCTTCTGCCTCTTCTGAGCGTGTTAGGAAAGAAAATTCTGCACTTGTTACATCTACGGAATATAGAGGGGCCTTTCGTGGTCGTGGCAATTTTCCTGGTAACAATTGAGGTCGTGGTGGTCGTGGCTTTGGCAATTCCCCTCCTATGTTTAATGGTAATCGAGGAAGAGGAGGTCCTCCGGGACATGGTAGTGGTTTTGGTCGAGGCCGTGGTTCCCTTTATTGCACCCATTGTGGGGGTGGCAATCATACTGTGGATAGGTTTTATGATCTCTATGGTAAGCCGTGGGAGACCTCGCCTAATCCAGCCATGTTCTCTTCTGACAATGCTTTTGGGTCTCAACAGGAAGTTAGTACTCCTACTCCACCTGCCGTGACATCTTCAAAGGAGTCTATCACTCTTTCCCGAGAGGAATACAATGCCTTAGTCCAATAGCGACAACAGCTATCCTTGTCTAATACTGTTGGTTTTGCACAATCAAGTAATATTGCATGTTTTTCTTCATCAGCTCCTTCACCATGGGTCATTGACTCAGGAGCTTCGGCACATATGATTGCTAAGTCCAATGTATTTACACAACTACTTAGTCCACCTACACAGCCCTCTATTTGTTTTAGCTGATGGACGATCTTGTTCTATTATTGATCATGGTCCTGTTTCTCCCACCTCATCTCTTTCATTGTCTACTCTCCTATCGGTCAGTCAACTTATTAAATCTCTAAACTGTTTTGTACTCCCTCCGTCCCTTTTTTTGAGTCCTATATTCCATTTTGGGATGTCCCAAAATTAGTGTCCACTTTCCTAAATTGGTATACAATTTTTGCTTACTTTCCAAAACTACCCTTCATTGAAATCTACACCAAGACAAAACTAAAAAAGTTATTGTAATGATTAGGGGCAATTGTGGAAAGTAAGTGTAGATTCTTTTTGTCCCCTTAAAAAGTTGAGTTCCCAAAGGTGGACTCAAAAAAAGGGACGGAGGGAGTAACATTTTATCCCTCTCATTGTGTCTTTCAGGACCTCAACTCGAAGAAGATGATTAGTGGAGGTCGTGAGCGAGATGGACTTCATTACCTGGAACAACATTCAACTGCGAATAATTCAGCGGCTTTACATTCAGCTGTTTCACCACATCAATGGCACTGCCGTCTGGGTCATCCTTCACTGCAATCCTTGAAGTTGGTTTTTCATTATTTAAGTCTATGTCTAGTTTAGAGTGTGAGGCTTGCCAGTTAGGTAAGCATCATAGGGTGTCTTTTCCTTTACGTCAAAATAATCGTCGGGCCACTCCTTTTGAGTTAGTTCATTCCGACGTTTAGGGTCCATCTAGACATAAGAGTCTGTTAGGTTTTTCTTATTTTGTGTCTTTTGTGGATGATTGTTCCAGGATGTCATGGTTATTTTTAATGAAAGAACGCTCAGATATTCCTTCGATTTTCAATTATTTCATTAAGAGACTATGTCTCAGTTTGGTTGCACTATTCGTTTTTTACAATCTGATAATGCTTTGGAATATGTTAAAGGACCTCTTCAGTCCTATTGTGATTCCCAGGGGATAATTCATCAATCCTCTTGTGGTTATACTCCACAACAGAATGGTGTCACTGAATGCAAAAATAGACATCTTCTTGAGGTTGCCCGAACTATTATGCTGCATATGCATGTTCCTAAACAATTTTGGAGGGATGTTGTACTTACTGCTTGTTATCTTATTAATCGCATGCCTTCATCTGTTCTAAGTGGTGGCATTCCCCACTCTGTTCTCTATCCAGATAGGTCATTGTTTGCCTTACCACCACAGGTGTTTGGTTGTGTTGCATTTGTCCATGTTCTTACCCCTAGTCATGATAAATTGGATTCTCGAGCCACCAAATGTGCATTTGTGGGATATTCACACACTCAAAAGGTTATATATGTTGGAATCCTCAAAGTCGTCGTTATGTGGTTAGTGCAGATGTTAGCTTCCTTGAAGGTACATCGTTTTTTTTGTCCTCTGGTGCTTCATTAGATGTTGATGTTCTTGCTCCGTCGTCCTCTATTCCCTTACCCATTCCACCTTCTCTAGTCCTCCTCCCTTGCAGGTGTATCGCCGTCGTGACAAGCCATCCAGTACTGATGACCCGCCAGCTCCACCTCCATCTTCATCAACTTCGGCTGAGGTTCTCCAGTCTCCTCCTACTCTTCCCATCGCTCTTCGAAAAGGTACTCGTTCTTGCACTCACCATCCTATTGATTAGGTTGTCTCATATTCTCATTTATCGTCTCCACTTCGTTCCTTTGTTTGTGCTTTATCTTCAGTCTCTGTTCCTCAGTCTCATACTCGGGTATTTGTTTCTCTGGGTTCGAAGAGTGCTATGGATGATGAGATGTTGGCGTTGTCCAAAAACGGTAGTGAGAGTTAACTGATCTTCCTTCTGGGAAACAGGTTGTAGGTTGTCGTTGGGTTTATGTGGTTAAGTATCATCCGGATGGTACTGTCGAACGGTTAAAAGCTTGTTTGGTGGCTAAAGGGTACACTCAAGACTTTTGGTGTTGATTACTTTGAAACTTTTTCCCTTGTAGCTCACCTCAATTCTGTTCGCATTTTATTGCCTGTTGCTGTTACTCAGGGATGGCCTCTTTATTAGACATCAAGAATGCCTTTCTTCATGGTGACCTACAAGAGGAAGTGTACATGGAGCAACCTCCTGGGTATGTTGCTTAGGGGGAGTCACATAAAGTATGTAAGTTGAAAAAGCCGTTAATGGCCTTAAACAGTCTCCAAGGGCCTGGTTTGACAAGTTTAGCCAAGCAAGCTAGTTCACATGGGTTGAAGAGAATTAGTTATGATCATTCAATTTTTGTGAGACACTGTGAGAAAAGTACGATTGTTCTAGCAGTTTATGTAGATGATATAGTGATTACTGGCAATGACAATGAAGGTATACAGTTATTGAAGTCTCATTTAACTAAGCATTTTCATATGAAGGATTTGGGGCTACTACTATTTTTTGGGTATTGAGGTAGCAAGGTCTAAGGAAGGGATTTTCTTATCCCAAAGAAAATATGTTCTTGACCTTCTAGATGAAACACGATTGATGGATTCAAAACCTATTGACACTCCAATGGATTCAAATATAAAGTTTAGTAAAGATGATGGAGAAGACTTCAATGATGTTGGAAGGTATAGAAGACTTGTGGGTAAGTTGATTTATTTAACCATGACTCGACCTGATATCACCTTCTTTGTTGGAGTTGTTAGTCAGTTTATGCAGAGTCCCAAGTCATCACATTGGGAGGCAGTGTGTCGTATATTGAGGCATTTGAAAGGTGCTCCTGATAAAGGCTTATTGTTGAAGCCTTTAGATAACTTGGAGCTAGTTGGTGTCTCAGATGCCAGTTGGGCAGGAGATAGTCTTGATGCATGTTCAGTATCAGGATTCTGCGAGTTTGTTGGTGGAAATCTCGTCAATTGGAAGAGCAAAAAGCAAAATGTAGTTGCAAGGTCAAGTGCAGAAGCTGAGTATAGAGCTATGGCTCATACTGCGTGTGAGTTGTTATGGGTGAAAACTATTCTGCAAGAGATGGGATTTGCAAGTAGTAAACCTATGAAGATGTATTGTGATAATCAGGCAGCTATGTACATTGCAAGTAATCCGGTGTTTCATGAGAGGACCAAACATATTGAAGTTGATTGTCATTTTATCAGAGATATGGTTATGAGAAAGCAAATTATTACTTCTTTTGTTAGGTCCAATGATCAACTAGGAGACATTCTTACCAAGGCACTAAATAGAGGACTGTTCTCTGATCTTTGTAACAAGTTGGGCATGATAGATATCTATGCTCCAGCTTAAGGGGAAGTGTTAGAATATAAGCTGGGCTGGGCATGATAGATATCTATGCTCCAGCTTGAGGGGGAGTGTTAGAATATAAGCTGGGCAACCAGAGTCCTGAGCCACTTTATAGTGTCACAAAAGATGATAAGAGCCCTCCTTCGCTCCCTTTCAACATAAACCAAAAACCTGGGAGACTATTCTCCGTGTCCAAGTTTATCCACTATTTTCGATTTCCTTCCGAATGAAAGTGGTTATGAAGTCCCTCACCCCAATTAACAAAAAATGTGTTGGATGGCACGTTAACACTCTTATTTTCTTTCAAGGAATCATGGTCTCTCCACTCAGTGTTTTAAAAGGGGTTTTGAGGAGCGCTTGTTGAGCCGATGCAAGGCCAAAAGGCATCAAGGCTCTGAAATTTAGGCCGAAGTCTTCAATGGCATACGCAAAGAAGCATGGACACTTCTAAAAGGTCGAAGAATCCGCACCCGGACTAGCATAGATTTTTCTCGAATGCAACAGGTTGTTTTTTCCCATCATTTTTTTAAAGAAGGGGACTGTGACAATTCTAAAAACCCTTGGAGACAATATAAGAATGTCGGGGATGAATAACACATAAAAAGGCTAGTATTGCTTACTTATGCTTGCTACTTGTCTTAGTTACATTAAAATAAATAAATAAATAAATCAAGACAATGCATAATTAGGTCATAGAATTATAATTAAAGCATATTTTTTTGGGATAATTAATTAACAATCCTTGTGAAGGACTGAATTAGGAGATTAGTCCAACCCGTTTTTTTTCCAAGTGATAAGGACATGAGTTTTTAAATTGTTTGGCATTAAGTCCATTTTTAAACTGGAAAATAAGGTTATTGACAAATTTACCTTCATTTTCACACGTAGAACATCTGGTAAACTAATGCCACCTCAGCACGCATCCCAAAACTGTTTTTTTTTTTTTCAAACTTAAAATGCCATAACTTTCAAACCACAACTCCATCTTGAATAAAATTTATATATTTGTAATCTAGAAGGAAAGATCTATCAAACAAGATCCATAGTGACTATGAAAAAATGACAAACAAAAAATAAAAAATTCATGTCACTTTCGGACCACTATAACGTAATGTCACTGTCTTTTGCGACAATAACATGATATTACCTTTGAATTTTTTTTTTTCTATTTTTTATTTTATGCATTTGATAATATGTTAGTCTTTACTGGACAGTAATGTAAAGGCAGTAAAAATTGGCCATAATTATGCGATTATTAGGTCAATTTGAAGATGTTACTGTCAACGACATGTTACTGTTTTTTTGTTCAATACCATGTTGTTAATCTTCAATGGTGTGTAATATGTTACTGTTTTTTGCATAGGGATAGTTTTTAAACACAGTAACATCTATATTTGCTCATTTATTTTTTTATTTGTGTTCTGAACCTCACAAGTTTATGAGCAACCCCGTAACTTTTAAAAAAAAAAATCATAATAAAAAAATTAAAATTAAAAATTGTTGTCGCCGCACTCGTTCGCTCTCCAGCCACACTTAAACATCGCCAATAACTCAAAATGTGAGCACAAGCACTCTCAGCGCACTCCCGCCGCACTAAGTGCACATACGCCACCTATGTCAAAACACTCATGCTTCATAGACTACAAACTTAAGACCCTAAAGAATTTTATAAGTCTTTTCACTAATGGCCTTTAAAATCACCTTCTACTCTCCAACTGCAACTATTGTCAAAAAGTGACATCTAGTAAGAATCTGATGACGGCACCAAAGGTACTATGCTTGTTTGGGTTAGGCATTGCAGTTTCTTTTTATTGATTCGAACTAAGTTTCTGTCAGTTTATCGCTAGAGAGTAATATCAATGCTTCATAAACAATTGCATTAATGAGCCTACAAAGGATGGACTGCATAAACACCTAGTGGCTGATCTAAAAATTGAACTATATTCCCATGCTTGGTACTTCCGTTTTATTTTCCGATGTTTTCCACCATGCAATAGCTGTCTGAGTAATTAAGCTTAGACATTCTAGTGGATGTGGCTACATATAAGATGTTTTTATTGATATATTTTTCTGATTACTAGAATTTAAAGATAACTTTCTTTTGTCTACCATTCTTGGACTTTTTAGTGGTTGGCTACATATAAGATGTTTTTATTGATATATTTTTCTGATTACTAGAAGAAAAGAATGTAGAGAAAGGGATGGTTTTATTATCACTGTATGTACATCTTACATAGCAAACAAAAGAGCAGTAAAAGGAAAGTGAATAAAAGAGAATAAAGAGGGAGTAAAAAGGAAAAGGAAAAGGAAATAATCAAAATGGTCAACATGACCAATAAATGTAGATTGATACTAATATATTATTTCCTAATTCCAATACTCCCCCGCAAACTGAAGGTGGGAATAAACCACAGAAGTTTGAAATGATAAGGTTACAACAATACTGTTCATGAAAGTTGGCAAGAGTGGGAAACACCATCCACCAATAGAGGGTGAGACTATGGGAATGATCATCCACAATAAATCACCCAAAAAAAAAGTGTCAACTTCTTGTTCAAACAAGTAACAGTAGTTGCAACAATAGACCCAAATCTTGAAGGGTTCGAGCCACCATAATATACTCCACCACTCCCCCATCAAAGGCTGGACAAGGCCCGAATGGGCAGGCCTAGGGCTGGACAGGGCCCCAAAGGGTTGACCTAGGGCTGGACATGGCCCGTAGGCGCTGGACAAGCCCCGTAGGGGCTGGCCGGAGGCTGGACGAGGCCCGTAAAGGGTAATGGAGTTGGTGCAGGAAGGGTCGTCGGACTTAGGCTTCAAGCTGAAAGCAAAGCAAGGTCCGACGGGCGACAAGTCGCCACCCGCCAAAAGTGGAAGTGAGGAAACAATGCCAAAATCGAATTTGGCTCTAATACCAAAAAGAATGTAGAGAAAGAGATGATTTTATTATCAATGTATGTACATCTTAAATAGAAAACAGAAGAGCAGTAAAAAGGAAAGTGAATAAAAGAGAATAAAGAGGGAGTAAAAAGGAAAAGGAAAAGGAAATAATCAAAATGGTCGACATGACCAATAAATGTAGATTGATACTAATACATTATTTCCTAATCCCAACAAGAAGAATATAAAGATAACTTTCTTTTGTTTACCATTCTTGGACTTTTTAGTAGTAGTTGTCCTGGAGTTTCAATCTTATAAGTTGAATACAGAATTACTTAAGAGTGTTCTTTTTTTAATAGCAATCAAGCTTTATTTATTAATAGGCCATGCTGGTCAGAAAAGATAAAAACAACCAAGGCCTCCGAACAGAACCTTGGAAGATCCCCATATTTGAACAGAACCAGCCCCCAAAGAGCGAAAGAAAAAATCCCCCCAACAAAAGAACATAGCAACCCCACAAGAAAACAGAAACATGAAAGCATCCCAAAATTGGCATCCCATCAATAAAGCACAATTAAGAGATCAGACAACATCAATTCTGCTTATCAAATAGCAGCAGGCAATGTCCCTGAGAATGTGTTAAGCAGCGTAGGGAACCCCAGAAAACCTCAAAATAGTCGTGGCAGAATGTAGCGGTCCAATGCAGAAGGGGCAGCAATTCTGCTACAAATAGCTCCAAATCAAAGGTTCAGCAAAACCATTTCATAATCCGAAAAACTAGCAGCCTGACAGAAACAACAGCAGACCAGCAGCAAAAGCAAGCATCAGCGACGATCCGACCAAATTCCCAATTCAGTAGTAAAGGCCCCAAACCAAGAGCTCCCTATTCTTCGATTCATAATCTGGATAATTTTTCCCTTCCGCAATTCTACCCTCGCCAGTAGATCTCTGAGCCTCTTGTCCCGCCTCATCTCCGCATCCCAGACTCTCTCCTAACCCTGTTGCAACCAGTCGACAGTAGCCTCCAACTCGGAGCACCTCCTCTTCAACACCCCACCTCCTCAGCAAGATCAGTAACCTCCTTGGTTGGCTCCGTTTCTGGGTGATACGACAGGGTTCGGGCGGCCCAAGAGCTTCCACCAACCTCGAAGGTAGTGCCTACCCCGAAAGGTCTCTTTTCCGCCCGAGCTTGAGCGGTGGAGGAAAGAGAGGCGGAAGCAAATAGACCCTCGAAAAAGTCCGCAGATACCTCCACATATGCACTGGCCGGGGTACTCCCAACACCTAACCAAGACTTGGAAATGAATCTACTGCATGTACTTATGTATATAATATATATATGTACATAGATTAGATCTATTTTATCCACAAAGAGACTCATTCAGGAATTGACTCAAATAGACCCTTTTAACTCAGTGGTAGAGTAATGCCATGGTAAGGCGTAAGTCATCGGTTCAAATCTGATAAGGGCTTTGGTTTTTTTCATAAAACTCCAATTGTAGTCTTCATAATTGAAGGGAGAATAGAGATATTGTTAATATTTGTAATTAAAAAAAAAAAAAAGGTAACCGACTATATAATAAGTTATCATTCCAAGGAGTTAGAGTCTAGTAGTTATAAAGTTGAAAATTTGTTCAGTAAAATAGAATTATCATGAATAATGATAAGTCGTCTCTTGAATCGCCACATATCCCTATTTTCCATTATGCCAATCAAATCAATTGTAAAGAGTAGAAATCAACAAAAGAAAAAGTAAGTGGAGTTGACCCCTTGAATCATGACTATATCCGCTATTCTGATATTCAAATTCGATAGAGATGAAATTAGAACAGTTTACCTTTTTCTATTTCATTTCTTTGGACTGCGTAAGAATTTGTCGATATTTCCGATTCAATCTTCTTGTTCCTAGATATTCTATCGGAATAAATTGTTATTCCGTTCCTCCACAAAGAAATGTTTGTTCCAAGTTACAACATAAGAGCCGTTTTCAATATCTTTCTTTGATTGCAAAACAAGATTAAGTTATATCTATATAAATAAGATTTCTATATTTAGATGTATATCTATCAGATCATGGCTTCATGTACCAAATATTTCCATATCGATGAGCCGATATGCCTGTGAAGCTGGTCCTACCCGACCACCCGACCCGACTAGCCCAGTGGTCAGGAAATCTGCAATAGAGCATGTGTCAACTGGAAACTCCCACACCAGCCTAGCAGACAAGCCGATAAGATTATGGGGAGCATTGAATTGGTCCATGACATGATTAATGCTTCCCTTATCTAAGGTTACCAAGATAACATCAACACGATCCAATTAGGTCCCCTGATCTAGTTAGGTTACCTAATTTGAAAAAGTCCCTCTTAAGCTATAAAAGGGGAGTCTCGGCCCTCTCGGGTCCTTCGAAGGGGGACTTTTTCCCTCTCTCCAATAACAACCCCCAAGCAAACAAGGAGCCGGATAGGTCTTTAGAGTCAGGAAAGTACGATTGCACCTTGTTAGTTCCAGTCTCATTGTTGGATCATTAAGGCTTCCTACTCCGAACTCTGTAAACAATCATCTGCATATTGGAAGCATCAACACACACTCCACAGGTGGACGTATGCCGTTTCATTAACAGCGCCGAACGACACACAAACTCTCTCTCTCTCTCTCTCTCTCTCTCTCTCTCTCTCTCTCTCTCTCTCTCTCTCTCTCTCTCTCTCTCTCTCTCTCTCTCTCATATCATTGGCATCTACTTCATCCCGTAACACTACACCAAATCAGAAAACTGATTTCTAGCCACAACAGTATCAAATGTTGAAAATGAACTAGCGAATCAGCACATTTCAATTGCACAAAAACCAAATAGAAAGCAATTTATAAATTAAAAAATAAAAAAATATATAAAAAAAAAAAAACACTTGTTGCAACACCACTAACAGGAACCAGGGCTACATCAGCAATTTCAAAAACACTACATACAGGTCATGACGAGAAGGCTAGTATTAGAATCGAACCTGGTCATTGTTGTTGTGATTGTGTTCATTGAGGAGATCGAATGGATTTCTAGAAGGCAGAGCAGACGAATCAGGGGACTCCTCGGACTCATCTCCTTCGATGACCAGCCTCTCCGCTTCTTCTTCAACTTCTGTTCCACGTTGTAGTTGTCGTCGTTGTTGTTGTGTCACTTCTTCTTGTTCTTTCAGAACTTTCCTCATCAATCTAGCTGACATCGTTTGCTACTTTACACTCTGACTTCAATTGCCTTAAATTGCATCCGTATAGCGAAAAAGGATTAGCAAATACACTTACAATTTTAGGGAAAGGTTAAATAGTACATAGAGATGCTAACGTGAGTTTCTCACTATTTGGGTCCCTTATAATCAGCATAAACACTCGGTTTGGGTAGCACGGTTTGTACATTATAATTGTTAGTCGTTGGACTAATATACCACATCACATCTCTCAGGCCTCGTTTGTTTCGCAGGACTAAGGGGGGATAGAGAGGGATTGGACTAATAGTCCATTTTAATCAAATAGTCCGGCGTTTGGCATCGCTATGGAGCACAGGACTAATTGTCCATTTTAAAAGAATAGTCCCCCATATGGGGGACTAAGTTATACCATGGGGGAGGTGGTATTAGTAGTCCCGGGACTATTTCTTAAAAAGGACTAATTGTCCAATCCCACCTCTGCCATCCAAACGTGGCCTCAAGGTATAACTTAGGGACTATTCTTTTAAAATAGATAATTAGTCCCGAGCACAATAGTCGCGCCAAACGCTGGACTATTTAATTAAAATGGATTATTAGTTCAATCCCCCTCTATCCCACCCTTAGTCTTGCGAAACAAACGAGGCATATAACTATTACATATTGTGATAATGATTGATGATATTACATGCCACTACACGTGAAACTAAGTATTAATGCAGATTAAAAATTTTAAGTCACTTAATTTGCAATATTGAAAATAGTATTTCATGTTCTGTACACCTTTTTATAATAAGTTTCCGTTGAAACTTTTTAGAATTTTTTGACTTCTTTTCAATTAAATGGTACATTATCATTATCAAATGTATTAAAAAAGAAACACCTAACTGGGTATACCCTAATATTATATCACAATAACCACATGTTTAGTCCTTGATTTTGGAAGTTTAGACATATCAAATGAAATCCTAACTTTGTGAAAAGAAAGTGAAAATTCACAACAAAGAAAAATAAATAAATAAATAAACCACTTCCACAAACATATACTATAAAATATATAAAATCAGTTTTGAATCAGAAACATTAGTGTGAGCCTTTTGCAAAGTACCCCCACCTTTGCTGTCTGTTGATTCTGTAGATGTGAAACCCATCTATTATAACACTTGTAATTGTATTATTGCATTTCATTATATTGTCATACATGATAATGTGATGTGTGGGGTCTTATGATACCTGTGTAAGTGAGTTTTGACTCACGAGTTGATTTGGGTGTCTGTGTTAGAGAACCCTTTGAGACAGTGTTGATGAGTGTTTTGATGTTGTGAAGTCTCTCTGAGTATGAGGCGTTCATTGTGGAATACCTTAATTGTTTATCTGAAAATTTACATGTGTGTTTCACTATCTATATTATTTTCTGGTTTAGAATTCTTTTCTGTTGTTAATTTTTGTATCCTGGTGAGGACGAATTAACACGTTGCATAATTGGTAGGCTAATTAGCAACTTCGAAAAAATAATGTAGAAATTTGCATTTTAGCACCCAAACGGAATTTAGGCGAAAACTTTTATAAATTTTAGTTTTCACTCGTAAAGCTATAAATTAGCTGTGTAGAAAGTTTCGGCGACTGATTAGGAGTTACGAGAACTTGCGGGGAGGTAAACGTAATTCCCGAGAGTCGTACTTATATATAGAAACTCATGAGATATTTTCATTAGTTTAGGAATTCAAGATAGAAGATTTGGGGATTTGGTTGCTTAGAGCTTTCTGGCACAAATCGACGACCTTCTGGCCGTTTGTTTTTTCCCAGATTTCATTTTCGAACTCCTTAAGGTAAGGGCTTCGTTTTGATATCCATTAGGTCTTGTTTGGCTAAGTTTTTCAGAAAACTCTTTTTCAAGAATTTTCCTAAAAAATTGATAATTGGAATTTTGATCGATAGAAATTGTTCTAGAAGGATTACTGCACGTTCTTTGTACTTGGGTTTTCTTTAGATTGAAGTTTAAGAGCGTAAATCGGAGGTGAGTTATTTAACTATATGTTTTGGAATGATTTCTGGACATGTATTCATGTTTTATATGAAAAGCATGTGTTAGTTTACAAATATCTTGTGTAGTTCTTATTGGGCGATTATATTGATAAGTAGGCTTAATAGCATGGTGAAATGTTTTGATTATGTCGAAAGCACCATGATATGTGATTTGAGCATGTTTATTTGTTATTTGGGTCAAAGGAGTGCGTGTATCAAGCCATCGTTGTGGAGTCGTTATAGGCATAAGGTCGCACTTTTGAAGAAAAGAACGTGGGTCTTACCTTCTCGTGTGGACATATTGACGAGGAGTCGCGAATTAGGAGTATGGAACTTACACGTGGGACTCCGGAGACTAGTATGAAATGTAGAGATGTGAATGCGACCATATTTATCATTCATGTGCATTTGTTGTTTTATTCACTAAGCGTTAGCTTAAACAAATCGAATATGTGTAGTTATTCAAATAACCATTTCAGGTGTTAAATGTCGGTAAGGAATCGCAGAAGTGAGCACATGGGTTGGGATGGTAGAAGGCTACTTTGCATGCCTATCTCGTAGTTTTGTAATATAGTCGTTGTAATAAGAATTTCATGGCTTTTGATTTTGTTTAACTTAGAACCATAGAATGATCTCGTGATGTTGTAATAGATAGTAATCTCTTGTAATTATGTTTTGGTAATGTTATAATCCAGTTAGGATCACTTCGGAGTGAGTTTGGAGTGTGTGTTTGGTCTCAGGTTGAATTCAGAAAACTTTTAACTTGGAAAATCCTGTAGATTGTGCTGCTACAATAAACCAGTCGACTGGTTTATGAAAACAGTTGACCGGACCTTTTGTTGAGCAATTCACTACATCAGTTTTGTGAAAAACAGTCGAGTGGGTCCCCCGACACAGTTGACTAGATGGTGTTTCGGAGTCAAATATTTTTCTGCTTGAACTAGAGTTCAGTCGACCGGACCATTCAGTCGACTAATAATTTTCTACCCTAGTCGACTGGACTTGGGGAGCAATCAACTAGACGGGCTGCCGAGTTTTTGGGCTCTCTGTATCTTGCATTTCCAGTCGAATGGACCTTGGATCAGTCGACTAGATTGCTGTTTACAAAAAGAGTGTTTCTTTAAGTGTTTTCAAATGGGAAAAACTTTTATAGTCCGAATTGTAGATTTCTACTATTATTTTTTTTCTTCCCGCTGTTGTTTACTTAAAATTGTTTTGGGTGAGCCTCGGTGGCGTACCACGGGCTTCAGTTTCGCTATTGTGGGACCGGGCTGCGTCATCTATATCTAAGGTTTATCGATCCCCTAACAAGTCATTGCACAGTCTCCTAACTGATTTACTTGAAATTGCTAGAGAGTAAAATGGTAGAATGTTAGAGTTGGTAATTATATGTGAACACATTCATTCAGCTTATATCAAAACTCTAAAATTGTGTAAAGTGAAATTAAACAACGAGGATCCTTAAAAAAAAAAAAAAAAAATTATATAAAATAAAGCAACAAACATGTAGTCAATTATTGTAAGGCGAATTGCTTCAAAAGAGAAAATCAACTCATTTTTCCTACAAAAGGAAAATCCATTAAGTAAACTATCATGCCCTGGAACCACCTAGATGATCATAGGACACATGACACGCCACCAAGACTTAACTCTAAGTCATAAAAAATCCAAAAACAAGTTTAAAATAAGCTTAAACTAAGAACCTCAACCAATAAAGGACAATTTCAGAAGTTTCTTTTTCAAAAGTTCAAAGGAGTCCCAAGAGACCCTCTCTAAGTAAAGAGTTTGAATTATAAACGTTGGAAATCGTCCGATTGAAAGCCTCTCTGAGAGAGTTCTATTAGCCAATTGCCCTATTTTTGCAAGTAGTAAATTCTCATATAACATTACCAACTCACAAGCTGAATTCCACACTAAAGTTTTAAAACCATTTAGAACCAAACCAAAGTCACAAACATGAGCTTCCAAGCTCAAGCAAGAGTTTTTTTTTTAAAATATTATAATAAAAGTACTAAATATAACCATTTATAACCAACCCAATAAATAAATCTCCAAGTTCAAACGTTCCAAGCCAACGACACTAGTACTAGATACAACCAACTAATTCAACACTTATGATAACTACAACTCTTATAAAACAAGAGCTAGATTATACAAGCTGGTTATTACACGAGTTAAAGATCCGACTAAGGTATACATTTTAACTAGAAATATTACACAAGCCTTGCCAACCAAAATACAACATACACTATTCCCGAATTTAAAACGATTACAAACATATTACAAGTTTAGAGCTAAAAAAGGTAAGTAGCTATTGACAAGGTTACAACAACTCCCAAAATCCATAAGCTAGCCAAGCCCCTTCCCAGCTCACTTCCCCGATTCCTTGCCGCGATCACCTACGATGGTTATTCAATAACCACTACAATATATAAGCTATATACTTAGGGTGCGTTTGATAAAACTGAAAATTAAGTGTTGAATTTTAAGTACTAAATTTTAAGTGATTGAATTTGTAATGCTGAAAACAGTGCTTCAACTATTGAAATAGAATGCATTCAGTGATTATTTTCAGTAGAAAATTTTCACTTTAAAGTTTTCAATGGTTTTTTGACTGCTTTTTCAATTAAGTGGTATGTTATCAAACGCAGTGAAAAAGAATAAGTGTTGAATCTTTTCATTTTCATCACTTAATTGGGTTATCAAACACACCCTTAGTGAACAATGTTAATCACAAACATAGATAATAAACACGCTCAATTCAACATATTACAAAGAACTATAGTCTTCGACAATTACTAGTTCACTCCCACCACTACTGGCTAGCCCACGGCTCCACTCCCTAAGCTCACGTGATTAGTCATGACCCACGACCTCACACATGCGGTTCCATAGGCCTCTGGTGGCCATGGTTGTCACCACAAAGATTACCTCATGGTGGTATAAAACTATCAATTCCATCGACCCAAATAAGCAACTCAACATGCTCATTTAAACATCACACTATGCTTTCACAATCAAATTGGGCATATTTTAACCACATGAATTTTGCCCAATAATAAACTTAATAAGCTAATTAGGCATGCTTTGCCATCACAAGTGAACCCAACATGGAAATCATCCAAATATCAAAATTAACATCACTTACCTTTGGGTTTCACTCCTAATCTTGAAATTAAAGTCCTACTAAGAACTAGGTACAAATCCTATACAAATATTATAAGGTATGAGCTAAAACCCCAAAATAGGTCGCAGAAAAACTGTCACAGAACTCAATAAAATTGGTACCAACGGTTAGACTCACCTCTAGGAGTCCGAATATGTAACCTGTTTTAATAGCCGATGTTGTTCGGCGCGTCAATCAGTGTCGAGAAGTCACCAATGAAACTCATCAACACATGTATCTCCTATATTTCTTGCCACTGAAAGTCTAAATGAAAAAAAAAAAAAAAAAAGATGAGAATGACTCATCCCCAAGACCTCAACGTGTCTTGTTTTAATGATTTCCAATTTTAGTATAGCCTCCACGCAATTTTATTAGTTCTTCAATTATACCCCTACTAATTACGAAACTTATTAAAACCATCCCAAACTTAAATGGGTATTTGTCTATACCTCGTATGGGTCCCATAAGTGGTCCCATATAATTATATAAAGTTGCTAATTAGCTTACTAATTATGTAATGTGCGACGCCCCGCCACTAGTCCCGGCGATGGGGTATCGGTCGACAGAAGTATAACAATAAACATTAACAGTAGGTTTTGACACCAATCGGTAACTCCCCGAGTCCTAGACTCCGAGGGTTACATGTAATATATGCTTATCATTTGGAAAACATTTATAAAACAGAAATCTGGTCTTCATTAAATAAAATATATTTTCTTTGAAACAAAACGTTTTCAAGACAAGTAGTGGAAGAGTTAAGCTATCCTTCTATTTAAAAGCGGGTAGACTAACATTTGTCCAAACATAAAATGTTCTTTGAAACAAAATTTATTACATTATTTAATTTAAAAATCCCACAAAGTGGAAGCTCATCAATTCTCGGGGCCTTGCCCTTATCTATATCACCTGAAAAAAAAGGTTTATAGTCCATAAGCCATTGTAGACACCTCAATTATGACCGACCGTCGAATTCAGGGGATGGTTACCTCTAGACCGATGACGACAGTGTTCGACAAAATTCAAAGGTTTTATAAATGATTTAAGTTCTTTGGAGGATTCTTCAGTCTCAAATAAAAGTTTTCAAAAAGACCGGGTGTTCCAAAAAATCGGATATAAATACGTATAAAATAGACAGTCTGAAATTTTGTGTAAGGAATAGAAAACATTTTGAAAGTAAAATAAAAAGGAAAAAAAGGAAAAGAAAAGAAGACAATATATATATATATAATAAGTAATCTATATAATATATATATATAATCTATTAAGTATATATTAAAATATAAGTATATAATTGAAAAATAAATAATAAAAAAAGGTGAGAAACCCGTTAGAAGCGGCACGAGACATAGTGCCGCGTCGGCACGAACTGAGTGCCGGAACGGCAATCACTAAGTGCCGCAGACAACTTAGTGAGTGTCTCCCACTGTAACAGACTATTTTTCTTAAATATGTGTGGAATATCCTTGCACATGGGTTTTTCACCTGAATTTACCTAATTTTGAGAGTGGTCTATAGAAAGAGATCTTCATCTTCATTGTTGGGATCCTCTTCTTTGGACAAGAAAAATATAAAAGATATAGAGAGAATTGAGAGAAATCTTTGAAGAATTCAAGAGTTTTGAAGAATTTAAAGGAGAATTTGAAGAACTTGGAAAATCTTCATCAACAATCAAGAAGTTCCTGAGGTTATTAGAGGTACCCTTCTAATCTTACTTAGATTTTGGCTAGAATTCAATCACAATTCATAGATCTAGGACTTTTACACATTTTCAAAAAGTCTCTTCCTACCTCATTTCATCACACACCACTAAGAATTGTGATTGAATCTCATTTTCTTTTCATTGATTTGGATCTAGATATAGCCTTGGGTTTATAGAAAAACTAGTTTGTAAAAGAATTTTTGACTTGGATTTTCAAATGAACATTGAATCTATTTTCTTTTGTTTATTTTCTCTCTTGAGATTCACGAGACCTTCAATGTCTCGTTTGTATCTTTTATGAATGACCCCTTATTCTCTATAATCGTATGGTCTATATGGGAAATAAGGAGGATCATAGTTTTATCCACACATGATTGGTTGGGTTCAAGTTTCAGTTTATGACTTAGATCCTTCAACTTGAAATCTCATAGAGTCCTCTCTATATTCTATGAAGTTTCATGTGGATTTGGTCATATTTAGTCTCCAAGGACCATTAACTTGGGAGGAAGACTTAATAAAATGAACATATACTCCTCAAGGATCATGTAATTAGGAGAGGAATTAAAAATAGTTTAAGTCTAAATACAAGTCAATATTGGTGCAGTGAATTCATGAACCCACTATGATCAAAGGTTTTTAATTAAATCATGGTCCATGGGAATTGAATGAGACTAATTGGAGAATGTTCATAACTCAGATATGTATCACTAGATTTTTTGTTTTGATGAGATTTTATACTGAGGATGGTTTGGACTTATGATTTTTGAACTTGTCACTCTCTGTCCAAAATTTCAGAACAGTAAGTCCATTTTAACTTAGTAGATCAGAACCTTAATCAAGCTTTCTTGACTTCAAATAAAATTTTCTAGGAATTTTCATGTGTTAACAAGACTCTCTAAAAAGATCAAAGTCATTCTGATTTGTTTTCTATTTTTAGAAAATCATACAAAAAACTCTGGACAGAGAGTTGTAAACTTCTAAGTGATGCCTAGTTTTTACCCAATTCCCAGAGATTAAACCATTTGATTTTCAATTTTCTTTTCGGGTTAGAAACTAGACTCACAGAGGCACAACATGCTAAAAAAATATTAAGATCAAACTGTTGGAAGTATGATTTTTCTATTTGTGAAAGTCTAGTCTGCTCTCTGTAATTCTTGTAATTCTGTCACAGTTTTAACAAATCTTGTTAACTCTAATCTAAATGGTCTCCAAATGCCTCAAGACTCAAACTATGTTTTAAATGATGATAATTTGACTTAACCCCAGAAGCTATGTATTCCAAATTAGTGAAAAGTTCATGGTTCATTCTCATTCATATCCATGCATTCATTCATGTGTATTGATACTTAGGATTAGGATTAATCCTTGGTTTAAGTTATACTTAATTGGACATAGTTGCACATAATCATGGGTTCCTTATGACTATGTTGGGATTACACCATCTCTATATGGACATTACATTGGCTCCTAGTTGAGACTTGTATATCTATAGAGGTGTTGTATTTCTAACTACTTATAAGGAATTCATAATTATGTCAACCATTCCCATGCTTGACAGCTCTAAGCTAGAAGTTCGAATATGTTATTTAGGATTTCATGTTATATTTTGTTCAAAAGATGTGGACTAACCCTTTGTTTTGTAGTGCAAATGAGGTATGATTTCTCAACCCCCTTTCTAGTTCACTTATTTCTCAATTTTATTGATTTTCGACTCCATGTGCGACACCTTAGAATTAAGATTTGCCTTAAGTGTATGTGAATTAGAGACTATTCTAGGGTTATTCTATTCTTGTATGCATTGCACGTTTCAATATCGCAGCTAGTTCTTGGGTAAGTTTACTAGTTCCGTATTTGCACATCATCTTGCTTGCTACTTGAATTACTTGGCTTTGAATTCTATTTTATAGTTAGCAATCTTGCACCCCTTTCGACATATTTTTGTAATTTATACTTATATATATATATATATATATATGTATTAGTTGAGGGCATACTTAGATTAATAATTCAATTAAAAAGGATGTTGAGTAGAGGCCTATCACGAGATACGATGAAAGGGGGTGTTTTAGTCTGCCAGGCTCCTTCCCCTCTCATTCCATAATCTCCGTACCTAGAAATCTCTGGTTTCCAAAAGATCAGTTTGCTTTCAAAATGGTTTCTTAATTTTCTTTTAAAAAATTAAGTGGCAACTCGTATTTGAATTTGAAATTTGAAAAAGTGGAGTGAAGGTGATCAAGGTTTGATCCCGACCACCCCTTTACTGATCCTATTTCTGCTTATTTCCCGAGCCCTTCTCGAAGCCTTCACATTTCTGTTAGGTTCTCGGGGACCATCTTCTGTGAAGTTTGAATGTTTGAACTTCAAGAACTCTTTGGTGTCGATGTATTTCCCAACCCTCTCTTAGAGTTCAACCAAGGTTGCCGGTCAATGTCGGTGGAATAAAGTGGCGACCTTGGTGTTCTGAACCCCCAAGCAGAAGGCTGTGATTGCGACCATCTCATTTAGTTATGAATCTGAAGCTTTTGCTGGTTGAACCGATCAACGTAATCCTTTAAGGATTCTCCCTTTCACTACTTAACAGTAAGTAGCTGGGTGTTTGGATGCGGCCGACCAAGCATACCCATGAATTTGCTGACGAATTTCTTACTGAGTTTCTTGAAATCATCAGCTGATCGAGGCCTAAGGGAATAGAACCACTGCGCAGTTAGGCCCTTTAGGGTGCCAGGAAAGGCCAAGCAGTGTAGTTCATCGGCAATGGTTTCTAGTGCCATCTGAGCTTTATAAATCTGGATGTGGTCGACCGGACTTCCCGAACCATCATAAGAGTCGAGATGAGGTTGTTTGAATTTGTGTGGAATGGAAAATCCCGTGACCCGGTCAGTGAACGACGACTCAGTCTCAATGTTGGTATAATCGAGACTTGATTTTTGGCCTAGATTCTCGATCTGTTTCTCTAAGTCGTTGATGCGGGCTTCTATGTTGTCCCGACCGGTGTCTCGCCCGGTATTAGTATGGTAGGTCGGGTTGGAGGAAGAAGCTTTCTCCTCAAAGTGTGTTGTCTTCAAGGATAAGGCCGAGCTTTGACTCCGATTGATCGTATGCATAAGGTCACTCCGACTCCTGGCCAAGCGATCATGGGCCATTCCTGGGTCAAGTGCTCTTGCCCCTCCGCTATGGCCGCGCGCATATCATTGATGATTTTTTTTGCATCCCCCATGCGGTTTGGGTTGGCCCAAGCACATTGCGAGGTTTGTATAGGATCCCGACGACGCTCATCGTTCCTAGGCTATCCCACAGACTGCGGGGATTTTGGTGTAGTTCGGGCACGTCGTCGGGGTCGTACGGTCACCTGACCACGCTCATCATTCCCGAGCTGTGCCTCAGTGTTTTGTTGGGCCAATAGGCTTTGATCTGCTATTGAGTTTGACGCTGACCCTCTAGAAGTTGAGCGAGAGTCACAGTGATCTGCTTTTGAGTCATGGGAGCCACAGGTTACTGGACTGGAGGATCTGCCTGACCTGTTGGGTGATCAATCTTGTTATTCTTTTTCAACGGCATGATGATCAGTCAAGAGATTTGTTGATGGATAATTGTCGACTTCCCACAGACGGCGCCAAACTGATGATGCAAAATTTTGGGTAAGAGATAAGGAGATCGAGACAAGAGAAATTGTATGTGGTTCGGTCCTGTCAATGAAGAGACCTACATCCACGCTGTATGTCTATGCACTTTCACTATATTGCGAAATAGCCAGTGACCCTTGGTGAACCAACAATAAACTGGTGCTACCAGAGGTCGGCCGGGCAGTCTACACGTAGGTATGGTGAGTATTGTGCAGAAGGGTAATTGATCATTCAATTGATCTCCCTTATGCAGGGGACGAGAGGCTTCTTTTATAGTTTCAAGAGTCCCTCATACATGGAAACTGTGTTTGATAAGTTAATACAATCTGATTAGGTGTAATTACCACAAAGTATGCAAGTTTCCTAATTGGATTAGGAAACTATCTTCACTTTCCATTAGTCTTCTAACTTGTATAGGAAACTGTCTAGATGAGTCTGGATTGCGCCTCCAAGCTGGCCTGAGCTGTTCTGCAAGGAATCAGGCCCAAGCGGCGTACCGATCCATAGGCCGGGTGGTTGGACCGATCGGGATGACTGTGCCTTCTGACCGAGCGCTACTCAATGTGGTCACCGAGTCTTATTCTTGTTGGATGAATACTTTTGTACATATCAGATCCTAAATTATGCTTGAAATTAATTCATTATTAACTCCAAATGAAAGCTAGGAACTATCACTCTATTCAAAGATCCAAAATAAGATTTTGACTAATTTCTAGAAGACACACTCAGAACTGATACCATATTTCCTCAAGACCCATTCACTTTCTATTCGATACATGTGTCTAATCCCATATTTCATTAAATAAAACTAAAATTGGTGCCTGGACTAAGGAGATAATTTCATTCAGAGCTATGGGCATTATGTGGTATCATGTCTTTGCCTTAAAAAAATAAAAAATTAGGAGGGTAAAAGGGAGCAGGAAAAGAAATAGAAAGAAAGAAAAGAATGCAAAAAAGAAAAAGGAAGAAGAAGAATGGAGGGAAGAAAATAAGACACCTATGGATCGATATTGACCATTGTGAAAACTTGAAGTGAAAATAATGCACCTTACTCTTTAGAGATGAATGTAGTGAGATGACACAGATGTTGATAAGTGGAGAGGTATAAAGAGTTGAATCGCATGGATAAAACAAAAAAAAATGAATGAAGCTCGCTAGGTTAAAACCCGAAAGGGCACCTAGGTAAAAGTTAGAGCATAAAAATAATAACAGAAAAGGCTCGCTAGGATGAAAACCCGAAAGGGCACCTAGGCAAAAGTTAGCAGAAAAGAAGAAAGAAAAAAATGGGCAAATGTGTTATACCATGATTGAACCTGTGCTTACTAAGACGACCCTAATTGCAAAATGTTTTGAGCACCAGTTTTGACCTTAGTGTTGAATTCAGACAGAGTTAGCTCGGATTTCACACTGTTAAATAATTGTCTAGAAAATCCATCACCTGTGAATCTAAATGTGATTGAGCTTGTAATTCATTAGCTTGACTAAACTTAAAGGTTAATACACCTAGGATCAAAAGTCTCATATCATAATTGAACTACGTTTGACCTGATTCCCATTAGGGGATACGTAGGCAACCTCCCAAAAGGTTCGGTCTCGCCTATGCTTAAGTTTTATCTCTGGAGTCATGACTTGATTCGAACCTCGCTTCTCAATCTCGATATTATCCTAGTCCTGTTCTTGCTTGGAACTACATTTGTCCTGATTCCAACTAGGGGATACGTAGGCAACCTCTCGAAAGGTTCGGTCTCAGTCATTGACTCAAAACCATTTGCCTTTCCCACTAGGGAGCAAGTTTCCCTAGAACCTTACGTTCCCGCTTTTCCTTGACATTAGGGGCAAGACCCCATCATGAGATTTAAAATCAAAATTATGTGATGGATAAATCCATGGCCGATGAGTATCCTTTGATTTCAAACTAACATGTGCACTTTGGTTTCCCTACAAGGGGTAAGCCCTTATCCCGAAATTCATGCCAATCGTATACAAGGAGCAAGCCCTCTACTCTGTGGGTTTAGTTTGATTGCTTGAAAAACTCATTGTTTATTGATTTGAATGCAAGGGGCAAGGCCCTCCACCACCCATTCTATCCGATCGAGTCCAACCCCTTGCCATATACAAGGGGCAAGCCCCTACTACCTATTTTGTTTAACCTAGTCCAATCCCTTGTCATACACAAGGGGCAAGCCATGTCCAAGTTCCTTGTCATAAATAAGGGGCACTGTTATTCTGAGGTGATGCTTTCATAAGAGCTTAGACAAAATCATATTTTGCTCCTTGATTAGAAGCAAAAGTTTGATGGCTATAATGCGGAGAGAGTAATGAATTGATTAAGAACATGATTAGGGAGAAATTTTCAATCCTTGAATTTATGTTTGAAGTTTCATCCCGAAGATTTAGGTGAATAGAAAAAGAATAATCTAGATCATGCGCAAGGTACATAACTCGTAATAAGGCAATGCATCAAAAGAAAATAGGAAAAGATCTATGATTTGATTGTTTTTAGTGTCTTGGTTGAGTTTGAAATGCAAGTCTGAGTCATAGAGTCATAGACTTTGTAGAAGTATCGTGAGTAATAGAATGAGAATATCTTAAGCATAAGGTAAAAGAAAGGAGTCCATGAGCATCCGCGTGACCTTCTGAAATGAGATGTGTTCATAGCATTACCGCATCATCAAGCATGAACATCTAAACTAGGGGTAATATTTACCTTCGACCGATTAAAGCTTTTCGATCAATCGAACCTTCGACCGATTAAAGCTTTTCGATCGATCAAACCTATCTTGACTTCAATCGACTAAAACTCTTTCGATCAATCGAACCTGTCTTAACAAGATCCTCATGTGCCTTTCCAAGCATCCTGGTGGAGCTAAGAGTAGGACCTCCTAGGTTCTTTATTGTTGGCTCAGACCAGTTGTTAATTCCATGATCAAACTCTTTGTTCAACAAATTAACCAACTAATCAGTTAATGTTTACTCTACTATAAAACAATAACTAAACTTCACTGCAAAAGAACAAATCTGAGGCAATGTCTAGACTTTGATGGTCTAATGTCCCTCTATCGTCAGCATTCATAATCATATTTAGGTAGTCGAATAAACTGTTACTGTCAACCTGAATAATGATTACATTTTCCATTCCTTGAGTCCCATTCACCTCTCATGATTACCAAACATGTTGATAACTCTTATCAACAAGACTGCAGTTCTTAGTAATCAACTTGGTGACATTATCAAGGGAATGCTTACTCTTTATCAAAGGGTGGATTCTATCTCGATAATATATGTTCATAACCCTATGAACATGACATACCAAAGATACTCAGGTGTTGATCTTTTATAGACCTCACTAATTGGTAAGTCAAAGCATCCACATCCACAGTTTGTGTCCATAATCGTCTCAAGATTAAGAACACGTATCTTATACAAGTTATGAGTTCCTATCTACTGTTGACAGTCTTAAGTGTCAATAGGATATTAACTAATAGTTATACTCCAATAATTGAGATTCATCACTCCATCCAATGGTAGTTAATCATGCTACAGTCTACACCTGATGACATATCTAGTCTCATCATCCACTGTGAAAAATTCTAAGTATCAAAGATTAGTACTCCCTTCGTCCCATTTTGTGAGTCCATCTTTGGTAACTCAACTTATTAAGGGGACAAAAAGAATCTACACCTACTTTCCACAATTACCCCTAATCATTACAACAACTTTTTAATTTTGTCTTGATGTAGATTTCAAGGAGGGATAGTTTTGGAAAGTAAGTAAAAATTGTATACCATTTTAGGAAAGTGGACACTAATTTTGGGACATCCCAAAATTGAATATAGGACTCACAAAATGGGACAGAGGGAGTAATTCGTATCTCACTTGTATATATCTCATACACACACGAATAACTTACTATGATACATAAGGATTAACACTCATCTCATGAAAGAAACATACAAAATGAATTGTAAAGCTGATATCCATATATTAAAATGACAATGTCTCATACATAGAGTAATGGTTTGAGGACACAATCACAACAAACTCCCATTTGCACTTATAACCCTTCAGAACTACATTTGAGGCCTAGACTATCTAGATGACGATCAAAGACCTTCAGTGGCATGGCCTTTGTAAATGGATTCGCAAGATTGTCATCAGTGGCAATCTTGGTGACAGTCACATCTCCACGTTGAACAATATCTCGAATTAGATTATATTTCTACTCTAAGTGCTTTCTCTTTCCCTGGTTTCTTGGCTCCTTGGATTGAGCCACTGCCCTACTATTATTGCAGTATAGCATAACAGGTGACAATGATGCTAGTACCACCTCGAGTTCCATGAGGAACTTCTTGAGCCAAATAGCTTCCTTTGAGGCTTCACCAGTAGCCACATACTCAGCTTCTGTAGTTGAGTCTGCAATGCATTTCTGCTTAATGCTCCTCCAACTAACAGCACCACCTCCCAAGGTAAAGAGATGTCCAGACATCAATTCCTCGAGTCTTTATCTGACTTAAAGTTTGAGTCAGTGTATCCCACTAGAATCAACTCACTACCGCCATACATTTGCATGTAATCTTTAGTTCTTCTCAAGTACTTAAGAATATGCTTAACTGCTATCCAGTGCTCGGGACCTGGATTCGATTGATACCTGCTAACCATGCCAACGGCAAAGTAGATATCTGGTCTAGTGCATAACATCGCATACATGGGACTTTCTACTACCGAGACATAAGGAACACCTGCCATACGATTCCTTTCCTCCTATATCTTGGGACACTGGTCCTTGGAGAACGCTAAACCATGCCTGAAAGGTATTAAACCTTTCTTTGAATTATCTATGGATAACCTAGTCAGCACCTTATCGATATAACTAGCTTGAGATAATCCCATTATCCTTCGCTTGTGATCTCAAAAGAGCTTTATCCCAAGGATATAGCTCGCCTCTCCTAGGCCTTTCATATCGAAAGTACTAGCTAGCCAAACCTTAACCGTTGACAGCACCGCTACATCATTTCATATGAGTAGAATGTTATCAACATAAAGCACAAGAAAAGCCACCACTTTGCCTTCACACTTCTTGTATACACAAGGTTTATCTAGATTCTGTATGGAACCAAACAATTTGACCGCTCGGTTAAAGCGAATGTTCTAACTCCTAGATGCCTACTTAAGCCTATAAATGGACTTTTGCAACTTGTATACCAAGTTACCTTTCCCACCAGCTATGAACCCTTCTAGTTGCTGGATATAGATGTTCTTTTCAAGATTTCCATTCAAGAATGCAGTCTTGATGCCCATCTGCCAGATCTCATAATCTAAGCATGCGGCAATGGATAAGAGTATTCCGATGGACTTGAGCATGGCTACCAGCGAGAAGGTTTCTTCATAGTCAATGCCCTATCTCTGAGTATAACCTTTCGCTACAAGCCTTGCCTTGAAGGTCTTATCCTTCCCATCAGATCCATTTTTCCTCTTATAGACCCACTTACAACCAATGGGTTTAATATTGGCTGAAAGTTCTACAAGATCCAAAACCTGATTAGAATCCATAGATTCCAATTCAACCTTCATAGCTTTGACCCATTGAGCTGAATCAACATCAGCCATTGCCTCTTCATACGTGGTAGGATCAAATTCAGATTCTATGGAGACAGCTTGAAAAACTTCTCCTAAGAACATGTATTTGTTAGGCTGGCTGACCATCCTCCCATTACGATGAGGTACCGGTGTAGAAATAGATGAAGAAGTGGTATTTTCATGTCGTACATCATTTTCAACTGTTGGAGGAATAGAGGGCTTTCCATCTATTTCTCTCAGATCTATCCTTCCTCTAGGTTTATGGTTCATGATATAATCATCCTCCAAGAAAATAGCATTTATACTAACAAACACTTTCTGTTCTCTTGGATCATAAAAATACCATCCATAAGTACCCTTTGGATACCCTATAAAGTAACATACTTCCGATCTAGGTTCCAACTTGCTCATCTTTCCTTTTAGCACATGTGTCAAACATCCCCATATCCGAAGATGTTTCAAAGAAGCCTTGTACCCAATCCACATCTCCCGTGGTGTCTTGGGAACAGATTTGCTTGGTACTAGATTTAGTATGTACGCAGCGGTTTCCAAAGCATTACCCCAAAGGAATAATGGCAAATCTGAATAACTCATCATCGACCTAGTCATGTCTAAAAGAGTCTGGTTCCTTCTCTCCGCTACACCATTCTGCTAAGGCATACCACGTGTAGTTAACTATGACAGAATCCCATTCTGTACGAGATGATCAATAAACCCATTAGAGAGGTACTCGTTACCTCAATCAAATTGAATGGCCTTGATATGTGTGCCCAATTGCTTCTCCACTTCAGCCCTAAACTCTTTGAACTTTTCAAAGGCTTAGACTTGTTCTGTAATAGGTACGCATATCCATACCTGGAGTAGTCATCAATAAATGTGATAAAATACTCATAACCTGTCACGCCCCGGAGTAGCCAAAAATAGGGAAAATTTAAAATTTCCTTTTTGGACCCATAGGGAATGACGAGTTACAAAGCCGTCCTGTCCTCTAACACTATAAACAACATAAAAGTAAAGGGGAGAAGCTAATCGTAACTTAAAACTTTAATCTGAACAATAATATGATTACAAATCACAGGTCCCAGTACTAATACAACAGACTATTATGAATACACGATGCTGGCAGCTATCTTTGATCTTCAGTCTAGCTCTACGCTTCCAGTGTTCCTTAGCGTCTTACGCTTGAGACTGAATTGTTCTCTGACCAACCTGCAAGGAAATCTGGACATTGGATTGTCCAGGCGTAATATGCCGTCAGCTTTGCAACAAAGCTGAGTGGGCGTTCATAACCATATTCACTACCAATATACATACACTAACCACTCATCTCACGTTATTACTTTGCATCTTAGGATGCGGTTAGTCCATTATCGATTGACGTTGCTCACACGGACATAGCAGAGGTATCAATTTACGTATGATGCAATTACTAAACATCTACCATTAACCAAATAACAGGATCAATATAATTCATAACATGTTTGTCTATTTCTCGAAATCATAACAATACATTCGTACTAATCAATTTCTCATTTCCGTTATGCTCGTGCATGTAAATGCGTCCTCAATGAACCTAAACCCAAACTCTGGAATACAAAATCCCATAACCAATGCAACTCAATAACATCGGGTTATAAAACCCACAACGACAACTTATTCTGAACATACTTTCACAATATAAACCACGTTTTCACTGCGCACTCTGATACTCATTTCATCCTTAACATTGTCGCCTTACGGCCTCATAGTAACATCGTCGCCTTACGGCCTCATAATAACATCGTCGCCTTACGGCCTCATAGTAACATCGTCGCCTTACGGCCTCATAGTAACATCGTCGCCTTACGGGCTCATAGTAACATCGTCGCCTTACGGCCTCATAATAACATCGTCGCCTTACGGCCTCATAATCCAAATAGCACGATGGCGGAATTGGCTCGATCGTCTATACCCTCGCTGGGGAATCACCACCTAACGAGTTGCACGTCAGAATACTAACTGCGAAACGGCAAGCATGGCGGCAAGCCCACACACCATGTGTACTATCACGGCAATCCCACCGCAGAGGACGGTACATTAGTAACTGACTAGCGCATGATATACAGCACGACGGCAACCCGTACAACGTGTGTACTATCTCCGGCAACCCACTCGGACGACTAGTACATTAGAGCACTAACTGCTAAGCAGTACGACGGTAAACCCAGACGCATGTACCATCTCCGGCATTTACACGGACGACTGGCACAATAGTAGCTCTAACTGTTCTCTTACTATCACAATCACAATCACAATATTCTGTATCTCAATCATATCAACTCACACTTCCCAAGACTCCCAAACATTTCAACTCACGACCTCACTTGGCCGGAGTCACTAACACTGACATTGACTGCATGTACTGACACCATGATGTGATTCTCAATTACATGATTCTTGATAACATAACTACAATAGGTAGGCATATCAATAAAATCCTTAACGTGTTCTTTATTCACATTTGCACATTTATGCATGGTTATCAAATCAATATTAGCAACGTGCTCATATAATCAACGTTGGTATATAAAACATTCAAGCTAACGTTCCATAATCAATTATCCATCACAGCATACACATGGCTAAACATTCCTTCACATATAGTTCTTTTCTTTTACTCCTTATCAATATATTATAGTAATATCTAACATGCTTGTCACATAGTAATCAATTCCATAACAGATATATATAACGTAAACATCTACGCACATCGAATAACTGTCATAAGTACGGTACATACATACAAATACTCTAGCAGTCGTTATGTATATTGAGAGTGAGGTTAGAAACACTCACCTGGATGTCTTCTTAAGCTTATGACTCTCCGAACAGTGGATAAGTCACAGTCCTACAACGTATCACAGAAGAACGGTGATGAAGCGCATGTGTTAATGATAGGGGTATAATGGTAATTTTACCAAATGAGGATATAAACCTCAAGGTAGTGATCTACGTGTCATTCTAAGTCCAACGCCATTGACTAGACTCAAATCGGAGTCCGTCACATAAACGGCTGGGTTTTCTATACCAGTGTGGGCCCTACATGTAAGCTGTATTTTTGACTGTGTCAAAAGGTCACCAAATTTTAAGGGAATGATCTAGGCATTATTCTAAGGCTCTGGGAACTGACCGCGTATTTTTCTGAGTTACGGATTATTTATTATAAATTATCAAAGTCCTATTTATAGAATAATAGTCTTCGGAGTCCCATAAACATAAAATATAATTTAGAAGGACAAACGGTCCTTAGAGACATTTTTATTAAATACTAGACCTTAAAATAGGCTAGTGGTATTTTTCTCATAATTTTCGGGACTCATTTGATATTTAAAATAATTTAAAGGACAACCAAACGAATCCTTATTTAAATAAATAAAATGCCAAATTTAGGTTTTATAACTAAGTAATTTATAAAGCAGTGATATTTGGCCTTGGGAATAGTAATATAATTTTCTAGAATTTAAATTGGCCATTAGGTATTTAATACCTAATTATCACAATTTTAAAACTAATATTTATTATTTATTTAAACTAAATAAATAATAAGCATACTATAAATAATAAAGTATTATTTCAGAATATAATATTATATAATCTTAATATTTTAAAGACTAATTTATAATACTTATAAAACCATTTTTAAAAACATTTACAACATTAAGCTAATCCATACATGTATTTATTATGAATTAGCTATCATTGATTATTTATTTAAACTAAATAAATAATAAGTATACCATCTAAATAATAAAATATAATATTTTCAGAATATAAAATATTAAATAATATTTCAGAATTTAAATAATAATTTTGCTTTTGAAACTATTTTCAAAACAATTTAAAACAATTTATAATACATAAGCCTACTTATCAAATATTTAATAACTTCTTAGTATACTAAATTATTTCTAGAAATAATCAATTTACATAAATAAAATAAACTAACAATTTATTATAACACAAATCTAATTTAAACCACATTAATATGATTAAGACTATATTAAAAATGAATCAATAAATATCCAAAGTTTAAGGCTATGTTTGGCAACCAAATTTCCAACACACAGAAGCTAACTCACAAGCTGTTTTTCCAAACAGCTCCTAACCACCCAATTCATCTTCTTCTTCTTCCCCGTGAGCAAATGTGCGGGTATATATATATATATATATAAATTCGTATTTATTTACATTTTACACCCCAAAACTTCAAACGATCGTAACTTGCTCATTTCTTAACGAAATTATGCAAACTTTAAGTCGAAATCGAGTGCCTCGACGAGCCGGATCTAACGGTATAGGTCTTGAAGGCTAACTCTTAACGGTCTGCGCGTACGGGGGCAAAAACAGTCACGACCCAAAAAGAATAATCGAACCGTAGGCCGTCCAAACGCGACTCAAGCTTCGAGCCATTCATCGAGGGTGTTAAGGGAGTCGTTAGGGTCATTTTGGCATTAAGTTTGTGAGGTTTGGTGACGGTCGAAAAACCCGAGCTCGTACGAGCTTTAATGGTGGTCCGGCCATGGCGGGGGGTCTCGGTCTGTTCGGGGCTACCTGTGGTGGTGTGTGTGAGTCCGTGTGTGTGCAGAAAGATACAGAGGGAGTGTGCGACATTACCTTCGTCGTTGTGGTCCCGGTCTCGTCTCGTCTCCGGTTTTGGCGTCTCTCGGCTTCGGCGGCTCTTTCTCTCTAGCTCCCTCTTCTTCTCCTTCTTCTTTTGTGTTGAGTGTGTGTGTGTGTGGTCTGGGAGGCAGAGAGGGGGAGTTGAAGAGAGGGGCAGTGGGGTGGTGAGTGTTTGGGTTTCTTGGGTTTTCTTATTTTATTCTCTTCTCTCTCTAGTTTTCTCTCTAACCATGTGTGGTCTCTCCCTCTCGGGTCCTCTCTCTATCCTCACTAATCTGTCTATATATATATGTATAATACACTCACACACACTACTTAATATACATGCAGCACACCACATATATTTATATATATACACATGGCACATGCACACATACACTATAATACACAACATACATACATATAATATAAGGGGGATTGGGTTAGTTACGGGTCAAAGGGGGCAGTGAGGGTAGGTGTTTAATGAGGGGGTGTGGGTGATGGTAGTGAAGTGAAGTGAGGGGGACGGGTGGCAGGGGTGAAGTGGTGTGTCCATTGGGTATTAGGGGGGTGTTTGGGTAGTGTTTTAGTCCAATAGGTCTAGGTTTGTTAGGTGGTACACTTGCCAATTTCGGTAAGATTCCTTACTACCAAAAATGTGTAGTTAGCCGTCACTTAGGGTTACGTGCCATACAGTCTAATTGGATACAGATTTTACGGGTTAACGCGCAATTATCAGTCCGGAGTTGTATCTTACAGTCTGGGTCTAATCATTAACGGTCCGGTGTTAAAATAAAAAAAAGTAGGTATTATATATTATAATTACAGTCGTGAAGCTAACACGACATCGGGTCCGGATATTATAGTATATAATCTATAGTTTATAAGTTAGGCAACAATGAATATTAAAATATAAAATATGGTTAGAAATTCTGAATGACAATTATTAAATCACAATATAATAATTTAATTACAGGGGCCTAAATATATTATAACCTATGATTAAAATATTCACGACAACGGATAATAAAATCTATAATTTATAAATATAAATGTGACAGCGAATATGTACTGTAACGCATAATTATAAAATTAGCGGCAACGGAAAAGTAATATAATCTGTATTTTACAATATTAATGCGACAGTGATCCATGAAATCCTAATATTACGCGACGACCAAATATATTAAAATATAATATTACATGCAAGGTCCGGCTTAGAAAATTAAGAAAATAAAGTATCGCAGATTTGTAGAATTTATAATTAAGTGACAACGAAAATACATGTATTAACATACAAGGTTTGGCTTAGGAATTAGGAAATTACATTAATACGGCAGTACGGATTTTACAGGTACTACAATCTACCCAACTTACAAGAGATTTCGTCCCCGAAATCTAGAAGCGGCTAGTCCTACCCAACTTACAAAAGTTCTGGCCTTATATCAGATTCTAAGGTTGCGAAGCCTCTATAGATACTGCTAGCTAAGTCTGTTATTCTTAGTACTACTACAAAAGGTCACCGTCCTTGTGAGGAAACAGAAGCATTAGTATTACACGGTTGAGATACTGAAGTGTTCTATCTTCTGTTCTCGGTGTCATTCTGCTTATTCCATCCTGGTTGATGGTTTGCTTGTTTGGCGGTTCCGTTTTGACTGCTTCTGAGTGGTATTACTCATTCCTTGTCTTGGACAATTCTGGTATACGTGGTTCGTCCCACCACACTTGTAACATCGTGATCCTTGTCCTCCGATTTGTTTCGGTGTTGGGCATTTGTTGAAGTGATGTCCGCGATTTCTGCAGTTAAAACAACGTTGGCGTGTTTTGCGTTGAACTGATGCCATTACTGTGTCAGTCTTCCTTTCACCATCTTTATGCCCTTTGTACTTACGGTGATTATTCTTCGACCTCTTTCTTGGATTTGTTTGGAGAAATTGGTCGCTCCTGGAAAATTCTTGATCAGGGGTTTGCTTCTGTCCTTGGTTGAGTCTCAGCGAGGGTAATCGATTCTCAAATCTTCCTTGTTCTCGGTTAATGATTTCTTCAAAACCGTTTGCCATTCCCACTAGGGCTTTGAATGGTTGGTTCAGATGACCAAGAGTTGATCGTTGAAGTTGTAGGGAAAGTCCTAGGTGGTACTTTCGATTTTTCTTCTCTGGAGTGTCGATCATGTGATATGCGAATCGGGATAGTCGTTCGAATTGTACAGTGTACTCTCTCACAGTCTGGTTTCCTTGGACCAACTCAATGAATTCTTTTTTTCTTTCTGTTCCTCTCAGTCTGGGGAAAGTAGTTCTCTAGGAATAATTCTTTGAATTCTGTCCAGGTCATTCTTCGGATGGCTTCTTCTCCAAGGGTCGCTTTCTCTGATTCCCACCAATCGGCTGCTGCGAATGTCAGTTGGAAAACGGCTAATCGTCTTTTCTCGTCGTCACTGCAATTGATCGTTTCGAATATCAAATCCATCTGGCGAATCCATTGTTCAGCTTGCCATGCTCCCTCTAATCCGTTAAAGGTTTCTGGTTGGAGAGAGCGAAATCCTTTTAACAGTTTGATTCCTGTCTGGCTTACCGATGCTTCATTGCCATTGTTTTGATTATTCTCGTTGTTATTGTTGTTGTGGTTGTTGCTGACATGCTCTAACCTTCGAAGAAATGCTCCAAATACGCCGGTTGGGTCCATTTCGGGAAGTATTGGGTCAGTAGATCCACTTGCTTCGTATTGGATTGCTCGGGTTGATATGACCATAGTGTACGTACAGAGGCGTTCAAGGTTTCCTACAAATGAATCGGTGTCTAATTGGTTAATCGCATCCTATCTCATTCTTAAGCAAATGCATAGCACATAGCGAATGCAAGGCAATTATATTAACATCATACGATCTTCACATATAAGGGGGGTTATTCTATGAATGGGGTCCACTAACACATATCTAATTTTAGGACTAAGGTTACGAGACGTCACGTCTATTACGCAACTCAAAGGACAAGGGTTCCTATTCTTAATCTCCTTCTAGACTCTAGGCCATGCTGACTGTTCCGAGTTCCATCTCAGGAAGTTCGTCAGTGCCTAACTTCTAGTTGATATGACTAGTTGCCTTAGCTAATCAATATAGGTTGACTATATACGAATACTAATCATCTATCGTCTAATGGTCAACCTTATATCCTTATCATGAGAAATATATAAGAAGAAATAGTTGGCGAATTATACGAGTATAAGTAGACATCTCAACTATCGATCACAAGTAAAAGATAGATTAGAATAGGTTTTTATTAATAAGAAAGATATTACAAGAGAGGAATTCGAATTCAAGTTCTACTGGGTTCTAAACACACACTTCCGCCAATATGGGAAACTACACTCCCAAACTAATCGAAAGATGAAACTAACTAAGGATTAAGTCTTCTAGTTGTGGAATTCCTCCTGAAGTCACGATCTCCTCTGGGGGGTCCATGACATCCTTGTTCGTTATCCTTACCTATTGGCAACTCAGGATCATACAAGTACAACGTCCCATTCTCTATCAGGACTCCTCAGCTAGATCTATCTTCATCATTCGAACATTCTATTGGACTGGCAGGGATCATAAAAGGTACTATCTCGGCTTGTGATTCTCCTTGATAAACTATCGTAAGGTTATCAAAAGTGCGAGAAATCTCGTCTACCTCTATTGACATTGCACGCGGTACTACTACTCTACGATATGCAATCTCATGAACACGTCTCTCACGGGAGAAACATTGCATCCACGTTCTTATCTACATAAGGGCACTGTGCCTAATGGTGGCACCAATATGGGCTAAACCTTAGGAAGTGACCTTCTTATTCATGGTGGTCCTGTACTCTTTATCTTCATGTTCTCTTTGGTACTCCATACTACCTGCTCGAGTGAAAACAATCTTAGCATCGGTTTCTATCCCCAAAACATCTTACGGTTCTTAACTTAAGAGTGTCGGACAGACGGTGAACTCTCAAACCTAAGCTTTGATACCAAAAATCCTGTCACGCCCCGGAGTAGCCAAAAATAGGAAAAATTTAAAATTTCCTTTTTGGACCCATAGGGAATGACGAGTTACAAAGCCGTCCTGTCCTCTAACACTATAAACAACATAAAAGTAAAGGGGAGAAGCTAATCGTAACTTAAAACTTTAATCTGAACAATAATATGATTACAAATCACAGGTCCCAGTACTAATACAACAGACTATTATGAATACACGATGCTGGCAGCTATCTTTGATCTTCAGTCTAGCTCTACGCTTCCAGTGTTCCTTAGCGTCTTACGCTTGAGACTGAATTGTTCTCTGACCAACCTGCAAGGAAATCTGGACATTGGATTGTCCAGGCGTAATATGCCGTCAGCTTTGCAACAAAGCTGAGTGGGCGTTCATAACCATATTCACTACCAATATACATACACTAACCACTCATCTCACGTTATTACTTTGCATCTTAGGATGCGGTTAGTCCATTATCGATTGACGTTGCTCACACGGACATAGCAGAGGTATCAATTTACGTATGATGCAATTACTAAACATCTACCATTAACCAAATAACAGGATCAATATAATTCATAACATGTTTGTCTATTTCTCGAAATCATAACAATACATTCGTACTAATCAATTTCTCATTTCCGTTATGCTCGTGCATGTAAATGCGTCCTCAATGAACCTAAACCCAAACTCTGGAATACAAAATCCCATAACCAATGCAACTCAATAACATCGGGTTATAAAACCCACAACGACAACTTATTCTGAACATACTTTCACAATATAAACCACGTTTTCACTGCGCACTCTGATACTCATTTCATCCTTAACATTGTCGCCTTACGGCCTCATAGTAACATCGTCGCCTTACGGCCTCATAATAACATCGTCGCCTTACGGCCTCATAGTAACATCGTCGCCTTACGGCCTCATAGTAACATCGTCGCCTTACGGGCTCATAGTAACATCGTCGCCTTACGGCCTCATAATAACATCGTCGCCTTACGGCCTCATAATCCAAATAGCACGATGGCGGAATTGGCTCGATCGTCTATACCCTCGCTGGGGAATCACCACCTAACGAGTTGCACGTCAGAATACTAACTGCGAAACGGCAAGCATGGCGGCAAGCCCACACACCATGTGTACTATCACGGCAATCCCACCGCAGAGGACGGTACATTAGTAACTGACTAGCGCATGATATACAGCACGACGGCAACCCGTACAACGTGTGTACTATCTCCGGCAACCCACTCGGACGACTAGTACATTAGAGCACTAACTGCTAAGCAGTACGACGGTAAACCCAGACGCATGTACCATCTCCGGCATTTACACGGACGACTGGCACAATAGTAGCTCTAACTGTTCTCTTACTATCACAATCACAATCACAATATTCTGTATCTCAATCATATCAACTCACACTTCCCAAGACTCCCAAACATTTCAACTCACGACCTCACTTGGCCGGAGTCACTAACACTGACATTGACTGCATGTACTGACACCATGATGTGATTCTCAATTACATGATTCTTGATAACATAACTACAATAGGTAGGCATATCAATAAAATCCTTAACGTGTTCTTTATTCACATTTGCACATTTATGCATGGTTATCAAATCAATATTAACAACGTGCTCATATAATCAACGTTGGTATATAAAACATTCAAGCTAACGTTCCATAATCAATTATCCATCACAGCATACACATGGCTAAACATTCCTTCACATATAGTTCTTTTCTTTTACTCCTTATCAATATATTATAGTAATATCTAACATGCTTGTCACATAGTAATCAATTCCATAACAGATATATATAACGTAAACATCTACGCACATCGAATAACTGTCATAAGTACGGTACATACATACAAATACTCTAGCAGTCGTTATGTATATTGAGAGTGAGGTTAGAAACACTCACCTGGATGTCTTCTTAAGCTTATGACTCTCCGAACAGTGGATAAGTCACAGTCCTACAACGTATCACAGAAGAACGGTGATGAAGCGCATGTGTTAATGATAGGGGTATAATGGTAATTTTACCAAATGAGGATATAAACCTCAAGGTAGTGATCTACGTGTCATTCTAAGTCCAACGCCATTGACTAGACTCAAATCGGAGTCCGTCACATAAAAGGCTGGGTTTTCTATACCAGTGTGGGCCCTACATGTAAGCTGTATTTTTGACCGTGTCAAAAGGTCACCAAATTTTAAGGGAATGATCTAGGCATTATTCTAAGGCTCTGGGAACTGACCGCGTATTTTTCTGAGTTACGGATTATTTATTATAAATTATCAAAGTCCTATTTATAGAATAATAGTCTTCGGAGTCCCATAAACATAAAATATAATTTAGAAGGACAAACGGTCCTTAGAGACATTTTTATTAAATACTAGACCTTAAAATAGGCTAGTGGTATTTTTCTCATAATTTTCGGGACTCATTTGATATTTAAAATAATTTAAAGGACAACCAAACGAATCCTTATTTAAATAAATAAAATGCCAAATTTAGGTTTTATAACTAAGTAATTTATAAAGCAGTGATATTTGGCCTTGGGAATAGTAATATAATTTTCTAGAATTTAAATTGGCCATTAGGTATTTAATACCTAATTATCACAATTTTAAAACTAATATTTATTATTTATTTAAACTAAATAAATAATAAGCATACTATAAATAATAAAGTATTATTTCAGAATATAATATTATATAATCTTAATATTTTAAAGACTAATTTATAATACTTATAAAACCATTTTTAAAAACATTTACAACATTAAGCTAATCCATACATGTATTTATTATGAATTAGCTATCATTGATTATTTATTTAAACTAAATAAATAATAAGTATACCATCTAAATAATAAAATATAATATTTTCAGAATATAAAATATTAAATAATATTTCAGAATTTAAATAATAATTTTGCTTTTGAAACTATTTTCAAAACAATTTAAAACAATTTATAATACATAAGCCTACTTATCAAATATTTAATAACTTCTTAGTATACTAAATTATTTCTAGAAATAATCAATTTACATAAATAAAATAAACTAACAATTTATTATAACACAAATCTAATTTAAACCACATTAATATGATTAAGACTATATTAAAAATGAATCAATAAATATCCAAAGTTTAAGGCTATGTTTGGCAACCAAATTTCCAACACACAGAAGCTAACTCACAAGCTGTTTTTCCAAACAGCTCCTAACCACCCAATTCATCTTCTTCTTCTTCCCCGTGAGCAAATGTGCGGGTATATATATATATATATATAAATTCGTATTTATTTACATTTTACACCCCAAAACTTCAAACGATCGTAACTTGCTCATTTCTTAACGAAATTATGCAAACTTTAAGTCGAAATCGAGTGCCTCGACGAGCCGGATCTAACGGTATAGGTCTTGAAGGCTAACTCTTAACGGTCTGCGCGTACGGGGGCAAAAACAGTCACGACCCAAAAAGAATAATCGAACCGTAGGCCGTCCAAACGCGACTCAAGCTTCGAGCCATTCATCGAGGGTGTTAAGGGAGTCGTTAGGGTCATTTTGGCATTAAGTTTGTGAGGTTTGGTGACGGTCGAAAAACCCGAGCTCGTACGAGCTTTAATGGTGGTCCGGCCATGGCGGGGGGTCTCGGTCCGTTCGGGGCTACCTGTGGTGGTGTGTGTGAGTCCGTGTGTGTGCAGAAAGATACAGAGGGAGTGTGCGACATTACCTTCGTCGTTGTGGTCCCGATCTCGTCTCGTCTCCGGTTTTGGCGTCTCTCGGCTTCGGCGGCTCTTTCTCTCTAGCTCCCTCTTCTTCTCCTTCTTCTTTTGTGTTGAGTGTGTGTGTGTGTGGTCTGGGAGGCAGAGAGGGGGAGTTGAAGAGAGGGGCAGTGGGGTGGTGAGTGTTTGGGTTTCTTGGGTTTTCTTATTTTATTCTCTTCTCTCTCTAGTTTTCTCTCTAACCATGTGTGGTCTCTCCCTCTCGGGTCCTCTCTCTATCCTCACTAATCTGTCTATATATATATGTATAATACACTCACACACACTACTTAATATACATGCAGCACACCACATATATTTATATATATATACACATGGCACATGCACACATACACTATAATACACAACATACATACATATAATATAAGGGGGATTGGGTTAGTTACGGGTCAAAGGGGGCAGTGAGGGTAGGTGTTTAATGAGGGGGTGTGGGTGATGGTAGTGAAGTGAAGTGAGGGGGACGGGTGGCAGGGGTGAAGTGGTGTGTCCATTGGGTATTAGGGGGGTGTTTGGGTAGTGTTTTAGTCCAATAGGTCTAGGTTTGTTAGGTGGTACACTTGCCAATTTCGGTAAGATTCCTTACTACCAAAAATGTGTAGTTAGCCGTCACTTAGGGTTACGTGCCATACAGTCTAATTGGATACAGATTTTACGGGTTAACGCGCAATTATCAGTCCGGAGTTGTATCTTACAGTCTGGGTCTAATCATTAACGGTCCGGTGTTAAAATAAAAAAAAGTAGGTATTATATATTATAATTACAGTCGTGAAGCTAACACGACATCGGGTCCGGATATTATAGTATATAATCTATAGTTTATAAGTTAGGCAACAATGAATATTAAAATATAAAATATGGTTAGAAATTCTGAATGACAATTATTAAATCACAATATAATAATTTAATTACAGGGGCCTAAATATATTATAACCTATGATTAAAATATTCACGACAACGGATAATAAAATCTATAATTTATAAATATAAATGTGACAGCGAATATGTACTGTAACGCATAATTATAAAATTAGCGGCAACGGAAAAGTAATATAATCTGTATTTTACAATATTAATGCGACAGTGATCCATGAAATCCTAATATTACGCGACGACCAAATATATTAAAATATAATATTACATGCAAGGTCCGGCTTAGAAAATTAAGAAAATAAAGTATCGCAGATTTGTAGAATTTATAATTAAGTGACAACGAAAATACATGTATTAACATACAAGGTTTGGCTTAGGAATTAGGAAATTACATTAATACGGCAGTACGGATTTTACAGGTACTACATAACCACCTCGTGCTCTAATATTAATTGGTCTACACACATCAGTAATTCCAACAATGCATTGGTCCTATTGCCCTTTGCAGGAAAGGGCCTTTTGGTCATCTTACCCTCTAAACAAGACTCACAGACTTCTATTGGTTTGAGAACCAAATTGCCTAAGATCTCTTCTTTGACTAGTCTATCAATCCTATTTAGATTGATATGTCCATGCTTCATTTGCCAAAGCCTTGTTGAATTAGTGGAAGGTTCCTTTCTTTTAGATGGTAGAGTTACTACTGAGTTATTAAGTTCCATATTAGAATCATTAGAAATATTCGGAGTGATCACATACAAGCCATTAGTTTAACACCACAACATATTAAAAAACCATTTCTTTTAATGACCACCTCAGTTCCAAAATACAAAGAATAACCTATATTCGATAAATCAGAAACTAAAATTAAATTACTTCTCATTAAAGGAACATAAAGTACATCTGATAAAACTAAAGTCCTATTGTCCTCAAATTCTAAAACTACTATTCCTATAGCAACCGCGGAAATGGTTGCGCTAGATCCCAGAGTCAGCACGATCTCTCCATCACTACATTTCTTGGTTGATTTGAACCCCTGCAACGAATTACAGATATGGTTAGTCGCACCAGAATCAATGCACCAAGTGTTTGAAGTATCCATTATAAAACTTACTTCAATCACATGTGATTCGATCATACCTTGAACTCTAATGGCTAAGAATTGCAGACAGATCCTCTTTCAGTGGCCCTTCTCACCGCATTGGAAACACTTTCCTTTGCCTTGGCCACCCACCTTTCCCTTGCCCTTACCTTTTCCCTTATATTTTGCAATCTCACGGACTGGTCCAACACTTTGACCATAAGTGCCAACTTTCTTGTTCCCTTTCTTATCTTTCGGTGTAGATCAGGAAGAGGAAGAGTTGTTCTCAACGTTCAAAACGTTGTCCCCAGGCTTGATCACTCCTTCTGTTGCCAGTAAAGAACTCATTAATTCGCTCATTGAGAAATTCATTTGATTCATGTTATAGTTAAGTTTAAATTGAGCGAACGACGGCGATAGTGAATTGAGGATCATATCAACTTGGGTTTGTGCGTCAATGCTGGCACCCAGGGTCTCTAATTCGTTTAAATGACCAATCATTTTTAAAACATATTCTTTGACTGGAGTCCCTTCCGACATCTTTGCACTGATTATCTTCTATATGGCAATCTGTCTGGTAGGCCTGCCATGCTTCCCAAACATTTCTTTGAGGCACTTGATAACGGCACTGGTAGAATCATTCGATTGGAACTGGTGTTGCAACACACCAGCTATAGAGGTCAGAATGTAGCAGCGGGCCATTCCATTGGATTTCTTCCATTTATTGAACTTGCGTCTAACAGTTACCAAAGTATTTGCAGCAGGTTCTTCGGGGCATGGGGTGGTGAGGACATAAATGTGATCCTCCACAATTAAAAGGATGTCAAGGTTACATTTCCATTCAGTATAGTTGTTTCCAGTTAATTTGTTCTGAGTGAGTATGGTGGCAAATGGACTAAACGTATATCTAGACATTATGATTTACTAAAAAATCAAACAGACAAAATAAATATGGATATCAGATTTGACAATTAGAAATAAAAGAATCCTTAAAACTCTTATTTTAAAACAAAGTCGTCAAAATATAGAAATGAAATAATAAAGCCTCCGTGTGGTGGTCAATGTTCAATCTTTCGATTAATCATGACTTGTCCGCTATGCAATTTGTAAAACAAGTTATGACTCCCAATTTGATCTCTAAGTTTCTAAATAATGCTCCGTGTGGGATCCCTTATCCATAACTTAGCTATTGTGTACCATTAACTAGGATCCAATCACAATCGTCTCAAGTAGTGCCTCTATGAGGTGGTCACCCACTAACACGTCTAATTGATCATATCTGTAGGAAGTTCACATCTAGTAACCAATGAGTATTGTATCCTCCATATGGAATGATCACCCATGGCTGGGTGATACAGAAAACTCCACTCATCTTACAATGAACCGTTAATGGAAGATCGTGGGTGTTATTAATAAGACCCCCTCCCACTAGTTTTAATAAATAAGGATTTTATTTTTGAAAAAATTGTTTCTACACATTACCCATAAACATCCAATGTTTACTAATGCGTTGAAACGATTTTTGATTTTATTTTAGAAAACTTGTTTTAAAGTAGTAACAATATGTAATATGCCAATCACAACTAAGCACATAAAACAAAAAACTAAATTGAATTAAAAGCATCCAAATGATGCCTCTATTTCCCATGGCTCTATCTTCATAGAACCTCCTTCTTGGTTTGATCGCCTCCGGCTCCATCTTCATGGACAACGACTTGTTCTTCAATCTTCATGGATTTTGTATTCTATTATATTGGTCCTATGCTTCTTCTTAAGCTTACAATTTATCTATAAAAGGAAATATCAATAAAATTTAAAAAGGCTAGGAAAACTGGTGTGACTCTCGTATCCGCAGGATTGAAGTCGCAACGCCCTTTACCATGCCTTAAAACCAAACCATAATAAAAACAACGTACCAATCTCAAATATTAAATACAAAATTAACATTCTTGGTGCCATGGGAGATAGGGGACTATTCCTTGCTGCAAAAGGGTTAGTCGTACACACATTCACGCATATATAACAAATATATGTAACTATTGGAACCCTAATTAATTCACATAGTACATAAACTCTTTATGTACTAATTTAGAACTTAAAACAGCATCTTAGTTCTCTGTCACACTTTGACCGATCAAAGAAAGTTCGATCGATCGATTGAACTATCAATTTCACAGGATGATTTAAAAAATTTCAAGAATTTTCAAGAATAGAGTAAAACATTAAAATCAATAATTTTTAAAACTTTTAAAATCGTGAAAACAATCTAGATAGAGAAACACTTTCGATCGATCGAGCTAATCCCAATTGATGGAACAAAACAGTTTTCGATCGCTTGAACTCAGCACTATTTTGATCGATCGAAACACTTTCAATCGACCGAACACAGACAGTTTCAATCGATCGATCAAAACTACCATGCATCCAATGCAATCACATATTTGTTTTCTACTATAAAACTGTTGCAGAAACAGACCTGTGACAATGCGTTTAAAAAAATAGTCCTAAAAACAACATGCAAATCAAAACTAGGGTTCCAAAATGCATTTATAGATCCAAAGCAGCGAGGTTCTGATACCAATTATTGGGAAAATTAGGTTTCAAAAACTTAATTTATATGCATAGTGGAAAAACAAAGTTTAAAAACTTTTGGTATACTCTGATCTACTACTTATCAATTCCATAGATGTGTGAAACAAGAGGGAGAAGAGTTTATACCTAACGGTCTTGAACCCAATTCTGATTCTTTTCTTCCTTGATGGTGCAGCAGCTTCCACTTGACAGTCTTCACTCATATGTCTCCTTTGAACTGTAACACCCGTACCCAGAAAAGAAGGCTAATGTGGTATTAATATGTACTAATTAAAGATAATTAACGCATAAGTTGGTTTAAGGTGGGGATATGAACCCACAGGTAAAAAGGTTTTCAAATGCGACACAGATAAAAGTCTTGTGATAGGTAGAGTTGATATAAAATTGGGGTCCAATGAGGGTTTAGTTAATATAATTTGCATTTAGATGCCATTATATGTTTATATGATTACTTGTTTTAAAGTTTAAAGATATTACTGTCTTATGATAGGTTAAGGGGGCCAATTTGGGTACCCATGTGAGGGTGTATTTGAAAAAGATTCATAATTGGTATGTTTAAAAGCAACCTCATAATTTATGTGGGACCACGTTTGGGATCCACGTGGGACCTAGACTAAATCCATTTAGAAAATATGGGTAGTTAATGTAATTCAGATGAGGGTTTCATAATAAAGCTTAAAAAAAGTTGGGGGAGGTAATTGGGAATAAGGAAGAGTTGTTGACAACATATATGCATGTTGCATATGTGTTTCACAACTCAAAACACAGCTGGATTTATAGGAATTGAGAGAACTGAGAGCTCACGAGATTAACGACGACGCTCCGACAACGTTTCTTGTCGTATCTTCACTGTCCGGCGATCGTTTTGTGACCGAGACCATTTTTGGACTCGTGGAGGTAGGAGGATCACATGCATGTCCTTTATTTTCATTTTTGGTAACATTTTTCGGCGACTGTTCTTGATAGGTGATGTTTGTTGTATCAAAACTATGTAGGATTTTCACCGATTAAAAATTGGGCTGGAATTTGGAAAGAATTGGGTTTTCTAGGCTTAATTTGCTAATAAATCGAAGAGGTGAGTGTTCTAATCCCAAAATTGGGTGATTAGATATGTGATTGTGATAATTGTTATCAATAGTTGTTTAGTTCATGCATATATGACTATATGCTGATGAATTTGGAGTAAAGCATGCCAATTATGTGTAAATTGTCATCATACATGCTTAGTTGCCTATATGCCTATATGGATCAAAGGGAAGTCAAGTAGTGGTCATCATTTATAGGTCCCATGTATAAGGGAAAGTGAGCCCTCAAGAGAAAGGGCATGGTAACGACCACAATGAAAAGACGGTGACGCCTTCGGGGTCATAATGAGTGTGTATGATACGCTATATGCGTCCAAAAGGTGAGAAAGATCCAGGGTGAGAAGGACCCAAGGGTGGTTGCTGGAGTTACTTAACTTTCTGGAGATCAATTTGTTGATGTTTATGATAATTGTTGCATTTACATGCTAAGCATTCCAATAGCATGATTAGTTCTCTCACTAAGTGAAAGATTAAACGAATATGTTTTCTGTTATGGGTATTGAATAACCATCGCAAGTACCGCACGAGAGGATGAGAGGAAATGATCTGCACGACGGGTTGGGCGTGGGGGTTGTAGAAATGTGAATATGTCTATATTTCTAAGTGTTAAGTTCCTAATGTAACTCATGACCTAGTTGTGTTAGAACATTTCATGTTGGGAACAACTTATGTTTTGGAGTCCTTATAATATATTAAATTAAAATTTAGTATGGTAGTGCTCAATGTTATAAGTTGAACTTGTAAGTCACAAGTATATATGGTTGGGAGAAAACTTGGGTAAATTGGAGTAGTTTTGTTGTAGTTAACTTGTTTTTTTCCTTATGATGGAATGTTTATGAGTTGTTGGGAAAAATGTGAATTTTGACACAAATGCATTATCCATGTGAGAAATTTCTAAGTCTTAATTGTTATATCACACTAGGAAATGTTTTGTAAATGTTTAAGAACTCTTGGAAATGTTTTTGGAGTGATCTTTGAGGTTCCCATGAAGTTTGGTTAAGTTTAGAAAAGGTTTGGACATGTAAACTTGATGTCTTTAGCAGCAGGAATTTGTTCTGTAGAAGCCAGATCGATCCAGTCTTTGCCGCAGATCGATCCGGGCATCTGGGAGGACATTCTGCTGAAAAATGCAAATTCGAATCGATCCGGCCTTAATCAAAAATCTATCTGTAGGTATAAAATTTGGTTATACTTTATTAATGACCATTTTGCCCTTGGGGCTATTTTGTGTCAATAAAGTTATTTTATGAGGTCTAATTCATGGTTTTCTTAATAAATTGAGGATGATTTGTGTGTGGGCTTTGTTACACGCGTCCTAATCTGCCCGAGGTGGGTTGGGGTGTGATAATTTTTTTTGGTATTAGAGCATTAGGTTAGAGCCATTGGGACGAGAGACGATTACGACACGTAATAAGCATAAATGATTAAAAGTTGTGTAAATTATGCATACACATTTACTTGGCATATCGAATGATGTTGGGCATGTATTGAAAAGTATAAAAATGACGTGTGTATAAAAATGTATTGTGAATGCCAGAGAAAAAATGTTTGGTAAAAGAACGACACCGCCTACACAAATGGACAGAATGGAGACGGTGGTAGCCGGATTAGTGCAAGTGGTTGAAACTCATGCAATAGAAGGGAGACGTGATCAGCTGAATCCTAATTCGAGGGAGGAGGTGACCACAATCTCGCAATTTTATAAGCAAAAACTGATGATATTCAAAGGAGAAATTTATCCAATGAGGGCTAACTTCTGGTTATCGGATATGGAAAAGATATTCAAAGTTCTACCGTGTTCAAAGGCACAGAAATTTGTACACACTGCTGACACTCTACAAGAAGAAGCACAGTACTGGTGGCGTACAAAATTGGGACCAGGTGAGCTGAACACATGGGAGGAGTTTGTGGTACTCTTCAAGAAATAATATTTTCTAAAATCGTTCAAAGATCAGAAGGCTCGGGAATTTATGGAACTACGACAAGGAGGGATATCAGTTTAGGAGCCAAATTTACAAGTTTGGCACAATTTGGTGAGAATATAGTACCGAATGAAGGGGACTAAACCAGAAGTTTTGTGATGGGGCTTAGGGATGAGATTCGACGTCAAGTATCAGTGTTACGATTAGAGAAGATTGCAGAGGCATTGGATGTGGCCTCAATTGCTGAGAGAGATATAGGGTATCAATAAAGTTCACAAGTATCGATAGCACAACAAAATAAGAGACCGGGGTCGAGCCAATATAACGATCAAGGGAGTTCAAAAAGGCAAAGCTTTGGAAGTTCCTCAGGTGGTGGAGGTAATAAGCCGCGGTGTAACATGTGTGGGATATTTCATTGGGTGCAATCTACCGACGACAGTGTGCAATAATTGTTGACAAATGGGGCATGTGGTGAAGAATTGACCGAGTTTAAGGCTGAATACTCCAATGAGGCGTATTGATGATAGTGGGATGATTTTCCATAATTGTGGAGAGCTTGGACACCAAATGAGTAACGGTCCTAGACCAAGGCAAGGAGGCTCTAGTGCAATAGCGAGTAGTGCACCAGCACCACGACCAGCTCAACAACAACAACCTCAAGGAAGGGAACAACATCAGGGTCGTTATTTCCAGCTTAACCGAGGGGAGACCACCATTGCTAACACGGTTGTGTCAGGTAAAGTACTCATATGTTCAACACCTGCTAATGTATTAATGGATTCTGGCTCCACGCACTCATTTATATCGCATCAATTTGCTAGGAATATGAATGCGCCCTTAGAACTTCTAGAGTATGACTTGTTTGTTGATGTTCTGTTGGGAAGATCCTTAATGAGTTCAGGAGTTTATAGAAATAGTGAAATTAAAATCAATGATGAAGTGTTAACTGCAAATCTAGTACCGTTAGTAATTCGCATTTTGATGTCATATTGGGGACATGGATTGGTTATCAGTAAATCATGCAGTCATTGATTGTGAGAGAATTTCAGCATCAAATCGTAGAGTCTTTTCTTTCTAAGCGATAGGTGTTGTGTCACCACCTTATCTTTTATCCACCGTCAAGGCTTGTCATTTATAGAGAAAGGGATGTAAAGGTTTTCTTTGTAGCATATTGGATATTAGAAGTACTGAACTAAGGTTGGAAGACAAACTAGTGGTTAGAGAATTTTCTGATGTATTTCCAAGAGAATTGCCGAGTGTATTGATTGAGAGGGAGATCGAATTTGGCATAGATGTGATACCGGGAACATAACCTATTTTGTAGGCACCATATAGAATGGCTCCAGTAGAGTTAAAAGAGTTGAAGAGTCAGTTGCAAGATTTGTTGGATAAGGGGTTTATTCGGCCTAGTGTTTTACCTTGGGGTGCACCTATTCTTTTTTTGGAAAGGAAAGACGGGATGATGAGAATGTGTATTCATTATCGTGAGATCAACAAAGTAACCATCAAGAATAAGTACCCATTACCACGGATCGATGATTTATTTGACCATCTATAAGGGGGGCTCAAGTATTTTTAAATATCAATTTGAGGTCAGGGTATCATCAGTTAAAGGTAAATGCTAAGGATGTTGAGAAGATAGCCTTTAGAACTTGATACGGCCACTATGAGTTTCTTGTAATGCCATTTGGGGTAGCCAATGCACTAGCTGCATTTATGGATTTAATGAATCGAGTCTTTAAAACATATTTAGATGAATTTTTATTGATGTTATTCTTATTTATTAAAAAATTCTGGAAGAACGTGATAGGCATATGAGAATGGTATTGCAATGTCTTTGGGAGAAGCAGTTATTTGGAAAACTGAAGAAAATTGAGTTTTGGTTATCAAGTGTTACCTTCCTTGGGCATGTAATTTCTAAAGATGGTGTGTCAGTTGATCCACAGAAAATAGAAGCTGTTATGAAATGGGCGAGACCAACTAATGTGTCAGAAATTTGTAGTTTTTTGGGATTTGCTAGGTACTATAGAAGGTTTGTTCGAGATTTCTTAAAGATTGTGACTTCGATGACAACACTGATGCAAAAAGATATTCCGTTCGAATGGAGTAAGGAATGTGAGGAATGCTTCCAGACATTGAAGAGTAAGTTGACTTCAGCTCCGATTCTTGTAATTTTGACAAGTACCGGGGGATTCAATATTTATAGTGATGCTTCTCGTCATGGCTTAGGGTATGTCCTTATGCAAGGGGGCAAGGTGATAGCATATGCTTAGAGGCAATTAAGAACTCATGAGAAGAATTACCCGACCCATGACCTAGAACTTGCCGCCGTAATCTTTGCTTTAGAGATTTGGCAACATTACTTGTACGGGGAAACTTGTAAAATTTTCACCGACCACAAGAGCTTAAAGTACTTATTCGCTTAGAGGGATCTAAATATGCGACAACGAAGATGGTTGGAGTTAATGAAGGACTGTGACCTAAATATTCAATATCATTCGGGTAAGGCGAATGTGGTCGCCGATGCATTGAGTCAGAAATCATCATAAAGTTTGGCATGTGTTTTGACAGCACAAGAACGTTTAGTGAAAGAGTTTGAACGATTGGAATTTGAAGTTATTCCTAGAGTTGAAGGTGGTTTGATGGCTGCAATCGTGGCACAACCTGATATGATTGGGGAAATTAAAATAAATCAACTTTTGGATCCAAACTTGAAAAAGGTTGTGGATGATCCACCTAAGATTAAGCGATTAGAGTTCAGTTTGCATGATGGGGTATTATGGTACATTAATCGGTTATGTGTGCCTAATGTTGGCAACATTAGGGAAAGAATTTTGGAGGAAGCTCATGGTAATCAGTATTCCATGCATCCAAGTAGTACAAAGATATATAGAGATTTAAGGGAGGTCTATTGGTGGAGTGGTATGAAACATGAAGTTGCTGAATATGTAGCCAAATGTATGACATGTCAATTAGTAAAGCTTGAGCATCAACGACCCGCGGGGGAGATACAACCATTGGAGATACCGGAATGGAAATGGAACACATTACGATGGATTTTGTGTCTGGATTGCTGAGGTCTCCTAAATCTAATGATAGTATTTGGGTGATCATTGATCGGTTAACTAAGTCAGCCCACTTCTTGCCGATTAAGACCACTGACCCGATAAAATTAACGGAACTTTATGTTAAAGAAATTGTGAGATTGCACTGGGCACCGGTATCTATTGTATCATATCGTGATACACGTTTTGTGTCTAGATTATGGGAAGGGCTACAAAGAGCAATGGGGATAGCTTTACACTTTAGCACGACTTTTTACCCGCAAACCGACGAACAATCAGAACAAGTTATTTAGATTCTAGAGGATATACTTAGAGTCTGTGTTATGGACTTCAAAGTTGATTGGTAGTCTACCTTTTGATTTATGATGTATTGGGATTATAATCCCACATTTTGGCAAAAGTATATGTAAAAGTCGTATTTTAATTCCTCTCTTGTAATGTCTTCCTTATTAATGAAAACCTATTTAGTACTTTCTGACTACCCATATTCGCATTATTCACCATTATAATTTTATAAGTCAACATGTTAATTACTATATGATAGTACCCCTATTAAGATAGTTTCTTTTCATGAACAGGTAAAATGGAACCCACCTATATCAACTGTAAACCACCATAAATTTCTCAATTCTTGGGCTTTTTGGGTTAATTTTTTTATTTCTAATATTTTTTTTTTATGATCTATGCATCTATAGTGCCAATTTTTACAAAATGAATATGTTTTTTTATTATATTTATACGGAAAAAAAATATAATTTTCTGTATTTGTTTAATTTAAGTTTTCCCCCCGGTATTTCATGGTCAGCATTGATCTCGTTTGATAGATCTCATTTTATTGATATCAAAACATCAAATTTTACGAAAAATGGACTTATAGAACAAAAGTTATACGGAGTAGCAATTTGAAGGTGTTTAGGTATAAAAAGGACCTAATGAGTTAAAGAAAAGTAGCATGTGTTTAATTTGGAATTTGAGGGGGTTATGGCTGAAACTCCCCTCTTTTATAGAGTGGATATATAAGGTGAAATTATTGTTAAGAGCATAAAATTGAGAAGTTGACAATTAGGGACAAATCAATAGAACTAATGAGCAGCTTCACTATAGATAAGTGATAGACTCTTCATTGTAGATAGTACATTTCATTTTTTATTTTTATTTTATTTTTGCATTCCCAAAAGTTCACTATTTTTATTTTTTTTATACTCCAAAAGTTTACTATAAAGCGTGTTCTTGATGTGTATTGCATTTACTTACAGTAGTGAGGCTATGGTTCCCAAATTCTGTACTATGTTTAGTTACACAATTAATGATGTGCTTCCTAGAATTGAATCCCAAAATTGGTTCTGTATGAAAGAAATATTTTGTAGGCTCCTAGACCCGTTAGAAATATGAATGTAACTAGCCCTTATCATTTTTTTTTTCAGATCCACAAAATGTACTATTTAGTTTTCCAAATGTATACTATATTGACTCACTTGTATTCTTAGTTACAGTGAAAAACATTGTGTTTTTATTTGTAATTATTTTCGGTAGTACAATGCTCAAACCATTTGGGAACCAATTTTATGATATATCGAATTGACTTTTTTGTTTCGCCGGTAACATGTGTACAACACTGTCCAAATGAAATTTCCATTTTCCCTATGTTTGCAAAAAATTTGACACTTATGGTTACATCAGGCTCCTTAAATTTGCTATCATTTAAAAGTAGATTGAAAAACCGTTATAGATCCCTCATTCCTTCATCACCCATTTTTTGCATTGCTGATTTTCTCCTCTATCCAAATGTATATGTGCAATTTTATGATATCCACATTTATGTGTTTACACCCTAATTTGGGATTTACTAAGCCACGTGAAGGTCACGTGGTGTGATGATATCACCATGAGTATAGTTGGAAAATGACTAAGGATAAGGCCCAAAAATGGGGTTAAAGTCGATCCCAGCACGTATAAAGGGACAAGGCATTAAACATCATGGCCATTGGGCTAACGACTGAAGGCAACACGGTACTAGTTCACAATAAAGAATACCTCAGGCTCATTCAGTTAGACCGACGAACCAAGATCATGACATAGATATGTAGTCAGGACATCGGTCAACATGACCGATGGTTACCCATGAAGTCCCCATAAGATCAAGACCAAGACATGTCAGCCAACAAGTGCCAAGCAATTTGGAGTAACTGCGACTCAAGAATTTCATTTACAAAATCATGGAGCCACTGCGACTCAAGAATTTCATTTTACAAAATTATGGAGTCATTGGGACTCAAGAATGCTATTTTCTTACAAAATCATGGAGCCACTGCGACTCAAGAATTTCATTTTACAAAATAATGGAGTCACTGCGACTCAAGAATTTTATTTACAAAATCATGGAGTCACTGCTACTTGAGAATTTCATTTACAAAATCATGGAGTCACTGCGACTCAAGAACTTCATTTACAAAATCATGGAGTCACTACGACTCAAGAATTTCATTTTACATTTACTTCCAGATTTCATTAATTTCATTATTTATTCCTTATCTTTTATTGCCCTTTCTTTCCCTCTTATCCTTATTTTTTTTTCTTTTTCAGATGCCCGAGACCGCTCTCAAGGGCCATGGGAGCTTGGCTCGTGGATACATATGGTACAAGGAGCTCCCCGATGCTGTTAAGAACGGGATCAATGCTGCAGGTTTTGAACTCTTTGTGCAACTCCTGGAGAAGAGTTCGAATGACATGACCCAGATCCAAGACTTGGCAGAATGCTGGTGGGACACCACAAACACTTTTCATCTTCCTTTTGGGAAGATGACGATGACCCAACTAGATTTCACGATGATTACTGGCATCCCTTTTGGCGGCCTCCTTGTGGCCTGCTATGATGATCTTGGGAGTCGGCACAAACAGATCATCGATGTCCTTGGAGCCCACCCCAGGGATTTTATTGTTCTAGCAAGGTGGTTTCTAGACACTCTCAGGGGCCAAGTTTTTACTGAGGAGCAGATGATTAGGGCCTTCATTATGTACATGCTGTGCTGCTCCCTGATGAGCACTAGAGGGGACAGGATTAATTTGGCATACCAGGCATCTTTGGAGGACCTTGATCGCATCCCTCAGTATAACTGGGGAGGAGCAGGGCTATCCACCTCATCAGACCTCTGATGACCCTTCCTTGGGGCCCCAGGATTGAGATTTCGGAGCGAGAGGGAGTCTTTGATATTTCCTATCTTTTTACCTCGCTTTTGGATATTTTTGTAGACATTCCTGTTTTTGTGGATATTTTTGATTTGGTTGGATAGTTGGTTTTGGTTATATCTGTACATGGATTTTTTATGACTTTTTGATATAATGATACAGATAGTTTTGTGCTCATGGATTGTGTTTTAATTGCCCATATTTCTGCTATCATCTATTATTCTTGATCTTGGCTGGTTGTGGAGATTATTATTCTTAGACAGGTAAATTCTCACGAGAATACTGTAAAGCATAAATCAGGTGATATATTCTTTTCATTACTTGAAATTCCTCCATTGCATACAATGTCAATTTCAGTGGGGGGTAGGGAGTAGATATCCACCTGTTGTGTTGAATGCACACCTGTTAATTATTTTAATTCCATTATTTCCCTTGTGAAAAGAAAAAAAAATTGTTAAGCTTTCAATTTTCAGAAATCTCTTTTCTTCTAGCTAAAATTGTTGTGCAATGATGCATTCATGTCTTTCTTGTTGTGTTATGGATTATAATTGCATGTTACTTCGTCACTAATCTGGTTTTATGTCCATAGCACAAATTTATCCTTAAAATATTTGCACGAGTTGACAACTGCGGTAGAATCTTGAAATTAGGGGTGAAAAATGATTGTCATGTGACTGGATTAATAGTGAAAACTTTAAACCCCAGTGAGTTTCGAGCCATTTTTTTTTTCAGAGGTAAAAAACTCATGCTCTTTCTTGAAACACGCTAATATTTCGTCGAGAGTCTCATTCTTATTTCAATTGGCCAGTTGCTTCAGGAGAACGTTCAGGATCTACCAATTTAAAACTCAGGAAATACTCGAGATAAGTTGAAATTGTCTAGAAGATGATTTAGGTCATCGGTATCTCACCTCATCATCCAAGAAAGTCTAAAGTCCCACTCACATATCACAAATCAATGATCTTATCTGAAACCATATAGCACGATTCAAGCATGTGATTGTCTTGTGTAGATGGCTGGAAAAAAAAAAAAGAAGGAAGTATTGAAAAAAAAAATTGCAGAAGAAAAAGAAAAGAAGAGTAGAGAATCAGTGGAAAAGAAGAAATAAAAGAAAATGGAGATTGGATAAATAAAAAGGATGAAGTGGAATGATATTACCTTGCCATAAGTAGAGAATCATTGTCACGCTTCACCTTCTTTAACCTCCCTTCTTATTTCTGTCACAAGTCCTGAGGATTCTGGATAATTTTAATAAATTTTGAGTATAAAATGAGTTCCACGGTAGATCGCTCTTGTAATATTTGGTATTCCGTTCATAAGACCCCTATACTTCAAAATAAGCGTTTTTTTTCAGCGTCTAGTATGAAAGCATGTTGCTTGCCTCTACATTTACTCATTTGAGCTTCATACTATGAGTGCACAACTTGTACGCCAGTTTCAGAGTGACTCTATTTTGAGCGTAGACCGTGTGAAATTGAGTTGAAACTATGAAATCTTGAACATGTTCAATCTAAATAATTCTGAGATGAAGATTTCGATTGCAGTTGTTTACTCCGCACACCCATACACACAAGGATATATAAAGGCTATGGACGTAGTTTGACTTGAATAGTTACTTTGTAACATGTTGTTTATTTCCATGGTATGATAAAGGAATTTATGTCCTTGTTGAGCATAATTTTTAGCATAAAGGAGAGATTGAAATTCTTTGATGAGTTTAGCAAGCTTGACACATGAATTTTATGGGTATATTCCCTGAAAACCCTCACGAGACACAACTCGTCCACTAGGAAAGACCTAGGGATTCAAAGGCTTGTTGCAAATGGTAATTGCAACCGCGATTCCTGCGAAAGTGAGTTAGGTTTTTCTTTTTGTTTTAGCTCATATAAACTGTGACGTTGGTTATTATGCATCTTAGCTTGTTTTAATTCCGCTTCTTTGCTAGAGACTAGCAATGCGCTAGTTGGGGGTCCAAAAACTTGACACGATTGGAAATGAGTGATCTCTTAAGATTACGTCCAAGCGTAGACGATCACGTCAAGTTAAAACTGGTACGACCGGGTTGTATCCCAAAGGACGGAGGATACAGACAGGAGGATTTAGATTGAGCCCTAAAGAAAGTAAAAGATGATTTTTTTTTAAAGGTGGAAATTCTAACGATCCTACTAGATTCGAGATTACAATTAAAGAATCAAAGTACAGCAATACTTAAATTAAACAAAAATAAATAACGTGGTTTTAAGATATATATATATATATATAAGAGGTGTTGGGAATATGTGAGTTTACATTGCACCAATCACGGCCATGACTTGGCACTAACACAAAACTAGAGCTTCATCCTTTAGTATTCCATATTTCAAAAACAAATAAGTCAAGCAATCTAGACACTAAATATGTAAATTACATATAACTAGTGATTCAACTACCTCACTTACTATGAAGAACTTGAAATAACACTAATTAAAACTATGAACTATGATAAACAAATCAAATATAAGATATTCGATGTGTTTGTCATGTATGATCATTGAACTAATTAGCCATGAGAGCTTATATTTCAAAATCAATTTGCAATTTGAACTTAAAAGATCAACTTGGACTTAGTTTCTGAAATAGAAGTCACTGGGATACAAAAAGGATTCTGCCCAAGTCATGAACATGCCAATCTATTGCTATTATTATCAATCGATTGGTATGACATAACTCCCAATCGATTGGTAAAAGGTACCAATCGATTGGCTTGGAATCTATGGCAATCGATGGGGTTCTGAGTCCAATCGATTGCCACTGACTCTCTCTCAGAATCATGGCCATGGCTGGGAACAATGTTTCTTCACATTATTCCCAACCAAGATTCTACTCTAGCATATTTAGATTTGCAGGAATGAAAATAAACTGAGATTTGTTATCTAAGTTGAATCTAAACATGGATTCACACTTGAAATTTGAATTCACAATTAAGGTTTAAAACCCAACTGTGGCTAAACAGAAAATAGAATATCAAAACAAAAATGAATAAGACCTGATTGAGTACAGAAATCAGAAATGCAGAACTCTTAAACTGCAAGATGTTTCTAAGACTAGAATGAAAGAAATCCTATAAAACAATCCAAAGATTAGCCAACCCTTGACCCCTCTCACTCTCCTCTATTTATAGTGTGATATCCCCGAGCTGAAGGCGTCTAGGTCCATTCTGTAACAACTGGTCGCTGTCATTACCACTGATTTGCTAAGATTCTGCTCCATTAAGAAATTTGACTTATAGATTTTACCAATCGATTAATACTGATACCAATTGATTGATAAAAATACCAATCGATTGGTTTAAATGGCAATCGATTGGTTTGGATCTCAGAATGCAACCGATTGCTATGATGGCAATCGATTGGTGCTTGGATTTCAACTTTGACTTGGTCTCTTTGTTTCTTGAGCTATCTCTTTAAACTTTGTTATTCATTCCAACTTCAGAACCTGCATTTAAAGGAGTAAACACAACAACATACCACGAAAACCACATCATTGTGTAAAAAGAAAGGTTTAGATACAATTGTAGGTAAAACCAGAGATATGGGGTTAAATTCAACCAATTTTTTGCTCATTATCGAGCCGATATTTTACAAATATCAGCTCTCATCACCACCCTCTATCGCCACATGAGCAACGTTTCCAGGGGTAATTTCCCCTCCACTGGCGGGTTCTGGAGGGCCTGGGAGGTAAATCTATATTCTCATTTATTATTATTTATTATTTTTTTCTTTTTCTCTTTTTTTTTTTACTTTTCAAAAATTCTTCCTGATTTCATTTCGGTCATTGGATTCACCCGTTAATGCTTTCCTTGCAAATATGGTCCTATGAGTATCTCTGCATGAAGACCCCCAGCACCAGAGCAAATGAGAGTGCCATTCTGCCACAGGGCTTAAAATGGAGAAAAGAAGCGACGGGCTGAAAAGTGGGGGCCCATGTTTTTATTGGCTACAGAAACTTCCTCATCAACCTGCGGGATGTGCACGTGACATGGAATCCTTGGTTGGCAGCCTTCCCAGAAGCTGGTGCGGAGCTTCAGGCCGCTTCGGGCTTCTCCAGAATGAGGATTTTGATGGTTGGGGAAGCATGCAGGGAGTGGTATCTACGTGAGAGAGTGACGAGACAGTCCCTTGCCACCCTTGCTTTCTTTGTGCCGATGGCTCCTCTGCCTACCATTAGGAGCAACGAGACCTTGGATTATGACGACTTCGTCACAATCCTAGGCGGGGTGGACATTGTGGACTACTTAGAGGGCCCCGACGGTTATGCTAACTTTTGGTTGAATTCCCTGATGCATAACTTCCCTCTGATGGAAGTTACTCGGGTAACTGCTTTTCCCCCTTTTTGTTGTTCAAAATTTTCTTTTAGCCTTATAGTAATGACTACTAAGACTTGAGCTAATTCTTTTGTAGCCTGTCCCTAGAGCAACTGATCCTCCAGCTCTCACATAATGGAATTGGAATGTCCCCATGGTTTATATAGGTCAGGAGACCCTATACCAATTAATCCCATACACTCTGGACGGACCGACTATTCCTTTACAATACGGCATTGTTCCCAGGGATTATGCTGAGGAGGGGCTATCATATGCTCATACGGTTCAGCATTGGATCCATGGTCGTGGGTAGAGAGTAAGTTTCAATACCACTTTTGCTTTTAGTTTTCATTTTTATTTTATACTCTCAATTATTTCAATACTAATGCTTGAACCACAATTCTTTTTTAGGCTAATGGAGCAAGGGCTAATGCAGAGCTTCAAGCCAGGGCTCAGGTATATATCCTAATTCTTTCTTCTTTTATGAGACTGCATAAATGAGTCTGAGAACTCAAATTTTTTTTTTTTTCATATTTTCAAAAAATCGAGTCCGAGGACTCCAAAGAATTTCATATTTACAAAACTGAGTCCGAGGACTCCGAAGAATGTTCATATTTACAAAATCGAGTACGAGGACTTCAAAGAATTTCATATCCATATAATCAAATCTGAGGACTCCAAGGAATTTTATTTCATATTTTATTTCTTTTTTTTTTCTATTTTGCAGGCGAAAGAGATTGCCGCTCTAAGGAGGCAACTTCAGGAGCTCCAAATGGGCCAAGGCAGCGGGTACCACAGCGGTACTGAAGGTAGTGGCCAGGGCAGAGATGGCGGTGCTGATGGTGGTGAGGGTGGAGCTGGGCGGAGCCAGACAGCTCCACAAGCACCCAGGAGGAATCCCCGACACCGACGAGGATGATTTATGTTTATCCCCTTCTCTTATATTTCATGAAGTTCCTGTGTGGACAAAACATTTGGAGTTTTATTCATGCCTTCCTTGTTTTATTCATGGATTTAGATATAATGTAATATGCATGCATGATGATTTTGATATTTCATACTCATGTATGACCACTTTAGCAGCTTTAAGAATGTGAATGTTTCTTGATTATGCTCTTGTTGATGAATGGTGCGGGAGTTGCCGCTTGGATGCCAATTTTTTACAGTATACACATTCTTTGCTTTCCTTATGCAGGTTTTGGACTAATTAATGTTACAAACTGCACTAGGAACTGCCTGGAATTTAATCGACACTCAGTGATGTTGACCGGCACTCACTGAATGCCGCACGGCACTCATCAAGTGACGGCCGGTACTCAGTGAGTGTCGCCGCTTTTCATCGAGTGCCGCTCAGTCCCCTTTTTCTCTATAAAGATTGTTCTTGCTCATTTAAAATTTCCAAGCTTCCTTATTCTCCTTCTTATCTGATCTCTCATCCCATACTCATTCTCATTTCATCTCTCATGGCTCCTATCAATTCTGACATTCTCTTCCCATGGATGGATACCCTCTCCGGTGTCAACAGACTTAACTTCGAGTCCCGTAGACTGAATAATCTATTTGCTTTCCGACGGATGGCTTTGGACGAAGACTTGCTTTGAGCTGCTATCAGATGTTTGGATCCTTTATTGCATGTCTTCCGGTTTAGGCAGGAGGAGGTCTGCCCACTTTTTGGATGAGTTTAGTGATATCCTTCATACCGACCCTTTTGCAGATCTGGAATATCCCCAGGTGTAGGCAAGATACGTTTAGGATCTAGCAGCTCTCCTTCACATTTCTCGCAGCACTGCCAGCTCCTTCATTCATAACTGTCATATTGATTTTGACTACCTCTCTTCTGTTTATGCCTCCATTGGTGACCCGGATGATGGAGGATACCAGATTATCTGACGTAGCGCACTCTCTCTATAGCCATGCTCTCCTACTTCTCTTCCAGTCCACTATTGATGTCATTATTCCCATTGTTTGTGGCCTTTGAGAGATGAAAAGTGTCGTTATGTTAGTCCTTGGGGAGACTCTATTGGGCCTAGATCATGCTCGTGTTACCGGGGCCATGCTCTCTTCTGGTGCTCCTCATGTTCTACAGATTTGGCTTCAGGAGCGTTTAGGTCTATTCATCCGTCCTTCTCACTCGAGGAGGTAGCTTCTTTATGACCGTCTGGAGGTTCATCGCCCATTTTACTCAGTCGATGACTGATTTGCCTAGCTTCGGAGTCTCTTCTATGAGGACATCCATTGGATCTGCCCCCGATGGGTTTATTGCTCAGTCACAGTGAGGCTTCCTCGACGTCCTGGGGTTTGGTTACCCGGCTTACATGCTACCACCTTTTATATCCCGAGCCGGGTAGTCCATCAGTTTGGGCTACTTCAGGATGTCCCACATGTTATCACTTCAGACTTTTTGAGGAGTTCCACCCTGCACCCTTCCACCATGAGGACCTTTGCTGAGGCTTGGCATGATAGAGTGTCTGCTCCCTCTCAGAGGGTACCTGCTTCAGTTGTTCCTACCGCTGAGTACCTTCTCGAGAGACTTTGGTTGAGAGACAGTCGAGACAAATACATAGTGAAAAGCAATAAAATGGATATTTAATGTCCAAAACTTTGACCAATCTTGTTTACTCTTGTTGCGCTTAATTATAATTTATACATGTGATTCATTTTTTAAAAGACTTTTCTTTGTTTTTAGAAAATGTTCTAATCATGTTGAATCGAAGTTTGCACTCTTTCAATCTTATCCTTAAGTTATGAAAATTTTCCTCCTAATGTCTCTTTTGGCTTTAATTACCTTGCTTTTAGTCGTGCTTAGAATTTTAATCATTTTGTACCATAAATTCTCATTTGTTATCACATAATGCTCATTTTGATAGCCAGTAGATCCAGAGATGGGTTTAGATTTTATCTGGGTTCTTCGGGTAGCAAACGAAGTTTGCCCCTGATTTTGGGGCTTTAACGTGGTTCCGGGAAAATGCAAGTTTGCCCCTAATTTAGCATGGAAAAACTCAAGGCATAGGCTCTTGCTTTTGGTTTTAATTGGACCGAAGGCTTTGGGAGTCCGCCTACTTATTCCCGAGTGGGTATCAGGTCCGTAATAGTTCAGCCAAGGCTAGAAGGAAAGTGCCTTTCAAGCAATTTTAATGACCGAACCGAGTAGGTTGCCTACGTATCCCCAGCGGGAATCAGGTCAAGCGTAGTTCACCGACTCTAGAAGTTTTGAAAGACAAGGTTTCAAGTGAAGTATTTCTTGAGACGGAGGTTGATCGGTTGCTTAAATTCTACCCCATCTAGGTCCATAAGATAGGCAGTCCCTTCGGAGAGGAGTGTCTTAATGATGTATGGTCTGACCCAGTTGGGTTTGAATTTTCCTCTAGGGTCGTAAACGGGCGCTTTAAGCTCTTTGAGGACCAGGTCACCCTCAGTAAGCTTCCTTGGGTGAACCTTTTTGTTGAAAGCATGAGATATCCTTTTCTAATATCCCCGAGTGTGGTTTATTGCTGCCAAGCTCTTTTCATCTAGTAGCATTAACTCCTCATACCTCCCTTGCAGCCATTCAAGTTCGGTTACTTCACATTCTGCCAAAACTCTAAGAGAGTGTATTTCTGTTTCAACCGGATATACAGTTTCCATCCCATAGATTAATGAATATGGTGTAGCCCACGTTGAAGTTCTCATAGAAGTCCGGTATCCCCACAGTGCAAATGGTAATTTTTCGTGCCAATTCCTATATGTATCTGTCATTTTCCCCAGAATTGCTTTAATATTCTTATTTGCTGCTTCTACTACTCCATTCTTTAAGGCCTATAGGGGGAAGATTGATGTCGGGTGATCCTATACTTCTCTAAGAGTAGGATGGCCTCTCCTTGAAAATTGCTACGATGATAGGAAATGAACTCATTCAGAACCCCATATCTGCAAATTATGTTCTTCTCAATAAAACTCACCACATCTTTAGCTTTCAAAGTTGCATATGATGTTGGTTCTACCCACTTATTAAAATAATCTATTGCCACAATTATGTATCGGTGCCCATTGGAAGCCTAGGGAACCACTTCACCAATAATATTAATACACACAGAGAGAATGGCCAAGGGGTGGTCATGCTATAGAGTTGAGAAGGCGGGGTATGCATTAGATTTGCATGGATTTGGCACTTATGGCATTTCCTAACATAATCACAGCAATCCTTATACAAGGTAATCCAATAGTACCCTTGTCGAATTATCTTCTTTGCTAACATATGCCCATTCATGTGGGGTCCACAAACTCCTTCATGTATTTCCTCCATCATTCTTCTTGTTTCTTTTCCATACAAACATTCCAAATTATAATCATTATAAGACTTTTTCCACAATTTACCTGTGTAGATTACAAACTGGGCAAAAAACCTCTGAATCGCCTTTCTATCCTTCTCTGAAGCTCCCTCGAGGTATTATCCTTTTTCAATAAAACTCCAAGCATCCACATACCATGAAATGGCCAATTGGTTCTCTTCACGGTGAAGGTAATAGAATGAGATCATTCTAAATTGCACTTTCAAACTCTCCAGGTATTCATGGTAAGATCTCAATTTCTCATGCTTTATTCTCCAATCACCTCGTACTTACGATATTATCATGTTAGAATCTCCAAAGACATCAATTCTCTCAACTTTTAAGGTCAAGGCTGCTTCCATTGCAATTATGCATGCTTCGTGTTCTGCTGTATTATTGGTTGAGTTATACTTAAGTTTGAGGGCCAATGTGGTGGGGGTTCCACAGGGTGATATGAGGATAATTCCTACTCCATATCATATCTGATTGGTGGCTCCATCAAACTACATTCTCCATAAATCTTCTTTTACCTCCATTACTCCTTCATCGGGAAACTTAAATTCTCCTTTCTCCTCGAATTCTATGGCAAGTTTAGCTAGATATTCGACGATGGCTCTCCCCTTGACAGATTTGGAAGTGACGTATCTTATATCAAACTCAGCTAACATCATGGTCCATCTGGAAATCCTATTGGTTAGGGCGGGCTTTTCGAACAGGTATTTGAGTGGGTCCATTCGGGATATCAAGGTCATAGAAAAGGCTAGCATATAATGCCTAAGGCAGCGGGTACACCACACCAGGGCCCAACAGGTTTTCTCTAATGGTGAATAGTTTAGCTCATATCTGGTCATCCTTTTACTTAAATAATAGATAGCTTTCTCCACGTGCCCCTTTTCTTCTTGTTGGGCCAACATACGCCCCATCGAATTTTCGGTTATACACATGCATAGTAATAAAGGTTTTTTAGGTTTGGGTAGTGATAGAACAGGTGGGATTTTGGAGGTAGGTTTTGATCTTTTCAAAGGCTTTTTGGCACTGGCTATCCCATTCAAACTTCTCCCCTTTCCTTACAGGTCATGGTGAGTTTTGATGTAAGGTATTGGGAGTTTACTTAGAAGGCGACTCATCTTGTTTATCTCGTAGTTTTGTAATCGGATGTTTATTAAATTTGTTTCCAAGGAACTTGTAATAGGAATGAGTGATAGTACTCTAATAGAATTTGGAGACGAGAAGCTTCGGACATGTTCTAAACGGTTGTAATATATCGTGTTTGTCTTTTGATATGTTAGAGTTGTGAAAGAAGTCATGAGCTTGGATTTAAGTACGTAAAGAAGTCCACAGTTCATCTTTATTCAAGACTTGTAGCACTATTGAGATTTGTGCCAAACGTATCCTTAACGTGTTAAGTAAACGTTTTCCTTCAAGTGACATGTTATCATATATGTTTAAATAACTTTCATAAAGTTCCGGAAGAAACGGAATTGGAGAAGGCACTTTTTGTCGCGTCAAAAGTTTGACCAAAATAGGTGATTTGCTGTCAAGGGACTTTCGACCAGTCGAAGGGGATCATTCAATTGGTCGAATACCCCTCTACTTGAACTCTCAGCAAAGGCAACTTGGTCGATGGACTTTCGACCGGTCGAGAGGGCACTTCTATCGGTCGAAAAACCCCCTGCATCGTTGGTTGGTTCTCCAACTTCCAAACCTTTTAAAATGTGCTAATTACAAACTTAAGCCTCTTTTGGGACCCTTTCGAAGGAAAATTAATTGGATTGAATTTTGAAGCCTTTGGGCAAAAAGTTTATTTTCGGTTAGCTCCGATACGTACTGAAATGAGAGTTATGTTTCTTTTTCCGATGCGTGTTCTTAAACTAATCTTTTTGGGAACGTTAATGAATTGGGTTAGCCTCGGTGGCGTGCCACGAGCTTCGGTTTCGTTTGTTGTGGGACCGGGCTGTGACAAGGTAAGGGTTGCAAAAATCCTGACGGCTTCTGATGCTTTGCTTTAACCTGCTGGAAGGTGAAACATTTCAAAACACGCTCTGCAACATCTCTCTTCATACCTTCCCACCAAAACTCCTTTTTAGGTCCTTGTACATCTTAGTATTACCTGGATGAACCATTCACCTTGACATGTGCGCTTCATTCATCACTTCCTCTCTTAGTCTATCGTCTTTTGGCACACACAATCTTGTTGGCCCAAATATGGAAACCTTGGAGGGAGGGGGGGGGGGGGGGGGGGGGGGTGAGTAAGGTTTTAGCAGAAATTTAACATTTTTAAAACTTAATACAAAATTAAACACAATCACAAACAATTATGTAAAGAGAGAAGGGAAGAGAAACTTGCAAACCGAGTTTTCAAGTGGTTCGGTAATCCGCACACCACGGCCTACGTCCACCCCTCAAGAACACCTCTTGAGGATTCCTTTAATCCAACCTACTTCACGGGTGCAGATCAAACCGTTACAAGAGCCTTCAATCTCTCCCAAAGAAGAACACCTCTTCTTTGTACACAAGGGTTACAAACCCTCACACTTTACAATGATTTGAATTACAAATGATAACTCTCTCTCTAGAGTGGATGGATAAAAATATAGCTCACACAACAACTCCTTAATGAGTAGATAATACAAATGAAAGCTCACTACAATTTGCTCTCTCAAAAATTACAATTGAAATCAACAAATTGATTTTTCACTCAAACTAGGGCTCAATTGTGAATGATGATTAAACAAGTTGTTTGAATGATTTTTCTTGATTACCCAACCCTTAAAATCACCCCTATATATAGCTTTTCAACATATATGACCGCTGGGGGTGTTTGGGGGGTGTAAAAGCAATTTTTGGAATGTTTAGAAAACTAGCCGTTAGGTGTTTCAGCGCGATCCAGTCGACTGGAAAAATTGTAGCAGTGTGTACCTTTCAAAAACTGAAAAAGTCAACTTTTTTACAATCTTGTTGACTGGAACAGTACCTCCGCTCGACTGAATATGACCTCCGGTCGGCTAGACCCTTCAAAAATCAGTCGACTGGTTTTCTGCTAGTTTTTGGCTGACTGACACCTCTTCACTAAAACGGCCATATCTCCCTCTACAAAACTCTTTTTGCGATCCGTTTGAAGATTCGGAAATTAGATTTAAATACCTTTCCAACCATATAAAACTCAACATCTAATTCCTTACCAATTGGATCAGGTTTGCCTATCTACACAAAGGTCTTTGGTTTGACTTAGCCACTTGAAAGCTTTTGTGAAATGAATTTAATTGAGTGGTCTAAATATGTTTAGGTCCTTGAAAGTATTTTAAAGTATGAGAGCAAGGATCCTAAGGTCCAATTAAAGTTACTTGAGCCCCTATGAGTGATTGTCAAAATGCTTACAAGCAAGTCCTATTCTTTAACCAAGGATAGAAAATCTTCAAGTCTTCAAGCTTGATCCTTGTTGAGCTCCATCACTCTTGGATTTCACCATATGCTATCTCTTAATCTCAAACAAAGTTAGAACATTTAAGTTCATGAATAGAGATAGTAGCACAATGAAAATGACATGATAATTGATTGAAATAGAACCAATGAAAGTATGCAATTATCACTAGATTTGTCATCAACAAAATAAAAATAATGCCTTAAATGAATTCAAGGCTAACAAGTCTATCTCAGCATCGGAGACTTCCATCTTGTCCAATTCTCCATTCCTCCAGATCTTTGGCTGCTACTTTCTCAAACCATTGTTGCAGTCCTTCGTTCTTCTTCTGAGCTTCGATAATGCGGCTAATAAGAGTCGGTTCATTAACAAGGCATCCAAAATGCTTTCCTGCTTTAGAATCCGCGACCTAAATATCAAATTCTGCCAAGATTTCTAATGCTTGCCACTCTCTAATTATCAAAGAAGCGAGTTTGCTACGGGGTTTTCTACTCAAAGCATCTGTGACTACATTCTCTTACCGGGGTGGTATTGCAAAGTGAAGTCATAATCTTTATGCAATTCCATCCAACGTCGCTGCTTCATATTCAACACCTTTTGAGAGAATAGGCACTTGAGGCTCTTATGATTAGAGAATAAATCAAACTTCTCTTCGAACATATAATGCCCCCAGATCTTGAGAGCAAAAACAATGGCTGCTAATTCCAGGTCATGAGTTGGGTAATTCACCTCATGCGGGGTTAGTTGTCGCGATCCATAAGCGATTACCTTACCTTCTTGCATAGGCACGCATCCGAGTCTTTGATAAGAAGCATCACTGTAGATTGTAAATCTTTCTCCACTAGTTGGTATGGTATGCACTGGCGCTGAAGTTAACCTTTCCTTCAACTCTTGAAAGGTGCATTAATGTTTACTTAACCACTCAGACATAGAATCCTTCTTTGTCAAGCTAGTTAATGGTGCTGCTATCTTCGAGAATCCTTCCTCAGATCCCTGGTAGTAACCTGCCAATCCAAGAAAACTCCTTACTTCTGAGGCATTAGACGGCCTATTCCAATTCAGGACAGCGTCAGTCTTAGACGAGTCTACTGAAATTCCTTCTAAAGAAGCTACGTGATCCAAGAACTTTACTTCCTCCATCCAGAACTCGCATTTGCTAAACTTAGCATATAACTGATGATCTCTGAGCATTTGCAACACAATCCGAACATGCCTCTCATGCTCGTCCTTCATCTTTGAGTAAATTAATATATAGTCGATAAACACAATCACGAACTGATCCAAGTATGGTCGAAACTCCCTATTCATCAAATCCATGAATATTGCGGGGGAGTTAGTGAGTCCAAACAACATCACCAAAAACTCATAATGACCTATCTGGTTCTAAAGGCAGTCTTCGGTATGTCTTCTAGTCAAACGAGTAGCTGATGGTATCCTGATCGAAGGTCTAGCTTCAAAAATGTCGTTGCTCCCTGCAACTGATCAAACAGATCATCTATCCGAGGGAAGAGATACTTATTCTTGATCGTGAAATTGTTTAACTCTCTATAGTCAATACAAAGTCGAAGCGACCCGTCCTTTTTCTTTACAAATAGCACTGGCACTCCCCAAGGCGGTGTGCTCGTGTTTACACCCAAAATATGTATTTTTACATCTTACGACCAATTATTTGGGTCATGGATTATTTTGGGTAGTTGATCAAGTTGATAAAAATTAGTAGTTGATGAAAATATTTTCATCATATTTTGACCAAAATGAATTTGGTCTGACCAAATTAATATTTGCCCCCAACATAACTAGACTGATTAAAGATGTGCCTCGAATTCATACCCACTTGTTTTGAAAGTGGGCCCAAGAAGTCAGAGCACCATTAGTCCATCGAATTTGGCAAAACTCAAGTCATTGAGTTCAGGGCATAACTCGAAATGAAGTCAAGTTGTGTTTGGAAGGGTGGGTCCGAGAAGCTGATAGAAGTCCAAGCTGATAGAAGTTCAGTTCATGACTTCACATGGTGTGTTGGATAATGTAAAACATTGACATGTGGCAAAGAAAGTGGGCATAGTGGGGTGGTTCCTGAAAGAAGTGGCCCAGAGAAGTTATTTCCTACATCTATATATATACACAAGAGCCATACATGAAGATCTCTCTCGCAACCCAATTCGAAAAAGCACCCCAAAGCATTCATTTTTTTTTCTTTCTTCGCAACCAGTAGCATTATTATTTTTACTGTTCATTTAGTATTTGGCTTTCAATTTCTCTTTCTATTTCTCATGTATCCATAGTTCCTTTCTTTCCATGTAATTTCAGTTAGAACAATGACAGTCATTTTCATTTCCCAATTACATTTCATTTTCCAATCTCATCACTTAGTTTAATTTTGAAGTCTTCTTCATTGAGGCAAATGCAACCTTAAGGGAAGGGGCATCCCTACTTTCCAATAATTGCTTGATCACACTCACACCAATCATAGGGATTAGTTTGGCTACATGTTTGGGCCTAGCGTATAAGATCCTAGCATGCCCACGAAAAACTACATAATTTTTGCCAAACAGCATGGTCGAATGAAACCCAAATCTTCCAATACTTGAACTTGTTTGTTCAACTATTGCATTACTGCGTGGCCATTCGATAAGGGGTCTTAGAGATTGGCAACGTCCCTGATACCAACTCTATACACAAATCGATCTCCCTCTTGGGTGATAATCCGACAACATCTTGGAACACTTCTGGAAAATCTCGGACTACGGATGTATGGGTTATGGAACTATCGGTGCTAGAGCTCCCCACAACAGCTAAACGACTAGTTAGTAACGCTTCGCTCGAGGGGTTACACTGAAAATAGAAAGGTGGGCTTCTAGGTATAGAGAATGAATTCGACTTAATAGTTCAGTATAACTTAGCATGGTACTTCATAAGCCAGTCGATTCCCAGAATCACATCAAACTCCTTCATCGATAACACAATAAAATCCGTTGGAAGGATTCGATGTTCTAAGATTAGAGTGTAGTCCTTGCACACCTTACTTAACATAACTGTCACTCCTAAGGGAGAAATAGCATTAAGGGCAGCCTCAAGCGCCTGGGGTTCTAATCCCAACTTCTGAACAAGTCAAACACTGATAATAGCTCCAATATCAAATAATACTTTAATCCGATTACTGAGTAACATAAGCATACCTTCCATATTCTGCGACACTTCTTCTTTATATCCGGCCTCCTCTGGAATGATTGCATTGAGTCGGGCTTGAGTAGTCGCTTCATAGTATCCGCCTGGAGGTGATCGACAGTTCTTGGCGATGTGCCCTTGCTTGCCATAGTTGTAGCAGATCATGTCAGAGCAGCTAGGCTTCTTTGGGCATCGGCAATCCTTAGCGAGATGTCTTGGGAACCCATAGTTGAAACACTCCCCTATTTTACCTCTGATAGTAGCAGGTGGTACGACTATCTGGTTGCGAGGAAAGGTCGAATGTGGTTTCCTCTCTCCATTCCAAGTCCTCTTTACACCTTGGACACGGGCTAAGGGTCGCGGCACAAACTTTCCATTCAGCAGGGGTCGACCCACCAGCTACTTTGGTGCATGGCATCCATCCATTTCTAGTCCAGAGACTAGCCTGACTAATGCCTCAAATGTCTGGTTCAGATGTCCCCTAGTCAGGTGTCGGAGGTGTTGGTTCAGCCATCGGTAGTACCTCTTGATCTTTTTTTTAGGAGTGTCTATCTAGCGCTGGGCAAAACGAGATAGCCTCGAACTGTACCCTGGACCAAATCCAAGAAGTCCCTTTCCCTATCGGTTCCTTGCATTTCTCGTCGTGTCATCCATACAGACCTACACAACTTTCTCATCGTCACTTACTAACCCTTGAGGCAAGATACAATGCACACAATGCAAATGGATCAACATCTAAAGTGACAAGCATAAGCAACCAGTAGAAACTGGTACTCAGAGACGATAATAAGCAAAAGCGTACTGTTCATATACATAGTCAAAAATATTTACACTATGGTATGGTTAGGGTATTTACATCACATCTATATATACCACTACCATAAAAAATATATACAATATGTACACCGAAAGAGAGTGGGCTACATGCACTGATCAAAAGAAACAAAGATCTAGATCCTAGGGATCCGATCCCTAAAAGACCTCATCATCTGACTTGAGTGGAGGTGGCTCATCAGATGGAACATCCATCTCTTCCAGTGGCACCCAGTCTAGCCCCAAGTTAAACTCGTCAACCATCTCAGGGATCAGGTCGTCCTCCGGTTGCACATCTGGCCCATGCTCGTCTGCCAGTAACTAACCTCCATCAACAATATGCTACGGTGAAACGGGTTCTGCAGCAAAGCCCTGAGGTACCTGAACTACCTCGAACTCCTCACCATCACCATCGTTATCCATGGGATCAATCCCTCCATCCTCACCATCATCCTCGTCCTCATCGGGGTCCTCATCTAGCTATCCCGCCTGATCATCGTCATGATCGTCCTCGTGAACCTCCTCATCCTCAACATCGGGATCATCCTCTACTCCATCATCATCCTTCCCATGCTTGTCTCCATCATCATCTCTATCCCCCTTGACCTCCATAGGGTCATCGTCGCCCTCCTCGGGCTCCATGATCTGAAAAGAAACTAACTTAAGTCGGTACTAGTCGCAAGTTATCTTAAGGCTTATATGTGTAGGACAATCAACGAGCACGACTAAACTTGGGGCTCTGATACCAAAAATCCCTGTCACGCCCCGGAGTAGCCAAAATAAAAAAAAAATTAATCACTTTTTCTTTTGAGTCTATAAGTCCGTGGCAGGTTGAATACCTCGTTATTGTCCACAACAATAAAGAACCGAGATAAAAAAATAACAAACAACAGTAATAAACATGGTGGTCTAGGCATACTATATATTAAATATTAGAGTATTAAATCCATTATTACAACCCACGGGAAAGGAAGGAAAAGAATATTGTCTTGAACATAATAATAATAAACTAGCACCTAGTGCCTCAACATAACCAAAAGACAGATAACTAATAGTCTTTGGCTCCCACCAGCTAAGTTGCAAAGCCATAGCCTTCCTTGGCGTACTCCTCTTCCGGGTAGTCAGCCTCTGCAAGATCTGGACATTTGATTGTCTAGGACATGAAAGTTATCAACTTTACTGCAAGCTGAGTGAGTAAACCTACTACACTGAACAGGCTCAGAAAACACTTATCAATCCATTTTAGAAGAAAACATTCCCTTTTTATACTTTATAAAAGCATTACATTAAGTCTCGCTTAATCTCAATCTCATCGTGACTCATACGTTAGGAAGCATTCAACGACAGTATTCATACTGGGAAGTACAACTGACATCAACCGATTGATCACTTTGGACCATTGGTCCAATCGGACTTGACGAATTCACTTTGAACCATAGGCACAATCTCTTACGACTTGACTACTTTGGATCACTGATCCAATCTTTGCTTTACTTTGGACTACATGTCCAATATATACAGACTTGACTCTTTGCATGCACTCCGGCACGAATGCCGTTGGTCTAGAATATCGTAGCCCAACATGGCCTATGGGTTACCTACTTAACATCTTTAGCCCAATTGGCCACTTGCTTGATATCTCTCGTCATCTTTAGCCCAACTAGCCACTTCTTAACATCTTAGTCCAACTGGCCTCATTACTGAGTAACCCCATCTTATTCCATTCAGCCTTGGTTAACTTGTAATTATAGCCCCAAATGGCCTACTTACTTGACATCTAAGCCCAAATGGTCGGTTAACCATCTCAACCCAACTGACCTCGATAGTACCGATGAGGTACTATAATCGCCCTTGCCATCCTGGCATCTATAACAAACAGTACTGTTGAGGTATGACTACTCTTGCCATCGTTGCCCTTATGGCCATAGCGACGTCTCGACAACATCACAGACCTATTACTCTTTCATGGATGACACACAAGGACTAGACCAATGGACATGATCATCTCGTTTTCATCCTTGCTATCGCAACTTACGCATCGTCAACTAACGTTCACAGTACAAATTGTTTATGCGTATTATTCTTAGACTCTCGTACTTAAATACGTCTCATATTATTATCAGAGTTTATGTATCTCACACATATTCGTCTACTAGTTCAAGTCATCATTTACTTACTATAGGAACATAGTCTTTGTTAATCCGTGGGCTCGAGGGCTCAGGTGAGCTAGAGCGCTCGCCTTTGTTAACTTCCAGAATCCTTTTTCTTTCATTATATAAGTAATCCATCATTAAGGTACTAGTCAAATAGCATGATTTACAATGTCTACATAGCACATGCAAGCATAAATATAAAGAACAACCCAAGGTACAACTTTCACAACTCATAGTACAACACATATCATGGATCAACATAAACTTAGCATGCAATAACTCATTCTTTTAAATATTGCTAAGTACAAGCGCTCAAACTTCTCGACCGTTTAGGCATGGCCTGTTAGTTGGGCTCGAGCACTCGAGCTTGGTCGGAGCACTCGAGTTTAGTAGTTCAGAATAGTGATAGCTTTAGCAACTCAAAATCCAAGCTTTGATCTTCATGTATGTTATATGCATGGCTCTAGATTGTTAATATAACTTATAAAAACATGATTTTGAGTGAGTAAGAGTACTCACCAAGAATCTAAATGAACTATCAAATTGAAGAAAAAGTGTGTGTATGATCAAGCTTCATTGCAAGAAAGCTCCAAGACTTCAAAACTCCTCCTTATGCACTTTGATTCTCAAGAACACGGCTTCAGAACTTCAATGTGTGTTTATAGAGAGTTTAGATCATGAAATGAAAGCCATGCAAGCATGGATGTGTGTATGAATGTGTATAAACTTTCAATGATCTCTCTCTCTTTCAAAGAAGCTCTCTATTTTAACAGAGTTTATAAATGTACAAATACTGGAAGAGCTTAGGTATTTATAGAGGTTTCAGGGCCAAGGGGCAAAATAGTCATTTCACTTATTTTTAGCTCAAGCGCTCCCGTCTCGAGCGCTCAGGGCTCCTGGTTCTCCAATCCTTCTAATGTCATAAGAGTCCAAAGGTTAAAAAAAAATAAACATCCATATAAACAATGATCAATGTTGATTCAAAAATGGTTGTAATTACATATACGAAACCAGGAATACGGGAATACATTCATACATAGATGAATACAGGTAAATGGGCCGGTGTTACATCTCTCCACCACCCACAAAAGATTTCGTCCCTGAAATCAGAGCTAAGACTCACTAAACAACTCTGGATACTTCTCTCACATTGCGGATTCCATCTCCCATGTTGCTTCATGCTCGTCGTGATACTTCCATTGCACTTTTACCAGTGGGATCTCCTTGTTCCTCAGTTTCTTAATCTCCTTTCCCAAAATCTGTATTGGTCTCTCGATGTACGACACTCGACTGTCTACTTCAATATCTTTGAAGGCAATCTTGTGCGTCGATCCGTGCACGTACTTTCTTAGCATGCTGACGTGCAACACATTATGAACTCCAAACATCTTCGACGGCAGTGCTAACCTGTAGGTGACCTTACCTATATGCTCTATAATCTCGAAAGGTCTATGTAGCACGGCAAAAGCTTTCCCCTTTTTTGTTTGAATTTACCCCTCCTCTTACTGGGGAAACTTTCAATAGAACATGATCTCCTACATAGAATTCCAGGTCCTTACGACACTTATCCGCATAGCTCTTCTGTCTGCTCTGAGCTGTCGTCGTCCTTTCTCTCACTATTTCGATCGTCTCGCTAGTTTCTTGCACCATATCCGATCCCAAAAGCCTGCCTTCTCCAATCTCAGCCCAAGGCGAATGACACGATCTTCCATACAATGCTTCAAACGGAGACATTTCAATGCTCAAATGATAACTATTGTTGTAGGCGAACCCAATGAGCGATAAATGCGTCTCCCAAGTACTTTTAAAGTCGATTACGCAGGCTTGCATCATATCTTCCAGCACTTGATTAGTCCTTACTGTTTGTCCATCAGTCTGGGGATGGAAAGTAGAACTCAGTTTTAGCAAAGTCCCTATGGCTGCTTGCAGACTCTCCCAAAATTCGGTGGTAAAACGTGAATCATGGTCCTAACGAGGATCTGATGGAAAGGTTAAGACCTTTAAGGTGAGGCTTGTAACGAAAGGTTATACTCAAAGAGAGGGCATTAACTATACAGAAACATTCTCACTGATAGCCATGCTCGAATCCATCAGAATACTCTTATCCATTGACGTATGCCTAGATTTTTGAAATCTAGCAGTGGACGTCAAAACTGCATTCATGAATGGCAATCTTGAGGATGACATCTACATGCAATAACTGAAAGGGTTTATAGCTGGCAGAAAAGTAACTTGGTACGCAAGTTGCAAAAATCCATTTATGGACTTAAGCAGTCATCCAGTAGTTGGAACATTCGATTGACCAAGCGATCAAGTCGTTTGGTTTTATACAGAATCCCGGATGAACCTTGTATATACAAGAAATGTGAAGGTAAAGTGGTGGCTTTTTTTGTGCTTTATATTGATGACATTCTACTCATTTGGAATGATGTAGGAGCATTGTCATCAATTAAGGTTTGGCTAGCTAGTACTTTTGATATGAAGGATCCAAGGAGAGACGAGCTACATCCTTGGGATAAAGCTCTTTCGAGATCTTAAGTGAAAGATAATGGGATTATCTCAAGCTGGTTATATCGATAAGGTTCTAACTAGGTTATCCGTGGATAATTCGAAAAAAAGGTTTGTTACCTTTCAGGCATGGTAAAGCGTTCTCCAAGGACCAGTGTCCTAAGATACAGGAGGAGAGGAATCGCATGGCAGGAATTCTCTATGCCTCGGCAGTAGAAAGTCTCATGTATGCGATATTATGCGCTAGACCAGATATCTGCTATGCCATTGGCATGGTTAGCAAGTATCAATCGAAACCTGGTCCAGAACACTGGACAGCCGTTAAGCACATTCTTAAGTACTTAAGAAGGACTAAAGATTACATATTTATGTATGGCGGCGATGAGTTGATTCCAGTGGGATACACTGACTCGGACTTTATGTCAGATAAAGATTCGAGGAAGTCAACATCCGGACACCTCTTTACCCTCGGAGGTGGTGCTGTTAGTTGGAGGAGCATTAAGCAGAAATGCATTACAGACTCAACTACAGAAGCTGAGTATGTGGATGCTTGTGGAGTTGCAAAAGAAGCTGTTTGGCTCAAGAAGTTCCTCATGGAACTCAGGGTAGTACCAGCGTCATTACCACCTATTACGCTATACTGCGATAATAGTGGGGCAGTAACTCAGTCTAAGGAGCCAAGGAACCACAAAAAGAGAAAGCGCGTAAAGAGGAAGTATCATCTCATTCGAGATATAGTCCAATGTGGAGATGTGACTGTCACCAAGATTGCCACTGCTGACAATCTTGCGGATCCATTTACAAAGACCTTGCCACCAAAAGTCTTATATCGTTATCTAGATAGTTTAGGTCTCAGATGTAGTGGGTTGTGAGTATAAGTGAGAGTTTATTGGGATTGTGCCCTCAAACCCGATCTTTATGGGTATGACATTTGGCATTTTACATATAGATATCATGTATACATTTAATTATAAATGTTTCATGAGATGAATGTTTGTAATCCATAAGTATCATAGTAGGTAATTTATATATGTATGAGATACATATAAGTGAGATACGAATTACTATTCTTTGATACTTAGTGGATGGTGAGACAAGATATCTTATCATGTATACACTGTAGCATAATTAACTACCATTGGATAGAGTGATAAATCTCAATCACTAGAGTATGACTCTTAGTTAATATGCTACTGCTTACAGTGCATTGACAGACCAAGAGATTATTGACATATAAAACTGTCAATAGTCGATAGGAACTCATAACTTGTATAAAGTGCGTGTTCTTAATCTTGAGACGATTATGGACACAGACTATGGATGTGACTGCTTTGACTTACCAATTAGTGAGATCTTAAAGATCAACACCTAGGTATCTTGGGTATGTCACATTTATGAGGTTATGAACATGTATTGTCAAGTTAGAATCTACCTTCTGATAAAGAGTAAGCATTCCTTTGAGAATGTCACCAAGTTGATTACTAAGAACTGCAATCTTGTTGATAAGTAGTTATTAACATGTTTGGTAATCATGAGAGGTGAATGAAACTCAAGGAATGGAAGATGTAATCATTATTCAGGTTGACAGTAATAGTTATCCGACTACCTGAATATGATTATGATTGCTAACGGTAGAGGAACATTAGTATACCATACAAGTCTAGTTATCGCTTCGAATATGCTCTTTTGGGTTGGAGTGCAGTTATCGTTTTATAGTGGAGTAAAGGTTAACTGGTCAGTTAGTTAATTCGTTGATCAAAGAGTTTGATCATGGGAATTAAAAACTGGTCTGAGCCAACAATAAAGAGCCTAGGAGGTTCCACTCTTAGCTTCGCGAGAATGCTTGGAAAGGTATATGAGGATGTTGGTCCGATCGATTGAAGTCATCGAACTAGTTTTGATCGATCGAACCTTTGATCGATCGAAAGAGTTTCGATCGATTGAACTCTAAAGTCTGTTTGGAAATTTATAAATAAGGCAGTTGCGTACAAAAAAAGTTGAACGTCAATTTAATATCAGAAAGTTGCCGAAACTATTTTGGGTTTTCCAAACCTTCTTATCCTCTCTATTAGGGTTCCCACCAAACCTAGTCTTTCCAGGAGCATTCAAGGAGACATAATGGTGAAGATTTCCTAGAGAAAGTTGTTGCACACTAAAGGAAGAAGTCAAAGTCAGAATTGGATTCAAGTCTATAAGGTAATACTCTGTTCCCTTCTTCCTACGCACCTATAGAGTTAATGAGTTGTAGATCCGGGTATGACAATAAAGTTTTGAACTTGTTTTTTCGCTGCGCATAAGATTTAATTTTTCGTAACCTAAATCCTATAGTACATGGACATCTTTTTATACCATTAGGTATGTGCTAGGGTAGGAAGTCCTCAGCGGTGGTGATTTGACATGTTGCAGGCCCTGGCTTTGGTTCGCCCAAGCTTCCTAAAACTAATGAACATGCGATCTTCATAATATAAAGTCAAAGAACCTTGAAAGTTTTAGAATCTAAACCTCTTAGTTCAATCCCCAGCAGAATTGTCAATAGTGGGTACCCGAACCAAGCTTAGGACCTAGAAAGACCAAGCCCCCTTGATTGATCCCATTCAAATCTCATGCCAACAGCCACGAGTGAGGTTCACCACCCTTCATTAGCCTTTTATCCGATCCGACCAATTTGGATTACCATACTTGAATTCCATGGGGCTTTTATCTCACCCGAGGAAAAAATCAATGCCCATGATCCATATCCGGGGTTACACAAGTGAGTAATCCATGTTTATCCCACAAGGCTAAATCTGGAGAGATCCTCACTAATAGAGTCGCCACTTGGTTTGATAAAGGAAACCAAGAAAACTAGTTCTATTAAGTCCAATGGATAGAGAGCATCGCCCCGTCGTCACCAAAGAACTCGATTCGGGGGTTAAGGTACGAAAAATGAAGGAGCTAGATCGTGCTAAAACACCCCCTCTCGCCCCATCGTGAGATGGGACTCTACTCAGCTTTCAAGGTGTTTGACTAGACATTACAAACCATTTCAATTACACTAATGCAATCCTAAGTTCATATTACAAACAACTAAAGGAAATAAAAGCGTGCAAGAGAGTATACAATTACATACGCTCCCCTATGCGTGCGAAAGAAAATAAAATTCAAATTTAAATGTGAAAATCACACTCAAAATCCTAGAAAAAACATGGTATATATACGCAAGTGATCATATAAGGAATTTAAATCTATGTTTTATCCTCCTATGCATGGTCTTAAACTATCCCAGGAAAGCAGTAAATAAAAGAGAATGCAAGAAACTTACCCGAGACAACATAGCATTCCCAATTATCCTAATTAACCATAGTTAGGGCAATAACAACATATATATAGAGGATAATCTAAATAATACCCTACTATTCTAAGCATGAATAGTATGTATCTATATCCAAACATGATTACTACGTATAGTAGTGTGCATGTGTATCCTAATTAGGTGTTATCCCTAGTACGGATAACCTACTAGCATACGTGAGAATAGTGTACAAGTGTATGCATGTATGGATACATGGATAAGAATTAATTCATGGATATGAATAAAACATGGATACCCTACTATTAGGGGTGGGCAAATAGTTCGGTTAACCGAAATTCGAACCGAACCGAACTGAAATTTCTTATTTAGTTCGGTTAATTCGGTTTAAAAATTCAGTTCGGTTTAAAACTGAACTGAAATAATATAGTGGTTTTCGGTAGCAAGGTTCCAAACCGAACCGAACCAAAAAACCAAATTGTATATATATACTAGTATCTATATATAATATATTTAGGAAACCCCTACCTAACTCTTTTGATTCTGCCGACCTCACCTCCAACCTCCTCTCTACACCTCGCCTCCCACCTCCTTAGTGCCTCACCTCCTATCCCTCCCACTGGCCACCGTCCCGACGACCTCATCTCCCACCAGCCACTGTCCCGACGACCTTACCCTCTCACCTCTTCTTTCTCTTCTCTCTATGACATCCCACAGCCATAGGCCAAAGGCCACCGTCCCGAAGAGGCAACGACCTCACCTCTGACCTCATTTCCCTCCCGACGATGGTCGGCGACCTCCCTCAACTCTCACCTCTTCTCCTTTCCGATGATGACCCATCGATCTCCCTGACCTTTGACCTCCCTTTCCGCATTTGAGTTGGGTTCTTCACCAAATCAAATCTCACTCACTCGCACTACAGATTTGAACTGCTTAAATTGATTTTTGGTGTAAATGATTCAAATAAGGAGAGAACATAACTTTTTTTGAATAGCTCGAGATCAATTGAAGTTGCAGACTGCAGAGATCATATCTGATTTGATTCCTACATATGACGCTTACAAACACTAAATATTGCACATTCATGTGCCAATATAATAGATATAGTACTCATTTAATCCCCCAAATTCCTAGTTTTACACACATATTTGAAATAAGAATATAATTATGTGTATTGTCAAACTATGCCTTTTGTCATAAAAAAACGCCTAGTATACTCAAACAATTCATATAACAAAGCTTATATTTCAAAAATGTGTGTATATATATATTTCTATCCATTAATGAACAGACAATTGTGTAGTGGCAGATTGGTTGGGGCTGGACGCCGAATAACTCACGTCCGCAGTGGGTCACGGTTCGAACCTGACTACTGCCCAATTGGCTCTTTATTTTTCTTTAAACTAAACGACGTCGTTTCATATCAAACCTCACACTTGATATGACCTCAACTAGTTTAAGTTTATTTTTAAATAAAAATTCTCTGTTTAGAAATGTCAAATCTTTTACAAATGCACAAAAGTTGTGTGATCTAGTGTTGGTCTGCATATTCCCAATTCTTTTAAATCATTTCTTCCTAATTAATTAATATTTCTTGTTTTTAATAACTTTGCTTAAATATTTGTATTATTTTCAACTTTCGCTAGAATAATATCCAAAAAGTCATTTGATGTAAATCTAGCTTTTATTTATTTTTCTTAATAGTATCTTAGTTAATTTATTTTGCACTGTTACAATTTTTACTATAAATTGTTACAAAAAAAAAAAAAGGCTTTTAATTAATTTTATTGCAAAAAAATATAAATACTAGTAGTTTAGTAAAATCACCAAAAATCCATCATCTTTTATTTTCTTTTCAGGGAAAAAAATAGTTACTACCTATCTTTATAAAATTATTTGCCATTCCCTGTGGGTTCGACTTGGTCTTCCAGAACTGTATTGCTTGTACGATCACCTACACTTGGATGTTGATAATAAAATGCATCAATAGGATGTCGTCAGGTGCCTCATCTTGTTGGGATTTTTTTAATTTTTTTTTATTTTTATTTTCAGACTGAAACTATGTTGTTTTTGTTGGTTCTTTTGTTTGATTTGATTTTACCATGGAAATGGGAACCTCTTCAAGTGAAAATTTTCACTTATTCTTATTACGAAACAATTTACTGATTATCGGCTTGTCAACAGCCAAAACACAAAGGGCCAAAAAATAAAATAAAATAAAATAAAATTTCAATTAACCAAAATAAAATAACCGAACCGAAATTTTATTTCAGTCACCGAACCGAATTAACCAAATATATTTTAGTTCAGTTTCAGTTCGTTAGTTCCCAAACCGAACTGAATTGTCCCAAACCAAACTGAACTGACCGAATGCTCACCCCTACCTACTATCCCAATTGATGATGCCAAAATTTGGTTAGGAGAGAATAAGAATGAGACAAAAGGATTTATATGTGGTTCGACCCTGTTAAAGAAGAGACCTACGTCCACGTTGTGTGTCTGTCACAGCCCGGAGCAGCAAAAATAAAGAAAAATAAATTTTCTTTTTGGGTCCATAGGGAATGACAAGTGAAAGTCACTAATTATCCACACCACACAATACTAGTCCAACTGAAACAGCCAGAATAGTAAATAACTAAATATATAAAACGATTCTATCTATTACAAATATCAGAGAATGGTCCACAGGATCACAACAGGTCTGGAGACAACATATGTCCAAGTACCCGTTAACTAAAACAAAACAGAGTCTAACAGAAATAACTATCTTCAGTCTTCAGCTAGCATAAGGATAGTCGCCAGCAAAGTGCTTCTCTCCGGTATAACCGACATCAGTGGGGCCATCATCTGCATAATCCAACCACGGGTAGTAGCCATTATCGTAAGTTCCAGCACCTGTATTGTTAAGGACAGGGTAGTTTGGACGAGGAATGTCCAAGCAAAAAAGGCCATCAGCTTACTAAAAGCTGAGTGAGAACTAACACAATCTCATAGAAATAACGCAATTACCAATCCTGAACGATAATAAGCAGTGATATTAATAACATATTTTCCACTTTTATTCAGACACATCATAAACCGATTCTCATCAACTTCAAATTCTAAGACTGACTGTACTCAACCCTACTGACTATACCGAACTTGTTATATCATCACGACATAATAGTGTTCTTGTTCACCGCTTTTAAGAACTCTTGCAAACACTAGCCATTATTCTCGTATAACTAGTCTATGGACGTACCCATACTCTTGTTCACCGCTGATAGGTACAAAAATATCAGGTCAAAGTCAAATTGCCACGTCATCTGAAAATGATGCTTACTAATCGGCCTAGCCAGGCTGTCTGTTGAAACCGCCCGGTCCGGCCACGGCTCGGGCGTTCGGGACTGGCCCCACACCGGATGCATTCTAGGCAGATACAATTGCTTGCTCCTCAAGGGCTATGCCGACCAGTTTCCTATCTTAGATAGAAAACTAAAGGAAGAAGGAAGATGTTTCCTAAACCATTTAGGAAACTCCCATATTCCATGTAAATCAGTTGTAATTGATGTTTCCTAAACCATTTAGGAAACTCCCATATTCCATGTAAATCAGTTGTAATTAAGCTAGGTTTCCTAGTCTAGCTAGTTGCCTTGTATGAGTGGCCTCTTGTTTCTATAAAAGAGGCCCCTCGCCCTCATTGAAGGGGATCCGATTCTTATCTAAAAGAATAGCAGCAATACATCATCATACATATACGTACCCGACCGGTTTTTTGGTAGTGCCGCCCTCTTTGTTGGCTCACCAAACGCCGCAGGTGAGCTGTTAGTGAAAGCGCACCAACGCACCCGCGGACATAGGTCACCTCGTTAACGGGGCCGAACCACATACCAACTTCTTGTCTCTCTTAAAAGTACTCCTCTCGCCCTTAACCAAAGTTTGGCATCAGTTTGGCACCGTCTGTGGGAACGACAGATTCCTCATAAAAAAAACAAAATTTTGACTGTCAAACATGCCGCCGAAGCAGAGTAAGAAAACCGCTGCTCTAGAAGGTCAGGTAGATTCACAAGCCGGGCAACCGGCTACTTCCATGACCTCAGAGCAGGTTACCGCGGCCCTGCGCAACTCCTGGAAGGCCAGCGGCAAACTCAGCAGCAGATCGAAGCGTTGCTAGCCCGCCAGGAAAAGCTCCCGAAAATAAAGGAACTGCCCGGGAAGGGCGTGCACGACCGGGAGGCGTTACGGGTCCGAAGGCGAGACCACACTGAGCCTATATCTCCGACGGATTTGGGTCGGTTCGAGAACGACGAGCGTAGCCAGGCTCCCAAGCGGACCCGACGACGCCCTCAGGCCAACCCACGTCGAACGGGGGATGCCAGAGAAATCATCAACAGTAGGCGCGCTGCCTGATGGGAGGGGCAAGGTCGGACTGCCCAGGATTCAGCCAAGGACCCTCCGGCCAAGAGCCGTGGGGATCTTAGGCACACGATTACCCGGAGCCGAAGCCGGCCCTATCTCCGAGGACGACGCATTTCGAGGAAGAGACCTCATCGTCTAACCCGACATACTATTCAGATACGGAGCGGAAGACCGATCAGAAAGATGTCAAGGCCCAGATCGAAGACCTACAGAAGCAAATTGAGAAACTGAGCCGCAAGCAGCGCCATGATCACACTAATACTGAAACCCAGTCGCCCTTCACCGTCCGGGTCATAGAATTCCCCATCCAGCGGAAGTTTAAATCACCGCATCTCGACTCTTATGACGGTTCGGGAAGCCCGATGGATCATGTTCGGACTTACAAAGCCCAGATGGCACTGGTCACCACCACTGACGAACTACTGTGCTTGGCCTTTCCCAGCACTCTCAAAGGGCCAGCAGCACAGTGGTTCTAGGCTCTCAAGCCCCGAACAATCGACAATTTCAAGGCACTCAGCAAGCTATTTATCAGTCAGTTTGTAGGGATGCTACACCGGTCGCAACCCAACACTTAACAGCTGATCGTCAAGCAGCGCAAGGAGGAATCCTTAAAAGATTACGTTGACCGTCAAGCAGCAAAGGCTCCAGATCCACCACTTGAACGAAACGGTCACTATCACGGCCTTTTGCTCGAGAGTTCAGCACACCAAAGTTGCTACGTCATTCCACCATGACCGACCGGCAACCTTGGTTGAGCTCTCCCAAAGGGTTAGGAAGTACATTGACACGGAGGAGTTCCTAAAGTCCAAGCACTAGCTTTGCGGGAGATGAGTCCCTGAGATCCAAACGCAAGCGCGACGGCCCCGAGAAGGGTTCAGGAAAGAAGCCTAAGCAGGATCAGCAGAAAGGCAGTCCGGATCGGGCCCCAATTACCTTCACGCCCCTTTCCCGGCCTATCCACTAGGCCATGGCTGTCGCCGAGACCCAGATGCTCCTCCAGCAGCCGGCAAAGCTGAAGATCCCGCCCGAAAAGAGAAACCGAGATAAGTTTTGCCGGTATCATAAGGATCACGATCATGACACAGAAGACTGCTTCAAACATAAGACTGCTATCGAGAAGCTAATTGAGCAGGGCCACCTTGCCGAGTTCGTCGCGTCCGATAAGCGACCTCGGCCTGATGACTAACCCCCCGAGCAGCCTCAACCGCTCGGGCAAATCAACGTGATCTCCGGAGGAACTTCGGGTGGATGGGATTCACAGTCGGCCAGGAAGAGGCATGCCCGGGCGTCCCAATCAGATGTCTGGCATGTCCAGTCCACCGACTCCCCGTCGACCGACGTGCTGACGTTCTCGTCCTGTGACGTCAAGGATCTGCATTGCCCCCACGACGATCCGCTGGTGGTTACACTCTCCTTAGCAAATTATGTGGTCAAGAGGGTGTTAGTGGACACGGGCAGCTAGCTACTCTGACATCTTGTTTGTCTCGGCCTTTGAACAGCTCGGGATATCAAGGGATCGGCTCCGGCCAGTAGCCATTCCCTTGGTAGGATTCAATGGATCTAGCACGCAGCCCCCCGGTGCGATAGAACTCTCAGTTCCCATGGGGACCTACCCCCAGCAAGTCTCCGTACTCGCAAACTTTGTGGTGGTAGAAACCCCGTCCGCCTACAATGTCATCCTTGGGAGGCTGACGCTCAATAGGGCCAAGGCAGTCGCGTCAACGTACGGCCTAGTGATTAAGTTCCCAACCCCCCAGGGGCCCGGGAGCGAATGTGGAAACCAAGCAACCGCTCAGGGCTGTTATGTCAGTTCCTTGCATAGAGAGGCAGTTGCAGAAACGTTGAACGTTCAGGAGATGGACCCGAGGGACATAAGGGATGGAGTAGGCCCAGCGGAAGATCTCAACCAAGTAGTTCTTGACCCCCAATTCCCTGACCGGTCCATCAGCATCGGCTCTCTCTTGCAACCAGGCCTCAGGGAAAAGCTTGTCCAGTTCTTGCGACAAAACCAGGACGTCTTCGCCTGGTGTCATGAGGACATGCCTGGGATAAACCCCCGGATCATATCCCACCGTCTCAACACCAACCCGGACACTCGGCCGGTCAAGCAGAAGAGGAGGGGCATGGCTCCTGAAAGGCAAGCAGCAGTGCGCGAAGATGTTGAAAAGCTCTTGAAGGCGAAATCCGTCCGAGAGGCCCAGTATCCTGACTGGTTGGCAAATGTGGTGCTAGTCAAGAAAAGCAACAGGAAGTGGAGAATGTGCGTGGAATTCACTGACCTTAACAAAGCCTGCCCCAAGGACTGCTATCTGTTGCCTAGAATAAACCTCCTTGTTCATGGATGCCTACTCGGGGTACAACCAGATCAGCATATATCCCGGGGACGAAGAAAAGACGTCCTTCATCACCGACGAAGGGACATATTGCTACAAGGTAATGCCCTTCGACCTTAAAAATGTCGGGGCGACTTATCAGCGCCTGGTCAACCACATGTTCAAGGATTTGATCGGAAAATCAATGGAGGTGTACGTCGACGAACTGTTGGTCAAGAGCCGAAAAGAGTCCGACCATCTCGAGCATTTGGCCGGGGCCTTCAGCATCTTAAAAAAATTCCGAATGAGGTTGAACCCGGCCAAGTGCACATTTGGAGTCTCGTCCGGGAAGTTCTTGGGACACATGGTCAACAGGCGAGGGATCGAAGCGAACCCTGAAAAAATTCAGGCCATTATTAACATGCAGTCACCCAGGTCAAATAAGGAAGTTCATTGGTTGGCCGGACGGGTGGCGGCTCTGAATCGCTTTGTCTCCCGTGCTACCGACCGGTGTCTGCCATTCTTCAAAATCCTCCGTAAAGCGTTTCAATGGTCGAAAGAATGTGAGGAGGCCTTTCGGGACCTTAAGAAATACGAGACATCACCCCCTCTACTCTCCACACCTGCGCCGAAGGAGGAGTTGTTCTTATACTTGGCGGTATCGCCCTCGGCAGTCAGCTCAGCACTCATCCGAGAAGAGCACGGGATACAATTCCCGGTCTATTATACCAGTCGGGCACTTCAAGACGCCGAAAGCTGGTACCCCTGCATCGAGAAACTAACCTTAAGAATGCTGAGGAAGTATGTTCATAACCCAGCACACGAGATCAACTTCGAAGATATCGAGGTCAACAACGTTACATTCGACGAAGAACCAGTGCAAATCTTAGATCGAGGGGTCAAGAAGCTCAGAAACAAAGAGACTCCATTGGTGAAGATTCAATGGAAGCATCATGATGAAGGAGAAGCTTCGTGGGAGCTAGAGTCAGAGATGTGCGAGAAGTTTCCGATTTTGTTTTAGGCCTTGTATGTTCTTAATTTCGAGGATGAAATTCTTAAATGAGTGGTGGATGATGTAATACCATGTATTTTCAATAATTATTTAATCTAGAGAAATTCTATTTACTTCTCTTGACAATTCGTGGACTTTCACCTTCAACCGATCGAACTACTTTCGAGCGACGAACCTTTCTAAAGTTCAAGCGATTGAACACTTCTCGATCAATCAAAACCTTGCCGACATAAATTTAATCATGGCGCTGCTTACGGCTCAGTTTCTTAATTTGCTTCTGTAGGTCTTCGATCTGGGCCTTGACATCTTTCTGACCAGTCTTCTGCTCCGTATCTGAATAGTATGTCGGCTCGAACGATAAGGCCTCCTCCTCAAAATGCGTCGTCCTCGGAGATAGGACCCGGCTTCGGCTCCGGGTAATCGTGTGCCTAAGATCCCTACAGCTCTTGGCCGGGTGGTCCTTGGCCGAATCTCGAGCAGTCCGACCTTGCCCCTCCCATCTAGCAGCGCACCTACTGTTGATGATTTCTCTGGCGTCCCCCGTCCGGCGTGGGTTGACCCGAGGGCGTCGTCAGGGCCGCTCGGGAGCCTGGCTACGCTCGTCGTTCTCGAACTGACCCAAATCCAGTGGAGATATAGGCTCAGCGTGGGCGCGCCTTCAGACCCGTACGGGCTCCCGGTCGTGCACGCCCTTCCTGGGCTGTTCCTTTATTTGAGGGAGCTTTTCCTAGCGAGCCAGCAACGCTTTGATCTGCTGCTAAGTTTGTCGCTAGCCCTCTAGGAGTTGTGCAAGGGCTGCGGTAACCTGCTCGGAGGTCATGGAAGCAGCCGGTTGCCCGACTTGTGAATCTGTCTGACCTTCTAGAGCAGCGGTTTTCTTACCCTTCTTCGACGGCATATTTGTAAGTCAAAATTTTGTTTTTCTTTTTTCTGAGGAATCTGTCGTTCCCACAGACGGCGCCAAACTGATGATGCCAAAATTGGGTTAAGGGCGAGAGGAGTAATTTCAGGAGAGACAAGAAGTTCGTATGTGGTTCGGCCCCATTAACAAGGTGACCTACGTCCACGGGTGCGTCGGTGCGTTTTCACTAACAGATCACCGGCGGCGTTTGGTGAGCCAACAAAGAGGGCGGCATTACTAGAAATCCAAGTACGTATATGTATGATGATGTATAGCTGCTATTCTTTTGGCTAAGAATCGGATCCCCTTCAATGAGGGCGAGGGCCTCTTTTATAGATACAAGAGACCACTCGTACAAGGCAACTAGCTATACTAAGAAACCTAGCTTAATTACAATTGATTTACATGAATTATGGGAGTTTCCTAAATGGTTTAAGAAACATCTTCCTTCTTTCTTTAGCTTTCTATCTAAGATAGGAAACTAGTCGGGGTAGCCCTTGAGGAGCAAGCAACTGTATCTGCCTAGAATGCATCCGGTGTGGGGCCAATTCGGAACGAACGCCCTAGCCGTGGCCGGACCGGGCGGTCTCAGCAGACAGCCCAGTTAGGCCGAGTAGTAAGCATCCCTTTCAGATGACGTGGCAATTTGACTTTGACCTGATATTTTGTACCTATCAGCTATATTGTGAGATAATGTTGGCCATTTAGAACATTTGATAAGAGAGGAGGGGGTAGAGTAACAACTTTAGAAATTTCTTTATTCATTGGGACAAATATGCTATACAAGGGTATAATGGTAATGAAAAAAATCATTAAAATTGTGATGTAAAGGGCAAATTAGGTGGGTATAGATAGAACTAGCCTTTAAATATTTCTAAAACTTTGTAAAAACTAAAAATTAAAAATTAAAATTGAAGGGGACCGCCCCTGTCAGCCTCCCTTCTGCCAATGTGCCTGTTATAATAATAATAATAATAATAATAATAAATAAATAAAAAGTACAAAAGTGCTTAGAAATAGGACTGTGAACAATTAGCCTAAGTTTTACAGTACTGTCCCAACCAACCTTAAGCCTAATTGAAAAAAAAAAAAAAACCTTAAGCCTAATTGAAAAAATATAATAACATCCAACAACTATATATTATATTCTACAGTTAAAAACGTAAACATGTATACGCATCTGTATATAGGACAATTCTATGGGCACAACCTTCGCAGAACTTTATCAGAGGAGAAAAATAGACACATTTTTTTAGGTTGTGCACCAAGTTTTATCCCTGTATTAAACAGTAAAACACAATATTTATGTATATTCAATATGTATACAATTAATAGATTACAGAATATACATAAGTACAGCTCGGACTAGGGTTGTTTGGGTTCATGAATCATGATGTCTCTGCCGGTAAGGCAAAAATGTTTTCTATTCTAATTAACATATAGAGAGCACATGATGTCTCAGCTTCGAATAATTACCTTTCTATCTTATTATGTTAACCATTCTTAGTGTATGTTTAGGAATGCTTAAAAATAAAACTTTTCTATCTAATTTTATGAGAAGTAAGGTTGTGAACAATCAGTTTTAAGAGAAATATTCGCCACGCCTGGACACAGTTCTTGCACAAAAAATTGAACATCTACCAAACACAAAAATTTATATAGAACAGGTTTTACCAACAAAAAAAAAAAGTGGGGAAACCAGATCCATGTAGGGGGCACACCTAGAAGACACCAATGGTGACAATCTTGCCTCCATAAATGGATTGTGTTTAAAGATGTGACCGTCATGACAGCCACTGGCTTTATTGAGATAATTTCTCCTAAAGATGCTCTGGCAACTTTTGGGTACTCTAAGACCGGGCAAACCATCCCAACAAGAAAAGGGAGTCAATCGCGAAATAAAAATTGTGAAGGACAAATGTGAGTATAATAACCACAGATTAAGGACCCGGATGCTAACGTGACAGTTATCGATTTTCAAATTTATGAAAACAAAATCTAATATCTGTTTTCTTTCTATAGAATCAAAAACACCCAAATGGGTTTGGTAAAACAAGAGAAAAGAGCAAACAAAATAGTGTAGAAATGAAACCAAAGAGAAGAATACCGCCTCATCACATAGTTCCCCAGTTTTTCACAAGTGATTTTTTTTCCTCTCCGTTTTTAGGACAAATTTCTGAAACATTATTGAAAATAGAAGACAAAGACAATAACTAACTGCAATTTCAATTGACGTTTCAAAAAAAATTGAAAATGGTAACGTTACCAAACAGGTCTCAAATTCCACAATTCTGGCATGGTTGAGAATCGCCACTTACTGGCACCAAAGACCAGCGCGCACACACATACACAGTGACACACACACAGATGCACAAAACCCATATTAACTTGTCAATTGGCATGTCTGTTAACAATGGTACAAAATTGCAATTCATAATAAAGGTTCTGAAGCAAAATTTTAGAGAAAACACATTATATGGTACTGTGTTTTAAACCCATACGAATATTACCATTGCGACTTTCATTTCTTTCCAAATTTCACACCTTAATGTTGATATCAACGTTATCAAATGCATTATAATTAAAAACAAATCAGCTTAACAAAGACCATTTCGTAATAAATTTTCAAATAACACTTATCCTAGATTCCCACACAAAATAAGAAAAGAACCACCAAAAAAAAATTAAAAAGGAAAAGATCTGAATCGATCCATGAATAATGTGAGCAAATGCCCAAAGCCCATATCAAAAAAAACAAATGCAGCTCAAAAGGCATTTCCTCCTGTTGGAAACCAGAAATCATTATATATATATATATACATATAAAATAAAGCAAGAATGAATAGCGAAGGGAATGAAACCGAAACCGAAACCGAAACCAAAACCAAAACATGCGATAAGAGCTTCCCACCTGCACATAGAAGGCCATTCAAAGGCGCATAGGAGTTGACTACTATATAGATACAACGTAACCATCACCCGACCGGTATGGATCTTTCAGCTCCAGTTTTCTTCGTCTTATTTGGAGGCACATCCTCACTAAACCTGTGCACAAAAACCAAACAAAGAACCAAAAGGTTTATCATGATACGTACTTTACTTATCATGATACGTACTTTACTTAATAACACAATCCCAATTTATTCATCGGAGAGTTGAAACATAAAGAAAAATGCTTAGGGAATAATTGGAAGAGTTCTTGAGGAGATAAATCATAAAGGATTTATCACAAATATTACTCCGTGTACATTGCCTTATTGTTGGGTGTGGCTCATATTGTAATGGGTCCGTAACATTAGGCCCAAGAGTCAAGGGGAGGGCTCATATTGTAATGGGTCCGTGTACATGCCTTATTGTATGAGTATTTTGGGGATTTTGCCATGTACCTATAGGAGATATATATGATGTAACCCAAAATCGTTTTCGATAGTGGAAATTTCAGGCTCTCTGGTGTGGATGTAGGCACATTGCCGAACCACGTGATAATTCTTTGTCTCTTTAATCTTTCTGTTTTTTATATATTGTTTGCGTGTGATTGTTTCGATCAAACACTTTTCCCCTCTAGTTTAACAAAAGCACAACAATCTCTTGAGACTGGAACACCTAAAATGAGTCAAAGCACTACGCACAATCCATGCTACATAAACTTAGGTACATGTGTTGGGGATGGATACATGTCAGATTTTCAAAATCCATGAATCTTCGGACACAGGAACGGGCAATAAATCTATGTATTTCATTTATTTCTAGAGAAAATAATGTGTTATGTGATAGGAAGAGTTAACATGAGCATTCTATTTTGAAAGAACTTTATACCAAAAATAGAAACTTTTATTTACTATCATACAGGTAACCAACATGCTTCGTGATACCCATGCCCGAGTGCCTGACATGGGTACTTCAGCTTTACTAAGAAGTGTCCATGTCACGGAGCGTACAATTGTAACAAGGCTCAATTACACTTTCATACCCTCTATTTTCCCCAACATCTTAGTTTCGGTCTTTTATTATCAATTACATCACTTGAGACACTCGATTTTAAATCAATTTCAATTGAGGATAATCATCAACGAGTATGACAATTGGACACCTTGAATGATTGTCCTAAATTGAAATCAATTGCTCTAAGTTTAAACCCATATAAAAAAATTGAAGCTCATACAAATATCAAGGGACTTAAGTGATGCACTCATAATTGAAAGACAAATACGATTTTGAGAAAAATAGAGGGTGATGTTTTATATTGTCATAATACTGATCCAAAGTTGAAGTTTCAACTTACATTTCTGTTAGTCTCTTTCGTTGCTCAGTACCAACATACTCCTTTAACTCTTCTTTACTCATAGTAGCAAACTTTTCATCTATACTAGATTTGACAAAGTTGCACCCATCCAAAAATTTGGCAGACTCAGCCAAGTCTGTTATAGACAAATCCTGAACTCGCCCTTTGAAATGTTCCATCAAAATGAAACCTGTAAAAGTGCTCAGGGTAAGATACAATCATGCAAATCAAACAAATCACAAAATGGACACATGAAATTAGTACTCATCCACACTTCTCATTTAGTACCCCCGTTATAATGATAACGTCGTCAATTTTCCATTCAGAGTAATTAGTTACATACCTATATACAAGTGTATTTCTATATGTATGTTTTGTGTTTTCTATTCCATGTAAATTAGAAATAGTTAAAAAAAAAAATAATAATAATTTAGAAGTTGTTCCACAAGTTTGAAATGGAGTGGGTTTCAACCCTGTATTTGGGGGAATTATTGAATCCCAACTTCGAATTTATCTGGCTCAAAGCAAAGTTGTAAGTCATATTATCTACACAAACAAACACACAATGGAGTGACCAGTGTTTTGAAAACCGGACAGTTCGTCGAACCGGAAAATTGACCGGGTCACGGGTTAGATGTTCAACCGTTGGGTGAACTGTAATTAACCCGTGATGTCACAATTATGTAATATTTAATTATTTACATTTATACATAAGTTTTAATAAGTAAATATAAACAAAAAATATACAAAAATACACAAAAAAAAAAAAAACAAATTTTATTTTCACACTATCCTATCATAAGTATAAATTATTAAGAAATTAAAAAAAAATGTAGGGGAAATAAAAACAAAAAATAAAAATAAAAAAATAAAATAAAAAACCTTTTGTAGGCAAAAAAGGTTTTGAGCAGTTTTGGTCAAAAAGCGGTTTTTGAACGGTTCTCACTGGTTCTGGGCGGTTTTGGTGCCAATAACGGTTACCGAATCAAACTGGACCGGAAAACTGACCGGTCGACGGTTCAACCGGTCGAACCGGCCGGTCCGGTCCGGTTTTCAAAACCATGGGAGTGACATTAGAAGCAGGAATCTTTAAAAGTGGTCACGCTCCCCGCCCCCGCCCCCGCCCCCGCCCCCGCCCCCGCTCCCGCTCCCAACCCCGCTTCCACTCCCGCCCCGCTCATGAAGAAACCTTTGAAACCTCGTAACTTTTAGCGCTTTCCCGCCTCCGCCCCCGCCCCCGCCCCCTCTCCCGCTTCGTGCAACTTAGGGAGTGACTATTAAACAGTCAACATAACCATATAGGCATATTTGTCACCAAATGTGTATTTCACAAACCCCAGAGTACAAATACATGAAGCCAGTATAATGAAGAAACATTTCGGGCCATGGATTACGCTTGAAGTTGCTGATTACGAAAGGAAGCGACCATGAAGTTTGAGCTCCTATTCTCTAATAAATTCTCTAGCAACCTAGGTAGCATCGGTGCGGGGATTCGGGTTCGGGGATGCGGGTGCGAGATATTCACCAACTTTCCAAAAAGTAAGGGTGCGGGTGCGGCGGGAGTACTTGAATAAAATATTAAAAATAAATTTTTATATAATAGTATATACAAATTGTTTTATAACTATTAGAGCATTAGTGTATACCCTACATAATTGCTATTATTATTTTCTATTATTTCTCTTTTAAACCCCCAAAGTTTTCAAAATTGCATGAAGAACCTGAGTTTATTTTCAAAAGAACGCTACAAAAAGCCCCAGCCGCACTCCAAAAGAACTCAAAGAATCCACGGCACACCCAGTATAGGTGCACACTAAGTGCGGGTGCGGCGGCCTTTTCGAAGAGTCTGTGCTTCATAGCTAGCGGCTGATATCTGCCAATCCATCTGTAAGTGGAGTGGTGTGATGATAGCAAAATGTGTTTTTGTCATTTATTACTCTTATTTACTATTTTGAAGTTTCTACCGTTACGTAAATCACGGACAGCAAAATTATTTTGGTAGTTGATTAGTGTTACTGCCAATGATAATTCAACTTGATAACACCAACGTTACAATTAATATTTTGCAACGTCTTACGGGAATAAACACATGATGGAAGTGATATTGCGAATTAAACTCTATTACTAATTTTCTGATTCTTAAGCTAACCATAATGTGGAAATTAATGAACAAAAGTTTTCCATCTATACTCTTCCCATTTTCGTTGTGTTTTGTGGCCTATTGACGGGAATTTACATAAAAATGGGGTCCACAATTATTTTTTCGTCTAACGGCTCAATTTATTCCTTTCTTCAACTTTTTCCAAATTAACAATTTCAATACTTTGACTATAAGAATAATTACTTTACATATAACTTGATTTACACACGGAGCGTGCATTCAAAACCAATACCCAGCTTTTGAACACATTTCAAGTCAAGTCGCCATAACCAAAGATGTGAAGTTTAAAGAAGACAAACACATAGGTAAACACCAGCACCGGATTTGAGCACCCGAGTCCACGTAACATAGGAAGGAGGAGAAAAGGAACAGAATGGAATAGTTGTTCAAGAACATTACCCCCAATGTGCTGTACAAATATAAATATATATATATATATATATGTCACAACATACAAGACTGCTGAAACGTTTCCTGCACTCCTTATCATTTTTTCTGAAGCAAATTACTTTCAAAACATTGAATAAATACCTCAATTTTTTTTTACATGGCATTCTACAAGAACAGTGCACAGAGAACCTTGATGAGCACATGTTCAGCAAACAAGGCAGTCCGATAAATTAGCTAAGATAAGTTATTTAAGGTTGAAAGAATGAGTCAGTCCATGGTTCAAGAAGTTAATGATTCTGATGTATGTGTCTCATAAAACCATCTCGAACTCCAAATTTGTTTAGTAGCAGGAGTTCTATACACTTAAACTATACAGAACATGATCAAAGAGGCACTCTGGTCTTGACAGAAAATTCGATTAAGGAGCTTAATATATTATCAAGAGCAACTAGTTAACAAGGAAAGAAGTATAGAATGTGCACAAGCATGACTACCTATGGACAACTACAAACATAATCTATGAGAATGAGATTACAAACAAAAGCACCAGCACATAATCTTTATTTAATATTTCACGCCACCTTTAAACATCCACCATTCTATTAACCGTCAGCCAATTGTTACGTTGACTTATTGGCATATAATGCACTAGGGAACAGAAATTTCATGGCATCCTCACGCTTTGTTTGGTATGGAAACTTAGGAGAATGAAAAGGAAAAGGGGATGAGGGGAAAAAAACTATATCCCCAGTGTTTTACTCCATTCTGAAATTACATTAGAAATTATTTGTTTTCAACATATAGTAGAAACTCAAGAAAATAGGAAGGGAAGTGACTTACAAAACACAAAACTGTCAATTTTATTTTTCACTCTCTCTTTTCCTTCCAATATTTCTCACTGGTTTCCGTTTGAACCATACAAAGAAAGAATGTTCTCTTTTATTTCCTCACTAAATCCATGAACCAGAGTGACAGCCTTAAAGGCCAGCATTCAATAAACACAACTGGTGGCATAACACTGATCTAAAGTTACCAAATGTCGCAAGAAATTTAAACAAGATGTCAACAGGACACAATTCTAAACTCTGGTACGTGAATACATTTTTGGGCAACTGGGGGCTAGGAATCTGAGATTGAAAGCTTAAACAGGCTTGGCTAATACGACAAGGATGGGAACAATGTTTGGAGATCCATGCATTAAATTAAAGAAACAGCCTTGAAAAGAGCTTGTGAGGGGTGTCAGGTGTGAACAGCACCATACCAAGGTTGTGAGGGGTGTCAGGTGTGAACAGCACCATACCAAGGTTGGTGGATCAGAATGCAGTTTGGCCCATTGCTGAGTTAAAGATCAGATCGGCATTTACTAATTAGCCCACTAGTCGTGCAACTCAACGGAGTGAAGAATGCTTTGTGGGTTTCAAGCAAAGTGACCAAATTGGCATCACGGAGGTAAGGCTTATAGAGTGTGAGCAAGCAGTAAATCAAGTCCAGCACGTAAACTTGATTTCTTCCTAGTGGATTGGTTTGCTGATGTGGTCTCCTGAGGTTTTTCCCTGTTTGAATTTTCCTCATAAAAATCTTTTGCCTTTGTGCAATTGTGTCTTAGTTTATTTTGATATACTGTCCAATACTGGGCGCATTTGTTATTTTGGGGATATTAACCATTTCAAGAATTATTGTCAATCCATCAAACACGTATACATCTTGGGATTTTCATCTTTCAATTGGTATCAAGGCTTTAATCAAGTGATAGTTTTTGGTCACCCTCATTTAGTGTTTACAAAATCGTTTACCGTCTCCTTGACTTTCTTGCGCATGCAAGAAAGGCAACCTTCATCCAGCAGAATTGAATTCAACAACCGTGCAACTGAAAAATGCAACCTCGAGCGAGAAAAATTAATTTCAGCATTCCACAAGGCCCTGCCTAGACTTGAATTGACTTCAACCTTATACAGCATAAAAGCGAGCACAAAGATATTGGACAAAACAAATGTAGGCAAGATAGCGGGGAACTGTGGTAGGACAAAATGATAATATTTGTAAATTGCCAAATTCCATAGTCAAAACATGAAGTCTTAAACTATAGTATTTTAACAGATGTTCCGTGAATCACAATGTCTACATATGAAGACTCAGTTCAGACTTCACTTCTGTAGGTTGGTAGGTTGACTTAGATACTATTGAACTTAGGCTGATTCACATTCATACTAAACACCTTTTATAAATTCAAAATATGTGTTTTTGGTCAAAATATGCCAAACTGTTTGAACAGTACTAGGGCATCGAATGGCACATGCAATTCCTTTTAGTAGCATTCCATTGGCATACCGTTTGACAATCGTTTGCAAGGGCGTTCCGACGGTTTCACTCTTTGATAGCCTGTTTGGACCTATCATCGAAAATTCTTCAAAAGGTGTCTTTAAGTTTCACCGGCATACCATTTGCAAACCGTTCAATAGCCTTCGGGTGCGACGTCCGAGATTGTTCAGATATTGTTTGTAAAACTTCCAGTGGGATATCGTTGCAAGCCGCAAGCCATTCGAAGACCGTTCAAACAGGCAGTCCGGAAGGTCCCCATGTCGCCTAGACGGTACACGTAATTTCAGCCTTCTTTTGTTTTCCATGTCGCTTATAAATTAAACCTTTAACTTGAAAAACACGTATATATAGAATTCCGAATTTTAAGAGAGTTTTCTTTGTTTTATGCCTAGTTCTTTTTATACTTTGAACTTTGAGCCTAGAAATTTTTTGTATTCTTTTAAGCCACAAATCCTCTCAAATACATATTCGATGGTGAGTAATAACCATTGTCAGATTCATTGTATTCTTGCAGCCGAGGACCGGGGGTGATACCGAGGTTTGTTGAGTAGAGCTGTGTAAATAGTGTTAATTTGCAGAAGGCTTAGAGAGGGCTAATTACCACTCTCCCTTTTATTAAACAGGTGATAACCCTCATGGGTAAATTACAAGAGTACCCTTGGGTACCAGAAATAATATAAGACCAAAAATAAAATAAAATAAAATAATACTTCACTCAACACTACACCCCCCCCCCCCCCCCCCCCCCCCCCCTCAAGCTGGTGTGAAGATATCTCTCATGCCCAGCTTGCTAAGAATGAAGTGGAACTGTCGACTAGCAAGACCCTTAGTTAGAACATCTATTAACTGATCTCCTGATCTCACAAATGGCGTACAAATGCACCCACTGTTTAGCTTCTCTTTGATGACATGTCTATCGATTTCCACATGCTTTGTTTTGTCGTGTTGAACTGGATTATGAGCAATGTCAATGGCAGTTTTATTGTCGCAGTACAACTTCATAGAGTCCTTTGGCCTAAATCCAAGGTTTAACAAAATAATTTGGACCCAAAGCAACTCTCACACACCTGGGCTACTACTAGACCTAGTTACTACTGACTACTTCTTACTTCTCCAAGTCACCAAATTTCCACCCACAAACATACAATAACTCGTGGTCGATCTTCTGTCGATAATAGACCCGGCCCAATCTGCATCAAAATAGGCCTCAACACCTGTATGTCCATGTTTTGCAAAGCACAACCCTTTTCCTAGTGTTGACTTCAAATACCTCAAAATTCAAAGCACAACATCAAAATGAAGCTGCTTAGAATTATGCATAAACTGACTAACCACTCTGACTGCAAAACCAATATCAGGTCTAGTATTAGTCAAATAAATCAATCTTCCTACTAACCTCTGGTAACTCCCTTTATCAACCGGTTCTCCACTAGGATCATCCCTAAGTTTCACATTCGGATCATGACAGTTTCCTTGAGTAAGTCCAAAACACTCTCTGTGAGATGAATATCCCTTCCTTGGACTCCCTAGGAAGTATTTCAAACTTTCCAACTCTTTGATTTCAAATTCTTTAGTAAGGTATGCTTTTAGACATTTCATCTCTTTCTAAATCTTTCCCTGTAAGGACAATGTCATCTATGTAGACAATCAATGCAGTTACCTTTCCCTGGGAAGAATGCTTAATAAAAAGAGTATGATCACCTTGACTCTGCCTGAAACCATACCTGATCATGGCCTGAGAGAATCTGTCAAACCAGGCTCTGGGAGATTGTTTGAGACCATACAAAGCTTTCTTAAGATAGCACACTTCCCCTCTGGTCTTGTCATCCTCAAACCCAGGAGGAATGTCCATGTAGACTTCTTCTAAGTTTCCATGAAGGAACGCATTTTTTACATCAAACTGATGCAAAGGCCACTCCAAGTTCGCTGCCACGGATAGCAAGACCCTGATAGAGTTCATCTTTGCAACAAGAGCAAATGTCTCCTGATAGTCCATTCCATACGTCTGAGTGAAGCCTTTAGCCACTAACCTGGCTTTATATCTTTCAACTGTCCCATTTGCTCTATGTTTCACGTTTATACACCCATTTGCACCCACTATCTTTTTCCCACAAGGTATGTCAGCTAATTCCCAAGTGCCATTTTTCTTTAGAGCATTCATCCCTTCAACCATAGCAAGTCATGGTTAAGGACATAAATAGAATTGAGTTTGGACACAAATGCCCTATATGAAGGAGACAACTGAGTGCAGGAAACAAATTTTGAGATAGGATGTTTAGTACACTCCGTGGCACCCTTGCGAAGAGCAATAGGGATGTCTAACTCATGATCCAAAGGGGCAATAGGAATAGGGAGTGAACTAGGAGTAACAGAGTGAGAAGGAGAACCAATGAATCTTCATCACTTGAAAAATACGATTGCATTGGTATTGGATAAGTGATCCGGTCTTCTGTTGCCCCAAATCTTTTCCTTTCCTTATTTTTTGAGTAGGTCAACAACACTTTTTTCTTATTTCCTTCACCTTCCTCATCTATTCTTCCACTCCCTCTACTTTCTTCTACCTCCCCATTCTTCTTTCTTTCCTCTTCTGTTTTTGTTTCTTCCTCTACTTTTTTTCTCTTTCCTCACCCTCTGCATCCTTTCCTATGATAAACGGAGGAGTAGTTGCTCCAGACTTCTCTTCCCACAACCTGCGCTCCCCCTGAAGAGATGGTTGTAAAGACCGGAAGTAGGAAGAGGTTTCATCGAAAGTGACATCCATAGACACGAACCACTTACGAGAAGGAGGGTGATAACACTTGTATCCTTTTTGTGTCGGTGAATAACCCACAAAGACACATTTAAGGGCACGAGGATCTAACTTTATGCAAGAAGAAGAATGATTGTGAACAAAACTAACACATTCAAACACCTTTGGAGGAATAGGAAAAATAGATGATGGCTTTGTAAGTAGTTCAATGGGAGATTGCGTATCTAACACCCGAGTAGGAAGACAGTTAATGAGATAAGCAGCAGTTAGAACTGCCTCTCCACCATTCTGTTGAGGGGTATTAGTGCATGAGGTCTAATGGATCACACTATGCTCAGTAAAATAGTGTGCGAGACCATCATAGATGTCTTCAGCAATTAGAACTGCCTCTCCCCAATATGGTTTAGGAACCTGCAAAGAGAACATCATCGACCTAGCAGACTCCAACAAATGATGATTTTTCTCCCCGTAGACCATTCTGTTGAAGAGTATTAGTGCATGAGGTCTGATGGATTGCACCGTGCCCAGTAATAGTGTGTGAGACCATCATTAAATACACCCATGTCATGCGAGTACAATCATCAATAAAAGTGACAAACCATTTATATCCATTCAAAGTAGGTATATAAGAAGGACCCCAAACATCCATATACATAATTGAAAATGGAATCGTACTTTTATTAATACTCAAATGAAAAGTTGCACGGTGGTGTTTTCCGAGTTCACAAGCCTCACGAGAAATCCCAGAAACACTTTTATTTGGAACTAAAGTAGGAAATAAGAAACGCAATAAATAAAAGGACGGATGTCCCAATCTCTGGTGCCACATCCATGTCTCCCTGGGAAGAGTCTCCCTGTGTGAGTTGTGAGCAATAGGTGTCAACTCCTTATTAGTAGCTCCATCGAGTAACAGAACATAGAGACCATTCTCCTCCCTACCACTGCCAATCGTCTTCTTCGTGGAGAGATCCTGAAAGACATGATGAGAAGGAAAAAAGGTCACACTACAATTAAGATCCTGGGTAACACGACTAATAGAAAGAAGATTAGTCGAAAAATTAGGAACATGAAGAATAGACGATAAAGAAAGTGAGCTAGAAACATTAACAACACCTTTACCAGAAATTGGGGAAGGTGTACCATCCGTGGTCCTAACCTTTTCTTTCCCTGAACAAGGATTAATAGTAAAAAAAATTAGTGGAACGACGTTAGTCCGCACTTTGAATGGCTTTTTATGATCGGGTAGAGCCAATACCGGCTCCTCCCATTCTGTGATAGCCTGCACCTTATCATTATCCATTCCCCGCCCCCAATGCACTCGAAGATGCAAAACTTGGTTTATAACCTTAATGGCACTTTTTCATCTCAGCCTGCGTATGATAGCTGCGACTTCTATTTCTATAGCTTTCGCTCTTTTCTTTATTCTTTAAACGGAACGGAAATGGGTTAGTGAGTTTCTTAAATTAATCTCCAATTCAGTCTCACCTATCGTCTAAAATAAGAACGAGGATCAGGTTATAGAGTTTTTTTGTCCTCCATGCAAACAGCGTTGGAGTTGGAAACGTCATATGTTGGTGAAGTTCTTACCCAAATCTAAATCTAGAGGTACAAGCAAGGATCAAAATTTCCTTCTGTTTCCATCGAAACGGCCGAAACGTTTCCGTTTCCTAGGTCATGGAAACGAAACAGCCATGGAATCTCGAAATTCCATGGATTCTCTCGAAATTCCATGGATTCCATCGAAACGACTTTGTTTCTTTTGTTTCCATCGAAACATAATTGTTTCCATCGAAACAAACCTATGATTCCACATCGTTTCATTTGCTTCCAACGAAACATACTTGTTTCCATCGAGATAATCATGTGGTTGTGTACTTGTCATGTGAGCAACCATTTTATTTTAGAGATGACTTATTAGCTTACTATGTATTTATATGCATCTTTTGCATTCTATGGAGTGTTTTGTGGATTCTATGAAGTGTTTGACAATAGATTGGCGACTTAATCCTCATGTATTTTTAATTTGAACTACACATTTTTAATGCAGCACTACATATATAGACCTCTCAAATGTTCATTTAATCAATTATTAGCTTTATACACGCATATAGTTAAGTTTGAAGTTATGTTTCCCCATGTTTCTCAATGTTTCCAATTTTTTCCACTGTTTGTTTTCACATGTTTCCGAAATGTTTCCGAAACGTTTCCGTTTCTAGGTAGACCGAAACAATAGACCGAAACGAAATTTTGATCCTTGGGTACAAGGTCTTTCGCCTTCTCCCTTTAAGGGGCGTATGATTACCTTCATTTTTCTATAGGGTTTTTTTTACGCGCTGTCAAGCATCAGCGTCTTCGACCGCTCAAGCCAAACCTTCCTCACGAATTAGGTGTTCCCACTATCATTTCGCCGTAACTTCCCGTAGTAAGGTCGTTGATACCTGAACCTGAAATCACTATTGAAAAAGGGCTCTCTTCTTAGGCTAGTTAGGCTAGGGGGTGAATTCCACTTTAGACAAGTCTAGCAAAGCAGCTCATCTGGTAACACAGTCATCCGTCCAACGTCTTTCCTCTTTCAATCACTTGAATCAATCCAACAGGGAATCTTGAATCTCTAGCATTCGCATATGTCTGACTAATGGGATCGATCGGCTCTATGGTCGCTTAAACTTCAGCCCTCTTTAAGCTCTCTTCTAGGGAATTTGGTCAAGTAACAAGTCTCGATAAGCTATCGCAATCAGGCAATTCGTTAAAAGAGATATTTGATCGATCTGTCTTTAAAGACTTCCTATCTTCCTGCTTGGGAATAAGTATCTGTTGCAATTGCTCATTTGTTCTGTTCTGTCACAACTCTCGCATCCGGAATACGGGAAAGTCTTCCCATATTCACTTCTTTACTTTTTTTTTATATATCTTCCATTGCTTGTTAGCATTGGCTATCGGTCAATTTCGATTCCTTTCCTTCAAAGTCTTTTGTCTCCTTCGTGAGCTATATCTGCTACTAGTGGATCAATAAAGGCGACTATAAAATCTATAATTGTCCCCTCCTATTCTTGTTTCAGTGCTAGCCAACTAAGAGCAACCATCTCCTTTGTCTCTTGCTCCGTCTCCCGGTCCCCCAACTGCAACCAACTAATGGTGGCAAAGTGATCAATTACATTTCCTCTGATTCTCCGTACTCCCCTCCCGACTGAGCTCAAATAAAAGATCTTGTGCCATGTGTTTATCCTTCCCAATCGAGAGTTTGAATGTCTCAAATTCGAGACACCGAAGATACTCATATTCCCCAAACCCTGCGGCAGAAGTGAAATTCTCCTTTATCTCTTAGAGGTATCCGCCCGACTCCGGCCGTTCAATTATCTGGTGACCCAACAGCCCCTCAAGTTGACTTATGCGGGCGTATAACTCGGCGTGACCAGCGTCTTCAGCCTCGGCCCCACCAGACGGATTAAGGGACCCCTCTTCCCCCATCGAAGAGGAGTTACCGCTCTTCGAATCAGTTGAAGAGGAAGATTGGGAAGGATCTTGTGGTGCCACACCTTCCCGATCCGCGGGATTGTCAACAAGATTTGGCCTAAGGAACGGTTGCACATGATCAGAAGCTCCTGAATCAACTATCAATGGTTGTCGAGAATTAATGTATAAGGTGCGAGAAAAATTAGTAACATTATCTTTGTAAGCAAAAGAAGTAGAGGCACTAGTGGGAGGATCCAACTCGGCCATTATACGACGTAGAGTCTCCAAATCAATACTACTAATGTTGCTAGGTCCAGATGAAGTAGTGGGGGTAGAAACCCCCTCCTGACTGGAAGAGACTAATCCAGTAGACAAGTGCACCACCACGGCCACCACAGCCACCTGACATCGGAGGACGATCGTGAAGGCTCCAGCACCTATCTCGGGTATGCCTGAGACGATTACAATAGTCACACAATGGCTTATCCTTGTCATTACCCCCATCCGAAGTATAATCATTATGAGATATAAGAGTCTTACCACCCCGATGACTAGGAAATCAAGGCAGATTTGTCAGCTAAAGACTGAGGAAGCATGGCTAATCGGCGACTCTCCTCATTCTGAACATGAGTGAAAGCCTCCCTCGGTGTAGGAAGTGGCTCCATACCAACGAATCCTGCTCCGAACAGAGTCAAGCTCAGGATTAAGGTCTACTAAAAATTTAAAGATTCTCTCACTTTCAATATAAGCCTTAGAGCTAGCGGCATCGACTGAACAAACTGGACGATGGGTAGTTACATGATCAAGGCGTTTCCAAAGAGTCCCCAAAGTGGTGAAGTACTGTAGAATAGTGCGATCTCCATGCACTTCAACTTCAATAGCTCAACTTAGCTCATAAATTTGGGCCACATTTCCTTTACGGAAATAAGTCTCAACAAGTGTATCCCAAATGTCCTGGGCAATCTCCACCTCAAAGAACCCATCAGCAATCTCGGGTTCCATGGAATGGGTAAGCCAACTCATAACTAGAAAATTATCAACTTCTGACTTTAAATAAGTAGTATCTTCTTTGCTAGGAGCCTTGAGTGTGCCACTCACATAACCAAACTTAGATCTACTTTTTCAAGCCAAAAAGTGGCTGACTGAGATCAGGATAAATAATTCTCACCATTCAAGAGTACGGTGGTGATCTTAGCCCCAAGGTTCTCGGTAATGGGTATCCTCTCATTATCTATAGGAGAACTCGTAGCAGCAGCAGATTTCTAAGGCAAATCATCCTTCGTCATAGTGAAGAGGAACAAACACAACCGGCACGAATTAATTTAAGGCACTCCTAGTCACAGGCACCACTTTGGTACAATTGTCCAATTTATGGACAAATCATGGGTCCGAAGGCGAACCGAATAAGAGGTAAAAAATAAACGACGATAAAAAAATAGCCCAATTATGAGAGCAATCTTATCTAGGGTTTGAAAACTAAAATAAAAGGAGATGTACGGTGCAAAGAGATCAGGCTAGGGTGATTGGTGATGTCTGGTAGTGGTGTATAGGTCTCGGCGAAGCTGGGAGAGGTGTGTGGTGCGACGAGTCTGGCGGAGGAGCCTGGGAGGTGTGGTGAGTGGGCTGGGGGCTGCTGGGGTTGTGGCGAAGCGATGGTGGGGCCTTGAAGGTGCGGCGAGGGCCTGGGGGCCTGCTAGGGTTGTGGCGAGGGGCTAAAGGTGGAGGAGAGTGGCGGTGGGATGGGTTTATGATGGTGGAGGATCGATCCCCTACTTAAGGTGGCTCTGATACCATGTTAATTTTACAGAAGGCTTAGAGAGGGTTAATTGCCACTCTCCCTTTTATTAAACAGATGATACCCCTCATGGGTAAATTACAAGAGTACCCTTGGGTACCAGAAATAATATAAGACTAAAAATAAAATAAAATAGGACTTTCACTCAACAAATAGTTCTAGGCTATCCCATTCCTTCCACAAAGAGGAGAGTGCAGATTTAACTTCGGTGCTATACATAAACTGGTGATTCAAAGGAATTTTGGTCGGCATCGAGTCATAAGTTTCCTTTCGTAGGGGAATCTTTTTCGCAGTGTGATTTTTTCTCGAAGGGTTTTTCACATAAATCTGGTGTACTTTGGTCAGTGGATAAATATTGGTTGTACACTTGCACAAACGCACTCGCATATTTCTGGTTGGTTGCTTAATTTTTAATTAGTAATCATTTGCAACTGGACCTATTAACACCCCGTCTTTAAGTCTATATGGATAATTTAGGGCAATTCAAACTATATTTGAGAAATTTAAAATTTAACAAACCTCCAAGCCTTTACAATCTAATATTCCTAATGCAGCCTACCAAAAAAGGCTTTAAAAATAAATAAATAATATATAAATAAATAAATAAATACATCGAAACCAACTTATGTGCAATTGATTTGACTTCAAACGAAACCCACTTGGGACCATGAACAATGTAGTTTTAGAGTTAGAAATGTCCTTTAATATTTCTGATTTTAGAATAGTTTGGAGCTAGTTTAGTTTTCTTATGTGTCTTTATGTTTTTAAAGTCGGGGCCTTTTTTGTAATTTTTGGATTTGCTGGACACTCGCTATAGTTTTGACCTGTGGGTTTCGTGTCAAGTTTTCGTTTTAGGTAAAATTAATGCATTTTGAATAGATTTAAATAGGCCTTGACAGTCAGAGTTACCTATTTCCTAATACAATTGGGGTTCTAGAGTGCATATACCAATGTAGTGCACTCAATTTAATAGAGATCATATTTTACAGAAATTCCAGAACTTCATGAACCTTTTATGAATTGTGTGATGCAAGTCAACCATAGGTCTGGTGCCTAAGAATTCTAGGTGTGATGCCTAACTTTTCTTATTTTTCTTCTTTTTTCGTTTTTTCTGCAACTCCCTTATCTGTAACCCATCAAATTCATATCTGAATTAGCCCCATTAATTCACCAATATTTTTTCTTCCAACCGAAACCTTATGACCTAGGAAGCACGGACGCGGGTGCGGGGATTCTGGTGCGGGGACGCAGGTGCGGAGAGTTCGGCATTTTTCCCAAAATCAAGAGTGCGGGTGCAGCAGGGGTACTTATATAAAATCTTAAAAATATATTTTTATATATTACTATATATGAACCATTTTTATTTTTATTTTTATTTTTTTCTAATTTTACATTTCCATCTTTCCCCTTTTTTTCCAACTTTGTCACATATCTCCAAACAGGGAAACTACTGTCATCATCGCTATCTAAACTAGAACTACCCGCCGCAGCCGCAGTAGTGGAATTGACACTCTCGGAAATCATGGTATAAGTTCAAACTACATCAAATTTGATATAAAAAATAAAAATAAAAATCACAAAACTGACTAAATACAAAATAAAACATACCAGATTGTCGTTCCTCGTTGATTGTCGGTTTGAGATGGGGCTAGGTACTTCGGTTGTCAGTTTGAGATGGTGGGCTAATCTAACCACAAAATAGAGTTAAGAAAGAACGAGAGAGAGAGAGAGAGAGACGATAGACTGAGAGAGAGGGAGAGAGAGAGAGAGAGCGAGACGACAGACTGAGAGAGAAAGAGAGTAACAAGAGACAGAACCGAGAGAAACGAGAGAGAGAGAGAGAGAGAGAGAGAGACGAACCTAGTTGGGCAGAGCTGGAGATCATGCAGAGCCGGAGATCGCGCAGCTGCCCTTCTCCATTATTTCTTTTGATTTTTCATTTTGTGGCTGGAAGTCTTAACTTATGTTATTTAGGGTTTTTTCAAGTTTGTAGTATTTAGTTTTTGGACCCCTAGTTTATTAAAATTTTGTTTTCAAACCATTTTTTTAAAAAAAATGCCTCGCCGCACCCCCCAAAAGTGTCCCTCCCGCACCCCAACGTATCCTAGCCGCACCCCTCACGCAACCTGCCGCACTCAAAACTGCTAAAGAACTCAAGAAGAACTACAAAAAACTATCCGCCGCACCCGCACTAGGTGCGCGCACTTAGTTCCCGTGCGGTTCCATTTTAGGAGTGTCCGTGCATCATAGCTTATGACCCTTTTAAATACACAATCCAACATTAAAACAGTAGTCATAGGTGCTGTTCACATCACCCAGAACAGCCCTAGTTCTTCCTTCTCTTTCTTTAGTCATAACCCCGGCAATCGTCCTACATCAATTTCTTTTGTCATTTGCATGCACCAAATTGGTAACACTTGAAGTGCATTTGCTTTTTTTCTCTCTTTTTCCCAAGAAGGAAAAAACCCCTCAAAAAAGCGTTCAAATATGTGCCTGCAGGGTGCATCAGCAGAGAACTACAAAATGTTAAGACAAGACCAACCCACCCTTGTTCAATTCAACCTTCAAACGATGCCATAATAGAATAATGCTATGTGCACCGAAAATGTGCACCGAAATAATCAAGGCCATTGATTTTGGCGGGCCCCATGCGCGCAGGCGTGGAGCCCATCGAAATCAATGGCCTTGATTATTTCGGTGCACATTTTCGGTGCACTTTTCGGTGCACATAGCATTACTCGCCATAATATGGTCAATATGGCTGATGTCAGGCTGATCTGAAGCGTAAGTTGGACCATACTTTCTGCTGTTAGTATAACACCTCCCCATAGAACATGATAGTAACGACTAGAAGAAGCTAACTAGAGATAAGGGAAAACATCTTTGATCTACTGCCAACGGGTCCAACAATACATAATATTTAAAAGAATTAACAGTATGACGTATTGACCCATAATAAAATTATAATGGCACTATCATGCAGATACTATCAAATGTTCAAGATGAAGAAAATAATAGTAGATGTTCTAGGAGCCCGTTTGGGTTAGCTTTAAAAATAATCAGTTTTTGGAATAAGACTTTTTTTATAAAAGCTACAACGTGTAGCATTTAAAAAACCTGATTCCTTTTTAACTTACAAGTGATTATCGGCCACGAAAAATGCAAAATTCCAAAAGGGCTCTAAATACCAGACAGGATACAAATGGATGAATATGAAAATAGTAGGAGAAACGTACTGAGCACTCGAAGCATCTTTAAATCAAATTTCTTGGCTAAAGCTTCATGACCAATTACTTTTGAACGTTTGAGGACCAATGTTTTCAAGCTAATCAGCATATCCTGGATATAAGAGGAATACAACTCTATATTATGCACACACGAATGTAAGTAGCATTTTGTGCGAGGATAAATGAATAAACTTTGCACTTACAATCTCGGCCTCGGATAGAGAACAAAGCCAGCACACATCTTCAATCTGATTTTTCCCTAAAAGATCGTCTTTAGCCATCAAAGAAACTTATTCTTTGTTTGACTGACTCAACGGTGAAGGCTCAATAATCTCTGCCAATGTTTGGAGAATGATCAGTTTACAAATTATAAGCCAAAGCTTTCTCAAGCATGATAGCTCATACATGTTAAGTCTATATTTAAAAACAGCCCATTAGTTGACTTGGTTGATTTTTCATGCAACATGGCAGTGGAAGGAGGAAGAATATAGGATATTCCAAAAGGAGCACGGAAAAATTGTTTTTTAAGTTTCTTAGTTAAAGTCACCGTTCAAGTTGTCTAAACATTACTTGTCCTTCAAATATAATCATGGTTTTGCTAATTAAAACAGAGTGTGTTCAGTGAATCAGTGCAAGCAAAATTGAAGAATACTAAAAGAATACAAAGAATTCATAATGCATTTTATATACTCCGTGACAGAAAAAGGATGTGATCACACATTGGGGCACGAATACAACTACAACTATAAAAGAAACAATACAACAAAAAACAAAGAAAAAATAATAGAAAGTTGGCAACCAGCAAGATTTAGAACCAAAGAAAAATGAATTAGCACCCAAAAATTAGGTTCAATGCCTAATACTGAATGCCAACCAAAGGTGAACAATGCCTTCAATGTTCCATACATCAACGGTAAAAACAAAAACCCAAATCTCTCTTAAATACTAAATTATAAGTGTTGTAGGCAATCGTCAAAAACTAATTTCGTTTCTCATGAACGGACGAAACATTTCTTGTTTCACACCAAATCGAATCAAACAAGAAATCTCAAAATTCCTGTGTTTCCAGCGAAACCTCAATGTTTCCGTCAGTTTCGGCCGAAACAAATCCAATGATTCGACACAAAAGCCACGTGGAAAACTAACAAATAGGTTCGAAAATTTCAAATCTAAAGTGAGTGAAGAAGAGAAAATTGGGACCTAGGGTTTCCTCGTCGCTTTGTTGTCGCCTCTCTCTCTCTCTCTCTCTCTCTCTCTCTCTCTCCGCCGAACAGTCTCCACATCCAGGACACCAGGTATCTCTCGTCTCTCCGTCTCTCTTTTTTTTTTGGCTAAGAACTCTATATGGCTGTTTGGTTTGAAAGTAAAATAGAAATAGTCAATAATCCGTGCAATGCACGGGGCTATATGATTATGAGCCAATTGCCAAATAGTATAACCTAAAAAATAATCTTCGTAAAGGTAAAAGTAAATGTATGAGTGCTTATAATTTTGTACGTTGGCTGAAGCAAATGAATGAACCAAGACTCCAAGAGATGCTCTATAAACCACACCAGGCAAGATTCAACCATGCAAATGCAACAATGTTCAAATACCATAATAGACTGAATTAAAGGGGAAAAAATGCCAAAATAGAAGAACAATATTTAAGGAGGGTAGAGCACTACACTAAATAATGGTCTCTGAAAAAAAAAATGATAATAATAAAAAATGGCCTCAAAACGTGAATGTCATTCACGTCCAAAGAATTCAACTAAGGAAACTATTGGATATTAACAACTATACTTTTTTTTTTTGGTTTTGTGTTTTATTATTAAAAACAAAAAACCTATTTTCGTTCTTTTCCATTGATATTAACCAAAAAAGAACAACTTCTTAACTTTCACAATAAGACCAGCCAACCCAGTGCAGTGATAATAATAACTCACTAACCATTTGCACTTTTCATTCCTCAATGAGACCAATAAGAATGCAAGAATAACAAATTCTACTACACATATCCTGATATCCATCACATAATCTTAAGATCAGATCAAAATAAACAAAAAATAATTGTAGTAAAACCAAGCAAACATGCAACATATCCTAGTAACACTGAACATTTCTTGCATTCAATTAAAATATAGAATAGACAAAAAGATATCAATTTTAATCATACACAAGATCATTGGTTTTTATATTAACCTACAAATAAGAAGCCAAAGTAATTCCAAACAAAATGTATACGCGCATAAAATAGTCCAACGAATATAAGGTTAGATATTTCATGTACTGTATATTCATTGATCAGCCTACAGATGCGCACTACGGATTGTTGAATGTAGCAACGATATAAGTTCGGCCCAATAGTAATTTATGCACAAATTACAATTCTAAAAACTAAAATGAAAACCAAACTAAACCAAACCAAGCCTTGTGTCCCAATCAAATGGGGTCGGCTGTATGAATCCTTTTTCTCCATTCTGCACGATCAAGAGCTATATGCTCATTTAAATTATATCTATTCATATCTTGTTGCACTACATATTCCCAAGTCAGTCTAGGTCTGCCTCTCCCTCTAACCATTCCAGGCACTACGATCTTATCACTCTTTCGCGCAGGTGCATCTACAGGTCTTCGTTGCACATGGCCGAACCATCTAAGTTTATTCTCCCTCAACTTATCCTCAATATGTGTCACTCCTACAGTCTCTCGGGCGTACTCATTTCTAATTCTATCTTTCCTAGTCTTACCACACATCCATCTTAGCATCCTCATCTCCGCTACACTCACTTTGCTAATGTGTTGTTTCTTAGTTGCCCAACACTCTGTTCCGTAGAGCATAGCTGGCCTAATAGTTGTCCTATAAAATTTTCCTTTCAATTTTGCTGGTATTCTCCGGTCACATAATACTCCAGAAGCCCTCCTCCACTTAAGCCAGCCCACTTTAATTCTATGGGTCATGTCATCACCAATCTCTTCGTCTCTACTGATCATTGAACCTAGATAGCGAAAGTGTTCCCTCTTTGGGATCTCCTGATCTTCGATCTTCACTACTTCGTTGTCTCTACTTCCACTGTTGCTAAAAGTACATTCCATGTATTCTGTTTTCGTCCTACTTATCTTTAGCCCCTTAGTCTCCAGTGCTTCTCTCCAAGCTTCTAGTTTAGTGTTGAGTCCCCTTTTAGTCTCATCAACCAAGACAATATCATCTGCGAACAACATACACCATGGGACTTCATCTTGAATGTGTCTAGTCAATTCATCCATAATTAGGGCAAACAAATAAGGGCTCAAGGCCGACCCCTGGTGCAGGCCTACGGTAATTGGGAATTCGCTTGTTTCTCCGGTTGGTGATCTAATTGTAGTAACTGCTTCATTATACATATCCTTCACCACGTCAATATAACCCTTGGTCACTCATTTCTTCTCTAGCACCCACCAAATTAAATCTCTAGGGGATAGAAAACAATCCATATAATTTTGGGCCATTCGGAGCAACTGAGTTTTTGTTAGTTAATACCCATGCTCACAGCCACAAATCGATGACGATTTGCGAATCTACATTGGGTGCCAATGTAGATTCTTTCAACAAAAGTATACCAAAAAAGAATTATGTTTTCTTGAACTAATTTGACTAATCGGTATAACATACTCCCCATCACTCTTCAAAACAATAGTCAAAGTACCTAAGGATGTCTCCAATTCTTACCCAAAGCCCATATCAAATACCAAAAAAATTGGATATTAGTCCTCAAAAACCTCTTTTAGTCCTTGACTCAACCATAACAAATTGAATCTTACTCAAACCTAAACCCAAATTGAAGTTTGAAATAGCTATTCACAAACTCAAATGTTGACATGGGTTTGAGCGAGGATTGGAGAGTCTTTTTACTGAAACTTTGATTTTAAACTCAAATGAGAAATATGAATGGTGTTATAAGAAACTTCAGATATAACCATTGGGGATCTCCACATCATTTGAAACTTTTACTCATTTTTTTTCTTCTCAAATTTGAGTCAAGGGTTGAAGATAGTCAACGGAAAATACCTAAGCCTTTGCTTATTAGCATATATAAACAAACGTGTTATAGAAATTGTACTAATCTAGGAAAATTTTAGTTGATTGATCTTAAGAAGGGTAGAGGGACGGCGGTCCAAAACAGGTAAACGAAAAACAGGTGCTTAGCCATAATAGTTAAAAGAAAAGGAAAGAAAGGTTCTTTGTTTGGACCCATCTAACCAAACATGAATATATATATATATATATAGAGAGGGAATTGCTATGTACACCGCTAGTTTTGCTATGTACACTGCTCAACTTTACAAAAGTAAAAATTTTTAGAAGAAAAATTATTAGAATAAAGGAATTTGGGTGTACATAGCAATTCCCCATATATATACTCATGAATACATATATGTATCCGATCGGGAAAAAAAAAATGAATGCATATATGTAAAACAATGATGGGAAAATTCTATTTAACTAAGAAAATTTGTAACAAAGATGAATACATAAACATTATATATATATTTGGAAAGTTATGCGGATCACGCAAGTGCAAACATATATACTTTTGTCTTTGCCCTTGGTGCAAAATCTAAAACAGTTATTGTGCAAAATCATACCATCTAAGCAGCAATCGGATGATTGGGAGTTGTTTGGGCAGAGGGTTTTTTTTTTTTTCCCTGAACAGTGATTTATTAATGGATCATGTTAGAATATTTAGTCAAAGCCCATAATCTTGTTGATCACGAGCTTTTAGGGATTTGATTTGGATTGTAATCTGTCATTTATTGTCCTTTATTTTCCTTGATTGTCTTTCCTTTTTATAGTTTCCATAGCTTGTATATAAATAGGTGTTATACAGTATGAACAAAATCATCTCTTTAACCCCTCAACCTAATTCTATTTGGTATCAGAGCAAAAACCAACCCTAACCCCCTTCCACCACCTTCGGCCAACCACTAATCACCTTACCTCCCTGCGCCGCTACCCCCCCTCTTCACCAGCCACCTTCGCCGACACCACCAGCCACCACCTCCACTCTCGGCGACCCCTTCCAGGCCCACCGCAAGCCACCCAGCCACTCTCGGCTCTTCCACCAACCTTGTAGGCCTTCAGCCCTCTTGCGGTAGCCTCTCCTGCTGCCGCCTGCCCCTCTGTGGGCTTCCTTAGCATCCGTGTGATGCGCTAGAACCCTAGTGCTCTCTCCTCCCTCACTGTGGGCTACCGATTGTTCTCCGGTTGCCCCGTTTGTGCTTCGATTATTCCAGACTGCTCGTGATCTTCCTGTATCTCTTGTGCCATCCATATCCAATCACATCATGACTGACAAAGACTCTGCTCTTGCTGCTCCTGCTCGTCTGGATCTTTTCCTCTCTCAGCACACCCCTGCTCATCGGGTTACTAGTGTGTTGTTGACCCGACGTAATTTTGCTGCATGGTCTCGCTCATTTCGCCTTTATCTTGGGGTAAAGGTAAGTCAGGTTGGATTTTGGGCACAGAACCAAAGCCCGCAGGGCCAGGTCCCTCCTTAACTCAGTGGGATATTGACAACTGTACCATTCTAGGATGGTTGTTCAACTCCATAGAAGATCGTATTTACCACATGTTCATGTTCCATGACACTGTTCACAATCTATGGATGTCTTTGACTTAGATGTATGCTCATGAGTGCAACGATTCTCGCATCTATGAGCTCTATTGGGAGGTTTCTCAGGCTTCTCAGGCATTTTTGGGTCTCTCATTGCTGATTACTTTGGCTTTCTTCAGTCCCGGTGGGAGGAACTTGCTCAGTATGAACCACTTAGTGATTTTCCTGATGAGGCTGCCACTATTGCTCTTCGTCGTCTCAATCGCCAGCACACCTACCAGTTTCTAATGGGCTTAAAACCTGAGTTTGAATCTCTTCGAACTCAGATTTTAAACACTACTCCTATGCCTTCTTTATTTGAGGCATTTACTACTATTGATGGTGATGAGCGTCGTCGTCACTTGCTTTAACCTCCAGCCTTACCCGAGTCATCTCCAGTACTTGATCAGATGGCATTTGCCACCACCTCTGGCTCAGCCACTCGTCCTCCGGGTTCGGGTAATCGCCCTTTCTGCACTCATTGCAATACTCTGGGTCACGTGAAGGACAAGTGTTTTAAGCTTCACCCTGAATTGCGAGAGAAATATGCTCGCAATAAAGGGAAGACCCCATCTCGCACTGCAGCTATTGCAGAAGCTACTCCTACACTGGATCTCCTCCAGCTCCAGACTCAAATGGGACAGCTCCAGGCTCAGTTAGGGTCTCTTCTTCAGCAAGGTTCTCATTCTGGTACCACTCCCACTGCTACTTTGGCCTCAAGTACTCCTATTACTGCCCTTCATGTTAGATCTGGAAATCCCTCTTGGATTCTGGATTCCGGTGCCAATGAACATATGACTGGTGAGTCATACTTATTCTCTTTCTCTAGTGCCCCCAAATTCCGAACTGTTTGTATTGCTGATGGCTCTATTCTTAATGTTAAGAGTACAGGCAATGTGTGTCCATCCCCTAATATTACCCTATCATCTGTGCTTCATGTCCACACCTTCTCTCATAATCTCATATCTGTTAGCCGTCTTGCTAAATCTCTCAATTGTGCCGTTGTATTCTTACCGGGTTGTTGTTTCTTGCAGGACCGGATTTCAAAGAAGATTTTTGGCAAGGGACATGAGCGGGATGGTCTATAATACTTTGATGATCCTCCTGACGGGAATATGTCGTCTTCTGGTCTTCAGGCGTCTGTTTTGCCTGAATCGAAGTCTTTTAGTTTTTCTTTGGAGTCTTTACATTTGTGGCACGTCCGATTGGGCCATGCAAACTTTAAATATCTCTGTCAACTTTTTCCCTTATTAAATAAAGCCTGCTAGAAGTTTAAATTTCATTGTGTGGTGTGTGAATCATCAAAGCATACTCGTTCTAGTTATATACCCCGCATGCATCGTGCACCGTGTGCTTTTGACATTATTCATTCTGATGTGTGGGGGCCTTCCCCTATTACTGCTATGTCTGGATATCGTTACTATGTAACTTTTATTGATGACTATTCGAGATGTACTTGGTTTTATCTATTAAAGAAAAAATCTGAGGTTTTTTCCTTGTTTTCCAATTTCTTGACCATGGTTAAAACTCAATTTAAAACTGTTGTTCGCAATCTTCGTTCTGATAATGGTCGTGAATATATTACTAACGAGTTTCGGGTCGAACTCAATGAGCAAGGTATCCTCCAACAACTCACTTGTCCCTACACCCCAGAGCAAAATGGTGTGGCAAAACGAAAGAACCGCTCTATCATGTCTGTTGTTAGGTGTCTTCTCTGTGGGATGAGTGTTCCGAAATATTTCTGGCATATGGTTGTCCTTACAGCAATGTTTCTCCTCAACCGAACTCCTAGTCGTGTCTTACAAGGAAAAGCACCTCTGCAACTGTTGCAGCCCGAAAAAACCCTCTTTCCAATTCTTCCCCGTGTCTTTGGATGCACCTGTTTTGTCCAGAATCGCAGTCCTACTCGCACTAAATTGGACGATAAGGCTGTCAGATGCATTTTCCTCGGCTATTCTACTGTGTCCAAAGGTTATAGATGTTATGATCCTAGCACTCGTCATATGTATCACTCTATGGATGTAACCTTTCTGGAGAATACTCCTTTTTTTGCAGGATCTCCGGATATCCCTAATTCACCTCTTCTTGATTGTCCAGAGGATCCAAGTTTGCTTCCGCGTCCAGTCCCTCTGTTTGAACCTCCTGTGGAAAATTCTGTCAATCTCCCTCCTGTTGTTACCACTACTCCTACTCAGGTATATTCCTACCGTCCTCCTGCTCAGACTCCCATGCCGATATCTTTGCCAGAATCTGGTAATGCTTCTTCTCCTTTACCTTCTAGATATCCCTCTAGACTTCGTCGGCCTCCTAATCGTTATGGTTATTCTGACAGTACTAATCATCCCATTGCGCAGTTTGTTTCTTATCAGGGACTTTCAGGTTCCTATTCCTCTTTTCTTAGTCAGGTTGATGCCACTTCCATCCCTCGGTCTGTTCCTAAGGCCCTTCAGGATCCTCAGTGGTTGGCAGCCATGCAGATGGAAATGGATGCCTTTCAGCGTAACCAAACTTGGGAACTTGTTGAACTCCCTAAGGGCGAGAAAACTGTTGGCTGCAAATGGGTTTTCAATATTAAATATCAGGCAGATGGTACTATTGAAAGATATAAGGCTCGACTTGTTGCTAAGGGGTTTACTCAGATCCCTAGCAAAGACTTCAGTGCCACTTTTGCGCCAGTGGCCAAATTGACTTCTGTTCGCCTTATTATCTCTTTGGCTGCTTCTCATTCTTGACCTTTACATCAAATGGACGTCAAAAATGTATTCCTGAATGGCGATTTGGATGAAACTATCTACATGGATCCCTCTCCGGGTTTTCGGGCTGAGGGGGAGTATTCAGGCAAAGTTTGTCGTCTAAGGAAATCTTTGTATGGACTGAAGCAATCACCTCGGGCATGGTTCAATCGCTTCAGTGATGTTATTATATCTTTGGGCTTCAATCGATGTCATTCTGATCACACCTGCTTCACACATCGGCGTCCTGATGGCCGGTCTGTTATTGTTTTGGTATATGTTGATGATATTATCATTACATGTGATGATGCTCCGGGTATTATAAAAGTCAAGAAGGCTCTGGATCAGTCATTTGATGTTAAGGACTTGGGCTCTCTTCGGTACTTTCTTAGGATAGAGGTTGCCCATTCTCGTAAGGAATCTCATTATCTCAAAGGAAGTATGCTCTGGATCTCCTCAAGGATACAGGAATGATGGGATGTCTCCCAGCTTCTACTCTAATAGATCTAAATCATAAATTATCAAACGAGTCTGGAGAACTCTTATCTGATGCATCAGAATATCAACGCCTTGTTGGTCGCCTTATTTATTTAACTAACACCCGTCCCGATATCACATTTGCTGTAAGTGTTGTGAGCCAATTCATGCACGAGTCTCGGACATCTCATCTTGATGCGGTTCACCATATACTTCGGTACCTCAAGACTTGTCCAGGTCTCAGGTTATTCTACTCTGCAGGAACCCAATCAGGGATGTCTTGCTTTACTGATGCAGATTATGCTGGATCCAAGAGTGATCGTCGATCCACGACTGGTTTCTGTACTTTTATGGCAATCATCTTCTCTCGTGGAAAAGTAAGAAACAAGCCATGGTATCTCGTTCTTTTGCCGAAGCAGAATATAGGGCTATGGCCCAGGGAACATGTGAACTGCTATGGTTATGATCAATATTGAAAGAGTTGGGCTATCCAATTGTGGACTCGTCCATTTTATTCTGTGATAATAAGTCTGCACTCATGCTAGCCTCTGACTCTGTTCTTCACGAACGTACCAAGCATATTGAAGTTGATGTTCACTTTATCAGAGAGAAAGTTCGTGCTGGAATTATCATCCCCGAGTTTGTGCCTTCCTCTAATCAGACAACTGACATGTTTACAAAGTCTGTTGGCCCTTTTCTCCTGAAGTCATCTTTAGTCAAGTTGGGTCTTCTGGATATCTATGCTCCAGCTCCAGCTTGAGGGGGAGTGTTGGAATATTTAGTCAAAGCCCATAATCTTGTTGATCATGGGCTTTTAGGGATTTGATTTGGATTGTAATCTGTCATTTATTGTCCTTTATTTTCCTTGATTATCTTTCCTTTTTATAGTTTCCATAGCTTGTATATAAATAGGTGTTATACAGTATGAATAAAATCATCTCTTTAACCCCTCACCCTAATTCTATTGATCACAATGCAAGCAATGGACATAACAACACTAGGCTAACCATATCAAACATCCGATCCCATCTACCAAAAATAAAACATTCTCTCACAATCAATTTGTCAAACATATTGGAAGCAGAATTGCACTAAACACAAATATCTCAGCCCCAAACACAGCATCAATTTGCCAATAAAGAAATCCTTCCACCAAGGAAACCCATAAGGAAGTCAATACCTGCTTATGGAATTAGCAACTTAGAGCAAAGTTCCAACGCAAAACCAACACCAAGCAAGCCAGCCAGCAGCCAAAATCCAGCCAATATATCCGCTTCAGAAACAACAAAGAGTAGATTTTGTAAGCATAGGATAGGGTTAAAATGAATCTATTTCGTCTATACACAGCGAGAGATTGAAATAAATCGAGGGTTTAATGGCCATTATCGAGGGAGTGGATGAGCCGCTGGGATATGAGGTGATGAGTTAGAGGGAGAGGAGTCGCTGGGATGGAGTAGGGAACCGGGGGAGAGGGTTTGTTTAAGAGTATCTCTTTCTAACTCATATTCCTACTAAAAATTCAACAATGATAGACTCACTCTCTCAATCACACCTCCAACCACACCCAAGCCCCTCTAAGCAATTTTTTAAGAATTGTGGGACCCCTTCTTTCTCCCCAAATCATAAATGAATCACACCACAAATCAAACCCACCCAAATTACTTCCATCCCCAACAACCCGTATAGAACAAACCCTCCCCCTTCTCCAGCGGCGGCTCCGACCAGTGGCCCACGGCGACAGTGACGGCGACCACCACTGATCCAGCGCCGTCTCTCTCTTTCTCTTTCTCCTGCGGTATGTTCTCTCTCTCTCTCTCTCTCTCTCTCTCTACATATACACACATATATATACATATCTGATTTGTGAGATAGATGTAGATATATAGTGATATACATATATAATTGTTCATTTTTTAACAAGCTCCAATAGTGGCTAGATATCCCAACAAGAACAATGGAAATAGTGGCTAGATATACCTAAGTATGATTGTGACTGTGTTTGTGATATAGATATCCCAACAAGCTCCAATAGATAGATATATAGTGATATAGATGTACACTGCAAGTGGCCCCAAGTATGATTGTTGGACAAGAAGAATGGAAATAGTGGCTACATATCCCAACAAAGTGATTTTATTTTGTTTTTGGAAAAAAATTGGGTATGTATATAAAATATATATACATGTATCTATATGCACAGTGACTTGGGTTCCTCTCAATCTGACCCCTCTACTCTAGGTATGTATGTGCTATGGTGGAGATTTTGCTTAGCAGACAAGTGATTGGAACAATAACTCTGTCTATGTTCTGTTTTTTTTTTTTTCCTTGAACTGCTCTCTGTTCTGTTGACTACTCACTTGCACACAACTACAACAAATAGCAGAGAAACCCACCCAGACAATTTGAATTTTAGTATCAGATTTCCCCTCCCTTAAACAAATGGTTCTAGAGAATTGAAAGGAATTTTAGTATCAGATTTGTCCCCCCTTATACTTCATTGGTACTTGGTTACTAAACAATATGATCAATTGTTACTATTAGAAGTTATGATCAAATAACATATTGTTACTAGGAATAGAACCGTAAAAAAGTTAGTATTACTTATTCGCACAAAGTAAGTTATTACTAATGGAATACACTTAATTGCCATTGTCAATTAAGGTTTGGAGATATTTTTCAAAGAACAAATGTTACCATTTCATCAAAATTGTCGTTGGCTTGTTCATTCTTTGAGCACAATGTCAAGGTAAACTCTTGTGATAGAGTCAGTCTTTAAATTTATTATTTTGTGAAACTAACTAAATGTTGGTCTCGTCGGATAAGCTCCATCCATTTTGTGAAACTCCATCCATCTATTGCAAAACAAGAATTACTTTATGTTTAGCCTACTCATTTAGTTAATTGAGACGAATTAATATTAACGTTGAATTTGGAATGCAGGTATTATAAGATTGTGGAAGCTAATCACATACTTTTCATCGCGAATCGGGAGAGAGCAGGAGTCCAAGTGCACCAATAATGTTTACACATTGCTCTCACTAACACCCTATAGCTAGAAGAAAATGAAGACGCGGCAACGAAAGGGATAGTGGTGCCCTATACAATTTGTTTTTGGTTCCTTAATTTTATTCCCTAATGTAAATATGATTTTTTCAATGTATTCTTCAGATTTAGATGATGTATTCAGAAAGACATTTCCTTGAAGGTCATATATGAATTTCAATTCTAGTTTTGTTATCTACAACTTTGTTCCACTACTTGCCTGGATTCAGGGGCGGATTTACATTATAGCAAATTTGCTCAAGCTGTTATGTATACAAAATATGTATAAATAAGTCCAAAATATACATATAATATTGGTTAAATAGGTCCAAAATATGTATAAATACCAAAGCATTACATTAACTACAACCATTATTACATTGCATCTACTACAACCATTATCCAAATTACATTACATCAACTACAAGGTAGAGGGGTCAGATTGAGAGGAACCCAAGTCACCGTACATATAGATACATGTATATATATTTTATATGCATCCCCAAAATTTTGTCCAGACATTATCTTGGTGAGCTAACAATTAATGGGTTCCCAATTACATTAAAAAGAATAATAATAATAATAATAATAATAATAATAATAATAATAATAATAATAATTAATTGATTAACTCAACTCAACAAAATCTTATATATAGTTATGAACAAAATAAAGTGTTCGGCCACTTGAAATTTTGAGTGAAGTTTTTAGTTGATTAATTATGTAAATTAATAAAAATCATTGGGATATTTGCAGACATCATTTTCTGTTGCTTCTATAGAATGTTAGGCTATGTTGCCCCACAATGTGGACAAGAAGATGTGTAATAAAGTGCTTTCGATCCCCATCTTTGCTCTTGAGAGAGAGAGAGAACATACCGCAGGAGAAAGAGAGAGAGAAAGACGGCGCCGGATCAGTGGTGGTCGCTGTCGCCGTGGTCCACTGGTCGGAGCTGCCGCTGGAAAAGGGGGAGGGTTTGTTCTATACGGGTTGCTGGGGATGGAAGTAATTTGGGTGGGTTTGATTTGTGGTGTGATTCATTTGTGATTTGGGGAGAAAAAAAGTAATGGTGGGTGTCACAATTTTTAAAAAATTGTTTAGAGGGGCTTGGGTGTGGTTGGAGCCTTTGACTATCATTGTTGTTAAAAATTTTGAGGGAGACTTGGTCAAATGTCGTATGGTCAGTCAATGAGTAATATTTTGACGACAACCCTAGCAAAAAAAACACTTACAAACACATTTTATTTCTCTTTTGTGTGACACTGGTCAACTTAGCATTGTTGTCAGTCAATATATTATCTATTTATCTATCTATCAATCAATTACTATATATAATAGTGGAGAGTCCAAGCATAGAAAAATATGGGAGTGACACATGGCACTATTTATGTACCTATTTTTTTAGGGAGTACTTATGCACCTATATGTCTACAATCATTGCACTGATGATATATATTGATGTGATTTTATATAATCCACATAGAACTAATACATATCTATTCTAACTCAAATAGTTACACTGATAGGAACCGAAAGGCTTGATGCGCTCATTTATTTTTTTTTTGCGTTTTTCTTCTCTCTTCAATCTCCTCTCTCTTTCTCTGCCCCTCCATAGGCTTGAGGCGTTAATTTTTTTTATTTTATTTTTTTTGTTTTACAGTAAATAAACTTATCGTAAACGAAAAAAGGAAATAATTATCTACACTTTCAAGTTTTGTTAGTGAGGTATGAACAAGAGAAATTTTTGGGTAACTCAAGGTAACCTGTGGCATGCTGATGTGGTATTTTGTGACCAATGGGAATTGGTTATTAGGTGGGATCATATCCATACGTACAGGGGGAAAACCAATAATTTGCATTTGGAGAGAGGGCACGATAAATTAGTTAGGCTACCCAAGAGGGTCACACGAGGGTTTGGAGATGCGCCTCCGAGGTGAATTTTTTTGAATCTATTTATACATGTTTTCAAGTATAATTTATTTATTTATTATTTTTTTTTTGTATTTGAAATATTAAAATTACTATTTGAGGTTTGTTGTTTGTAATAGTAAATTGTAATTCTTAGGTTTATAGTTTATGACCATGAATGACTGTTCTAATTGTATATAGATATGGACCATTTCATAAAAGATTCAAAATTTAGAAGGGCCAATGCGTAGTTTTCATTTTTGGGTGAGAATCTATTCCTAAGTTTGGGGGGCCAAATATGAAAAGTTTAAAACTATCAAGGTAAAACTCAAATTTTACTAAAATTTTGGGGAACAATAGCCCCCCTATGTACTCACTAAAGTCCACCACTGCATACATATAGTAGGTCTCATTTTATGTTCTAAGATGTGAGTCTCACCCAAATAATATATTATCATTAATTGTTCCAGCCTTACAGGGTACAACGTCCCACGTGGTAGCAGGGAGCACCTTAAAATTTCTCCACGAGCAAGGATTTTAATCCCGTCTTCTAAGAACTGCTAATCAGGAAAATCGACAAAATTTTGAAAACATGTAGTAATTTCATTTGTCCTGACTTTCTCACAATTTTGTCTTTAGGCTCAATAATCGTTTATTGTTTACGTTCAAGTGGCCGTATTGATGATAATAGTGAAAGAGAAATCAACCCAAACTGTAGGAGGTTGAACCATAAGTAGGCAGTGTGATTTTTGTAAAATATCTTATGATCTGAATATTCAATACCACTATTCTATGCTCAATTAGACAAACAATGTCCATGCGCATTGCGCGGGATACATGCTAGTATATATAAAAAAAAATATAAAGAATTGAAGCCAAGTGATACGTGAGTTTGACACGTGCCACTACCCTTTAAATCAGGAGAGAGAGATTGGGAGGGGATGGTATAATTTCATCCGTTAAGCTTTGGATTGAATGTGAATTAGAAAGTAGTTTTCCCTAATCAATGATTTTCTCTCTCTTTCTTGACTATTATTCTTCTTATACCTGTGTAATATCAATGTACCTAATAAATGCTTTTCTTTTGGCTAGCCAAGTTTTGGGCAAGTGATTAATTTCAGATTTTGCTACGTTTTAATTCTTTAGTTTGGTCTCGAATTTTAATTGTTGTAGTTACCTATGTGAAAGTTTATAGTGCGTCTTAATTTTGAGAGCATTTTTGCTTCTCACCTTTGCTCACTTAGGTGTTCATTGGGTGACATGTGTCTCATCCTATTCTCATTTTTACTATATTATCAACATAATTACTAGAATGTGACACATGTCACTCACTGGGTGAGCAATGAGGCAAAATTATTCTCCTTAATTTTACACGACTCTGTTCATACCCATATCAAACAGAATAACAACAAAAGCAACTATTCCTTCGTTGAAGTGTGGATTGAAAAAAATGAAGATACAAATTTGATGTAATCAGTTCATGTAAATCCTCTATATCTGTACATATGTGTATATTTAGTGCATAGGTTTTGACTCTGGCCTTTTTTTAGAGAGAGAGGATTCTTAAACATATGTGTTTCATACATTGATTTATCAATGTCTAAATCGGACTTCTCTTATTTTCTGTAAACACGGATCATAGAACCCATCTAGCCTTTGTTGTTTACCGTGACTACATATGTCGTATGGGCTTGTGGGCATTTTTTACGAGTCATAATGTACTTCCCAAATTTTTCATCCCAAATGCTTCTCAAATACATAAGGTGGTAGGTCCACTGAATTTTAATTAGAGGATGTTGAAGTGATCCCCATAGTATTTCCAGTATTGCCACAAGCATTTGGGAAGCATGGCATTACTCATTTTTTATTGGTAATAGATTTAAGCTCTCTGCATTGAGCTTGTTTTGGCAATAGAAGCTACGGATATTCTAAAGTTACTCTTTCTTGGTTTTTGTTGGTTGGTGAATTTTTTTGGTATAAAGGGTAGAGAAGAAGCCCATGCTTTGAAGTAAATAAGCTTATCTACAATTTCATGTTCAGTCAAAGAGGTCATGGGCAAGAGAATATGTTAGGTAATTTAAGAACAACATGCGCCATGCTGATGTGTTATTCTATGACCAATGGGATATGAAAGTGAGTTAATCAGATGAGACCACCACTACATATCGGTACAAAACCAGCAATTAGGAATTTATGAGACACACCCAAGTTTCATGGCACTCCAGTATCCTTTATTATTTTCATATGGAAAAGATGGACATCGACGTGGAATTCGTAAGAGAAGTAAAGGAGGAGAGGCAATAACAGAAAAAAAAAAATTGCATAATGAGATAATTCTATGCATATAGATTACAACAAAGATGTACAGAAGGAAAGGCATTGCTGCGTGGTGGAAGATTATACCAACAAGATATTGTGGATTCCTACACATGTATCGAACAAGATTGATTACATTGGCTAAGAAGAAATCAAGGCCAACTTCGAGCAGACCTATACAATGGTTTAAAAGATGCAGTCTGGAGAGGAGATACAGATGAGGGTAGTCGTGGAAAGCGTATCATTCTGCCTTATTCTTTTACATGAAGCTGAAGATACATGATTCAAAACTACCAAGATGCAATGGCAATCTGCAGATGGGCAGGATACCCAGACTTATTCATCACCTTTACCTGTAATCCAAAGTGGCAACTGCTGGATAGGCCAGGATCGCGGGACGCCGCGACCTTCATGCCCGGCCTGTTGGTACGAATCGCCCGGTTCTAACAAACACCTCAGGATTGCTCGGCTATTGGCGCCTTTGCTGGAGTAACCGACACCTCTTGGCAACGTGGCAAGCTGGCTTCATGGCTAGATTATTTTGGGACATATCATCATCTTATCTCCTAGAAAAGTAAGAAACAAGCAGTTGTTTCGAGATCTTTAGTTGAAGCTGAGTATCGTGCCATGGCACAGGGCACTTGTGAACTTTTATGGATTCAGTCTATCTTGCGAGAATTAGGATTCTTTGTGAATGAGTCATCTACATTATTTTGTGATAACAAGTCAGCAATAATGCTTGCTTCTGATTCGGTTCTTCATGAGCGCACTAAGCACATTGAGGTTAATGTTCATTTTATTCGTGAGAAAGTTCGATATAGGGTCATCGTTCTGCAATTTGTTCCCTCTTCTGAACATACGGCAGATATGTTTACTAAACCAGTTGGTCCTTCTCTCTTGAAGACTTCTCTGATCAAGCTTGGGTTCTTAGATATCTTCGCTCCAGCTTGAGGGGGAGTGTTGGAATATATGATTGTCCGTGATATATGTTTCATGTTATATTAGGATGATTTGATTTTCTTGTAATCTTTTATTTATTTTGTTTCCTTTTCTTTTCCTTATCTTGTGTATATATACGCTTTATTATTCTGAGAAATACAAGAAACATTATTTTCTCTATTACAATTAAATTTCAAGGCCTGGCCAGGAATTTGGCATTACATGTGATTCATTGTCAGCAAATTCTGCTCATACTGATTTCCAGACAAGTAAGTTTAGAGAAGAAGTTCTCTTCGCATTTGCTTCACCAGCTTTTGCCACTTGTTCCACTGAATTGCTCATGCGGGGTAAAATGACTTTTAACCATTGTCATTTTTTTTAACATCTTGCAGCTCTGATATCCTCAGTTGTTTGTCCGGCTGATAGCACACCATCCTAGTGCTAAACTCAAACGTTCCTTGACAACTCACAAGCACTTACAATAGATTTGGAAGACATGAGTGTCGACATTTGCATTTTTGCTTAGATCTGTGAACTTTTCTAAGCCTTAGCTATAATTGCGGAGCCATCGTTGACATTTGAATCGCCTACCATTGTTAAGCTTCTCCAAGAAGTTTGGAGTTTTCACCATCAACCCAATCTGCAATCATTGTAAAGCTTCAATAACTTTGGAGTTGCCACTGCCATCTGAGCCTGCAACAATAGTGAAGATTCGACATCAACTTCGCATTTGCCACCGATATCCGAGTTTTGCAAAATTTGACATGCTTCAACACCAACTTTTGCGTTGTTACTGACATTTGATCTTACAGCATTCACAAGTTTTATTAACAACTTTGATGTTTCCACCGGGATTTTTTTTCTGCACCCACTTTCAAGTAATAGCAACACATTTGAAGCCACACTGCCATACTCTTGTAATTACCTACTACTATGGACTCGCCATCAACATCTAAGCCTCCAACTGTGTTGCATTGCAACCAGTGTCGAGATTTGGCAGCTTTTTTTTTTTTCTTTTGGAAGTCACTACCGGTATTTTTTTTTACTTTATCTATGAAGAAAATTTTCACTCCTCAGGCTTCAACACCTCATTTAGAGTCGTGACCCACACTCAAGTCGTATTTGCGAACAAATCTGCAACCATCTTTCGGCTTCTTCAGCAGCTTTGGAGATCACTAATATCATCTATATCCCCCATTTGTGAAGAAATTCGGCGGTTGTTCTCAAGCTTAAGTAGTAACTTTGGAGGTTGCCACCAGACTTCATTAGTAGCTTTGAAGATTAGTTGTACATTCTAAGTATTTCAACTCTGCTTTCAGCACCAGCTTTGGAGGTCATTGCTCATTTGAAAAGAATTCTGCAACTCTCCTTAGACATCAGCAACAACTTTAGAGGGCGTCACCGACATCCGGGGCATTTAACGACGTAAGCCAATGTGAGTAACAATGCTTGGACCTCTCAGCCACTTCTTGAAGTTGGTCGGCTGAACTTGGGATTTACCCAAGTTGCCTACGTACCCGCAAAGGATCAAGTCAAAACATAGTTCAAAGCAAACTAACTTTTTGTTTTTTTTTTTTTTTGTTTGGACAGTACATAGTTTATACTTGTGCGGGCTAGGAGTAAAATGCTATTTTAGGCTCGTGCGTCAAGGAGCGTAACTTTATTTTGATTATCTTGCAGTTTCAGCTCGTGCGATTAGGAATTTCGGAGCATAACTTTAATTTTGATTATCATGCAGTTTCAGGTGCTATTAGGAGCGGAACTTTATTTGGAGCATCATGCAGTTTCAACTCGTGCGGTAAGGAGCATAACTTTATTTGGAGTATCATGCAGTTTCATCTTGTGCGATAAGGAGCGCAACTTTATTTGGAGTATCACTTGTCTTTGGAGAGAACGTCAATCCCACCTTTTTGTAGAATTTGCACTTCCCTTTGATCCAATGTGCCAAATTGAAGGTTTTGGAGACTTGCCCCCAACGTTGATGGTGTCTCAAGACAAGATCTTGTAGACGTAGTGTTTGGAGGCTTAGAAGTGATGGTAGCATGATTTGACTCTACTACCTCACCTAGGTCCAAAAGAATTTTGCCCTCTTTAGCCAGGTTCATTATGACCTCTTTGAGAATGAACCATTTTTCAGTCAAGTGACTAACTATGTGATGGTATTTGCAGTATTTTGGGTCGTTTATCCGTCCCATCTCATTAGATGCTAAATATTTAGAATTGCTGTTATTTCGCTCATCATTCATTTTCTCCTGACCGCATTTCAAGTTCTTCTCCTTTATTTATTTATTTTTTTTCTTTTCAAAACCTTAAAGAATTTTTTTCTTAATTTTCAAATTTTTTTTGAATTCCTTTTAGCGAAAAGGTTGAGTTCTTCCTCATCAACTCTGGAATCGTTGTCAGAATCTATTTAAGAGGATGTTGGGATACGAAAAATTAAGAATCGTACTCATACCCTATTTAAAATTACATATTTTAATATGATACTTAAAATTTAACCATTTATTTTATTTTATTTTATTTTTCCTGTATCTTTGCCTGTCTATTAAGAATCGTTATATTATGACATCTTTTTCTTTTTCATACTTATGGCTATTTACTATCATCCATTTATTTTATGACAAGACTCTATAAATAAAGTGTATGTATACATATGTATTCATCTGTTAGTAAATTAACTATTTAAAGTTTACAAATTTTTTTTTGCATTCAATGTAAGATATGATCTGAAATGATTAAGGTTATAAGAAAAACTGAATCGATTGGTTCACACCAAAAAACTCGGATAAAAATTGAACCGAATCGCAAAACAACACTAAATTAAATTGAATCGAACAGAACCCGTGTTGCCAGTTTGAAAGCACAATAAACCCAACCAAACCGAATGCCATAGGTGTAAAGGGCAAAATTTGAGCATTGGTATGAGTGGTATGAATAACAGTAATTAGTTGCTCTGAGTGGCATAGAAATCCTAAATAAATGTCCTTTTCATTTTGAAAGTATTTTATTTATGGGTATATTAATATATAGTCCTAATATATGCATCAAACTAGAAATATGTCCCTTTTTTAAATGAATCTAGAAATAGGTCCCTATTGTATTTTAAGGACAAAACTGCCCCCGTATATATATATATATATATTATATCCCCATGAAATCTGGGTTTCAAATTTAAATCAGGAAATTTCTCACTTTTAACACGCTTCTTACTTTTATGTGAGAATTTCTCACTTTTTATTCAGTCATTTTTTTAAGGTCGGTTAAGAGCTGGACTGTCTATATATATATATATAGAGAGAGAGAGAAAGAGAGAAAGAGAGAACATCTGCTAGAGAGAGAAAGATGAAGACAGAGAAGGAGAAAGAAGAGAGAGAGAGAGTGTTGCAACCCCTCCACTGTCATCGGCGACCACCCATCACCTTCCTCCTCCTCCCCTCTCTACCTCCCTTCACCTATATCAACCATGCACACAAAAAACTCCTAAAGGCGAAACCTACAGCCTCCGCCACCACCCACATATCTCCTATCAAATATTGTCGCCACTGGATCTTGGAGGAGTCGTCGCCTCGCTACCGGAAGCACTGATTTGTTCATCAACCATCACTTCGACCAACCTTCAAGCTATAAGCACTGATTTTTATTTTTTTTCAAGAGATGTTTTCCATGTTTAGTAGATTTGATTTTCAATTAATGTTTTGATGATTTTCAATGATCTTTCTTATTGACCCACTTCTTTTTTGTTGGTCAAAGATGAGACCACTTCTGTGTGAATGGTTGAGTTTGTATAAAAATTGAATATTTCTCACTTCTGTTTTTATTAGGTATGCAAATTTGTGTATTTTTCATTTCTAATTTAACTGAGAAATTGTACATGATAAATATGTCAAAGTGAGAAATTTCTCATCAAATATTCGAAGTGAGAAATCTTTGATTTAATCTATGTGTGAATGGTTGAGTTTGCATAAAAAATGGGTATTTCTCACTTTGTTTTTGTTTGGTATAAAAATTTATTTTTTCCTCACTTCTAATTTAATTGAGAAATTGTACATAATATGTTGAAGTGAAAATTTCGTGTGGTGTAAAAATTTTCGTTTTTTTCACTTCTAATTTAAGTGAGAAATTGTACATGTTCAGTAAGTTAACGTGAGAAATTCTCACTAAATACTGAGAAATTCACACTAATTATTACCATAGTGAGAAATTCTCACTTAATGACTGAATCACATATAGAAAACATCCCACAGTAAGTTCACTACCTTTCTCACTTAATACACTTAATAGTAAGAGATTCTCACTTTCAATTCCACTACATTATTTACCAGAGTGAGGAAATTCCTTTATTTTAGCAAACAAATTTGAAAGTTGAGTAAAATAAGGAAACTCCTTGATTTAAGCAATATTTATTCTCTTATCTATGATCTCCATGGATTATACTTGCTATACCTGTCATTCACACGCCTTATTTGTGCTGGTGGTACATATATACATATGTACATCTAATCATATGGGCAATTTTGAATGCTCTAATAACAAATTTCTCACTTAGTAATACAAAGTTCTCACTTTTTGAATGGACAAAATGTGAAATTTCACATTTTTTGAATGGATATAATATGAAATTTCTCACAACTAAGTCACTTCTTCCAACAAGCTTATTACCAAATTCTCAGATTATAAATTTCAGCATGATTTCGCACTATGTTATGAATTACAGTTATGAATTTCGTACTATATTGTGAGAATTTCTCACCTTTTTATCAGCAACCTTCAATCTTCCATACAAAATTATGTATTATTTCCACGCAAGATTATTTCCTATTTTTGTGATGCGTTCCAATTAATCATGTTTACATGCAGATTTAAAAGGTTCTTTTTTGAAATACAAATCAGCATATTTTTTGGGATACAATACATTATCCATGTTCTCCTATAAATCCTCCCCATTTATTAACTACCTAATTTAGACTTTTTTGAATTTCAAATGTTTGCTTATATGTGTATGCATATAATCAGTTATATACATATATATATATATCACAAGGGTATAATGGTCCAGATTTGAACTAACAATTCAGGGATAGGGACTAATTATTGATTTCTAAGGCAAATTAAGGATTAATTTTTGTAATCCAAATCAAGTAAGGATCAATTTCTATTAATGGCCATAATTAAGGACCAAATCGTATATTTCTATTTATTTATTAATGTGGGCGGTGCTTTAAAAAAAAAAAAAAAAAAGAAAAAGAAAAAGAAAAAGAAAGAAGAGAGAAAATTGTTGCCCGCACAAATTTAAGCGAACGTTTTCCTTATCCCCAATTCTGAATGCGCGGCAAGCAACATATCAGTAAGTTCGTTCGGACGTTTGTGGACAACTTAAAACCAAAACTTGTGTTTTTGGTTTATCGTCAATTGCCTTTCGTATTCTATTCGTTGGTGGGTTTGTAATATGATACTATTATCTTGGAGAACTTTCATCACTGTTACCGTCGACGTATCGTCGTTATCAATAATCTCACCCACCCATTCGACTCACAGTCACAGTCACAGCTGCTGTCGCCGCTCGAAGACTAGTGTTGCGGCTGCTCTCAAATTTCCCTTTTGCTCCATCAGCAGCTTCTCCCAGGATGATATACCATCTGTTCTTCAGAAGTTCCAATTGAAGCCCAAGAAGAATGACATTGACGTACACAACGAGAACGACTTCGTGGTGGAGGATGTTGGTGGCAAAGGAAAAGGAGGTGTTGGTATTGGTGGTGGTGGTCAAGGAATTCATGGTATTCAAGTGCCCAGGCAGCAATACATCTCTGTTTCTAAGTCTGACCTTCTCAACGCCATCATTTCTATGTTTCATTCCCAACAAGATATCGATCAATTTCTTCACTTGTCATCGTAAGATATGCTTTCACATACTACTACTCTTAAATTAAAAGATAGTGATTTCCATTATTAGTGTGATCTTTGACCTTGTTTGTAAAATTGCTCCAGGTGCTTGGATTCTATTATTCACGCCGAACACAAAAGCATTTTAGAGGAAATGAGACTTGACTATAACCTTACTCATTCTGTGGAAAACGAGGGAAACAGCGGCAGCGAGGTGCATGGTATACCAAATGATTATAAGGAGTCTGACTTGGCTGTGGATAAGTCTATTGGGAATGGGGTTGCGGCAAAATATGTGGAGGGTAAGACTGAACCTAAAGAGCCACTGCCTTCCAATTCGTCCAAAAATGTCGGGAGAAATTCTTTCAGGCAGTCCAGGTTTGTCCCATGTTTTTAAGGGCAGCAGCATGATAATGCTATTAAAATGCTACTATGCTACACACGTCTGCTTAGTTGTATCTGAATCATATGTGGCTCCTCCCATTGGACCTTAGAGAACAGCAATACTAGATGTCTAACGGATTCTTTCTCAAAAATTCGGCCAAAATGACCGTACCGAGGAATTCTACCGTACTTCGGAACAATTTATGATTTGTCTTTATCCGCAATTTAACGCTTAAAGCTTGTTTGTGCTTCACACCAATTTCTAGATGAGTGAGTTATCGAATTCGAGATACTACTTCGTGTGCAATTGAGGATCCATTGGGTTTAAAGGAAAAAAAGGTGATTTCAATATGAGGGCAAAACATAATTACCCAAAATAGGCGTGATATTCCTTATTGTAGATTATCATTGTGGGTTGTATAATTTTGCTTATCATTCATGACGCCGAGTTTCCTCCACTTGCTGCAAGTAGTATGGAAGTGATCTAATGCGCCATTCTAAATCCAGACTTTATTGAGAAATCACATTTGTTAACGGCAGAGGAGCTAAGAAAAGGGGCTGAATTACCTCATTCTAAAATGCATGAACAGTCGAGAAATCAAATAAAACTTGAAAAGGCTGTTGAGGTATAATGTCATTAGAAAGAGAAGAAAGAAGGATGGAAGAATTATACTTATTCATTCACAATGTGTATGTATATATACAAGCTAGGAAAAACAGAAAAAGGAAATAAAGAATAGAAAAGGAAAGAAAAGAAAAGGTCAAAAGGAAATAGACAATTATAATCAATTATAATAAATCTATTCCTAATCAATCTGTGATTGAGTTTGACCATAATAAATATATATTCCAACACTCCCCCTTAAGCTGGAGATGGAGCAAAGATATCAATAAGACCCAGCTTGACCAGAGACGACTTCAGGAGAGAGGGACGAACATACTTTGTAAACAAATTGGCCACTTGATATGAAGAAGGCACAAACTTCGGGACAATAATTCCAGAACGAATTTTCTCTCTAATGAAATGAACATCTACTTCAATATGCTTAGTACGCTCATGGAGAACTCAGTCAGAAGCAAGCAAAAGAGCGGATTTGTTATCACAGAACAAAGTAGATGAGCCATTCACCAGATAACCTAACTCTTTTAGAATAGAACACACCCATAGAAGCTCTCATGTTCCCTGTGCCATGGCCCGATATTCTACCTCAACGGAGAAACGAGAAACTACAGCTTGTTTCTTGCTTTTCCACGAGAGGAGATGATTCCCTTAGAAAGTGCAGAATCCATATGTGGATCGACGATCACTCTTAGACCCAGCATTGTCAGCGTCAGTGAATCAGGACCCTCCAGACTGTGTTCCCGTAGAATAAAATTATCCAAATCCTAGACAAGTCTTGATATACCTGAGTATATGATGAACAACATCAAGATGAGATGACCGGGGAGCATACATAAATTGACTCACAACATTGACAGCGAATGTAATGTCGGGTCGGGTGTTGGTCAAATAAATAAGTTGGCCAACGAGGGGCTGATATACCGAAGCATCAGGAAGAAGTTCCCCAGACTCATTAGACAACTTATGATTAGGATCCATAGGGGTGGAGGCAAGACGACATCCCATCATACCCCCCGTGTCCTGCAGAAGATCCAGAGTGTACTTTCGTTGAGACAATGACATACCTTGACGAGAGCGAGCAACTTTTGTCCCGAGAAAGTATCGAAGGGGACCTAAGTCCTTAACATCAAAAGACTGACTAAGGGCTTTCTTGGCTTTGGTAATGCCTGGAGCATCATCCCCTGTAATAATGATATCATCAACATGTACCAGAATAATAACTGACAGGCCATCAGGTCGATGATGGGTGAAGTAAGTGTGATCCGAGTGGCACCGAGTGAAGCCAATAAAATAACCTCACTAAAGCGGTTAAACCAAGCTCGAGGAGATTGCTTAAGCCCGTATAAGAATTTTCGAAGTCGACATACCTTCCCTGAATACTCCCATTCAGCCCGAAAACCCGGTGGAGGATCCATATAGATAGTTTCATCCAAATCTCCATTTAAGAAGACATTTTTAACATCTATTTGATGAAGGGGCCAGTTGTGAGACGCAGCCAAAGAGATTATAAGTTGAACAAATGTCAATTTGGCTACAGGAGCAAAGGTAGCACTAAAGTCCTTGCCCAGGATTTGAGTAAAGCCCTTGGCCACTAGACGGGCTTTATATCGCTCAATAGTACCATCAGCTTGGTATTTGATGGTGAAGACCCATTTACACCCAACAGTTTTCTCACCCGGGGGTAGAGGCACAAGTTCCCAAGCCTGGTTACGTTGAAGTGCATCCATGTCCAAGGTCATGGAAGCCACTCACTGTGGATCCTAAAGAGCCTCAGAGACAGACCGAGGGATGGATGTGGAGTCAACCTGACTAAGAAAAGAGCAATAGGAATCTGAGAGTCCCTGGTAAGAAACATATTGATCAATGGGGTGATTAGTACTAGCAGAAAAACCATAACGATTCGGAGGACGACGAAGTCTAGAGGGATATCTAGGAGAAGCAGGAGGTAAAGGAGTATAAACGTTACCAGATTCCGATGAAGATAGTGGAAGTAGTGTCTGAGTAGGAGGCCGACGAGAGTACACCTGAGTAGGAGCAGTAGTAATGACCGGAGGAAGGTTGGAAGAAGTCTCCAGAGGTTGTTCAAAAAGAGGAACAGGACGCGAAGGTGAATTTAAATCCTCGGAGACTTCGGTAGAAGTAGGATCAAAAACAGACTGAGGACCTGCAAAAAATTGAGTATCTTCCAGAAATGTAATATCCAAAGAATGATACATATGACGAGTGATATGATCATAACACCTGTAACCTTTTGACATGGGTGAATACCCTAAGAAGATGCAACAGACAGCCTTATTATCTAATTTAGTCCTGGTTGGACTGCGATCCTGAACAAAGCATGTACAACCAAATACTCGAGGTAGAATAGGGAAGAGGGTTTTGTCGGGCTGAAGAAATCGCATAGGTGCCTTTCCTTGAAAAACACGATTTGGAGTTCGATTAAGTAGAAAATTGGCAGTAAGAACGGCCAGATGCCAGAAGTATTTGGGGACATTCATTCCGCACAGAAGACACCTAACAACAGATATGATGGAGCGGTTCTTTCGTTTCGCCACACCATTCTGTTCTAGAGTGTCAGGGCAAGTGAGTTGCTAGAGAATACCCTGTTTATTAAGCTCAACTCGAAACTCATTAGTAATGTATTCACGACCATTATCAGAACATAGATTACGGTCAACAGTGTTAAATTGGGTTTTAACCATTTGTAAGAAGTTAGAAAACAAGGAGAAAACTTTTGATTTCTTTTTAAGCAGATAAAGCCATGTACACCTAGTGTAATCATCAATGAATGTAACATAATAACGATATCCAGAAACAACAGTAATTGGGGAAGGACCCTACACATCAGTATGGATAATATCAAAGCAGTTGGTGCACGCTGCATGCGAGGTATATAGTGAGAACGAGTATGCTTAGATAACTCACACACCACACAACTAAATTTAAATTTCTGGCAGGCTTTATTTAATAATGGAAAAAGTTGACAAAGATAATGGAAATTTGAATGGCCCAAGCGAGCGTGCCACAGTTTTATTGACTCTAAAGAAAAACTAGAAGACTTAGAAGATTCAGACAAAACAGACGCCTGAAGACTCGAAGACGACAAACTTAAACTCCCGCCAGGTGGATCACCAAAATAGTAAAGGACATCCTGCTCATATCCCCTGCCAAAAATCTTCTTCGAAATCCGGTCCTGCAAATATTATTTTTTCTTTGAAAGAAGTCTTTTTATTTTTTCTTATCTTTATGTTATTGTTTAGAGTTTGAGGACTCAAATGTAATTTCCTTTTATTTTATTATAAATAAAAGAGAGACTCACAATTGTGAGTTCTAAGCCTTAAAAATACTCTCTCAAAAATCCAACATGATATCAGAGCCACCCTGAATTAGGGTTTGACTCATCTCAACCACAACCACCACCATCCACAATCAATCCCAAACCCTAACCACCACACTATTCACGCGACACTGTTCATGCGACACTGTTCATCGTCACTGTTCACCGACACTGTTCATCAGTGGACTATTTTGATTGGTTCTTTGTTTTCGAGGTTTTAGGTCCGTGATCGGACCAATGATTTGTCCATAAATTGGACTTCTAAGTACTAGGGTTGCCTTGACTACCTTCGTTTACTTGTGAAGCGGGTGTGTGTTCAACCTTCAACATGCCTAAGGATGGTGTGACACCCGAAAAATCTTCGAAGAGTGCCGAATCCTCTAGATCTCCTATAGGTAATGAGAGACAGCCCTTCATTACCGAGAATCCTGGTTCTAAAATCACCATTGTCTTGTTTAATGGTGATAACTACCTGTCATGGTCTCAGTTGGCAACTCTCTGGCTCCGAAGTCGAGCCAAGTTTGGTTATGTTGATGGTACAATCAAGGCCCCTAGTCGCGATAATCCCTTTTATGCAAAGTGGGAAGTTGATAATTACTTGATCATGACTTGGCTAGTTCGTTCCATGGAGCCTGAACTAGCAGATCCGTTCCTGTCTATGGAAACAGCTCAAGATATTTGGGACACTCTGGCTCAGACTTACACCCGGAAGGAGAATGTAGCCCAAGCTTATGAGTTTCGCCGTAGTGGTGGTCAGGGTAGTGGACCCCGGGATCAGTTGACTACCGGATCTGAGTCTACTTATCATGAGGATTCTCATGCTTCCTCACCTTCATCCGCACTTGGAGATATTGGCCATACTGATATTAAGACACTGCCTTGTATTATGGCTCAGCTTGATACTCCCACGAGTGCCTCTACTTCTTTTGCCCAAAAAGGTAATTTTGCTAATTGTTTAAGTGCTTTAAGTGCTAATTCTAGGCAGCCATGGATCATTGACTCCGGAGCTTCTGATCATATGGCTGGTCTTTCTACTGAGTTTTCTACTTATAATCCGTGTTCAGGGAAAGAGAAAGTTAGAACTGCGGATGGTTCCCTTTCCCCTATTTCTGGTAAAGGTGTCATTAATGTTTCTAATTCTTTGTCTTTATCCTCTATACTTCATGTGCCTAATTTTTCGACTAATCTTCTTTCAATTAGTCGTCTTACCCGTGATCTTAACTGCAGCGTAACTTTTTTTCCTTCTCACTGTATCTTTCAGGATCTCTCCACGAAGAAGGTGATTGGCAGTGGTAGAGAGGAGAATGGTCTCTATTTTTTGTTGCCCGATGGAGCTTCTAGTGGGAACTTGACACAAGCTGCTCATCATTCACAGAGCGACACACTCCCTCGAGAGGCTTGGCTATGGCATCAAAGATTGGGACATCCCTCTTTTTATTTGCTTTGTTTTTTGTTTCCTTAGTAAAAAATAAAAGTGTTTCCGAGATTTCTTGTGAAGCCTGTGAGCTCGGAAAACACCATCGTGCTACATTTAATTCCAATTTTAATAAAAGTACTATTCCCTTTGCTATTATTCATACCGATGTTTGGGGTCCTTCTCCTGTTATTTCTTTGAAGGGATATAAATGGTTTGTCACCTTTATCGATGATTGCACTCGCACTACTTGGGTCTATTTGATGAAAGAAAAAAGGGATGTGTTTTCTATCTTTCAAACATTCCATAAAATGATATATACCCAGTTTAGTACAGTTGTCAAAATTGTTCGATCAGATAAAGGGGGGGAATATATCTATGGTGGTCTCACTCACTAATTTTCAGAGCATGGCATGGTCCATCAGACGTCGTGTACTAATACTCCACAACAGAATGGAGTAGTTGAGAGAAAAAACCGGCACTTGTTAGAGTCTGCTAGGTCCATGTTGTTCTCCTTGCAACTTCTTAAGTCTTACAGGGGAGAGGCCGTCCTAACTGCTGCATATCTTATTAATCGTCTGCCTACCCGTGTGCTTGGTAAAAGAAGTCCAATCGAACTTCTTACTAATCCGTCCTCAATTTTCTCCATTCCTCCTAAAGTGTTTGGTTGTGCTTGTTTTGTCCACAATCACTCTCCTTTTCGAAGAAAGTTAGATCCTCGCTCCCTTAAATGTGTTTTTGTTGGGTATTCACCTACACAAAAAGGGTACAAGTGTTATCATCCTCCCACTCGTAAATGGTATGTGTCTATGGATGTTACCTTTGATGAGACATTGTCATACTTCCAGCCTTCCCAGCCATCTCTTCAGGGGGAGAAAAAGAACAGTGAAGAGATGCCTATAGAAATTGTTCCATTCACTATAGGAAGAGAGGAGGGTGAAAGAGAAGAAAAGAAAGAAGGAGAGATAAGTGAAAGTGAGGAAAAGAAAGAGGGAGAGTGGAGTGGAAGTGAAGAAAAGAAAGAGGGGGAAAGTAGAGAAGGAAAAGGAAAGGAACTACTCACCTATTCAAAGAATAAAGGAAGGAAAATTTTTGGGACAACGGAAAAGAGGACCATCTCTCCAATACCACTATAATTGTCTTCTTCAAGTGATGAAGGTCCAGGTATTTCGAGTCCTTTGATTCCTTCTACTCCTATTCCTAATTCTCCTTCTTCTGTTTCTTCCTCTGTTGATGAATTAGACATACCTATTGCTCTTCGCAAGGGTATTAGGGAGTGTACTAAACATCCGATTTCTAAATTTGTTTCGTACTCTCAATTATCTTCATCACATAGGGCCTTTGTGTCGAAACTCGATTCTGTTTCTATTCCTAACCATGTACAGGAAGCTCTATATGATCCTAGCTGGAAATCTGCCATGGTTGAAGAGATGAAAGCACTTCACAAGAATGGTACTTGGGAATTAGTAGAACTACCTCGAGGGAAAAAGACAGTGGGGTGCAAGTGGGTGTTCACTGTAAAGCACAAAGCAGATGGGACAATCGAAAGGTATAAAGCAAGGTTGGTTGCTAGGGGCTTTACTCAGACTTATAGGGTAGACTATCAGGAGACCTTTGCCCCTGTTGCTAAGATGAACTCAATCAGGGTTCTGTTATCTCTAGCAGCAAATCTAGAGTGGCCTTTACATCTGTTTGACGTGAAGCATGCATTTCTGCATGGTGATTTAGAAGAAGAGGTGTACATGGATATTCCTCCCGGGTTTGAGAATAGCAAGACTGGAGGCTATTCACCTATCCCTCCTAAAGTCTTTGGCTGTGTGTGTTTTGTTCATAACCATGCCCCAACACGAGGGAAATTTGATCCTCGTGCTATTAAATGTGTTTTTGTTGGTTATTCACCTACACAGAAAGGCTATAAGTGTTACCATCCTCCCACCCGGAAGTGGTATGTCTCCATGGATGTCACATTTTTCGAGGAACAATCTTATTTCACTCCTCAGACACCTCTTCAGGGGGAGTTGAAGCACATAGAAGAGTTGCCTGATAGTGTTGAGGTTGCTACTACTCCTAGTGATAGACTTGATGTTCCTGTGCCGATGCCTAACGTTACTGTGTCTAATTCATTTGAGATATTGGGGACTGTTGAAATTGAGGATGAAATTGATAGAGAGGCAGATGAGGAACCCACCAGGAGAAGAGGAGGAAACCCAGAAAAAGGGGATGTAGTATATCAACGAAGAATTTGGAGGATGAAAGATAAGACCATTGCTCCAGATCCATCACTTCCAACTCCTCTTGATGAGAACCTAGGTAACTCTGATTCTACTCCTGTTATTAATTCTCCTATCATTGATTCCACTCCTGTCATTGATGATCTAGATATTCCAATCGCTATACGTAAGGGTGTTAGGTCATGTACTCAACATCCCATATCTAACTTTGTCTCTTATAGCCGCCTCTCTCCTTCTCATAAAGCTTTTGTGTCCAATCTTGCTTCTATGTCTGTACCTAACCATGTACAGGATGCACTCACTGATCCCAAATGGAAACGTGCTATGATTGAGGAGGTGAAAGCACTCCACAAGAATAGTACCTGGGAATTGGTTAACTTACCTAGAGGGCACAAGACAGTGGGGTGCAAGTGGGTGTTTGCAATCAAACATAAAGCAGACGGGTCCATTGAAAGGTACAAAGCACGGTTAGTTGCAAAAGGTTTTACACAAACCTATGGGGTAGATTATGAGGAAACATTTGCCCCAGTTGCTAAGATGAATACTGTGAGAATCCTGTTATCTCTTGCTGCAAATTTGAATTGGCCCCTACATCAATTTGATGTGAAAAATGCATTTCTACATGGAGATCTGGCAGAAGAAGTATATATGGATATTCCTCCAGGTTTTGAAGACTCTAAAACCAAAGGGAAAGTTTGCAGGCTTAAAAAGTCTCTGTATGGGCTTAAACAGTCTCCAAGAGCATGGTTTGAGAGATTTACTCAAGCCATGTTGAAATATGGCTTTAAATAAAGCCAAAGTGATCATAAACTGTTCATTAGACATTCCTCACAAGGGAAAGTCACCGTTCTCATAGTGTATGTGGATGATATTGTCTTGACAGGAGACGATGTGGAAGATATGCAGGAGTTGAAGAAATACTTGGCCAAGGAATTTGAAATAAAAGACTTGGGAAATCTCAAGTACTTTCTGGGAATTGAGGTGGCTCGAAGCAAACAAGGAATCTTTATCTCCCAGAGAAAATATGTTCTCGATCTTCTCCAGGAAACGGGCATGCTGGGGAGTAAGGCATGTGATACTCCTATGGAAGTTAATCAGAAGCTAGGAGATGACACTGATGGAGCAGTGGTTGACAGGGGGAGATACCAGAGATTGGTGGGCAAACTTATTTACTTGTCACATACCCGTCCAGACATCGCTTTTGTTGTAAGTGGTGTTAGTCAATTCATGCATGCTCCACGTGAATCTCACTACAGTGCTGTTCTTCGTATTCGTAGATACTTGAAGTCAGCACCCGGAAAAGGATTATTTTTCGGTGTACATGATCATCTTCAGGTGGAAGGTTATACAGATGTAGACTGGGCAGGCTCAGTCACGGATAGGAGGTCTACCTCAGGATATTGCACCTTTGTTGGAGGAAATCTTGTTACCTGGCGTAGCAAGAAACAGGTCGTTGTATCTAGATCAAGTGCTGAAGCGGAATTCCGAGCTATGTCTCAAGGAATTTGCGAACTATTGTGGAAAAAAATTCTTTTGAGAGATCTTAGACTTGAGAATACAAATTCGATGAGGTTGTACTGTGATACTAAAGCAGTCATCAATATTGCCCATAATCCAGTACAACATGACCGAATTAAGCATGTTGAAATTGACAGACACTTCATCAAGGAAAAATTGAGCAGTGGAGTGATATGTATTCCGTTTGTGAAGTCTAGTGAACAACTGGCAGATGTCCTCACCAAAGGTCTTGGAAGTAGGAATCATCATTACTATCTTAGCAACCTGGGCATGAGAGATATCTTCGCACCAGCTTGAGGGGGAGTGTTGAAATATGTTTTAATTAGTATTTATTTCCTTCCATTATTGGTTGGTTTATTTTGGGTCATGTTGACCATGTTTAATTTCTTATTTATTAGGAGATTATTGTTTTCCTTTTTTATATCTCAGTCTTGTGTATATATACATTGGTAATCTTCTAATAAAATTGTGTGTTGAATTCAAGGATCAAAATTTCGTTTCGGTCTATTGTTTCGGTCTACCTAGAAACGGAAACGTTTCCGAAACATTTCGGAAACATGTGGAAACAGTGGAAAAAATTGGAAACATTGAGAAATATGGGGAAACATAACTTCAAACTTAACTATATGCGTGTATAAAGCTAATAATTGATTAAATGAAACATTTGAGAGGTCTATATATGTAGTGCTGCATTAAAAATGTGTAGTTCAAATTAAAAATACATGAGGATTAAGTCGTCAATCTATTGCCAAACACTTCATAGAATCCACAAAACACTTCATAGAATGCAAAAGGTACATATAAGTACATAGTAAGCTAATAAGTCATCTTTAAAATAAAATGGTTGTTCATATGACAAGTACACAACTACATGATTATCTCGATGGAAACAAGTATGTTTCGTTGGAAGCAAATGAAACGATGTGGAATCATAGGTTTGTTTCGATGGAAACAATTATGTTTCGATGGAAACAAAAGAAACAAAGTCGTTTCGATGGAATCCATGGAATTTCGAGATTCCATGGCTGTTTCGTTTCCATGACCTAGGAAACGGAAACGTTTCGGCCGTTTCGTTGGAAACATAAGGAAATTTTGATCCTTGGTTGAATTATAATATTTCTTCAGAACTTCCTTTAAGTAGCCCATTTCTTCAGTATAATCCCCTGTCACAATAATATCATCAACATATACGATGAGAATAGCAACTTTCCCATTAGAAGAGAATTTGGTGAACAAGGTATGATCGGCTTGCCCGTGAGAATACCCAGGCTTGTTGACTGCCTTTGTGAACCTGTCAAACCACGCTCTAGGAGATTGCTTGAGTCCATACAGAGATTTTCAAAGCTTGCAGACTTTGTTAACATTGCTTCTTGTCTCAAAGCCTGGTGGAATTTCCATGTACACTTCATCTTCTAAGTCACCGTTGAGGAAATCATTTTTGACATCTAATTGTTGAAGGGGCCAATCTAGGTTAGCTGCTGCCTGCTAAGGATAACAAAACCCGAACAATATTAAGCTTGGCAACAGGAGCAAAAGTCTCTTGGTAGTCGATGCTGTAGGTCTGAGTAAATCCTTTAGCAACGAGTTTAGCTTTGTAGCGATCTACACTCCCATCTGGTTTATATTTGACAGTGAAAATCCACTTGCATCCCACTGGTTGTTTCCCTTCTGGTAAGTTTGTGAGTTCCCAAGTACCATTCTTTTTTAGAGCACTAATTTCTTCTCCAACGGCTACCTTCCATTCTGATTTTCGTAGAGCATCATAAATACTCTGTGGAATTTCTACATTGGATAGATTAGTAACAAAAGTCCGATATTCTGACGATAGACCATCATAAGAAACAAAATTGTAGATTGGATGCTTAGTACATGATCTCACACCCTTCCTTATTGCAGTAGGAACATCAAGATCATTATTAACAGTAATATTAGTCTGAATTTCATGAGCTGTGTTACCTATACTACCTGGACTTGGATTGGATTCATGGTTTTGTTCGGGAAGTGTGCGATCCCCTATCTCCTCTTGGGGTCTTTTCCTCCTTGAATAAACATGTAGCTCGTTATTAGTTGCAGGTTGAGTGCGGATTGGAGTGAGAGGGTCTTGGTTATTCGGCAAAGCTGTTTCGATGATGGTGTTTAACTCAGTTTCTGGTGGATTGAAGGTGTGAGGTTTGGTTTCTGGTTGAATGAAGGTGTGAGGTTCGGTTTCTGGTGGGATGAAGGTGTGAGTTTCGGTTTCTGGTGAAATGAAGGTGTCAAGCCAAAAATTACATTCTTGTAAGTTCTCCCCTTGAATGTGAGTTTTTGGGTAATAGGATTGATTCTCAAAAAATGTTACATCCATAGATGTGTAGAATCTTCTAGTGAGAGGTGAGTAACATTTGTAACCTTTTTTAGTGGGTGAGTAGCCAAGAAAGAGACATTTAATGGCCTTTGGGTCAAGTTTGCTTCGGTGTTGTTGATGGATATGTATAAATGCCATACACCCAAATACTTTTAGGGGTAGGGATGAGATGATTCTGGTATCAGGGTAGGAAAGGAGAATGGTTTGGCAAGGTGTTTGAAATTTGAGAACTCTAGATGGCAACCTATTAATGAGGTATGTGGCTGTGAGGACTGTAGAATTAGAATTAGGGCAAAACTTAGGAGACCAATAATGTCTCCTGTATTTTATTATATGAGGAGAAGAAACAATATTACAATAGTACCCCTATGTCTAATACATTAGCGTAATGAGAATAACGTAAAAAGCAAAAATATAAAATAAGCAAACTAACACTCCCCCTCAAGCTGGTACAAAAATATCTCTCATTCTTAGCTTGCTAAGAGCAAAATGAAATGACCTACTTCCAACACCCTTTGTAAGCATATCTGCAAGTTGATCCCCGGTCTTCACAAATGGAGTACAGATCACACCACTACTGATATTCTCCTTGATGAAGTGTCTGTCAATCTCCATGTATTTAGTTCGATCATGTTGCACTGGATTGTGGGCAATGTTGATAGCAGACTTGTTGTCACAATACAATCTCATAGAGTCATTAGAATCCAGACCTAAGTCTTTTAACAATAACTTAATCCACAGAAGCTCACATACACCTTGAGCCATGGCTCTGAACTCAGCCTCTGCACTAGATCTAGCCACCACGTTCTGCTTTTTACTCCTCCACGTAACCAGATTGCCCCCCACGAAGGTACAATAGCCTGAAGTGGACCTTCTGTCTGTCACAGATCCAACCCAATCAGCATCTGTGTATGCTTCCACTCGAAGGTGGTCATGTCTAGCAAAAAATAGACCCTTTCCAGGAGCTGATTTCAAGTACCTCAAAATCCTGAAGACAGCCTCCATATGGGATGCACGGGGAGCGTGCATAAACTGACTAACAACGCTCACAGCAAAGGCAATATCAGGTCGGGTATGAGAAAGATAAATGAGTCTTCCCACTAACCTCTGATATCTACCTTTATCTACCTCCGTACCACCTGAATCATCACCAAGTTTTTGATTTGACTCAATCGGAGTGTCACACGCTCGACTTCCGAGCATTCCAGTCTCTTCCAATAGGTCAAGTACGTATTTCCGTTGGGAAATAAAGATTCCATGCTTAGATCTAGCGACCTCAATTCCCAAAAAATATTTAAGAGTCCCCAAGTCTTTTATTTCAAACTCCTTGGACAAGTACTCTTTCAGTCTTTGCATTTCCTCCAGATCATCCCCAGTCAAGACAATGTCATCCACGTACACAATTAACGCAGTAGTCTTACCCTGTGATGAATGTTTGATGAACAAAGTGTGATCAGCTTGACTTTGTCTAAAACCATATCTAAGCATAGCTTGTGTGAACCTCTCGAACCATGCCCTAGGAGACTGTTTCAAGCCATATAGTGATTTTCTGAGTCTGCACACCTTTCCATCTGTCTTAGAATCCTCGACGCCAGGAGGAACATCCATGTACACCTCCTCATCTAGATCCCCATGAAGAAATGCATTCTTCACATCAAATTGGTGAAGTGGCCATCCAAAGTTAGCAGCCAGTGATAAAAGAACCCTAACAGAGTTCATCTTTGCAACAGGAGCAAATGTCTCCTGATAATCAATTCCATAGGTCTGTGTGAAGCCCTTAGCGACAAGTCTAGCTTTGTACCTTTCAATAGAGCCATCAGCCCTATGCTTCACAGTGTATACCCACTTGCACCCCACAGTTCTTTTGCCCTCAGGTAACCTTGTCAATTCCCAGGTGCCATTCTTACGAAGAGCTTTCATCTCTTCGATCATAGCATGTTTCCACTTGGGATCCGCGAGAGCACCCTGGACATTATTAGGAACAACCACAGAAGCAATTTTCGAAAGAAAAGCTTTATAGGAGGGAGACAAGTGAGAATATGACACAAAATTTGAGATGGGGTGTTGGGTACAAGCCCTAACACCCTTACGTACAGCAATAGGGACATCAAGATCAGAATCAGAGTTACCTTGGTCCTCAACACTTGAAGGAGATGTCAGTGGCAGAGTAGGAGCGAGCTCTTTATTCTTAGACTTACTCCATGTGCCTCTAGAATAAACCATCACCTCCTTTTCTTTTAATGGAGTACAAGTGTCTTCTTTCTCCATATCCTTCCCAACCTCATTTTCTCCCTCAGTTTGTTCTTTTTCTTTTTCTGTCTCCGCAATACTATTTTCTGTCTCCGCAATACTATCCATAACAACTTCCCCTGAAGACAAAGGAACAGGAACAGACAAAGGCACCTCTTCCCTATACCAATGCTCCCCCTGAAGAGGTGACTCAGATATAAGCGAGGACTGAAAGTATGACTGAGATTCATGGAATGTAACATCCATGGAGACAAACCATTTCCTCGAAGGAGGATGGTAACACTTGTAGCCTTTCTGGGTTGGAGAGTAACCCAGAAAAACACACTTAAGGGCACGGGGATCTAACTTCCCCCGAGTAGGAGAATGATTGTGAACAAAGCACACACAACCAAAAACGCGAGGAGTTATAGGGAACAAAGGAGAAGTGTCTGACAGGACTTCAACAGGTGCACGTTTGTTCAAAACTCGAGTTGGAAGACGATTAATAAGATACGCTGCTGTTAAAACAGCATCACCCCAATAGGATTTGGGAGCATTAACAGAAAACATTAAGGATCTAGCAATATCTAGCAGATGACGATTCTTGCGCTCCGCCACCCCATTTTGCTGGGGTGTATCGGTGCAAGAAGTTTGATGAATGATCCCATGGGAGCAAAAATACGCAGCAAGACCCGAATCAATGTACTCACCCCCCTGATCAGATCTTAAAACTTTTAATTCAGTCCCAAACTGAGTGCCCACCATTTTATGGAATGCCTGGAAAATTGAGAAAACCTCCCTTTTTTCTTTCATCATATACACCCAAGTGGTACGAGAATAGTCATCAATAAATGTAACAAACCATCTATGACCTTTCAAAGAAGTAAAACGAGAAGGACCCCAAACATCAGAGTGAACTAAAGCAAACGGAACAAAACTTTTATTAAAAACAGGAGCAAAAGAAGCTCTGTGATGTTTACCCAGTTCACAAGTTTCACAAAGGAAATCAGAAACATCTTTATTTAAGACTAAAGAAGGAAACAAATGCTTTAGTAAATAAACAGAAGGATGTCCTAAACGTCTATGCCAAAGATGTATGTCTCCAGCTTTATTATCAGAAACCACTGTATGATGTGCTAACGGCCCTCCAACATCCAAGAGATAAAGTCCACTCTCCTTTCTACCACTGCCAATCATCCTCCCCGTGGTAAGGTCCTGAAAGACACAATGAGAAGGAAAAAAGGTTACACTGCAGTGTAAGTCCTGAGTGATACGACTAATGGATAACAAATTATGGGAAAAATTGGGAATATGAAGTACAGAGGATAAAGGCAAGGATGGAGTAGCATGAATGGTACCCTTCCCAGAAATAGAGGAAAATGTACCATCAGCAACACGAACCTTGTCTTTACCTGAACAAGGCTTATACACAGAGAAAATATCAGAACATTTAGACATGTGATCAGATGCACCGGAATCAATAATCCAGGGAGAAGAAGAATGAGACAAGTGTGCCCTTGCGGATGTGACTAAGTTACCTGAATGTGCAAATGAAGAGGAGGCACCTGTAGATGCAGTAGAAGCAGACGTACGGCGAGCCATCAAGGAACGAAGAGCCTCCTCTACCTCCGAGGCAGTAAATAGTGCTGAATCGGAAGTGGATGGGGCCTGCTCAATAGGAGTCGGTGCCGTGGGATCTAATGATGTAGTATGATGAGCACGATAATTACCCCCCTGTGAGTGTCCCCCACGACCTCCAGACTGTCCAGAGCGACCCCCACGACCCCCAGGCTGTCCAGGTGGGCGGCCGTGCAATTTCCAGCATGTCTCCCTGGTATGATAAGGCCGATTACAATAATCACAGAACTGCTTGGCCTTCTCAGACGAACCAGACTCATTAGAAGTACCACGACCCCTGGACTGTTTGTTCCCATCTCGCTGAGGAACCGAAATGAGAGCAGATCTCTCGGTGGAAGTAGGTGGAAGCATAGCAGAACGTCGACTCTCCTCGTTCTGGATATATGCAAAGGCTTCCTGGAGAGAAGGCAAAGGATCCATCCTAAGGACACGGCTGCGAACAGGATCATACTCAGCATTAAGTCCCTCCAAAAACTTAAAAATCCTCTCTTCAGCAACCAGTTTACTGTAGGCAACGGAATCAGTTGGACAAACAGGCTTATAGTCCAAAAGATGATCAAGTCGTTTCCAACTAGTGGTCAGAGATGTGAAAAACTGAAGAACGCTCATCTCCCCCTGTTCCGAGCGACCAATCGTCCGTCTCAACTCAAATATCTGTGCATAATTACCCTTTCGGGAGTAGGTGTTGGCCATGGTCTCCCAAATATCTTGGGCAGTCGCCATGTCCAAAAAACCTTCAGCAATTTCAGGAATCATAGAATGGCAAAGCCAGGTCATGACAGTGGAGTTCTCCATCTCCCACTTGTCATATGCAGCATCCTCGGTGCTAGGTACCGTGATTCGTCCGTTGATATACCCCATCTTCCCTCTGCCCTTAAGAGACATGGTTACAGACCCAGACCAAGCCAAGTAGTTCTGACCATTGAAGAGAGAAGTAGTAAGCTTAACATTCGGGCTTTCAGAAGGAGCAACAACAATAGTTTCACTCCTGGGCAGCTGTGTATTCAAAGTGGATTTATCGCCATCCGACATCTTGAATCGACACGCAACAAATACCCGCAACAATCGAAGAACAAAGAGAACAAACTGGTATCAACGGAATCGCAGCACACAATCGTAATCTAAAGCACCATACAGGATGCAATAAACTCAATCATCAAGGTCCATAGAAGGACCAAAAAACGAGAGAAGTTAAAACACAATCAGCAGAAGATGTTGGACAGCACTGTAGTGAAGGAAGGGGGCAAAAGAACCAATAGAATCTGGACTAAAAAAAAGGTTCAGCAGGGCTGGTGAAGCATGGAGGACCTGCGGCTAGGTGCAGGGGCTGGAGGTGGAGGAGCCGAAGCCCTAGTGGGCTGCGTCTATGTGCAGCGAAGCCCCTAGGGGCTGCGGCTTGATGAGGCGAGGCCCAGGGGGGCTGCGGCTTGGGTTGGAGTGCCCTGGGGAGGCTGCGGCCTGGACTGGGTGGCCCTGGGAGGGCTGCGACTTGGGTTGGGGTGATTTGGAAGGCTGCGGCTGGTGGTAGGGATGGTGGTTTGTGGTGTTTAGTGGTGGTGGATGATAATCCCTCTTAGGGAAGCTTTGATACCATGTAGAATTAGAATTAGGGCAAAACTTAGGAGACCAATAATGTCTCCTGTATTTTATTATATGAGGAGAAGAAACAATATTACAATAGTACCCCTATGTCTAATACATTAGCGTAATGAGAATAACGTAAAAAGCAAAAATATAAAATAAGCAAACTAACAAGGATTGCCTCTCCCCTATAATGTTTAGGGACATTTGTAGTGACATAATGGATCTGGCTACTTCAAGAAGGTGTCTGTTTTTCCTTTCTGCCACCCCATTTTGTTGAGGTGTGTCAACACAAGAACTTTGATGCACTATCCCATGACTCATTAGATATTCGCCAAGTATGGAATTGAAATATTCTCTGGCATTATTAGACCTAAACACCTTTATTTTTGTCTGAAATTGTGTTTGGATCATGGTATGGAAGCTTTTGAATATAGGACTAGCCTCTGATTTTTCTTTCATTAAGTATATCCAGGTTACCCTAGTATGGTCATCAATGAAAGACACAAACCACCGAGCTCCTGTGATATTTTTAACTCTAGAGGGTCCCCATATATCACTATGAATTATAGCAAAGGGATGAGATGTTTTGTACCCTTGAATTGGATAATTGTTTCTCACATGTTTGGATAATTGACACACTTCATATTGGAAAAACTTGGTTTTGGTATTAGGCATTAGCAAATAATGTGGGAAACAATCTTTTCAAATACTGAAAATTGGGGTGACCTAATCTATAGTGCCACAACATGATTGCACTATTGTTATTGGGTAAGTGTGAAAACACAGGGGAAGACATGCTACTTGCAACTTGAGCTTGTTCTTTAGGATTATTAGGACCTTTAAGGAGATAGAGCCCTGCACACTCCTTAGCATTGCCAATCATCCTCCCCGATTCCAAGTCCTGAAATTCACCATGATTTGAGAAAAAAATTAGTAACACAATTCAAGTCCTTGGTGAGTTTGCTAATGGACATCAGGTTGCAAGTCAAATTGGGAACAAAGAGAACAGATTTTAGAATTAGGTCATCTGTAATAGCAACAGATCCTATTCCAGCCACCTTAGACAATGACACATCAGCAATTCGAACCGTAAAATCTCCAGAACATGGACTATAGGTGTGAAATAGTGTTGCATTACCAGTCATATGATCAGATGCACTGGAGTCTACAATCCAAGGGCTGTTTTTCTCCATTTGAGTCCTCATAGCCACTGAAAAATTACCTTGTTGAGCTACTGTTCCAACACCTGTGGGAAGCGAAGGTGATGATGATTGTTAGCTGATTAATTTTGAAGCAGTTCAATTTGCTCTTTGCTGAACAGTGAGGTCTCAAGTTCAGGTTGTGCTTCTCCTGTGGACATGAAGCCACGGCTTTCGGTAGGAATTCTTGGTTTCCAGTCCGCTGGTTTCCCGTGCAACTTCCAGCAGATGTTCTTGGTGTGTCCAGGTTGTCTGCAGTGGTCACACCATGGTCTTCCTCCTTTCTTTGGCCGATTATTGTCAAGAGGGAGGTTAGTGCTGCGGATTGCAAGGGCTGAGCCTTCATTCGGGATTGATGGGACTTGGTTTCCCATCATAACCTTCTTCCTGCTTTCCTCTCTTCTAACCTCAGAAAAAGCTTCTCTGGTTGAAGGAAGAGGTTTAAAACCAAGGATTCTTCCTCTTACTTCATCCAGATTTTTGTTAAGACCAAACAAGAATTTAAAGATTCTTTCTTTCTCAACAATCTTTTTATACTTAAGACTACATTCTAGACAGCCAAGTTTAGCATCATCAAAGAGATGTAGTTGCTGCCAATACCTATTCAGAGTATTGAAATATTGAGTGACAGTAAGATCACCTTGTCGGAGATCATTCAGGATACCTTTTACCTCAAATAATTCAGAGGTATTTTCGTTATCTAAGTAGGTTTGCCTTGCTGCATCCCAAATTTCCTTGGCTGTCTTGTACATGAAGTCCTCTCCTATTTCTTTGGTCATGGAATTGATTAACCATGAGATCACCATGCTATTTTCAGATTTCCATGCCTTGTATTTTGGATCTTCTGTTGATGGAGCGATGGCTGCCCCGGTGAGGTAGTCGTCTTTTCCTTTCCCACAGATGAATAGCATAACTGAATGGGACCACTGCAGGTAATTTTTCTCAGTTAACTTATGCCCGGTGATAGGCATAACCAGGCCTTCCGATCCGCCATTGATGTTGGAAGAGATAACCTCTTGGTTGTCTGAGGTAGAGGTTGTTTCTTTGGTGGCCATTCTGTATTTCACCATTCAGATGATGAAAGGTACAGATTTGGCTTTGATACCATATGGAATTATAGAGAGGAAAACTCTATTTTTTGATAATTTCATACGTTCTATGTAGCAATATATATACACAGACTTGATAATAAGTTAAGGAAAGAAAAGAAAAGAAAGGAAACAAGAAAAAAAAAAGGAAAGAAGATCAAAAATCAAATCACAAGATCAAATCACAATTAATTTCTAGTTGATTGAAATCTTATCCCAAGGGAAGGGATATTATCTCCAAGGGATATTTTAGGATTCCACAGTACAGTACCTAGAATACATCCAGACTTGCCTTTTCCTCCAAGATAGAGGCGGAAAGAACGGGACCATGCAGCAAATTCCTTCCATGCAACAACACACTAGTAACCCGTTGAGCAGGGGTGTGTTGAGAGAGAGACAGATCTGGACGTGGAGGAGTAATAGCTGGAATGGGGTCTGTAACCTTATTGGTGTTAGCCATATTAGAGTGACTGAACCAAAGAACAAACCAACGAAAACTTGGAAAATCGAGGAGATGGAGGGCTGACCAGAACACTAGGAGTAAAGATGGGGCAACCATAGACCAATTGATGGTCTGAAAGAGGGACGAGAGGGAGCACTAAGGCTCTATCGCATTACAAGGCTGCAGGAGAGGCCTGCCGGAGGAGACACAGAGGCCTAGGTGGGTTGCTGGGAGATGCGCCGAAGCCCTAGGGGTTTGTGGGACCCTCGGCTGGTGGTGGTGGGTTGTGCTGAGGGTGCTGGAGGTGGTGGCTGGTTGCGGCGAGCCTGGAGGAGGCTGGGTGTGGTGTCGGCTGGTGGTGGGGGCTAGGGTTAGGTCTTTTTGGCTCTGATACCAAGAAGAAAGAAGGATGGAAGAATTATACTTATTCATTCACAATGTGTATATATATACAAGCTAGGAAACATAGAAAAAGGAAATAAAGAATAGAAAAGGAAAGAAAAGAAAAGGAAATAGACAACTATAAATAAATCTAATCCTAATCAATCCGTGATTGAGTTTGACCATAATAAATATATATTCCAACAGAAAGAAAACATTCTGCATTTGCATGGGGCTAGTTCCTCGTATTTATAATATGTTTGAATACATAGTTTTAGATTATAAAGAACATATATAAGTATGTAAATATATATGGAACACTCAATAAAAAAAGCACAAGTGAAACAGAATGTAATAGACCAGTTTTTTTTTTTTATCGAAGGCTAATGAATAAACTGTATTTTAAGAAATCAAGGAGAACATAGTAACAAATTCTTCATAGGTGTTTTAGGAGATCACGGAATTGATGGACCTTTTTTTCTTTGTTGTTTGTTGGAGAGCAGTATATGGATTTTTACCAGTGAGTTATGTTTACATTTACTTCTACTTCAATGTTGGGGGGGTAGATTAGTGGCAGAAGTAAGGGTGGTGCTGGTGTTTGGAGTCCCGATGTTTCAATCTGTCACATATGGTTCTTTGACACCCTGCCGTATCTATTTTGTTTAAAAACACATCCTATGTTATGGCTGATGGAGAAAAGGGAGATTTTGTTTTGGCCTTTGCAAGACTCATTTTTGTTTTTATTTTTCTACACAGAATTATAATGCCTATTTTCTTAAAGTTTCTGGGAATCTGGAACTTCGCGGACATCTTGCTTTCCGTGTTGCTCTCGAGTCCCTGGAATCATTTCTTTGCTCCACTGTCTCTATGCATGTGTCTACATATGCAGTCCGTTCCCCCACCCACCACCGCAGATTTTTTTTTTCTAGTCTAGTAAAGAAAAGAGCCCTGTACATAAATTTACTAAACTCAATATGCATGTGCTTTTCTTTGCTCCCAGATTGTCTCCTTCGGGTAAGATTCTGATAAGAATAGCAAATTTTGTCTATGACATGTTTAAAATATTTGAAGAATGTCTTGATTCTCTCTATGCATTTTGCTTGTCCAAGTGTTGCTTGGTTTCATGCTTTAACTGGTACTGCCTTTTTATGCAAAATTTTCTGTAGAGTTGCTGTTGCCACTCGTTTCCAGCATGCTTTTGTGCAGCTTCTGTACAATGCGCAGTTTGAAGAATTGTCAGCGTGGGATTTGACGATGACATCTGCACTAAACAGTGATTATTTACTTACTTTGCCAATATATGTTGACTGGAAGAAAGCATCTGAGTCCAATGCAATAATATTCAGGTGAATTAATATATATATATATATATTTTACACTTGCCCAACAGTGTATATCAAGCTTCAACATCCTCCCTCATGGGCGACCCGGTCTCGCACGTGGAGAGCAAACAAACCAAACTACAATGTAATTGAGACAAATAACAAAGTGTAAATATGCATACCACATGGCTATGTAGCACGGGTACGGACACGTGACACGAGTACTGTTAAATTGGAGCATCCAACCCAAAACCAATTGGCAATGGGTGGAGTGGCCCCTTGAACTTATATATTGAGTAGCAAGGTTATAAGTCCCCGATGTGGGACAAATAATCTCAACATGCCCCCGCACGTGTGGCATGACTGAGAGCCTAACACGTGGATTACTGAGATAGGGTGACGTGGAGCACACGTGGACAAATTGGGCCCAATAATAACCTGCTCTGATACCATGTTAAATTGGAGCATCCAACCCAAAACCAATTGCCAATCGGTGGAGTGGCCCCTTGAACTTATATATTGAGTAGCAAGGTTATAAGTCCCCGATGTAGGACAAACAATCTCAACAGGTACGATACGATACGAGTACGGGGGTACGGCAATTTCCAAAAATGTAGGGTACGGGTACGGCTAGGGTACCTTGAATAAAAACATATTTTTAATAATTTAAAAAAAAAGAAAAAAGAAAAAGAAGAAGATTGAACAGCACTACAACATATTAATCCACATATTAGCAAATAAGTACTCTAAGGACTAAACAACATTGTTTTAGCATTACAAGTCCACAACATTAAAGAAAAAAAAATATAAATAAAAAAAGAAGAACAAACAAGTCCACTAAGTACCCACGTCGTACCTATGCCGTACCCACGAAGTACCCCCATAGTTGTACCCCTGTAGTTTTCAAAAAATGCAATCTGACCCTCGTGTCGTACCCACGAAGTACCCACATCGTACCCACGAAGTACCCGAGCTATACCCAAGTTGAATCCTTCACTTAACAGTATCAGGATACCGCTAGAGGAGTACCCGACACGTACCTAGGAGTATGGTACGGGTGTCGGTGTCCCCCAAGTACCCGGTACGGCTACTTTACTCAAAATGGAGTACCCATGCTTCCTAGCCAAATGGTGATAGCCCTAGACAGACCTAGACCATTGAAGAACAAAGGGTAATGGTGACAACCCTAGACCATTGAAGAAAGTTGGAACCATTCAACTTGCGGGTAGTGAGTTGTGGGAGAGCCTTAGAGTCCATGAAGAATAACAAAAAAGAGAAAAACAGATTTGGAGCAAAATAGATTGAGAAAGGACTAAATCGGAACAGATCTGGACAAGCTGGAGTAGATTTGGACAGATCTAGACAAACCAGAGGCTGCCAATGAATAGTAACATTTGCAACGAACAGTAACTTGTGATGAACAGTAACTTTTAGATGAATAGTACGTTCGGATGAACAGTTTCTTGAGGGGTAGCGGCTAGGGTTTGAGGGATTGCTGGTCTTCTCGATCTTGGACAGAGATCCGGCAATTGATAGAACACGAGAAACATTCTCGATCAACTTTGATCGGCAACAACAAGAGGAGCGGACCCTAAGATCGGGTGCTCTGACACCATGTAAAAGTAAACACTTTGTATATTGAATGAATAAAAAAGAGAGTACAAGGGCCAATTTATATACTTAGCTAACATAACACTTTACATATTTCCGATGTGGGACAACATATACATATAATAAAACACCTAATACAAAACTACCCTTTTAACATTATGGAATAATTATCTTTAGGAGATTTTTATTCATTAGTGTTGGAATATTCAGAAGAAATTGTATTTTCTTATTATTTTCTTCAATATACAAGGTATATACATCTATGAGGAGTAGGGGTGTAAACGGTTGGTTTGGTCGGTTTTTTAGGGAGAATTGCTCACCGAACCGACCAATTCGATTTTGTTAGAGACAACACCGACTTTGACCGAAGCTTCCTCGGAACGGTGTAGCACCGGCTGTGTTTGCGTCGGTCGGTTTTCGGTTTTCGACCGATTTTGAGGCTAGTGTTTCTTTCTCTCGTAGATTTTCCTATTATCAAGTTCCAATTCAAGAGTATTAATTTTCATGATTTCTATCATATACAATAAATGAAGGGAAAAGAATGAGAAGAGAAGTAGACAAAAAAAATTGAAAAATCGTGTCCAAGAAAAATGAAATGGCAGCCAATATCTATTCTTAGGAACCAAATACCAAACCCATCTGTAATAGAAACAGAGGAGAATTAGAGAGAATAATTAGGGTCACCTTGGGTTTGTAGATCTTCCACGTTCTTTGCAAATGAGAGACGAAATTAGAGAGTAGTAGCCGCGGTGAGCTGAATCGACGGCGAATGGTCGGCGAATGTGAGTGGTGATTGTTGGAATAACAGAGAGAGATGAGAGAGAGGTGGGTATTACAGAATGGAGAGAGAGAGAGAGAGAGAGAGAGAGAGAGATTCAAACCTTTCACCCAACTTCAATCAGAAAGAGTTCTTGTTGGTGCCGATTACCGATGATGGGGAGGTTGACATGGCAGCGGGCCAACGATGTGGAGGGTGAGGTATGCGGGTGGAGGCTAGGGTTACTTTCCTCCAAATGGGTTTTAACTTTTACTCCAGAAAGTTGTTAGTATATAGTATAATTTATATATACATACAATAAATATAAACTTATGTAATATTCTGATTTAACTTGGTAAAAGTAATCGGTCGGTGTTCGGTCAGTAGTAGGCTAATGAAACTGAAAACCGTTGACCGACCGAAAATTTCAATTTTTTAAAATCCAAAACTACAGGCCGATAAATAGAATTGAAGGTCGACCAAAACCACTTAAATTGGTCAGTTGCGGTCGTTCGAGGCGGTTAATCGAAAATTTCTCACAGCCCTAATGAGGAGAAACAAATTAAAGGAAATAAAATAAAAGAAAGGAAAATACAGATAAGACTGAATCAATTTATTCCTAAACCAACGCGATCCATAAATCACGGGAATATTAATCCGAATATCCCAACACTCCCCCTCAAGCTGGAGTGAAGGTATTCACGAGTCCCTGCTTTACAATAGACAACTTCAATAGAGAGGGCCCAACGGACTTCGTAAATACATAGCAGTTTGATCTGAAGAGGGAACAAAGAACGGAGAAATAACACCAGAACGAACTTTCTCTCGGATAAAATGGATATCAACCTCAACATGCTTGGTACGCTCATGCAGAACGGAGTCATACGCAAGCATTATAGCAGACTTATTGTCGCAAAACAATGTAGAGGGCCCAGACACTGGAAACCCTAATTCTTGTAAAATAGATCGAAGCCACAGAAGCTCATAGGTACCTTGTGCCATAGCACGATATTCAGCTTCAACTGATGATCGAGAAACGACTGCTTGTTTCTTGCTTTTCCAAGAGATAAGATGTTTACCATCAAACGTACAAAAACCTGAAGTTGAACGCCTATCACTCTTGGAACCAGCATAGTCAGCATCTGTATAACATGTGACCCCAGATTGTGTTCCTGCAGTAAAGAAGAGACCCAGTCCTAGGCAAGTTTTCAAGTAACGAAGAATGTAATGAACAGCTTCCATATGAGAGGTATGCGGAGCATGCATAAACTGGCTAACTACGCTTACAGCAAAAGCGAGGTCAGGTCTGGTATTGGTCAGATAAATTAGACTACCAACAAGTTGTTGGTACGAAGCTGGATCAGACAACAATTCTCCTGACTCAGATGATATTTTGATATTGGATCCATAGGTGTAGAAGCAGAACGACAACCCATCATGCCTATATCACTAAGAAGATCTAAGATATATTTCCTCTGGTTCATTGAGACCCATGACGAGATCGGGCAATCTGAATACCAAGGAAATACCGGAGAGGACCCAAGTCTTTGACATCATATGCGTTCCCAGTTTCTCTTTTACCCTTGTAATCCTTGCAGTATCATTACCTGTAATAATGATGTCATGAACATAAACAGACAGAATAATACATTGACCATCTGGACGTCGTCTAATAAAGCAAGTGTGATCAGAATGACACCTAGTGAACCCAATAGATAGAATAACATCACTAAAGCGACTGAACCATGCTCGAGGAGATTGTTTCAATCCATAAAGTGATTTACGTAGCCGACAGACTTTCCCAGAATACTCCCCCTTAGCCCGAAAACCCGGAGGGGGATCCATATAAATGATTTCCTGCAGATCCCCATTCATAAACGCATTTTTTACGTCAAGCTGATGAAGAGGCCAAGACTGAGAAGCAGCCAAAGAAACAATAAGACGAACAATATTAAGCTTGGCCACAGGTGCAAAGGTTGCATTGAAGTCTTTGCCTGGAATCTGAGTAAAACCTTTAGTAACGAAACGAGCCTTGTAATGATCAATAGAACCATCTGGGAGGTACTTAACTGTAAAGACCCATTTGCAACCAACTGTCTTTTCCCTGGGGGAACAGAAACAAGATCCCAAGTATGGTTATGCTGGAGGGCATCCATTTCTGCTTGCATGACTTGGACCCAATGCAGATTTTGGAGAGCCTCAGATACATACCGGGGAATGGAAACAGAATCAACCTGACCAAGGAAAGCTTGATAGGGTTGTGTAAGGGCTAAATAAGAGATATACTAGGAAGTAGGATGATGAGTAGAGCAAGTATGACCATACCTATTTACTGGGTAAGAAATCTGGGTAGAACGTCTTATCGGTGCAGGAGAAGTAGGACCTGGATCCGGAGAAGGAGTTGGTGGCGGAGCATAAGCATGAGTCTGCGGACGCCGGGAGTAACGAAATTCAGGCGAAGATGTAATTATAGGTGGTAGGGTCACCTCAAAAGGAGAGGAATTAAAGACAGCAATCGGACGAGGTAACTCATCGGATACAATGAGAGTCTGCTGAGGAACGGAAGCAGAGAAGGTATTTGAACCTGCAAAGTAAGGAACATCTTCCAGAAAAGTAACATCCATAGAATTATAGAAACGACGACCAACTGGATCATAGCACCTATATCCTTTAGAGAGGGAAGAATAACCAAGAAAAACACAACGTATAGCTTTATCATCAAGCTTAGTACGAAGAGGGCTGCAGTTCTGAACAAAACAAGTGCAGCCAAAAACACGAGGTAAAGCATGAAAGAGAGTACAATTGGGCTGAAGAACATGTAGAGGAGCTTTCCCATCTAAGACACGACTTGGGGTACGGTTAATAAGATATGTAGCTGTGAGAACAGCTAAGTGCCACAAATATTTAGGTACCTCCATACCGCGAAGAAGACACCGGACAATAGTCATAATGTGACGGTTCTTTCGTTCTGCCACACCATTCTGGTCCAGGTATAAGTACAAGTGAGTAGTTGGAGCATACCTTTTTTGTTAAGTTCAAAACAGAAGTCATTAGAAACATATTCACGACCATTATCAGATCGGAGAGTGCGAACAATAGTTTGATAATGAGTTTTAACCATTTGTAAAAATTGAATAAATAATGGAAAAACCTTAGATTTCTTTTTAAGTAGATAAACCCATGTGCACCGTGAATAATCATCAATAAATGTAACATAATACCGATACCCATATAAAGCAGTAACAGGGGAAGATCCCCACATATCCGAATGAATAATATTAAAAGCACAAGGAGCACGAGACATGCGAGGAATATAAGACGAACTAGTATGCTTAGAAAGTTCACACACCACACATTGAAATTTATGAGTCTTATAGGCTTGTATTAATTCCGGAAAAAGTAAACAAAGATATTGAAAATTAGCATGTCCTAGTCGGGCATGCCACGACTCTATAGTTTTATTAGAAAAAGAACAAGAACTAGACTAGGTAAAACATACGCATGTAAACTAGAGGACACAAGTGGTGGTGGAGGTTCCCCAAAGAAGTAGAGTCCATCATGCTCATGGCCCGTACCAAAAATCTTCTTTGAAGTCAGGTCCTGCAAGAGACAACGGTCAGGTAAGAAAATGACAGCACAATTATAACCCTTTGCAAGGCGACTAACTTATAAAAGATTAAATGACAGCTGAGGGACATGAAGAACATAAGACAGAGTAAGCTGAGAGGACAAACAAACATCACCCTTACTCTAGACACGAGTGGTGGAAATATCAGCAATACTCACAGTTTGGTTAACATGTATAAGAGGGGATGAAAAAAGGGATAACTCATCAGTCATGTGATCATTGGCTCCTGCATCCAAAACCCACCTTGGAGTTCCTGTCTTAACATGTAAAGTAGTGGAAGTACCTGTGGCGATGGCAGCTGTGGAAGAAGAGCTTGACTGCTGCTGCTAAAGAAGGGAACCATGCTGACTCTGAATCTGTCCAAGTTGAGATTGAAGCATACTCTGATTCTGATGAAGCTGGCCAAGATCAGGAGTAGTGCGTTCGGGGCCGCTCTCATCAATAGCAGTGAAGCGGGTAAGACCCGAGTTGCGACTTCGGGTGGCATACTGTTTCTTCAATACGGGATGGAGCTGGAAACAGCGATCTTTGGTATGACCAACAATATTACAGTGCTTACGGATTGGAGGTTTTCGACCGCTGGGGCAAGGGCCGGTATGAGATACAAAGGCCATCTGATCAGCAATAACAGGAGAATCTGGAACTGAATTAATATAAGTCTGAATTAATTGTCGACGACGCTCATCACCATCAACAATAGCAAAGGCCTTATAGAGAGAGGGCATAGGAGACATGTTCAAAATCTGAGTGCGAAGCTATAATAATACATCACAGAAAAACAAGCCCAACAAGGGGCAAAGAAATCAGAGCTGAGAGTCTCTGTGACAGTGCGGCAGAGTCGCAACACGGGCTTTGGGGTCTCGGTACTGGTGGAGTGGTTCGGTGATGTTGGAGCGAAGGCGAGAGGATGAGGGTGGTGGTGCAGTGGCGGTGTGGCAGTGGCAGTGGCAGTGGCGCAGTGGTGGTGGTGAGATAGAGATGGCGTGAGGGTGGGTTAGGTTAGGGTTAGGGGAATTGGCTCTGATACCAAATTGAATTAGAAGAAAAGGATATTTTTATTATTTACACCCTAACATTATATAGATTACAAGGATAAGATAGGAAAGGAAAGAGAATAAAAAGAATAAAGACAAAATAGAGAAATAAAATATGGTCAACATGACCCATAAATCCTAGAATTAAATCCCTTGAAAGACTCTTAATTCCAACAATAGTTATTGACGATATCCAGATCTTGCAACAACCTTGTCATAGTGTTGAAGTATTTGGTGCATTGTCTCCCCCTTGTCGAGTTCCTCCAAGTTGTTGTTGCAGTTCGTACACTTAGGATTGATTGCCGAGGTCAGAATACATGGAATTAACATTATTCCATAGTTCCTTGGCAGTTGGATAGCACATATAATTAGAGGCAATGTCTTCATCCATGGAATTAACAAGCCATGCCATAACCATGGAATTTTCTGCATCCCAAGTAGCATAAGTTGCATCCTTTGAATCAGGTGCCTTTGTATCACCAGTCAGGTACCCAATCTTTCCTCCCCCTCGGATATACATACGCACTGATTGAGACCAGTGTAGGAAATTGTCTCCATTAAGACGTATAGTGGTAATTTGAACAGAGTGGGAGTCACGGTTTGCTGTTGGCTTGGATTCAGACATGTGGGATGCTAGGGTTACAATATCAAGGAATAAGTCCTGATAATGCAAAAGAGTCAGAAATAAAGTTCCTGCTCTGATACCATCTAAACAATCAGGAAATTAGGAAAGAATTGTTTCTGTGAACAATTGTATTTCATTGATACACAAAGTAATATATGCATACACTACTTATAGACTGTACAAGGTATTAAAAAATGAACAAAATAATCTTACAGCTAATTTCCCTTATTTACAGAGTTGACTAGCTTATATTAAGCATAAATAACAGCTAGGCAATCCCTAGAGATCAGCAATTAATATCAGTCAGATCAACAATAAATCTCAGCTGAATATTCTTCTTTCCAACACAAACCCAAAAAAAAGAGCCAGATTCTTCAAGGACTTACGACCAAACAGATCGCACCAATATTGGTTTTCGAGGTTGGCTTGTAGATTGGATCTCAACTTGAGATCGATGGTGGCTAGGGTTTGCAAGCTACGAACAAGTTGCGGTAAGGGTTCGCGAGCAAGGTGCGCGGTTAGGGTTTCCCTATTTCTTCTCTTCTTTTTTTTTCTTTGGTTGAAGAGACCATCAAGTTTCACTCTAGAGTTGGAACACCACCCTCATTCTTTCTCTCTCTATATATTTTCATCCTCTCATTCACTCTTTTCTCTCTCTCTACCACTATTCTCTCTCACTGTAACAAAAAATAAAACAGTCATGAATTTTTTTTGGGTGTATAAAACAACTTTCAACCTTAGATTTGGGTTGATAAAGAATCAAAAAAGAATAATTTTTTTTTTTTTTTTTTTTTTTTTTTGTAAAAGTTACCATCCGGCAGAGCGGCAAGGTCACCCGCCCGCCGGTGCAGTGGAGGACTGAAAAAATCACCAGAACTCTATGATTGGCTCTGATACCGTGTAGAATTTTAATATTGATAATATTCGGTGGCCCGTGATTACAAAGCTTTCAACCCTTTATATAGGGTGAGTATGAGAGAGATAAGATAAGAGTAGGAGATAAGATCAAATCATATCCTAAAATAAGAGGATTACAAATCAATTCAAATCTTCCCATAAAATCTGTATTTTCTCTGGAATATTCTGGAATTATCACACCCCATATCTTCCATATTTTCTTCCATATCTTCCAACAACCACGGCTACCCAAGGTGGTGAAGTACTGTAGAATAGTGTGATCTCCCTATACCTCAGCTTCAATAGCTCTCCGTAGCTCATAGATCTGGGCCACATTCCCTTTGAGCGAATAGGTCACAACAAGTGTATCCTAGATGTCCTGGGCAGTCTCCATTTCAAAGAACCCATCAGGAATCTCGGGTTCCATAGAGTGGGTATGCCAACTCATAACCAGAAAATTATTAGCTTCCCACTTTAAATAAGTAGGATCTTCTTTGCCAGGTGCCTTGAGTGTGCCATTCACATAACCAAACTTAGACCTGCTTTTAAGCCAAAAAGTGGCTGATTGAGACCAGGATAAATAATTCTCACCATTCAAGAGGATGGTGGTGATCTTAACCCCAGGGTTCTCGGTAATGGGTAGCCTCTCATTACCTACAGGAGAACTAGTAGTAGTAGCAGATTTCTGAGACAAATCGTCCTTCGTCATAGAGAATATGAACAAGCACAACGGGCACGAACTAAATTAAGGCACTCCTAGCATTCACAGGCACCATTCCGGTGCAATTGTCCAAACTATGGACAAATCATGTGGTCCGAAGACGGACCGAAGAAGGGGTAAAAAAAAACGAAGATCAAAATAGCCAATTGTGGGAGTAATCTGATCTATGGTTTAGAAAATAATAGATAAGAGAGACATAGAGGAAGGGTAGATTAGGCCAATATGTGGGCTGAATAAGAACAACGTAGGAGAGTTTGGTGGGGTTCGGTTTTGCCAGGGAAGGTTGGTGCAGGTCTGGTGGTGGCTGTGGGCTTCGGCGAGGGTGTAGGAGGTGTTTGTGGGTTGGGGTGAGGGTGTAAGGGGGGGGGGGGGGGGGGGTGGGGCTGGTGGTGTGATTGCGGGTAGCGGCGAAGGCCTGGTGGCCTGTGGTTGTGGCGGTGAAAGGCTGTGATGGTGGTGGTGTGTTTCGGTGGTAGAGGTGGAGGATCGATCCCCTCCTTAGGGCTGCTTTGATACCATGTTGTAATTACTAAAAGCTTAGAGAGCACAATGTGTGTCTCCTTTTTTGTTAATCAAGAGTATATATGAAGTAATTACATTGATACCCTCTACAAAGTTATAAAAGAACAAAACATAAAAGACATAAAAGACTATAAAATAAAATATCTCAACACAGTTATCTGAGGATTTTGTGATTGCATTCTTTAAACCTTTGGACTGTGAAAGGGAGATTTGTCCCTTCTTACTTTTTCTGTCATTAGCTATGGGATTTCAGACCACATTGGCTGGTCTTTTACTCTTCACGTGTGATCACATTTTATCATACAGGCGGGGTTACACAACAGAAAGACAGAAGGGCTTATTAATTGTTGAAAAATTGGATTACTTGCAGTCAAAATTTCTGCAAGGATTCTTCTTGATTATAGCCAGACCACTGAGGAAAATTGGCAATTGGATGAGTGAGGTATTTGTCCTAAATTGTGGAATATTATATGCATTGTTGAGGCTATATCATATTTTACTTTTGGTGATGCTTGGCATATGCAATGGTGAATAGATGTCATACTATGGTTAGAAAAAGATTTTTTGCTTCTATTCCTACTTTAGGAAGGTTCCTCCGCTTTAATAACATGATACACATTCATGAAAAAGGAGATAGGAACATAACATATACCCGTGGTTTCTGTTAAGAGAGATTAGAGAGAAAGTGAAGGCTTAACCTTAACAGGTTTAGCCAACACACACACACACATACATACATATATATATATATTAATGAGAAAATATAATTACAAAACTACCCTTGCATTCTAACGCTCCCCCTCAAGTTGGAGCATAGATATTTATCATACCTGACTTGTTACAAAGATCATAGAAAGGCCCCTTATTTAACGCCTTAGTAAAAATATCTCCTAATTGATCACTTGACCTTACAAATGAAGTAACCATCTGTTTCCTCATAACCATATCTCTAATAAAATTATAATCAACTTCAATGTGCTGGGTCCTTTCATAAAACATTGGATTACTGGCAATGTACATGGCAACTTGATTATCATAATACATCTTCATAGGTTCATCACTTGAGAACCCCATCCCCTGCAAAATAGACTTCACCCATAACATCTCACAGGTAGTATGAGCCATAGCTCTATACTCAACTTCAACACTCGATCTTGGTACTACATTTTGCTTTTTACTTTTCCACGTGACAAGATTGCCACCAAAAAACACACAGAATCCTGACGATCTATCTAAATGATCTCCGGCCCAACTAGCATCTGAGAACCCCGCTATCTCCAAGTTATCTGAAGGTTTCAACACTAAACCTTTACCAGAAGCATTCCTTAAATATCTCAATATACGACACACTGCCTCCCAATGTTGTTTGGGACTCTGCATAAACTGACTAATAACTCCTACAACAAAGGTGATGTCTGGCTGAGTCACAATCAAATAAATCAACTTACCCACAAGTCTCCTATACCCTCCATCATGAGCAAAATCTTCTCCTTCATCTTTACTAAAGTGTATATTTGAATCCATTGGAGTGCCAATAGGTCTTAAGCCCATTATCACTGTTTCATCTAGTAGATCAAAGACTTACTTCTTCTGAGATAAACATATTCCTTCCTTAGATCTGGCAATCTCAATGCCCAAGAAATAATACAGTAGCCCAAATCATTCATATGAAAATGCCTGCTCAAGTGAGACTTCAACAACTAGTTGAACAATATTTTCCCAAGCTTAGAGAGAACTATCATTACTGTCTATCTTTTTATTAAATAGTATAATGAAAGAAAATAAAATAATTACAGGATAATCCTCCCAAACATGCTTAACTAAACTAGACACCAAAATAACATAAAATACACAATACTCCCCCTCAAGCTGGTGCAAAAATATTTCTCATGCCCAGCTTGCTAAGGATGAAATGAAAAGACCTACTAGTAAGATTCTTAGTAAGAACATTAGCTAACTGTTCTTTAGATTTCACAAACGGAGTACAAATAGTCCCACTACTCAACTTCTCGTTGATGATGTGACGATCAATTTCCACATATTTCGTCTTGTCATGCTGAACAGGATTGTGGGCAATGCTAATAGCAACTTTATTGTCACAGTACAACTGCATCGAGTCTTCATGCTTAAAATCCATATCAGAAAGAATAATCTGAATCCATAACAACCCACACAATCCCTGTGCCATAGCTCTAAACTCTGCTTCAGCACTAGATCGGGCCACTACGATATGTTTTTTGCTTCTCCATGTAACAAGATTCCCCCCAACAAAGGAACAATATCCCATGGTTGACCTTCTGTCAGTCACTGACCCTGCCCAATCTGCATTTGTATAGGCTTCAACTTGAGTGTGACCATGCTTACCAAAGAACAACCCTTTCCCTGGTGCTGACTTGAGGTATCTCACAATACGGAAGATAGCACGATGAATCTGTCTTGGAGAATGAATAAACTGACTTACGACTCACTGCGAAGGCATTGTCTGGTCTGGTGTGAGATAGATAAATCAATTTACCTACCATTCTTTGATATCTACCCTTATCCACTGGTTCTCCACTAGAGTCATCCCCGAGTTTCAGATTAGGATCCATAGGAGTATTAGCCGCCTTGCTACCCAGCATCCCTGTTTCCTTTAGCAAATCAAGCACATACTGTCTGTGTGATGTAAATATCCCATCATTGGATCTTGCTACTTCTGTTCCCAAGAAATACCTTAACTTCCCCAAATCCTTAATCTCAAATTCCTTAGCCTGGCAATTTTTCAGCTTCCCCATCTCTTCCAGATCATTGCCAGTGAGAACAATGTTATCAACATAAACAATCAAAGCAGTGACTTTACCTCCTGAAGAGTGCTTAAAGAAGAGGGTATGATCACCTGGCTCTGTCTGAATCCATACCTGAGCATAGCTTGTGAAAACCGATCAAACCACGGTCTAGGTGATTGCTTGAGTCCATATAAAGACTTCTGGAGGCGACACACTTTCCCTCTTGTTTTGGTTTCCTCAAAGCCTGGAGGAACATCCATATACACCTCTTCCTCTAAGTCCCCATGTAGAAATGCATTCTTTACATAAAATTGATGTAATGGCCACTCCAAATTAGCTGCAAGGGACGGCAAAATTCTAATAGAATTCATCTTGGCCCTTGGAGCAAATGTCTCTTGGTAATCTACTCCGTAAGTCTGAGCAAACCGCTTAGCCACTAACCTGGCTTTGTACCTCTTAATCGTCCCATCAGCTTTGTGTTTCACAGTGAACACCCACTTGTACCCTACCGTCTTCTTCCGTTGAGGTAACTCGGCTAATTCCAAAGTGCCATTTTTAGAGAGTGCTTTCATCTCTTCAACCATGACAGACTTCCATTCAGGATCAGACATAGCTTCCTGGACATGTTTAGGAATAGAAATAGAGGAAAGTTTGGACACAAAATCTCCATCGGATGGAGACAAACGGGAATATGAAATAAATATTCCTTCCTTGGATCTTGCTACTTCAATTCAAATCTCCCAAATCTTTAATTTCAAATTCCTTAGCGAGGTATGATTTCAAACACTTCATCTCTTCAAAATCATTACCTGTGAGAACAATATCATCTATGTAAACGATTAAAGCAGTCACTTTCCCCTATAATGAGTGCTTAATAAAAAGAGTATGGTCACCTTGGCTCTATTTGAAGCTGTTGGAATGTCCCACATTGCCCATTTATTACCCCTTTGTGCGGTTTATAAGGCTTTAGTTCCCCTCTCCTTAACACCTGGGTTTTAAGGAGTTGAATGGGCTGGGCCTTGCAAGAGAAGCCATACCTGTCATGGCTTGAGAAAACCTATCAAACCAAGCTCTGGGAGACTGTTTTAGGCCATATAAGGATTTCCTGAGCCGACATACCTTCCCTCTCTTTTTGTCATCCTCGAACCCACGAGGAATATCCATATAGACCTCCTCTTCCAAGTCTCCATGGAGAAATGCATTCTTCACATCAAACTGATGCAAAGGCCACTCTAAGTTGGTTGCAAGAGATAACAATATTCTGATCGAGTTCATCTTTGCTACTAGTGCAAACGTCTCCTGATAATCTTTGGCTACCAATTTGGCTTTATACCTTTTAATTGTTCCATCTGCTCTATGCTTCACCGTGAACACCCACTTGCACCTAACTGTCCTTTTCCCACGAGGTAATTCTGCTAATTCTCATGTGCCACTTTTTCTAAGTGCTTTCATCTCTTTAACCATGGCCATTTTCCACTTAGTATCAGCGAGAGCTTTCCTGTACATGGTTAGGAACAAAAACAGAGTCGAGTTTGAACACAAAGGCCCTATAAGATGAAGATAAATGAACATAGGAAACAAACTTTGAGATTGGGATGTTTAGTACACTCTCTGGTGCCCTTGCGAAGAGCAATAAGAATGCCTAACTCATCCGGAGGAGGAAAACTAGAAGCAGGAGTAGTAGGAGTAGGAGAAATACTATTGGAAGGAGAAATACCTGGATCTTTATCCATTGATGAAGACTCGTATTGGGGAAATGGCCCTTTCTTCTCTTGCCCCGAACTTTTTTCTCTCCTTATTTTTTGAATAAGTCAATTTGTCTTCTCTCTTCCTCTTCCCTCTACATTTTTTTCTCTTTCTTTTTCTCCTTCTTCCTCTCTTACGCCTTCCTCCTCTCTTTCTTTTTCTCTCTCTTCCTCACTTCCTACTATAAATGGAATTGTTGCTCCGGACGTCTCTTCCCATGACCCGCTCTCCCCCTGAAGAGATGGCTGGGAACCGGAGAAAAAGACAAATGTTCATCAAAGGTGACATCTAGAGACAAACCATTTACGGGAGGGAGGGTGGTAACACTTGTATCCTTTTTGTGTTGGAGAATACCTAATAAAGACACATTTAAGGGCACGGGGATCTAATTTAGTACGAGATGGAGAGTAATTGTGGACCAAGCATACATAACCAAAGACTTTCGGAGGAATAGGGAAGAGAGAAGAAGGCTTAGTAAGAAGTTCAATGGGAGCATTCTTACCAAGTACACGGGTGGGAAGGCGATTGATTAGATACGCAGCAGTTAGAACTGCTTCACCTCAATAAGACTTAGGAACCTTCATCGAGAACATCATTGACCTAGCTGATTCTAATAAGTGACGATTTTTTCTCTCAGCTACTCCATTTTGTTGGGGAGTATTAGTACATGATGTTTGATGAATCATACTATGTTGAGAGAAGTAATGAGTAAGACCACCATAGATATATTCCCCCCACCTTTCCCTTCTTTGATCTAATCTAACAACCTTCACAACAGTATTAAACTGAGTACAAACCATCTTGTGAAAAGACTTAAAGAGAAAAAATAGCACTTTTTTCTTTCATCAAATAAACCCATGTGGTGCGAGTGCAATCATTAATAAAAGTGACAAACCATCTATAACCATTCAAAGTAGAGATAGGAAGACTTAAAGAGAAAAAATAGCACTTTTTTCTTTCATCAAATAAACCCATGTGGTGCGAGTGCAATCATCAATAAAAGTGACAAACCATCTATAACCATTCAAAGTAGAGATAGGAGGACCCCAAACATCGGTATGAATAATAGAAAATGGAACTGTACTTTTATTAATACTAGAGTTAAAGGTAGCACTATGGTGTTTTCCAAGTTGGCATGCTTCACAAGAAATTTTAGAAACATTTTTATTCGAAACTAGAGAGGGAAATAAAAAACGAAGTAAATAAAAAGAAGGATTTCCTAATCTCTGGTGCCATAACTCTGTCTCCCGGGGAAGAGTCTCTCTGTGTGTGTTGTGAACAACTTCTGTTAACTTCCCATTTGTATCTCCTTCAGGCAACAGATAATACAGACCATTCTCTTCTCTACCACTGCCAATCTTCTTCTTCATGGAGAGATCCTGAAAGACACAATGAGATGGGAAGAAAGTTACACAACAATTGAGAACCTGGGTAATTCGACTAATAGAAATCAAGTTAGTCGAAAAATTTGGAACATGAAGAACTGAGGTTAAGGCAAGTGCACTAGAAACATTAACAACACCTTTACCAGAAATAGTGGAAGGTGTACCATTTGCGGTTCGAACCTTCTCTTTCCCTAAACATGGGTTATAAGTAGAGAAAACATTGGAAAGACCAGTCATATGATCGGAAGCTCCCGAATCAACTATCCATGGTTGTCGAGAAGTAAAAAATGAGGCACTAGATAAATTAACACAATTACCTTTATGGGCAAAAGAAGTCAAGGCACTAGAAGGCGGATCCAGCTGAGCCATTATACGTCGTAGAGTATCCATATCGGTGTTATTGATGGTGCTAGGTCCAGATGAAGTCGTTGGAGTAGATACCCCCTCCTGATATGAAGAATCTACTCTAGTAGACAAGTTCACACGAGGTCCACTACCTCTGCCACCACGTCCACCGCGACCACAAGCACCATGGCCACCTGGCATCGGAGGACGACCATGAAGGCTCCAACACTTGTCCCGAGCGTGTCGAGGACGATTACAATAGTCACACCATAGCTTATCCTTGTCATCACCCACTTCAGTATTAAAATCATTACGAGGTACAAGAGTCTTACCACCGCGATGAGTAGAAGAAATCAAAGCAGACCTATCAGCTGAGGATTGAGGACGCATGGCTGAGCGACGACTCTCTTCATTCTGAACATGAGCAAAATCCTCCCTCATTGTCGGAAGTGGCTCCATGCCAAGAATCCTGCACCGAATCGGGTCAAGTTTGCGATTAAGGCCTGCTTAAAATTCAAAGATCCTCTCACTCTCAATATAAGTCTTGAAGCTAGCAACATCAATAGGACAGACCGGGCGATGGGTAGTCAGATGGTCAATACGTTTCCAAAGAGTTCCTAATGCAGTTAAATATTGTAAGGTAGAGCGATCACCCTGTACTTCAGCTTCAATAGCTCTCCTTACCTCGTAGATTTGAGCCACATTCCCTTTACGAGAATAGGTCTCTGCCAGTGTATCCTAGATGTCCTTGGCAGTCTCTATCTTAAAGAACCGATCTGCAATCTCGGGCTCTATGGAGTGTGGAAGCCAACTCATAACCAAAAAATTGTCCACTTCCCACTTTGCATAAGTAGGATCTTCAATACTAGGAGCCTTGAGTGTGCCATTAACATAACCAAATTTAGACCTGCTTTTGAGCCAATACGTGGCTGACTGGGACCAAGATAAATAATTCTCACCATTCAGAAGCACCGTGGTGATTTTGGACCCAGGGTTCTTGGTAATGATTCTCTCATTACCTACAGGAGAACTTGTAATTTCAGCAGTCTTTTGAGTCAAATCGTCCTTCGCATCTCGAAGAGTAGGCACAACCAACAACAATGAAGTCAAGACACTCCTAGCATTCACATGCACCACTTTGGTGCAATTGTCCAATCTATGGACGAATCATGTGGTCCAAAGATGGACCGGAAGGAGAGGAAGAACTGATCGTGATCAAAACTGCCCAATGATGGTTGAATCCACCCTAGGTTTTACAAAACTGAATGATGGAAGGAGTGTAGGGTTAGTTGTATCACTCCAGGGTATCGGCTGGGGTAAAAACCAGAAAGGATGATGCGATTACGTGTATTTAGGCCAGGTTGGGTTGTGGCAAGGTTGGAAGGCTGCTGAGGTGTGCGCTGAAGGTGGGTGATGGTCCAGAAGGTGCGGCGAGGCTGGGGAAGCTGTATGGTGGGGCGGCGAGGCTGGGTTAGTGATCTGGGGTTGCGGCGAGACTGAGGGAGTGGCTGGTGGGTTGCGGCAGTGTGGTGGTTTCTGGTGGATGGATCGAATCCCCTCTTAGGGTTGCTCTGATACCATGTTGAGTTTTCAGAAAAGCTTAGAGAGCAACGTGACTCTCTCTCACATTTTATTAAACAATTATCAGAATTAATATAATTACAAGAGTCCCCTTAAAGAAGGGAATAGCATAAAAGATAGTAAACTAAGATAATAAAAACATCTCTCAACAGATAACACTTGTATCGCTTTTGTGCGGGAGAATAATCGAGGAAGACACATTTAAGAGCACGAGGGTCTAATTTTTTCCGGGATGGAGAGTGGTTGTGGACAAAACAGACACACCCAAATACTGTAGGAGGAATAGAAAACATAGAAGACTGTAGAAGAAGAACTTCAATAAGAGATTTTTTACCAAGGACACGAGTGGGCAATCTATTGATGAGATAGGCCGTCGTCAAGACTGCCTCTCCCCAATAGGACTTTGGAGCCTGCTTCGAAAACATCATAGACTTAACAATCCAAGGAGATAAAAATAAACATGAATTGGAGTCACAAATATATTGGGAAAATCTAAGATATTCTGCTTGGCAATTTTATTGTATCCAATTGGTAGGGAAAGAAGAAATAGTATGGGAAGAAATTGGCAGCTATCACGAAGTTGAGAAGTGGTTAAATCTTACCAAGGATGTCTCTTACCTCTCACAGAATAGGAACATACAACCACCCAAGTCAGGAAATCCAACCACCAACAACCTCAAAGGAGGTAATAAGCAGAAAGAAGGTAATGACCTGAAATAACAAATGAAGAAGTTATCATACCCAAAGCAACTACTAGCAGCTATTGAAACAGAAATATTAACTAATTCTAAAGCCTGGGCTTCACCAACCAAAATAAACCCATCATTTTCGTCACCGAACCCTAAACTCACAAGATTGCAACTCAGTCCAAGTCCAGATCTATGCCGACCTTTGTGTAGAGAGTTGAGAATTTTGTCAATTGCCGATTTCCTCGAGCGGTAGAGGAGCTGAAACCCTAATCAAACCAAATCTTCTCCTTTGCAAACCCTAATCAAACCAATTCAGTTCACAAGCCCTAATTGAATCCAATTTGAAACCCTAGTCGCAGCAGCCTATGCCAGCCTTCACGCTGCTCCTGCGAACCTCGCGATATTCCGGTGAGCCGCCCACCCTGCAAGGGCGATCTGCTTCTTTCACAATCGCCTCCCACCCTAGCAGTTTCTTTGAGGTTTGATTAAGGGGCTCTTTGGTAGGCAACCTCTTGCTCATTTGGTGTGTTTAGCATAATCATTTAAGGGACTGTTTGGTTCTTGTTTGAACAAACACTCATATTTTCAAAAACACCCCAGAATTTTTTATATTCTAAAAAATGCCCTATAATTTTTTGATATTTTATGTAAAGTCCAATATTCTTCGCCAAATACGTATTAAAATTTTTAAATATTTTAATAAGGTTTGTTCAAGCCATCTTTGGGTAAAATAAAAAAGTGGCTTGCGATCACCCCTCTTCAACTGCTACAATACTTTTGGGGTTGGTTTAAGCCATCTTTGGCTATTGTTTGGTGGTTTGCTGCTCTTCAAAGGCTTGTTTGGCTTTCTTTCCAAATTTCGGTGTTCATGTTCACTCCCACCTTTAGGTTGAGGGGGAGAGTAGTGGAGGCCCAGGCCAAGGTTTTTCATGCCAATCTTCTTCATAGGATTGAGAGTGTCTGTTGCAAATCTTCTTAGTACTGTGAGATCGAGAAGAATCTTGTTATTCTGCCAATCTTCTCCGAGAGATTGATAATGTCCCCTTTCCAATTGTCTTATGAAATCGAGAACCCCTATTATGGTGGAGATTTGTTTTTGACAATCCATCATTTGGGTTGCCCGTTGTTCATCAGTTATAAGCTTCAGTTTGGATCGTTGTTGTTCGACGATCATGGTTATTGGATGGAGATTTATGTTTGCCGACTCGGTGGAGTTGAGAGTTTATTTTTTGGTTGTAATCATCTTCCCAAACTTCTATTGTAATTTTCATTACCTCCTTCAGTTTGATGAGTGTTAGAGGAGCAATTCGTCATTAAGTGTGTTAGGGCTTAGGTCATAAGTACGTCATCATAATGGTAGCGCTAGTGGGTACTTTGGTATTTTCCCTTTTATTTATTGCCTATATAAAGGCCTCTCTTGTAATCATTGTTAATATATCATCAATATAATTCCATCTAGCTTATTTACAGTTAAAAATTTCAAGGTTCTATTTGTGAAAAGGAATGTTTTGCTAGATTTCTCTGCCTTGCCAAATCTATGCTAAGTGCGTTATTTTTAATTAATTTTTGTCATGCAAATACTTTGTCAAACTTGACAGGTTCTGTTTCGTTTCTTTAGAACAGGCTTTTGAAAGTGCTAGTCAGGGACAAGATGCACAAGTTTGGACTAAAAGAATCAAACTTTGGCTCAAGGAGCTATCCCTTTTCCAGCAGGCAGACACTTATAGTGAACAAACATCTGATAACCTGCTGGGAGTTGACCAACTATCAGATAGTGACCTTCCTATTTGGCTTGCAGCACAAAGGGCAGTAACTCGTTACGAAGGAATACTTTCACCAGTTGGACCTAGAGGCCAGCTCTTAAGGAAGTTGCTTATCTGGATTGGTCTTGTATCCTCTACACCAAAACCACCGTTTCATTTGGACTTTGATCCCACTACATCTGAATCTTATTTAAGGTTGGTGCGGAGTGAAAACCCCCTTCAGCATTCTATCCCTGAGTTTTTGTCAGGTTTATTTTCTCGTTGCTTTTGATGTTTTTCATTGTGTTAAAGGAAATACGCGTTGTTATGTTGTACGTTACTCACCACAACAAATCCTTGCAATAGCTCTTCGAGATTGGCTACACGAAATCTGTTTTGTCTTTGTACTCTTAAGGCAAATAGGCAATAATCATCTGAGCACAAGCTACCATATCTTTCCGTATTATAGTACACCATTGATTGCAGTTTTCTCCTTTTCCTAGCATTACTCTAAACGTAGATCATACCGTCTTTTTTTGCACATGGTCATCCAGACTAGTGGTTTTTCTCTCGTTTTATTTGCAATCAGTGCTACTTTTACCATCTCTCCGTTTCATTCCTTCTGAAATTTATATTTCTGGTCCTGCCACGTGCTCATTTCAATTTTCAACTTCCACATTTCATTAACATGTGAATTCTTATCCTCTCAACATTCTACACTGCCATGGAGACAACAAGGCCATGGGAAATATCCGATTCAATTGTCAATTGCCCCATCAACAATAGGATTGACTTGAGATTCTAGCCATAGGACACATTTTAATTAAACCGAAAAATTACCATTAATAGTCTAGGGAAAACTAGACCAGATAAGTTGGTATTCAATTTTGTCCAAGAGTAGAAATCGATTGTTTTGTCAAGCTGGACTCTAATCTGACCCTATTGTCATCAGCTATACTTAACCATGTGCTAACAGTGTGAACATAGGTTGAGGTCAAAACCTCTTATAGAAGGGGTTGCATAAATTTCAATAACTTGAGTAACATATTATGTGACACAATAAAGGATTCACAGTTTAAAGAGTAGTCAAAGATGAAGTAGTCAAATCCTGTCTACCAAGAACTCAAGACATGGTTCAAAGTCACGGTCACAGAGGCCTTCAAAACGACTCGGTCGCAGCGTCGCGGCCTGGTATCGGACAATACGCTAGATTTAAGATTCAAAGAATTTGTAGGGAGGTGTAGTACTGAAGAAAATTGGAGTGGCAAAGCCAAGTCATGACATAAAGAAAAGGGAAGGAATTGCTGGTTTATTCTAAAGGTACATGGAGTAAATCCAAACATAAAGAAGCTGCTCCCTTTACTCTTCCATTGACGTCTCCTTCTCGTGTTGAGGACCAAGGTAATCCTAATTCTGTTCTTGATATTTTTGATGAGTCTTGTACACTTGTACCTATTGAGTTTGATTCTGATCTTGATGTCCCTATTGCAGTATGTAAGGGTGTTAGGACTTGTACCCAACATCCTATTTCCAATTTTGTGTCTTATTCTCACTTGTCTCCTTCATATAGAGCTTTTCTTTCAAAGCTTGCTTCTGTGTCTGTTCCTAACAATGTCCAGGATGCTCTTGCTGATCCCAAATGGAAACTTGCAATGATCGAAGAGATGAAAGCTCTTCGTAAGAATGGTACTTAGGAATTGATGAGTTTACCTATGGGAAAAAAGGACTGTGGGATGCAAGTGGGTGTATGCTGTGAAGCATAGAGCACATGGTTCTGTTGAGAGGTACAAGGCCAGACTTGTTGCCAAAGGCTTTACACAGACATACACCCACTTGCATCCCACAGTCCTTTTTTCCCAGGAGACGTTTGTTCCGGTTGCCAAGATGAATTCTGTGTGGATTCTACTGTCATTGGCAGCCAACTTTGGGTGACCTCTTCACCAATTTGATGTAAGGAATGCATTTCTTCATGGTGATCTTGATGAAGAAGTGTATATGGATATTCCTCCTGGTTTTGAGGACACTAAGACACAAGGGAAGGTGTGCCGACTTATAAAGTCATTATATGGCCTGAAACAATCTCCATGGGCATGGTCTGAGCGATTTACACAGGTAATGCTCAAGTATGGCTTCAAACAGAGCCAAGCTGATCACACATTATTCATTAAACACTCATCACAAAGTAAGACTACTGCCTTGATTGTGTACGTTGATGATATTGTTCTAACTGGAGATGATCTGGAAGAGATGAAAAGATTAAAAGAGTTTCTGTCTAGTGAGTTTGGAATAAAAGATCTAGGAGCTCTTAAATATTTTTTGGGAATCGAAGTTGCTAAATCCAGACATGGAATTTTCATCTCTCAAAGAAAGTATATACTTGATCTGTTGGAGGAGACTGGAATGCTTTGGAGCAGAGCATGCGACACTCCAATGGATTCGAATAAAAAATTAAGTGATGATAGTAGTGGAGCAGAAACAGACAAAGGGATTATCAAAGACTTGTGGGAAGACTCATCTACCTTTCGCACACCCATCCAGACATTGCGTTTGCTGTCAGTGTTGTAAGCCAGTTCATGCATGCTCCCCGTGAGACTCATATGGATGCAGTCTTCAGGATTATGAGATCCTTGAAGTAAGCTCCGGCTAAGGGTCTATTTTTTACGAGACATGACCATCTTAGAGTGGAAGCTTATACCGATGCAGATTGGGCTGGTTCTATGACTAACAGAAGGTCCACATCTGGCTATTGTACATTTGTGGGTGGCAACCTTGTCACTTGGAGGAGCAAGAAGCAGAATGTGGTAGCTAGATCCAGTGCAGAGGCTGAGTTCAGAGCTATGGCTCAAGGAGTGTGTGAACTATTGTGGATCAAGTTACTGCTAACCGACTTGAGATTTGATCACAGTGAACTTATGAGGCTATATTGTGATAACAAGTCTGCAATTAGTATTGCCCACAATCCAGTGAAACATGATCAGACTAAACATGTAGAGATTGACAGACACTTTATCAAGGAGAAGATTAATAGCGGTGTGATTTGTACTCCATTTGTGAAGATCGGTGATCATCTTGCAGACATTCTTACGAAGGGAGTTGGAAGTAGACAGTTTCATTATGCTCTTAGCAATATCAGAATGCAAATGACGGACAAGTGTGCTAAATTGAGTTTTAATCATTTGCAAAAAATTAGAGAATAAGGAAAAAACTTCAGATTTCTTTTTAAGCAAATAAACCCATGTGCATCGAGTGTAGTCATCAATGAATGTAACATAATAACGGTGCCCAGAAATAGCAGTAACAGGGGAAGGACCCCATACATCAGTATGAATAATATCAACCATAGAGGGTGCACGGTGCATACGAGGTGTATACTGAGAACTAGTATGTTTAGATAATTCACACACCACATAACTAAATTTAAATTTCTGGCAGGCTTTATTTAATAACAGGAAAAGTTGACAAAGATAATTAAAGTTAGCATGGCCCAAGTAGGCATGCCACAATTTTATTGACTCAATGAGGGATATTTTTGTACCAGCTTGAGGGGGAGTGTTAGAAATATTTATAGTTTTTTAGTCTTTTACTTCTTTTTTGTTTCTCTTATATTTAGTGATATTTGCCAAAGGGCATTCTTGTAACTTTGTATTATTTGGTTCTTAATAAAATACTAGAGACAAATCAGTCTCTAAGTTTTTTGCGGTAATGGTTTCTACAAAAAGTTGCACTGCAATTCAAATCACGAGTTATACGACTAATAGATAAAAGATTCGAAGTAAAATTGGGAACTTGTAGTGCCGATGACAGAGGCAATGAGGGAGTGGCATGGATGACACCCTTCCCTGTAACAGAAAAAAAAGTGCCATCTGCAATGCAAACTTTATCTTGACCTGAATGAGGAGTATGTACAGAAAACAAATCGGAAGAGCTAGACATATGATCTGAAGCACCTGAGTCAATAATCCAAGGAAAAGACAAATGGGATAAACATGCTCGGGCAGAAGTGACCAAGTTACATGTCTGTGCAAATGAAGAGGAAGCACCTGTATGTGTAGATGCAGAGGCAGAGGCAGCAGAAGAACGGCGAGTCATCAGGCTCCGGAGAGCCTCCTCCACCTCAGAGGCAGTGAACATAGGACCTAGGTGGAGCAGCAGTGGGAAGAAACTGATCAATCGGAGCAGGAGCTGTAGGATCAACAGCAGTAGTATAATTAGCATGGGCATTGCGGCCATTAAACCTTCCTCCACGACCCCTAGATGAGCCAGAACGAACCCCTCGCCCCCTTTGTGGATAACTATGAAGCTTATAGCATGTCTCCCTTGTGTGATATTTGGTATTGCAATAATCACAAAATTGCTTAGACTTATCTGAAGAACCAGACTAACTAGCGGTGTCACGACTACGGTTCCCATCCTTCTGAGGAACTGAAAAAAGAGCAGATTGCTCAGTAGAAGCAGGTGGAAGCATAGCAGAATGACGACTTTCCTTGTTCTGTACACTATGTAGCACAGATACAAACACGTGACATGGACACGATACGACACGGAGACCGTGAAACGGCAAATCCCCAAAATATAGGATACGGAGACGGCTAGGATACTTCGAATAAAACTTTTTTTTTTTATATAAATATAATTTAATTTGAGGTAAAAACAATATTTTTTAAATATAATTAAATTATTTCTTAGGAAAAAATAACTCTTCAATTATTATTGAAGAGACAAATATTGACAACAAGTTGTCAAGCACTAGAAAAGAAGACAAAAGATGTCCAAATCATAGAGAGCCATCCCATCATAGAGACAAAAGAAGTCCAAATCATAAAGACAAAGACAAAAGGAGACTCTTCAATTATTGAAGGGGCAATTATATTACTCAAAAACAGCACTCATCCATCTATGTGTATCTCTCCCTCTGTATAATGAGTATAATAATAAAATAAAAAGAAAAGAATGAAGCAGCAACTCACCTGTGAATGAAAAAGTCAGGAAGGAGGAGAAGAAGTCATGACGAACCAGTGGAACGAAGCATCGAAGCCTTCGCTTCTCGCCATCGTCACAACCATGAAGCAACGAAGCCCTCACACTCTTGCCGTCGACCTCGCCTTCGCCGGAACCCTCGCTGGAGTTGGCCGCTAACACTCACTATCGTTTCTCAGCAGCCTCGTGGGTTTTTTGTTTTGGTTTAAGAGGTTAGGGTTACTAATATATAACTTATATATCATTTTATTTCCCTATATTTCATTTGGACCCCACAAAGAAATATATATCTTAAAACCACCCAAAAAAAATAAAAATACTATCAGGCCGTGTCTTGGGAGTGTCCTGCCTTGTCATGAAGTGTCAGTGGAGTGCCTGAAATTAACATTTAATTTAATTTAATCCCAACACTTATACGGCCGTGTCCCGCGTCAGCGGACTGTCAGAAACGCAAACGACACCCAAAATGGAGTGTCCATGCTTCATAGTCTATACACAGGCAAAAGCCTCTTGAAGAGAAGGTAGTGGATTCATTCCTAGAACCCGACTGCGAATTGGATCCAAATCAGAGTGAAGTCCCTCTAGAAACTTAAAAATCCTCTCTTCAGCAACAAGTTTATTGTAGGCCATAGAATCAGCAGGGCACACGGGCTTGTAGTCCAACAGATGGTCCAGACGTTTCCAACTGGTAGTTGGAGATGTGAAGTACTGAAGAACACTCTTCTTCCCCTGTTCAGATTGACCAATCAACCTCCGTAACTCAAAAATCTGCGCTGAATTACCCTTACGCGAATAAGTTTGGGCCATGGTCTCCCAAATATATTGGGCAGTCGCCATGTTCAAGAAACCTTCAGCAATCTCTGGAATCATAGAGTGGCAAAGCCAAGTCATGACAGTGGAGTTCTCCATCTCCCACTTGTCATAAGAGGCATCCTCGATGGTAGGTGCTTTAATTTTGCCATTGATATACCCCATCTTCCCTCTGCCTTTGAGGGACATAATCACTGATCTGGACCATGCTAGGTAGTTTTGGCCATTGAAAAGTGATGTAGTAAGTTTAACGTTCGGGCTATCGGTGGATGCGACAATAACACGTTCATCCGAAAGTAACTGTGTATTCACGTTGGATTTGGGTGGATCCGTCATCGTGAATCAACACAAAAAAAGAAAATGATACCCACAATGAAAAATTGAAAAAAAGGTAATAGGTACAGGAACCAACGGATACGTACCAAAAAAAGAACCCAAGAGAAGAAACTTCAATCAAAATTGTAGTGATTGTTGACTATATGAAAGGGAAAAAAAACAGATGAAGGGAAAAAAGGCTGTTTGCGGCTGGGCTATATGGGCATAGGGATGTTGCGACTGGTGGAATGGGCAAGAAGAGGTGTGCGTGGGAAGGAGGTAGGAGGGTGTGCGACTGGTGAGGAGGGGCTTTGTGGTGGTTCGACTAGGTGATGGAGGCCATGGTGAGGTGCGATAGGGGCTGGGTGGCTCTCTGGTGATGCAGCGCAGGTGCTGGTAAGGGTCTGGTGTTGCAGCGTGGCTGTGGTGGTGTGGAAAGGGGCGGCGCAGGTGGTGGTGTGTGGCATTAGTGTTGTGGTGGCTTTGATACCATGTTAAGTTTGATTACAGAAATTCATCCAAAGGCTTAGGTTGACTAATTAGTCACACCCTTATATATTATTCAAGAAAAGAAGAAAAGAATAATTACAAACTAGTCCTTTTAACTCTAATAATATAAAAACAAGTGATATATCTAACAAAAATAACCCATGTGATATTGAATTGACTAACCAACTCTTTTCCAAATAGTGGTTTTCAAAAAACAAACTTGACACTCATAGGCAAACAAATGCGAATCCTCTCTTAATCTCGTGTACATTCGTACTATTCTATAAATATAGATGTGGGTATATGCGTGGATCCCCCATTCCCCCTAAAAGTGCTTTAGTGCATCTTTATATGCATTTGAACACTCCTTAACACATGATCATTTGTATATATGCATGTGCATGTGAGACACATGTAAACTGCGGACATATTATACATCAATACCTATATGCGTGTGCATGTGACACATATATAGTGCATAGATATTATACATCAGTAGAACTTATATTGTGCATTGAATCACATATCTATATGCGGGCTTATGCATTAGCAAATATAAGTTCGTGTAGTGCCCCCATATATCCACATGTACATATATAATACATCCATGTAGCACGTAGTTATGGTGCATACTGCATATATACTTGTACATTCGTAGGTGCTAATGTGGACATATCTAAACATAGCAATATATACATCAAACATATCTAAACATGGTATACGTAGATCAAATATGTATAAGTAGGTGTTTGAATGCACTTCCTACACATGATTATTTAACAGTTTTTGTTGAAGCTTGATATATATTCTTGGGCCCATTCTCTAACAGCTAGCTTTTGGAGGAGTTGGTAACTTAACATGGTATCAGAGCCTTGTTTGTGGGAGGTCCTGGGTTCGACTCTCCATCCCCGCTTTGTTGTGCATATTTGCACTTTGTTATTTGTCTCCAATATGATGGAGTTTGGTTTGTTTGCTCTCCACGTGCAAGTCGGGGTTGCACGTGAGGGAGGGTGTTGAAGCTTGATATATATTGTTGGGCCCATTCTCTAACAGCTTAAGCTTTTGGAGGAGTTGGTAACTTAACAGTTTTAACTTATGCATGCCCACTAAACAAACACACAGCCTATAGGCATACACATTTATAGTGATGCATATATGCTCGCTTACATATACTTTTATCAGTTGCATTATACACATATCTGCCCAATTACATGCATATTTCGTATGTGTAATTGTTTTCCTGTTTAATTGTGAATGCATGTCTACGCATACCCTGTGTATGGTGTCTAATATTGATGAACTATTTGTAAAGTTCAATTCATCAATGATAAAATCAGAGGAAAATCAGTACTTTCCGTAGTCTTTTTTTCTTTGGTGAAACATATTGCATTAAGAATGGCAATTTTAGATTCAGAATTAGTTAAAAGTGATTGATTGTAGAAAAATTCTCTTCCTAGGCCCGTCTTCTTATCGAGGATATCACTTAGTGACATATGGGAACCTGCCACAAGGAAAAGTTGTGGAAATGATCTATGGAAAATGATGAAAGCTTCTGTTTCTGTTCTTCTATCTCAATCGATTCTCCAGGTACTTTTCATTTTAGTAAGTTATCACTTATCTATTCCTTTCCTATTGTACTTTCGTCGTAGTATTACATCTACTAGGTTTGATAATTATCTCTTACCCTTTGTCTCCTTTTCTTTTTCTAGAATCCATGTTAGGTGTAAATATCTAGTTCTTGGTAATTGGAGCTATTGCAATATGTTTTGGCAAACTTGGGTTTGACAATGTGTCGATCCCTTATTTAAATATTACAAGAAAGTTCTTTAGACTAATTGAAAATGAAATAAAAAGAGATAACAGTCAACACTTAAATAACGTGATCCGCATTCTACTGGCTAACTATCCGGATATGAATAATCATAGCCAACCCTCCCCCTCAAGCTGGTACGAAGATATCCACAAGACCTAGCTTGCTCAACGAAGACTTCAATAAGGACGGTCCAACAGATTTAGTAAGCATATCAACAGCTTGATCAGATGAGGGAACAAAGTTTGGAACAATAATACTAGAACGAACTTTTTCTCGAATGAAGTGAATATTCACCTCAATATGCTTGGTTCATTCGTGAAGAACCGAGTCAGAAGAGAAGAAAGTATTGGGATATTTTATTTCTCCAATATGTACAATATTTACAACCAAGAGAGAAAATAGAAAAAGGAAAGAAAAATAAGAAAAGGAAAATTACATATAAGATTAAAATCTGTCAAATCCTAATTAACATAAATTACGTGACCCGTAATCATGATGAAATATATTATGATAATTCCAACAAGAAGCAAGCATAATTGCAGACTTGTTATCACAAAAGAGTGTAGAAGGCTCACTCATGGGAAAACCCAATTCAGTTAAAAGAGAATGAAGCCAAAGTAATTCACAAGTGCCCTAAGCCATAGCACGATATTCAGCTTCAGCAAAAGACCTAGAGACCACTGCCTGCTTCTTACTGTTCGATGATAGATAGTGACTACCATAGAATGTGTAGAAACTAGATGTAGAGCATCTATCATTGTTAGCTCCTGCATAATCTGCATCAGTAAAACAAGAGACCCTAGTTTGTTTTCCTGCTATATAAAAGAGACCAAGACCAGGACAAGTTTTGAGATACCACAAGATATGGTGAACAACATCCAATTGTGTGGTACTCGGAGAAAGCATAAATTGGCTCACAACAGTTATTGCAAAAGTAATATTGGTCTAGTGTTGGTTAGATAGATTAATCTACCAACAAGACGCTGATAAATAGAGGGATCATGCAACAAATTTCCAAGCTCAACAGTTAACTGAAGATTAGGATCCATAGGTGCAGATGTAGAGCGGCACCCCATCATACTACTATCACCTAAAAGGTTTAAAACATACTTCCTCTGAGTCATTAATATCCATCCCACTACGAGACTAGGCAATTTCAATACCAAGAAAATATTTGAGGGGCCCTAAATCCTTAACTTCAAAGGCACGACTGAGACCTTCTTAACTTGAGTAATCCCCACAGTATCATCACCACTAGGATGTGGAGGCTCAGTATCAGGAACAGTATGATGAGCACGAGCACTGCCGCCTCGACTACTTGAACGACCTCCACGACCACCTCCTCAGCTGCCTCCATGACCTCCCCGATCTCCCGGGAGACGACCATGAAGGCTCCAGCAATTGGCCTGAGTATGGTGGGGCCGATGACAATAATCACAAATCACAACAGGTCTATGACGGAGTCGACAGCTGGGTCCCCTCTCTGGGCGGAACAGAAATAAGAGCAGAACGCTCGGTAGAGGTAGGCGGAAGCATAACAAAAATAAGAGCAGAACGCTCGGTAGAGCTTTTTTGTTATATACAAACTGGGCATGATAGATGTCTTTATTTTCTTTCCTTTTATTTTCCTCATTGTAAATATGTATATACTTGAACAATGAATGAAAGGAATTAAGCTTTTACCAAATCCTTTTGTTTTTTTTGTCCTAGACTCATTATCCTTGTATAGCCATCAATTCAGTTCGTAACAATTGAGTCTTCCAAATCAGGAACCAGCATTCCAAGATTTAATATTGCTTTATACCGAGGAAACGGGTGGAAGTGACACTGAAGATAAAGTCGCTTTTCCTTCACTAAAGTTGAAGGTCTATGAGAAAGTTTCTATCCCGGACTTACCAGTAAGTACTTCTATCAGTACTCTCAAACTTTATGCCTTGCTCAATGCAAAATTCCAAGTCTTTTTTCAGCTTTATTTGGTTTTTGGATTTAGTGAGGGAAAGGAAAGGAAAACATTAAGGCTTTGTTTGGTTCATGGATTTTGTGGGAAAAGAAAAGGGAAAGGTAAACAGGAAGCAAAACTAGTTCCCTCATGTTTTCCCTTGTGCTTTTTCTTTATGCTTAAATAACATTAAAAACAAAAAATTTCTAAACTGTAATTTTAATATATGAATAAAGGAAGGGAAATGACTCACGACATTCAAAAGGTGTAATTTATTTATCAACTTATTCTCTTTTCTTTCTTATTTTCCTCAACGTTTTTCCTTATTAACCAAACAAAGGAAAAGGGTTTCCTCTATGTTTTTCTTTCTTTTCCCGCCGCTAAACCCAAGAACCAAGCAAAACCTAAGGAAAATACTTTCGTTTGTTTGGTTAGTAAGGAAAGCAGAGAAGAAGATTGGAAAGATAATAAAATAGGTCGAAATTTAAATTAAAGATTTTGACTTTTGATAGTCGTTTCCCTGCCTCTTTTCTTCAGTTTCTACTAAATTTTGTGTATATATATTTTAATTCTAGTATATTTTTTAAGCATAGAGAAAAATAACAGAGAAAACACTAGGGAAATAGTTTTTCTTTCGCCTCTTCTATTCCTTCACTAAATCCACGAACCAAGCCTTAGTGTTGACATTTGAGTTTTCCTTTTCAATTTGTGAAGTTTCACCTTTTGATGCTTTTTTTTTTTAGGTTGTTTTTCCTCACAAGAAGCTATCTTTCCGTATACTGGACACGGTATGAAGAATTTTCGTTTGCTTTATGTGTTTGAGGGGTTCTCCAATGAATCCCATGAGCGATTTTTTTAGGATATGCCTTGATTTAGTAATATTATGTTAATTGTAAATCTACGTCAATGCCAAGAGTGTTAATGAATTTGCTGCAACTCTTTCCTCCTTAAATACAAAAAATATTTAAATATATGATATCCTGCAATGAGCATTGTTTGGTGATTAAACGTGCTAATATGAATTTGGTTTGAAACCCAAGTTTTCAATGCTTTAAAACTCAAGTGAATTCGAAAGTGTTGCATGGTCCAGTCCTTAAAACCCAAGTTTTCAATGCTTTAAAACCCAAGTTGGGATTCAGGTACAACTATAATATACAGTTCACCCTCCCGAAAACGGTTAGTAGGACTGACTTATTCTCCTTGTATAATCATTAAAGCTTGTAGGAGAAGCCAATACAAGATTTTGCATCTAAAACCCCTTCCCTTCAACCAAAAATGAAGAAAAAAAAAAAAAAAAGGGCATCATATTGCTTCTAAACACCAAGAACATAACTCTGTTTAATACGAAAAGAATCAGAAGTCCTTAAAACACCTAAATTACGCTCAACTAAACCAGACAACTGTATAAAACTAGAAAAACGAAGAATACATTTGTTAAAGGGTAAATATGTAAATGCCTTTCATCTTCACATTTGTTCAAGGCTCCTTGTATTCTTTTTTGATTATGTGTTGAATGCAGAGATTATATTCCCATCATTTTCATCTTTACGTGATATCAGAGCCTCCCACTACTGGGATTGCTCATTATCTTAGTTTTTCCACCTTCTTTGTGAATCGAGAAGTTTGGTTTGTCAAATTTGTTTGAGGATTTGATTTTTTTTTCCCTCTTTAAACATAAACCCTAACCATAGCAGCCACCATCATCAGCCGCATCACTGTTCATCGACACTATTCATCACCACTATTCATCGGCTTGTGATTGTGTTCTATTCGCTTGCCGAATATCTCTTTTGTTAACAAGATATTTTTGACAAAAGCTTAGGTTAATCAATTGATTAACCCATGAATATATATTATTAAGAGAGCAAGACATAAGATTACAATAGTGTCCTTCACACTTGTAAAATAAAAAATAAAAGCTAATATCTAACACTCCCCCTCAAGCTGGCACAAAGATATCTCTCAATCCCAGCTTGCTTAACACATCATGAAACTGTCTAGAACCAACTCCTTTAGTGAGAATATCCGCCAGTTGATCACAACTTTTCACAAACGGAGTGCATATATTTCCATTATTCAGATTCTCTTTAATAAAATGCCTGTCAATCTCAACATGTTTAGTCCTGTCATGTTGTACCAGATTGTGTGCAATACTAATAGTAGCTTTACTATCACAGTATAACTTCATTGAATCACTAACCTCTTGACTCCTTGTAATACATTTTGACACATGCCATTAGTGGTCCTATTAAGCAAAAGCCATGTAGAGACGAGCTTCTGGTCAAACAACTAATAAGAAACTTAGATGTTCCTGTCACTATGGTAATTCTGACGAAATCTGATTCAAAACTACCAGGGAAGCTTGATGTAATCATTGTATTTAAAATTCCAGGGAAACTTTGATTTGCAAATTGAGTAAGTTCAAATAGGTTCATGTTATACACTGAACTAGAGGATCTTATGGCTAGGATATTTAGCTACTCATACTGATCGGATGTTGTAAACCTCCTTTGTAGGTGCGCTTGGATGTTGCAACGATACTGGGACTTTTGGCATACTTCATAAACTACAAGTTTGAGGACATCTTATCTTCGCCGTACGTTTCTTCCCAGTTATTAGTTGCATCTGGTATTTTTGCAGCATTATATATATGTTGAATTTTGGAATAAACACAAAGAATAGGAAAAAGAAGAGGAGTACATAGAAATTCACGTGGTTCGGTCCAAAGGATCTACATCACACCTTAAAGCCCATAAGGGTCTACATCTTGTATATCTCTCTCAATAATTTGTTGACAAACATTTGGTCAAATTTAGAGAGAACAATCGTCTCTCTACTTTTTATTAATAACGAGAAGATGAAAAGAAAGGGAATAATAATTACAGAGAAGCTATGTAGCACGGATACGTGCCACGGAGACGACAGGACATGAAGACGGCGATTCTGCAAATTCCAAAAATGTAGGATACGGACACGGCTAGGATACGTCGAATAAAACAACATTTCTAAAAAATTTAATTAAGTTTGAAGTAAAAGAAGAAGAAGAGAGGATTAAATATCAACATTACATTACATATTATGATATCCACTCATAGAAACTAGGTAAATAGCAAATAGCAGCTTACAACATATACTCATAAAATGATTACAAAACATAACATTTTAACAGGATACATACATAGTACGATACAACGATTAGATCATTATATCTTTGAATTAAATATACAATTTGCAGTTCCATGTGTTGAGAGTATAGTTTTTATTATTATAATTAGTTGTTAGTGAGTGGGTCACTATGTAATATTTTATTCTCTTATTTCTTTTCTCTGATTAATATAGACAATTGTCAACCCTAAGCTTCCAATTATTCTTTTCATCATGGTATCAGAGCCTAAGGGTTCCTAATCCTAACCACTCAGTCCAGCAACCATTAACCCCAGCCACCTCCATCGCCGCTGCTCAGCCACCTCCCAGCCCCATTGCCAGCCACCCCCTGCCCTCCCTAGCCTTCGCCGCAAGCCCTAGCCCCTCCCAGCCTTGCGGCGCAGGCCCCACCTACTCCCAGCCCCTCGCCGCACCCTATACACCTCACCTCAGCCCCTGCACAACACCTAGCACCCTGGACTGATTCTACAAACCCCTTTCCTCTTCACCTGGACTGATTCGAGCCCTACATGGGCTGTTTTAAATTAGCACCTATCCAAGGTTGCTAGTTTGATGTTTCTTTGGCACAGTTAGGTCCTTTTATGGACCCTTGATTCAATTTTTGTAAGCTTTGTGTGTTCCCATCCTCTCCGTTTTCTTCACCTTGTTGGGTTTTCCATTCACATCCGGAACTATGCAGACCCAAATAAACCGGAAAATTCAACCACTATTCAGACGACTGTGGTTACTCCATTGGATCCCAACCTTAAAATTACCCCCACACCATTTGATGGCCAGAATTATCTGAAGTGGTCACAGGCAGTGGAATTGTATCTGAAGGCACGTGCAAAGATGGGACACCTTGATGGGCGTGTGACAACCCTACTTTTTACCGATCCCGGCTATGATAAGTGGGAGATTGAGAATTCCGTTATTATGGCATGGCTTATGAAATCGGTGAAAGTTTCTATCGTACGAAGCCTGCTAAGGCAATTTGGGATACCGTTACCTCTACCTTCTCTCGGCGAGGAAACTATGCAAAGGAATTTGAGTTACTCCGTTTGGTTGACCGTTCCGAACAAGGTGACATGACTGTCACCAAATACTTTCAGTTCCTTACTACCAGTTGGGATCGCATTGACCACCTTCAGACCTATCAGCCTGTGTGTGCTACTGATGCAGAGGGTCAAATTGCTCTAGGGACTTCACCTAGATTATGATGCAGTTCATAGCCGGGTACTTGGGATGGACACCTTTCCCACCCTTCAGGAGGCCTTTGCTCATGTACAGAATGAGGAAAGGCGTGGTCGTGGAGGTCGTTCCAGTGGTCGTGGAGAGGCTGCATGTGCACATCATAATGCCGTTTCTAAGACTACCGCTTCGGTTTCTAGTGGTACTGTCCCACCTTCTGAAACTAGCTCCAGCCCCTTGTCTGCCACCGAACTTGAGACTCTCAGGCAGTTGATGGCCCGATGTGTTACTCCGACTTCTACAAGCTCCTCCTCATCCTTTGCCCAGTTAGGTAATATTGTTACATCACCAAGAACATTCTTTTCTCATGTCTCATATCCTTGGATTATTGATTCCGGTGCCTCGGGTCACATGTCCCCTTCATCTAATCTTTTCTCTGACTATGAGTCTTGTTCAGGCCAAGATAAAGTTAGAATAGTTGAAGGTACCTTGTCCTTTGTTACCGGGAAAGGTCTAATTCATGCTACTCCTCTACCCTTAACTTCTGTGTTACATGTTCCTAGTTTTTCTCACAACCTTTTATCTTTGAGTCGTATTACTCGGGATCTAAACTGTAGTGTAACCTTCTATCCTTCTCGTTGTGTGTTTCAGGATCTTATCACGAGGAGGACGATTGGCAGTGGTAGAGAGGAGCATGGTCTTTACATTCTTGATGAAGGAGAGAAGTTGGCTCATTATACCGTAGTTATAAAGAATAAAGCTGAAGACCTACACCTTTGGCATAGGAGATTAGGACATCCTTCTTTTTCTTTGCTTAGGCATATGTTTCCGACTCTTGTAGCAAATACTGGTATTTCGAATTTTTCTTGTGATGCTTGTGAGTTTGGAAAACACTTTCGAGCTTCTTATGCTCCTGGTGATAATAAAAGTTCAGCTCCATTTTCTTTAATTCATAGTGATGTGTGGGGTCCTTCTCGTACAGTGTCATTAAAAGGTCATCGTTGGTTTGTTTCTTTTATTGATGATTTTTCTCGTACTACTTGGATATATATGATGAAAGAAAAAACGAGAAGTATTTGATATTTTCCAAAATTTTCACAACATGGTGCATACTCAATTTGGGGCGGTAGTGAAAATCTTGCATTCTGATCAAGGTGGTGAGTACATTGATTCTGGTTTGGGTGCATATTTTTCTTCTCACGATATTGTTCACCAAACTTCTTGCACTGCCAATCCACAACACAACGGTGTGGCAGAACGCAAGAATCGTCACCTTCTAGATATTGGTGCATGACGTTTGATGTATCATGCCGTGTTCAGAAAAATAGCGAGTGAGACTACTGTAGATATTGCCAAATATTATTATCTCAAGCTTAGGGAGAGACAATTGTCTCAACCCTATTTATATTAATCATATAAGAAAAGGAATTACAATAAAGCCCTTAGGCAAAATAAAGAGAGACAGCTCATAAAAAAATAAAAAAGACAACTATTATCAACACTCCCCCTTAAGCTGGTGCGAAAATATCTCTCATGCCCAGCTTGCCAAGATAGTAATGATGAGGCCTACTTCCAAGACTTTTGGTGAGAACATCTGCCAATTGTTCACTAGATTTCACAAATGGGATACAGATCACTCCACTGCTCAATTTCTCCTTGATGAAGTGTGTGTCAATTTCAACATGCTTAGTTCGGTTATGTTGTACTGGATTATGAGCAATACTGCTGGCTGCTTTATTATCACAGTACAATCTCATAGAATCTGTAGGCTCAAGTTTAAGATCCCTCAATATAATTTTTATCCACATTAGTTTGCAAATTCCTTGAGACATAGCCCGGAATTCTGCTTCAGCACTTGACCTAGATACCACAGTTTGTTTTTTGCTAAGCCAAGTAACAAGATTACCTCCAACAAAGGTGCAATATCCTGAGGTAGATCTCCTATCAGTGGTTGAGCCTGCCCTATCTGCATCTGTATAACTGTTGGATATAGTTATTTTTATCCCGGACAATTAGCTTCCGTAGAATGTGGATCACATTGATTTTTCATTATTGTTTAGAATATTTTTATTTCTTTCTTTCTTTATCTTTTCTAGAATCCTCCTTGTAATGTATATATAAACTGTTCTATAGTGAAGAAATAATGTGACAATTCATTTTTTCTATATTCTATTTGGTATCAAAGCCAAAACCTAAACCCTAACCCTAACACTGGAATGTCGCTATCCTCTGCTCCAATTTCCTTGCCAATCAACATGAACACCACTCCACTAGTTGTCATCTCCCCAATAAATCGTTGCCTGGTCAAAAGATTAGTCCCCTCTCCTGGAATAGGCTTGGGCGACTCCTCTTTCTTTGGTACAAGGGTAATTTTAGTTTTGTCAAAGACAAAACTGTAAGTATTTTGTCGACCGTCATGTTGCACACACCTGTCAAACTGCCAAGGTCTACCCAAAAGAATATAACAAGCATCCATCGCAACCACATCACACCATACATTGTCTTTATATTTTGAACCAATTGATAAAGAAAAGAAGAAACTATATTTTCTTATTCCACAATGGTAAAGTACAAGGTATATATATACATCCATGAGAAACTAATAAAAGGAAATAAAAGAAAAGAAAGGAAAATACAGATAAGATCCAATCAATCTATTCCTAAAACATCGTGATCCATAAATCACGGGAATAATAATATTCTGAATATTCCAACACTCCCCCTCAAGCTGGAGCGAAGGTATTCACTAATCCCAGCTTGACAATTGATAACTTTAACAGTGAGGGCCCAACGGACTTTGTAAACACATCAGCAGTCTGATCTGAAGAGGGAACAAAGGACGGAGAGATAATACCAGAACGAACTTTCTCTCGGATAAAATGGATATCAACTTCAATATGCTTGGTACGCTCATGCAGAACGGAGTCAGATGCAAGCATTATAGCGGACTTATTGTCACAAAACAATATAGAGGGCTCAGACACTGGAAACCCCAATTCTTGTAAAATAGATCGAAGCCACAGAAGCTCACAAGTACCTTGTGCCATAGCACGATATTCAGCTTCAGCTGATGATCTTGAAACGACTGCTTGCTTCTTGCTTTTCCAAGAGATAAGATGTTTACCAAAAAACGTGCAAAAACCTGAAGTTGAACGCCTATCACTCTTGGACCCAGCATAGTCAGCATCTGTATAACATGTGACCCCAGACTGTGTTCCTGCAGCAAAGAAGAGACCCAGTCCTGGGCAAGTTTTCAGGTAACGAAGAATATGATGAACATCATCCATATGAGATGTACGCGGAGCATGCATAAACTGGCTAACTATGCTTACAGCAAAAGCAAGATCAGGTCTAGTATTGGTTAGATAAATTAGACGTCCAACAAGACGCTGATACGAAGCTGGATCAGATAACAAATCTCCTGACTCAGATGATATTTTGATATTTGGATCCATGGGTGTGGAAGCAGGACGACAACCCATCATACCTGTATCGCTAAGAAGATCCAAGATATATTTCCTCTGGTTCATTGAAATCCCATGACGAGATCGGGCAATTTCAATACCGAGAAAATACCGGAGAGGACCCAAGTCTTTGACATCAAATGTCGTTCCAAGTTTCTCTTTTACCGTTGTAATCCCTGCAGTATCATTACCAGTAATAATGATATCAACATAAACAGATAGGATAATACATCGACCATCAGAACGTCGTCGAATAAAGCAGGTGTGATCAGAGTGACACCTAGTGAACCCAATAGATAAAATAACATCACTAAAGCGACTGAACCATGCCCGAGGGGATTGTTTCAATCCATAAAGTGATTTACGTAGCCGACAGACTTTCCCAGAATACTCCCCCTCAGCCCGAAAACCCGGAGGGGGATCCATATAAATGATTTCCTGTAGATCCCCATTCAAAAATGCATTCTTGACGTCAAGTTGGTGAAGAGGCCAAGACTGAGATGCAGCCAGAGAAACAAGAAGGCGAACAGTATTAAGCTTGGCTACAGGAGCAAAGGTTGCACTGAAGTCTTTGCCTGGAATCTGAGTAAAGCCTTTAGCAACTAGGCGAGCCTTATAGCGATCAATAGAACCGTCTGGAAGGTATTTAATTGTAAAGACCCATTTGCAACCGACAGTCTTTTCACCGGGGGGAAGAGAGACAAGATCCCAAGTATGGTTATGCTGGAGGGCATCCATCTCTGCTTGCATGGCTTGGACCCAATGCGGATTTTGGAGAGCTTCAGACACAGACCGGGGAATGGAAACATAATCAACCTGACTAAGGAAAGCTCGATAGGGTTGTGAAAGGGCTGAATAAGAGATATATTGTGAAATAGGATGATGAGTAGAGCAAGCATGACCATACCGATTTACCGGGCGAGAAATCCGGGTAGAACGTCTGACGGGTACAGGAGAAGCTGGACCTGGATCCGGAGAAGGATTTGGTGGCGGAGCATGAGCATGAGTCTGTGGACGCCGTGAGTAACGAAATTCAGGCGAAGATGTAATTATAGGTGGTAGGGTCACCTCAGAAGGAGAGGAATCAAAGACAGTAACCGGATGAGGTAACTCTTCGGGTACAGTGAGAGGCTCCTGAGGAACAAGAGCGGAGGATGTAGTTGGACCTGCAAAGTAAGGAACATCTTCCAGAAAAGTAACATCCATAGAATTATAGAAACGACGACCAATGGGATCATAGCACCTATATCCTTTAGAGAGAGAAGAGTAACCAAGAAAAACACAACGTATAGCTTTATCATCAAGCTTAGTACGAAGAGGGCTGCGATTCTGAACAAAACAAGTGCAACCAAATACACGAGGTAAAATATGAAAGAGTGTACAATTGGGCTGAAGGACATGTAGAGGGGCTTTCCCATTTACGACACGACTTGGGGTACGGTTAATAAGATATGTAGCTGTGAGAACAGCTAAGTGCCAAAAATATTTAGGTACCTCCATACCGCGAAGAAGGCACCGGACAACAGACATAATGTGGCGGTTCTTACGTTCTGCCACACCATTTTGTTCTGGGGTATAAGTACAAGTAAGTTGTTGGAGGATACCCTTTTTATTAAGTTCTGAACAGAAGTCATTAGAAACGTATTCACGACCATTATCAGATCGAAGAGCGCGAACAACAGTTTGATACTGAGTTTTAACCATTTGTAAAAATTGAATAAATAATGGAAAAACTTCAGATTTCTTTTTAAGTAGATAAACCCATGTGCACCGTGAATAATCATCAATAAACGTAACATAATACCGATACCCATATAAAGCAGTGATAGGGGAAGTTCCCCATACATCCGAATGTATAACATCAAAAGCACAAGGTGCTCGAGACATGCGAGGAATATAAGACGAACGAGTATGCTTAGAAAGTTCACACACCACACATTGAAATTTATGAGTCTTACAGGCTTTTATTAATTCGGGAAAAAGTAAACAAAGGTATTGAAAATTAGCATGTCCTAGCCGGGCATGCCACAACTCTATATTTTTATTAGACAGAGAAATAGAACTAGAACTAGAACTAGGTAAAACAGACGCCTGTAAACCAGAGGACAAAAGTGGTGGTGGAGGTTCCCCAAAGAAGTAGAGTCCGTCATGCTCATGGCCCCTACCAAAAATCCTCTTCGAAGTCAGGTCCTGCAAGAGACAACGGTCAGGTAAGAAAATGACAGCACAATTATAACTCTTTGCAAGGCGACTTACGGATAAAAGATTAAATGATAACTGAGGGACATGAAGGACTGAAGACAGAGTAAGCTGGGGGGACAAACAAACATTACCCTTACTCTGGACACGAGTGGTGGAACCATCAGCAATACTCACAGTTTGGTTAACAGGTGTAAGAGGAGTCGAAAAAAGGGATAACTCACCAGTCATATGATCATTTGCTCCTGAGTCCAAAACCCACCTTGGAGTTCCAGTCTTAACATGTAAAGCAGTGGAAGTACCTGTAGCAATGGCCGCTGTGGAAGAAGAGCCAGACTGATGCTGCTGAAGGAGGGAGCCAAGCTGACTATGAATCTGTCCAATCTGAGATTGAAGCATACTCTGGTTTTGATGAAGCTGACCAAGATCAGAAGTAATAGGTTCGGGGCTGGTCTCAGCAATAGAAGCAAAGCGGGTTGGACCTGGGTTGCGACTTCGAGTGGCATACTGTTTCTTCAACTCGGGATGGAGTTGGAAACAGCGATCTTTGGTATGACCAACAACATTGCAATGCTTACAGACTGGAGGTTTTCGACCGCTGGGGCGAGAGCCAGCATGAGCTGCAAAGGCCATCAGATCAGGAACAGCAGGAGAATCTGAGACTGGAGCAATAGAAGTCTGAATTAATAGGCGACGACGCTCATCACCATCAACAATAGCAAAGGCCTCGTAGAGAGAGGGCATAGGAGACGTGTTCAAAATCTGAGTACGAAGAGATTCGAACTCAGATTTCAAACCCATCAAGAACTGGTAAGTGTGCAGACGATCCAGGCGTTGGACAATAACAGTAGCGGCTTCAGCAGGAATATCATCAAGAGGTTCGTACTGAGCCAACTCCTCCCAACGGGACTGTAGATAACCAAAATAATCTGAGACACTCATCCGGAGAGAATCGTGAGACGACTGAGAAATTTTGCGATGAAGCTGATAAATCCGTGACTCATTGCGCTTATGCGCATACATCTGGGTCAACGCATTCCATAAGCCGTGGACAGAAGTGTGATACATGAACATATGATAAATACGAGGCTCCATTGAATTGAACAACCAACTCAGGATAGTACAATTGTCCATATTCCACTGATCAAAGGTGGGATCGGTTAGAGCAGGCTTAGGTGTGGTGCCAAGAAGCCAACTGGACTTGCCTCTGGCACCAAGAAAAAGGCGAATGGAATGAGACCATGCGGCAAAAATTTTGCCCATCCATGAGAACAGTAGTCACCCTCTGCGCAGGGGAATGTGGAGTCAGGGACATAGAGAGATCCTGACGTAACTGTGAACCGGTAGGGGAATGATTAGTACCCTTATCCTTGTCGGTTCTATTATCAGCCATTATGAACAGTGATCGTGAATAGTATCCCGAAGAACAGTCGCGAGCAACAAGGCGCAGAGGAAGATGTAAAGGCTGCTGGACAGAGACAACAGCAACAGCAACAGGCAGAGGCTACCAAAAACACACAAGGTAGCCCAAGAGAAAAATGGAAGCACGAAAGGCCTCTAAATCATCACAAGACCCACGAATGGGGCAAGACGCAGCCTAGTGGCTGCGCAAGGGCTAGCCGAGGCTAACCAAAGGAGAACCGAGAGCCTAGGAAGGCTTGGCCGAGAGTAAGGAGGGGACTAGGGTTCCGGCGCAGGTGGGTGATGTGGCTGGTGGCTGGCGCAGGGGGCTGGTGGTGGCAGAGGTGATGTGGCGTAGGTGGAGGTGGTGTGACTGGAAGAAGAAGAGGCTAGGGTTTTAGTTTCTTTGGCTCTGATACCAAGAAGAAACTATATTTTCTTATTCCACAATGGTAAAGTACAAGGTATATATATACATCCATGAGAAACTAATAAAAGGAAATAAAAGAAAAGAAAGGAAAATACAGATAAGATCCAATCAATCTATTCCTAAAACATCGTGATCCATAAATCACGGGAATAATAATATTCTGAATATTCCAGCAAGAAACAAGACAACGTTTGGATACTGTTACCTCGTTTCCTTTCTTCAACCAAGACAGCTTGTAAGGGGTCAGGTGTTGCTCCATTTTTAACCCCAACTTCTTCACAGCCTCTTCAGACACCACATTTTCACAACTGCCAGAGTCGATCACCAATCGACACACCTTGCTGCCTATGGTACAAGTGGACTGAAAAATGTTGTTCCTCAACCAATCCTCACCAACTGTGTCTCGTGGAGCAAAGCAAACTCTCCTAACCACAAGTAGTTGTCCCACATCTCCCTCCACAATTTCTTCTTGAGTTCCTTCAGCATCAAATATAGGTTCGGCCTCTACAACTCCCGGTTCATCCACGAATTGCTCATCGCTTTCAATAAAGAGCCCCTTACCATATCTGTCACCTTTTCGACAATCCGCCATCCGATGTCCCGGATCCCCGCACTTGAAGCAACGGCCAGCACTGCTCGCTTGACCCTTGTTGCTAGGAATTTGACTACCATCAACGGGTTGTTTGACTGCTGTAGTTGGTTGAGCAACGTTACCGCTACGTTGTTGTGGTGTAGGCTAGTTGCTTGAACGATTACCGCCTATGCCAGTACTCCACAATCCACTACCAGACCTCCGTTTTAGTTGTTTCTCATATTGAAGAGCCTGTTGGTGCACTTCAGGTATGGAATAAGCATCAAACATATTGAGCAGATCTTGAAAATTCTCGCGTAACCCGCCGATATACCTTGCCACGAGTTGTTCATCTGTGTCAGATAGATCATTACGGGACACCAACCAATAGAACTCTGTTGTATACTCATCAATAGAACGCGATCCTTGACGCAAGTTTTGAAGCTGTTGGTACAGCAGCTTCGCGTGATTGCGTGGAAGGAAGGTGGTATGTAGGTGCTTCTTCATCTTCTCCCAAGAATTAATTTTCTGCTTCCCTTGCCTCACCCTTGTTAATTTGAGTTGTTGCCACCATGCAGCAGCCCTCCCACGAAATCTAGTAGCTACAAGAGGCACCTGTTTGTCATTAGGGACCGCTTTGAACTCTAAAACTTCCTCAACTGCTGATAACCAATCCAAGAACTCCTCTGGTTGGCCACTCCCGTGAAACTCTGGGATATCGATCTTTAGTCCTAACTCCCATCGCCGAGACTCAGTGTTGTGGACGGGCCTCTGTTGCCTCCTTCTGGTGTCTTGGTCGCCAAAAGGGTTATCAAAGTCACCATCTATTTCAACCTCCTCCACATGATGCGGAATAGGTCGATGGGTTTGGGAAAGCACAAACGTAGCAAATTGCTCCGTTAGCGTCTCAATCTGCCGGGACAATCGTGCCTCACGTGTTTCCATTAGCGTCTCCAAGCGATCCATCCGTTGATTAGTGGCAACATCGTCTCTCTCATAGACCTCTCCCAAAGGAACCTCTCTCGCAGGCTGTCTTCTCGGAGGCATGATCCAGGAAACGAGTCTCGCTCTGATACCAACTGATGTAGCGCAGGCTAGAAATTGAGAAGACAAGAAATTCAACGGCCTACTTGAACCTGTTGATTCACACAAGAATGCCAGGGACAAGGCTTCTACACACTCGTTGATTCATAGAATACCGAGAAGTAGGGGAAATGATGAACTCTTCCAGAAAGCGAATTATTTTATTAGTTAAAAGCTGCTGCTCAAAGGCAATTTACAATATATTTATAGGCTCTAAAGCCTACAAAGCCCAAAAGGGAAAATATTCGAAAAAGGAAGAAATAAGGAATTTGCAGAATCATAATCTCCTAAAGATCCTAAATCCTCCAAAGCCCAAAAGGGAAAATATCCGAAAAAGGAAGAAATAAGGAAATTGCAGAATCACAATCTCCTAAAGATCCTAAGTCCCAATTTACGGAATCGCAATCTGGACATTATTCAATTAGATAGTGCTAAAAGAAATGCTGCCAAAAATAGCAAAACACACAAAATCTGATCCTTATTTAGTGAAAATGGGTCAAAATCCCATGTTTACGATCCCACGCCGAGTAGTATCCATTTGCCATGCTTGATGCATCAAATATCTATGTTTGCTATTTCCTTCTTTAATAAAAGCCTGTAAGACAAATAAATTTCATTGTATGGATTGTGAACTCTCTAAACATACTCGTTCTAGTTATGTTCCTCGTATGCATCGTGCTCCTTGTGCCTTTGATGTTATTCATTCTGATGGGGTCCTTCCCCGATTACTGCTTTATCTGGTCACCGGTACTATGTAACTTTTATTGATGATTATACGCGGTGCACGTGGGTTTATATTCTTAAGAATTTGTTTGTTCAATTCCTACAAATGATTAAAACTCAATTTCACACTGTGGTATGCATTCTTAGATCTGATAACGGCCGTGAGTATGTCTCTAATGATTTTCGGTCAGAACTTAATAAACAGAGTATCCTCCAGCAACTCACTTGTACTTATACACCGGAACAGAACGGTGTTGCGGAGCGAAAGAACCGCCACATTATGTCTGTTGTTCGGTGTCTTTTACGTGGTATGGAGGTCCCTAAATATTTTTGGCATTTAGCAGTACTTACAGCCGTTTATCTTATTAATCGCACACCGAGTCGTGTCTTGGAAGGGAAGGCTCCTCTTCAGGTCTTACAGCCCGATTGTACACTTTTTCCTGTTATTCCTAGAGTTTTTGGTTGCACTTGCTTTGTGCAAAACAGGAGTCCTTTACGTACCAAACTTGATGATAAAGCTATCCGGTGTGTATTTCTTGGTTATTCCCCCATGTCCAAAGGGTATAGGTGTTACGATCCAACCACCCGACGGTTTTATCATTCTATGGATGTTACTTTCTTGGAGGATACTTCTTTTTTTGCAGGGCCATCTTAGTCTTTGGAAACACCCACTCCAATCACCACCGTTGAAGCTCTCCCACGTCCTGTTCCTATTTTTGAGAGCTCTCCTCCTTCTGATGACTTACTTCCTCCGGTTGTCACGTCATCTCCTGCTCATCACTATTCTCGTCGTCCCCGTGCTCCACCTCAGCTGCCTGAATCTTCTCCAGTGTCAGGTAATGCATCTCCTGTTCCTCCTCTTCAACGTTCCATTCGTGTTTCTCGCCCTGTGAATCGATATGGTTTTTCAAGTTCCACTAACCATCCTATTTCCCAGTATCTCTCTTATTCTAATATTTCAGGTTCCTACCAGGCTTTCCTTAGTCATATTGAATCTGCCACTATTCTTCGGTCAGTGTCAAAAGCTCTCCAGAACCCAAATTGGACCCAAGCCATGAAAGTAGAAATGGATGCCCTTCAGCATAATAAGACATGGGAACTTGTTTCTTGTAAAAGAAAGGAAAATGATATATTGAATTCAAATTAAAAAATGATTACAAGAGGAGCCTAATATATATAGGCTTAGCTAGAAGCTACACTTTTACAATCTAACCGATGTGGGACACTATAACATTACACTATTTACAAAATTATCCTCTAACACTCCCCCTCAAGCTGGAGCATACATATCATATGCACCAAGCTTGTCACATATATATTTAACCCGAGTCCCAACTAATGCTTTTGTGAACAAATCGGCTAACTGATCCGCGGATTTCACGTGAACGGTATTGATTACTTTCTCTAGAAGTTTTTCCCGAACAAAATGACAATCAACCTCAATGTGTTTTGTCCTCTCGTGGAATACTGGATTGGAAGCTATATGAATGGCAGCTTGATTGTCACAAAGTAAATTCATAGGACAAGACTGAGTAAACCCAAGCTCTTCTAGTAGATGCTTCATCCACACTAATTCACACGTAGTATGTGCCATAGCCCTGTATTCAGACTCAGCACTCGACCTAGAAACTACTGTTTGCTTCTTACTCTTCCAGGACACAAGATTACCACCAATCAAAACACAGTATCCTGTAGTGGATCTCCTATCACCAGGAGATCCAGCCCAATCAGCATCACTGTAGCTCTCAATACGTACATGACCGCGATCCTGGTACAATAAACCACGGCCTGGAGCTCCTTTGAGATACCTCAAAATACGCATCACTGCCTCCCAATGTGTGGTACGAGGAGAACTCATGAACTGACTGATGACACTCACTGAAAAGGCAATGTCAGGTCTAGTAACAGTAAGATAATTAAGCTTACCAACCAGACGTCTATACTGCTCAGGATCCTCCAATAACTCTCCTTGATCTAATAGTAACTTGGTGTTAGGATCCATAGGAGACTCCACAGGTTTGGATCCTAACATCCCTGCTTCTGATAGGAGATCAAGAACATACTTCCTTTGAGATAAGCAAATTCCTTCACTTGACCTGGCAACCTCAATACCCAAAAAATATCTAAGCTGCCCGAGGTCCTTGGTTTGAAATTTGTTTTGCAGAAATAACTTCAACTCCAAAATACCCTTGCAGTCATCTCCGGTTATAACAATGTCATCAACATATACAAGCAAGAAGATTTTACCTGCTTTAGTATGTTGATAAAAGACTGAATGATCAACACCACATCTCTGGAGTCCAAATTCAGCAACTACATCACTGAACCTACCAAACCAGGCACGAGGAGACTGTTTCAGGTCATACAAAGATCTTCTTAATCTACATACCATATTCGACTCCCCCTGAGCAACAAACCCAGGTGGTTGCTCCATATATACCTCTTCCAACAAAGTGCCATTAAGGAAGGCATTCTTGACATCAAGCTGATGTAAGGGCCAGTGATATATGGCTGCAAGAGAAATGAGGAGACGAACAGAGGTGATCTTAGCCACAGGAGAGAACGTCTCGGAATAGTCAAGGCCATAAACCTGCGTATAGCCCTTGGCAACAAGGCGGGCTTTCAGGCGATCTATTGTGCCATCAGGGTGCACTTTAACAGTATAAACCCAACGGCATCCCACTACTGTCTTGCCCGAAGGAAGAGGAACTAAGTCCCAAGTACCAGTATCTCGTAAGGCAGACATCTCATCCTCCATTGCCTGTCTCCATCCGGAGTGGGTAAGAGCCTCTGCAACAGTGTTAGGAACAAACACAGAAGACAAAGAGGTAACAAACGAAGAAAAACTAGGAGACAGACGATTGTAAGAGACAAAGTTGGAAATAGGATGAGAAGTACAAGAGCGCTTACCCTTACGGAGAGCAATGGGAAGGTCAGATTCTGATGGAGGTGGATCTGAAGACGCAGAGGCGGTTGACGGAGTAGCAGAATCCGGAACGGTCCGAGGGCGGCGAGTGTATGTCTGCAAGTGTGGGCGATCCAGGCGGGAGGAAACCTCTGGGGTGGGAAGGACAGGGGATGTGGGAGGTATTGCAAGAGGTAAGGGAAGCATAAAATCAGGATCGCTCATAGAGTGGGACTCTGAATAGTATGGAGTGGACTAAAAAAAGGTAACATCTGCTGACACAAAGAAACGACGCAGGGTAGGGCTATAACAACGATAGCCTTTCTGAACACGCGAGTACCCTAAGAAAACACACTTAATAGCACGTGGGTCTAACTTGTCAGTGCCCGGGGTAAGCTGATGGACAAAACAAACACATCCGAAAACACGTGGACTAACTGGAAACAGAGACTCAGTAGGAAATAATGTAGCATGAGGAGTGCATCCATCTAGAACAGAGGAAGGCATACGATTAATTAAATGACAAGCAGTAAGAACTGCATCCCCCCAGTAACATTTTGGAACCCTCATTTCAAACAACAAGGTGCGGGTGACTTCTAACAAGTGACGATTTTTCCTTTCTGCAACACCATTTTGCTGAGGTGTGTGCACACACGATGATTGGTGGAGCATCCCACATTTGGTCATGTAGGTGGTGAATGGATGAGAGAAATATTCCTGTGCATTATCACTACGAAGAATTTGAATAGGAACATTAAATTGAGTTTTAACTTCATTACAAAATGCACAAAATATTGAAAATAACTCGGAACGATTTTTCATTAAATAAATCCACGTTATTCGGGAGAAATCATCAACAAAGCTAACAAAGTACCGATACCCCTTAATAGAGGTTATACGATGTGGACCCCAAACATCTGAATGTACTAATTGAAATGGACAAGACACTCTTTTATTAACTCGAGGAGCAAATTGGACACGGTGATGCTTCCCCAACTGACACGACTCACACTCTAAAATAGACAAATGACTCAAACTAGGTACTAGCAGCTTCAAGTTGGCCAAAGAAGGATGTCCAAGGCGGCAGTGAATCTGGTGAGGAGATACTGTAGCAGAACAAGCAGTGGGAGAAGTGGGCGGTGGAGATGAACCATCAAAATAGTAGAGACCATCGGATTCATGCCCTACGCCAATCGTCTTCCGAGTCGTCAAATCCTGAATAAGAACAGAATCAGGAGAAAAGGAGACACAAGCATTAAGATTCTGTCAATTTGCTAACAGAAATTAAATTAAAAGGAGACCGAGGTATGTAAAGAACAGAAGATAAAGACAAGGATGAAGACAATGAGACAGTCCCTATTCCTTCAACAGGAATAGAGGAGCCATCGGCTAATGTAACCGGGGGCAATGAGGATGATTTTTCAAGAGATAAAAATTGGGTCGATATACCTGTGAGGTGATCAGTGGCTCCAGAATCAATTACCCAAGGAGCAGAACGAGAGGTGAGACAAGCAGTGGAGGTACCTTTCTGAACAAGAGAGGTACTAGGAGAAGATGCCTGCTGAGATGCCTGGAACTGTAAGAACTGAGTATACTTGTCCCGAGAAACTGAAAACTGATCAGCCACAACTGGAGAGGAAGAATGAGTATCACCAGGAGTAGTAGTAGCAGCATGGGCAAACCGAGCAGGACGGCCAATAAGTTCCCAACAAGTCTCCCGAGTATGACCATCCTTGTTGCAATTATCACAATGACGCATGGGACCGCGACCACGACCTCCTCGTCCACCACGATAACCCCCTCCACGACGAGGAGCACCACCACCACCCCGACCGATCGGATGTTGCGAAGCCTGAGTAACAAGGGCTGAATGATCGGTAACGGGAGGAACAGGAATAATCGGATCCCGAGAAGTACTCCTCAAAACACGCTGATATGTCTCAGCAAGAGAAGGAAGAGTGGCACCACCAAGAATTTGAGACCGAACTGGCTCAAAATCACTCTTGAGACCTGCGAGAAATTTCATCACGGCCATTTGTTCACGCTGTTTCTGCTGTTCCTTCGCATCAGTAGTGATAGGAAGGACGCTATTCAACTCTTCAACCAACCGTTTAAACGAAGCAAAGTAATCAGTTACAGATAGATCACTCTGTTGCAACTGAAAATACTGAAAAGAGAGATCGTACATCCGAGTCAAATCACTGGAGTACAAGAGATGAGCATACTCCCAAATCTCCTTACATGTGCCCAAATGACCACACATGTCCGCAACCTGCGGTTCCATAGAATTCCAAATAAGTGCAACAATTTGAGCATCCATTTGTCTCCAATGCTTAATCGCCTTCTCATCGGTGGTAGGAGCAGACTCGGTAAGGTGATCATCAAAACCCAAGCCAGTGAGGGCAATATTGACAGCCCGGGACCATTGAAGGAAATTTGAGCCGTTCAACTTTCGTGTAGTTAGTGGGGGAAGGACTTTGGATTCCATAGATAAGGGCTAAAGATAACTTTGGATTCAAAAAAAATAAAATAAATTTTTTTTTTTTTTTTTTTGGGCGATGAATAGTGATTCTGATGAACAGTAACTGCGATGAATAGTAACTGCGATGAACAGTAACTTTCTGATGAACAGTACCCGCGATGAATAGTAACTGCGATGAACAGTAATTTTTGGATGAACAGTAGCTTCGGATGAACAGTAACTTTCTGATGAACAGTGCCCGCGATGAATAGTAACTGCGATGAACAGTACTTTTGGATGAACAGTAACTTTCGGATGAACAGTGATTCCGATGAACAGTCTTGAGAGGGTAACGGCTAGGGTTTGAGGGGCTGCTAGTCTTCTCGGATCTTGGACAGAGATCCGGCAATTGATAGAACACGAGAAACACTCTCGATCAACTATGATCGGCAATAACAAAAGGAGCGGACCCTAAGATCGGGTTGCTCTGATACCATGTAAAAGAAAGGAAAATGATATATTGAATTCAAATTAAAAAATGATTACAAGAGGAGCCTAATATATATAGGCTTAGCTAGAAGCTACACTTTTACAATCTAACCGATGTGGGACACTATAACATTACACTATTTACAATATTATCCTCTAACATTTCTCTTCCACCCGGTGAGAAGACGGTTGATTGCAAGTGGGTTTTTACGGTTAAATATCACGCAGATGGTTCTATTGATAGATATAAGGCCCGCCTTGTTGCAAAAGGCTTTACTCAAATTCCAGGGAAAGATTTCAGCGCTACGTTTGCTCCGGTAGCTAAGCCTACTACGGTCCGCTTGCTTATAGCCTGGTTTAGCCGCTTCAGTGATGTGGTAATATCGCTTGGTTTTACTAGATGTCATTCAGATCATACATGCTTTATTCGCCGTTCTATGGATGGTCATTGTATTGTTATTTCTGTTTATGTGGATGACATAATTATTACTGGGGATGATTCTGTGGGAATTACTCAAGTTAAGAAGGATCTCAGTCGTGCATTTGAAGTGAAGGATTTAGGGCCTCTCAAATATTTTCTCGGTATTGAAATTGCCCGGTCTCGTAGTGGAATATTAATGACTCAGAGGAAGTATGTCCTAGACCTTTTAGAAGATACTGGTATGATGGGGTGCCGTCCTGCGTCTACACCTATGGATTCTAATCTGCAGTTAACTGTTGAGTCTGGAGATTTGTTACCTGATCCCTCAGTTTATCAGCGTCTAGTTGGAAGATTAATCTATCTAACCAACACCAGACCAGATATCACTTTTGCAGTGAGTTTCGTGAGCCAATTTATGCACTCTCCTCGTACCACACACTTGGATGCTGTCCACCATATCCTGCGATATCTCAAAACTTGCCCTGGTCTTGGTCTATTTTATACAACAGGAAAACAGACTGGGGTCTCTTGTTTTACTGATGCAGATTATGCAGGGTCTAAAAATGATAGGCGCTCTACTTCCGGTTTCTGTACATTCTATGGCAGTCACCTTTTTTCATGGAAAAGTAAGAAGTAGGCAGTGGTCTCTAGGTTCTTTGCTGAAGCCGAATACCGTGCTATGGCTCAGGGCACTTGTGAATTACTTTGGCTTCGTTCTCTTTTAGCCGAATTGGGTTTTCCCATGAGTGAGCCTTCTACACTCTTCTGTGATAACAAGTCTGCAATTATGCGTGCTTCTGACTCAATTCTTCATGAACGAACCAAGCATATTGAGGTGGATATTCACTTCATTCGAGAAAAAGTTCGTTCTGGTACTATTGTTCCAAACTTTGTTCCCTCAACTGATCAAGCTGCTGATATGCTTACTAAATCTGTTGGACCGTCCTTATTGAAGTCTTCGTTGAGCAAGCTGGGTCTTGTGGATATATTCGCACCAGCTTGAGGGGGAGTGTTGGATATAGTTATTTTTATCCCGGATAATTAGCTTCCGTAGAATGTGGATCACATTGATTTTTCATTATTGTTTAGAATATTTTTATTTCTTTCTTTCTTTATCTTTTCTAGAATCCTCCTTGTAATGTATATATAAATTGTTCTATAGTGAAGAAATAATGTGACAATTCATTTTTTCTATATTATATTATAACCCTCCACCTGAAGATGACCATGTATGCCAAAAAATAAACCCTTTCCAGGAGCTAACTTCAAATATCTGAGAATTCGTAGAATAGCACCATAGTGGGACTCGCGGGGGGCATGCATGAACTGTCTAACAACACTTCCAGCAAAAGCGATGTCAGGACGAGTATGTGACAAGTAAATCAACTGGCCTACCAACCTCTAATATCTCCCTCTGTCAACCACTGCTCTAGCAGTGTCATCCCCTAGCTTCTGATTACCTTCCACAGGTGTATCATATGCCTTACTCCCTAGCATGCCCGTTTCTTGTAGAAGATCAAGAATATATTTTCTCTGGGAGGCGAAGATCCCTTGTTTTCTTCTAGCTACCTCAATTCCCAGAAAGTACTTGAGGTTTCCCAAGTCTTTAATTTCAAAATCTTTGGCCAGGTAATTCTTTAACTTCTGCATATCTTCCACATCATCTCCGGTCAAGACAATATTATCCACATACACTATGAGAACAGTGACTTTCCCTTGTGAGGAATGTCTAATGAATAGTGTATGATCACCTTGACTTTGTTTAAAGCCATATTTCAACATAGCTTGAGTAAACCTTTCAAACCATGCTCTTGGAGGCTGTTTAAGCCCATACAGGGACTTTTTAAGCCTACAAACTTTACCCCTAGTTTTGGAGTCTTCAAAACCTGGAGGAATATCCATATATACTTATTCTGCCAAATTTCCATGTAGAAATGCATTTTTAACATAAAATTGATGGAGTGGCCAGTTTAAGTTTGCAGCTAGGGATAAAAGAATTCTCATAGTATTCATTTTTGTTACCCGGGCAAATGTTTCCTCATAATCTACCCCATAGGTTTGTGTAAATCCTTTTGCAACTAACCTAGCTTTGTACCTTTTGATGGATCCGTCTGCCTTATGTTTGACTGCAAACACCCACTTGCACCCCACTGTCTTGTGCCCTCTAGGTAAGTTAACCAATTCCCAAGTGCTATTCTAGTGAAGAGCTTTCATCTCCTGAATCATAGCATGCTTCCATTTGGGATCAGTGAGTGCATCCTGTACATGATTAGGTACAGACACAGAAACAAGATTGGACAAAAAAACTCTATGGGAAGGAGACAACTTTGATTGCTTTTCACATGCTATGGATGAGGAGATGAATGCTCTTCACGAGAATGGTACTTGGGAGTTGACTAAGCTACCTATGAGCAAAAGAACTGTAGGGTGCAAGTGGGTATATACAGTGAAGCATAGAGTAGATGGCTTCATTGAGAGGTTTAAAGCTCGCCTCGTCGCCAAAGGATTCACCTAGACTTATGGGGTGGATTATCAGGAGACATTTGCACCAGTCGCAAAAATGAATTCTGTCAGAATCCTTCTGTCTTTAGTAGCTAACCGGGAATGGCCACTTCACCAGTTTGACGGTAAAAATGCCTTTTTGCATGGTGACTTGGAAGAAGAGATGTACATGGACATTCCTCCTGGATTTTAGAATCACAAAACAAAAGGAAAGGTGTGCAGGTTAAAAAAGGCCTTATATGGCTTTAAGCAGTCTCCAAGGGCATGGTTTGAGAGATTCACATAGGCTATGTTTAAATATGGCTTTAGACAGAGTCAAGTTGACCACACCTTATTCATCAAATATTCCTTGCAAGGTAAGACTACAACACTCATTGTGTACGTGGATGATATTGTCCTCACAGGTGATGAATTAGAGGAAATGCAACGTTTCAAGGGATATATGGCAAAGGAGTTTGAAATAAAAGATCTAAGAGAACTGAAATACTTTCGTGGGATTGAAGTTACGAGGTCTAAACATGGAATCTTCATCTCTGAAAGGAAGTATGTTCTTGATCTCCTAAGTGAGACTGGCATGCTTGGAAGTAGGGTATGTGATACCCTTATTGAGTTCAACCAAAAACTAAGTAAGGACAGCAGTGGAGCAGTGGTTGACAGGGGGAGATATCAGAGACTTGTTGGGAAGCTAATTTATTTCTCTCATACACGTCCTAATATTGCCTTTGCTGTAAGTGTAGTGAGCCAGTTCATGCATGCACCTCGAGAGTCACATATGGATACAGTTTACAAGATCCTGAGGTATCTTAAGTCTGCTCCTGGTAGGCTTATACTTCGGAAAATATGACCATCTCAGAGGTTGAGGCATACACAGATGTTGATTGGGTAGGTTCGGTGAGAGACAGACGGTCCACTTCGGGTTATTGCACATTTGTGGGAGGCAACCTAGTTAGTTGGGGGAGTAAAAAACAAAATGTGATAGCTAGATCGAGTGCTGAAGCTGAATTTATAGCCATGTCTCAAGGTATATGTGAACTTCTATGGGTTAAGTTGTTGAAAGACTTAAAACTAGAGGTTGGCGATTCAATGAAGTTGTACTGTGATAGTAAGGCCGCTATTAGTATTGCACACAATCCGGCACAACATGACATGACTAAACATGTTGAGACTGACAGGCATTTTATTAAAGAGAATCTGAATAATGGAAATATCTGCACCCCGTTTGTGAAAAGCTGTGATCAACTGGAGGATATTCTCACTAAAGGAGTCGGTTCTAGACAGTTTCATGATGTGTTAAGCAAGCTGGGATTGAGGGATATCTTTGTACCAGCTTGAGGGGGAGTGTTAGATATTAGCTTTTATTTTATTTTTTATAAGAGTCGACACTATTGTAATTATATGTTTTGCTCTCTTAATAGTATATATACATGGGTTAATCAGTTGATTAACCTAAGCCTTGACAAAATCACTTGTTAACACATTCTAGCTATACTACCCTCACATGGCAGTGACTAACTGAAATAACAGCCCAATCTACAATTTTTTATAAAAGTATGGCATGTTATGCATGCTGTACAACATAAAATAGCACCTAACAAAAATAATGCACAAAGCCATAATGCTTTTATTCAAATTTACCTCATCATTCACTCCAAAAAGAAACTTGTCCTCGAGTTTAAGAATAACTTCCTCATTTGCATTTCGGCAGTGGCTTTTCTCCTAATTTATCATGGAAAACATCATGGTTTGCCATTCAGCCATTCACAATCAACTGCTTCGTCAACTCTTAAGATTGGAAACAAGACATAGCTTTGTGCTTGTTGGAATATTCAGAATATCATTATTCCCGTGATTTATGGATCACGATGTTTTAGGAATAGATTGATTTGATCTTATCTGTATTTCCTTTCTTTTCTTTTATTTCCTTTTATTAGTTTCTCATGGATGTATATATATACCTTGTACTTTACCATTGTGGAATAAGAAAATATAGTTTCTTCTTGGTATCAGAGCCAAAGAAACTAAAACCCTAGCCTCTTCTTCTTCCAGTCACACCACCTCCACCTACGCCACATAACCTCTGCCACCACCAGCCCCCTGCGCCACTCACCAACCACATCACCCACCTGCGCCGGAACCCTAGTCACCTCCTTACTCTCGGCCAAGCCTTCCCAGGCTCTCGGTTCTCCTTTGGTTAGCCTCGGCTAGCCGTTGCGCAGCCACTAGGCTGCGTCTTGCCCCGTTCGTGGGTCTTGTGATGATTTAGAGGCCTTTCGTGCTTCCATTTTTCTCTTGGGCTACCTTGTGTGTTTTTGGTAGCCTCTGCCTGTTGCTATTGCTGTTGTCTCTGTCCAGCAGCCTTTACATCTTCCTCTGCACCTTGTTGCTCGTGACTATTCTTCGGGATACTATTCACGATCACTGTTCATCGGTACTATTCACAGTCACTGTTCATCGGCACTATTCACAGTCACTGTTCATCGGCTACTATTCACAGTCACTGTTCATCGGCTACTATTCACAGTCACTGTTCATCGGCTACTATTCACAGTCACTGTTCATAATGGCTGATAATAGAACCGATAAGGATAAGGGTACTAATCATTCCCCTACCGGTTCACAGTTACGTCAGGATATCTCTATGTCCCTGACTCCACATTCCCCTGCACAGAGGGTGACTACTGTTCTCATGGATGGGCAAAATTTTGCCGCATGGTCTCATTCCATTCGCCTTTTTCTTGGTGCCAGAGGCAAGTCTAGTTGGCTTCTTGGCACCACACCTAAGCCTGCTCCAACCGATTCCACCTTCGATCAGTGGAATATGGACAATTGTACTATCCTGGGTTGGTTGTTCAATTCAATGGAGCCTCGTATTTATCATATGTTCATGTATCACACTTCTGCCCACGGCTTATGGAATGCGTTGACCCAGATGTATGCGCATAAGCGCAATGAGTCACGGATTTATCAGCTTCATCGCGAAGTTTCTCAGTCGTCTCAGGATTCTCTCCGGATGAGTGTCTCAGATTATTTTGGTTATCTACAGTCCCGTTGGGAGGAGTTGGCTCAGTACGAACCTCTTGATGATATTCCTGCTGAAGCCGCTACTGTTATTGTCCAACGCCTGGATCGTCTGCACACTTACCAGTTCTTGATGGGTTTGAAATCTGAGTTCGAATCTCTTCGTACTCAGATTTTGAACACGTCTCCTATGCCCTCTCTCTACGAGGCCTTTGCTATTGTTGATGGTGATGAGCGTCGTCGCCTATTAATTCAGACTTCTATTGCTCCAGTCTCAGATTCTCCTGCTGTTCCTGATCAGATGGCCTTTGCAGCTCATGCTGGCTCTCGCCCTAGCGGTCGAAAACCTCCAGTCTGTAAGCATTGCAATGTTGTTGGTCATACCAAAGATCGCTGTTTCCAACTCCATCCCGAGTTGAAGAAACAGTATGCCACCCGAAGTCGCAACCCAGGTCCAACCCGCTTTGCTTCTATTGCTGAGACCAGACCCGAACCTATTACTCCTGATCTTGGCCAGCTTCATCAGAACCAGAGTATGCTTCAATCTCAGATTGGACAGATTCAGAGTCAGCTTGGCTCCCTCCTTCAGCAGCATCAGTCTGGCTCTTCTTCCACAACGGCCATTGCTACAGGTACTTCCACTGCTTTACATGTTAAGACTGGAACTCCAAGGTGGGTTTTGGACTCAGGAGCCAATGATCACATGACTGGTGAGTTATCCCTTTTTTGGTCTCCTCTTACACCTGTTAACCAAACTGTGAGTATTGCTGACGGTTCCACCACTCGTGTCCAGAGTAAGGGTAATGTTTGTTTGTCCCCCCAGCTTACTCTGTCTTCAGTCCTTCATGTCCCTCAGTTATCATTTAATCTTTTATCCGTGAGTCGCCTTGCAAAGAGTTATAATTGTGCTGTCATTTTCTTACCTGACCGTTGTCTCTTGCAGGACCTGACTTCGAAGAGGATTTTTGGTACGGGCCATGAGCATGACGGACTCTACTTCTTTGGGGAACCTCCACCACCACTTTTGTCCTCTAGTTTACAGGCGTCTGTTTTACCTAGTTCTAGTTCTAGTTCTATTTCCCTGTCTAATAAAAATATAGAGTTGTGGCATGCCCGGCTAGGACATTCTAATTTTCAATACCTTTGTTTACTTTTTCCCGAATTAATAAAAGCCTGTAAGACTCATAAATTTCAATGTGTGGTGTGTGAACTTTCTAAGCATACTCGTTCGTCTTATATTCCTCGCATGTCTCGAGCACCTTGTGCTTTTGATGTTATACATTCGGATGTATGGGGACCTTCCCCTATCACTGCTTTATATGGGTATCGGTATTATGTTACGTTTATTGATGATTATTCACGGTGCACATGGGTTTATCTACTTAAAAAGAAATCTGAAGTTTTTCCATTATTTATTCAATTTTTACAAATGGTTAAAACTCAGTATCAACTGTTGTTCGCGCTCTTCGATCTGATAATGGCCGTGAATACGTTTCTAATGACTTCTGTTCTGAACTTAATAAAAAGGGTATCCTCCAACAACTCACTTATACTTATACCCCGGAACAGAATGGTGTGGCAGAACGTAAGAATCGCCACATTATGTCTGTTGTCCGGTGCCTTCTTCGCGGTATGGAGGTACCTAAATATTTTTGGCACTTAGCTGTTCTCACAGCTACATATCTTATTAACCGTACCCCAAGTCGTGTCTTAAATGGGAAAGCCCCTCTACATGTCCTTCAGCCCAATTGTACACTCTTTCATATTTTACCTCGTGTATTTGGTTGCACTTGTTTTGTTCAGAATCGCAGCCCTCTTCGTACTAAGCTTGATGATAAAGCTATACGTTGTGTTTTTCTTGGTTACTCTTCTCTCTCTAAAGGATATAGGTGCTATGATCCCGTTGGTCGTCGTTTCTATAATTCTATGGATGTTACTTTTCTGGAAGATGTTCCTTACTTTGCAGGTCCAACTACATCCTCCGCTCCTGTTCCTCAGGAGCCTCTCACTTTACCCGAAGAGTTACCTCGTCCGGTTGCTGTCTTTGATTCCTCTCCTTCTGAGGTGACCCTACCACCTATAATTACATCTTCGCCTGAACTTCGTTACTCACGGCGTCCACAGACTCATGCTCATGCTCCGCCACCAAATCCTTCTCCGGATCCAGGTCCAGCTTCTCCTGTACCCGTCAGACGTTCTACCCGGATTTCTCGCCCGGTAAATCGGTATGGTCATGCTTGCTCTACTCATCATCCTATTTCACAATATATCTCTTATTCAGCCCTTTCACAACCCTATCGAGCTTTCCTTAGTCAGGTTGATTCAGTTTCCATTCCCCGGTCTGTGTCTGAAGCTCTCCAAAATCCGCATTGGGTCCAAGCCATGCAAGCAGAGATGGATGCCCTTCAGCATAACCATACTTGGGATCTTGTTTCTCTTCCCCCCGGTTAAAAGACTGTCGGTTGCAAATGGGTCTTTGCAATTAAATACCTTCCAGACGGTTCTATTGATCGTTATAAGGCTCGCCTAGTTGCTAAAGGCTTTACTCAGATTCCAGGCAAAGACTTCAGTGCAACCTTTGCTCCTGTAGCCAAGCTTAATACTGTTCGCCTTCTTGTTTCTCTGGCTGCATCTCAGTCTTGGCCTCTTCACCAAGTTGATGTCAAGAACGCATTTTTGAATGGGGATCTACAGGAAATCATTTATATGGATCCCCCTCCGGGTTTTCGGGCTGAGGGGGAGTATTCTGGGAAAGTCTGTCGGCTACGTAAATCACTTTATGGATTGAAACAATCCCCTCGGGCATGGTTCAGTCGCTTTAGTGATGTTATTTTATCTATTGGGTTCACTAGGTGTCACTCTGATCACACCTGCTTTATTCGACGACGTTCTGATGGTCGATGTATTATCCTATCTGTTTATGTTGATGATATCATTATTACTGGTAATGATACTGCAGGGATTACAACGGTAAAAGAGAAACTTGGAACGACATTTGATGTCAAAGACTTGGGTCCTCTCCGGTATTTTCTTGGTATTGAAATTGCCCGATCTCGTCATGGGATTTCAATGAACCAGAGGAAATATATCTTGGATCTTCTTAGCGATACAGGTATGATGGGTTGTCGTCCTGCTTCCACACCCATGGATCCAAATATCAAAATATCATCTGAGTCAGGAGATTTGTTATCTGATCCAGCTTCCTATCAGCGTCTTGTTGGTCGTCTAATTTATCTAACCAATACTAGACCTGATCTTGCTTTTGCTGTAAGCATAGTTAGCCAGTTTATGCATGCTCCGCGTACATCTCATATGGATGCTGTTCATCATATTCTTCGTTACCTGAAAACTTGCCCAGGACTGGGTTTCTTCTTTGCTGCAGGAACACAATCTGGGGTCACATGTTATACAGATGCTGACTATGCTGGGTCCAAGAGTGATAGGCGTTCAACTTCAGGTTTTTGCACGTTTTTTGGTAAACATCTTATCTCTTGGAAAAGCAAGAAGCAAGCAGTCGTTTCAAGATCATCAGCTGAAGCTGAATATCGTGCTATGGCACAAGGTACTTGTGAGCTTCTGTGGCTTCGATCTATTTTACAAGAATTGGGGTTTTCAGTGTCTGAGCCCTCTACATTGTTTTGCGACAATAAGTCCGCTATAATGCTTGCGTCTGACTCCGTTCTGCATGAGCGTACCAAGCATATTGAAGTTGATATCCATTTTATCCGAGAGAAAGTTCGTTCTGGTATTATCTCTCCGTCCTTTGTTCCCTCTTCAGATCAGACTGCTGATTAGTTTACAAAGTCCGTTGGGCCCTCACTGTTAAAGTTATCAATTGTCAAGCTGGGATTAGTGAATACCTTCGCTCCAGCTTGAGGGGGAGTGTTGGAATATTCAGAATATTATTATTCCCGTGATTTATGGATCACGATGTTTTAGGAATAGATTGATTTGATCTTATCTGTATTTCCTTTCTTTTCTTTTATTTCCTTTTATTAGTTTCTCATGGATGTATATATATACCTTGTACTTTACCATTGTGGAATAAGAAAATATAGTTTCTTCTGTGCTAAGTCTCTTTTTTGTCCATAAACCTTCCCATTGACCCATTATCTTCAAATCCCTCATTTACCCAGCTATTATTATACAACTCAATTTCACATCCATCGTTTGTTGTGAAGCTAGGTCAATTTACAACTTTGTTCATCAAGTGCTAAGAATCATTAGATTGAAGAGAGAATGAGTTAGTATGACAATTTTGCAACTTGCAGTGCATAATACATCTCAAAGAATCAACGTTGAACTTTCAAATTATTTCCTCAAGAGAAGGAAACCCAAAATAATAGGAGTCTTATAGGCCATGTTTGGCATGCGAGTGTATAAACCGGATAGGATATGATAAGGCAGAATTAGGAAGGATAAGAATCCTGTTGGATGATGTCCTATGCAGTCTACTGCTTGGCTGAGTAATGGATAATGGTCTTGAATGTGATGTCATTATCATATCCAGTCCTCTGATTGGTATAACGTCGGATAAAAAGTTCCAGAGATGATTGAACTTTTAAAAGGTATTTAGTGTAGTTTTTTTTTTTTTTTTTTGGTTGCTATTTTTCATGTATTATCTTCAATAGCTGGCGTATTATGCTATGATATTTCAAAATGAATATTCTATGATTTCAATGTTATTTTTTGTTTTTAAATATTATTTTTAATTTTTTTAATGTAGCATCTTTTATAGTTGAATACTTAAAATTTAAAGGGTAAATATCACTTACCTCCCTCGAGGTTTGGCCTAATAACACTTACCTCCCTCCAGGTTTCAGCTGTAACACTTACCTCCCTTGCAACAGACGCCGTGAGCGGAAGTTGACATTTTACTCTTTTACCCTTATTCTGTGTGTGAATTAAAATAATATGAAATACGTGTAAAATCTTTTTCATTTACTCTTTTACCATTATTTATTATTATATTTATTTAAGAAAATAATGTCCAATAAAAATTTGACACATCATCATCTTCTCCATGACATTGTTATTCCTCCATAAGAAGTCACTACTGCCATTTCAAAGACCCTTCACGAGTAAGTCCAAACTTGAATTGATTGACGAATTAATTCAATCAAAATCAATGGTGATTAATATTTGGATTAGGGTTTCAAAGAAAAAAAACTCGATTGAATCAAAGGACCCAAAATTACATACCCATATCGAAAATTACAGACCCAACATGCCCACTGTCCCCATGACCAATCACAATCCCCAAAATATTTGGATTAATTTTGCTCAGATCTTGATCTTACCCAGTGACAACTGCTTGGCGAGAATTGGTACCTTGCTGTGAAATCCACTTTTTTGAAGACTGCGTTTGGTTAGATTCAAGAAAATTTGAGCTGTGTATATTGATACTTAGTTTTGAAGTCAGTAAACAAGCAAGGGATTGTTTGGCTATGAAATGATAAGAGTCTATTTTTCTATTTTTAGAAAAATAGGAAATTTCAAAGAACAAATTCAAAAATCAATGACCCCCTGTTTCTTGCAATTGGCTTTAATTTTGAGAGAGAGGTGAGAGAAGGAGAATGGATGGTAGTTTTGGCATTTTGAATTGTTATTAAGTAATGTCATCAGTCATTCCATTAATTTTCTAATGGCTTGTTAATGGAGGGGAGGTAAGTGTTAGTGAAATTCAAAAATAAAGGAGGTAAGTGTTACAGCTAAAACCTGGAGCGAGGTAAGTGTTATTAGGCCAAACCTCGAGGGAGGTAAGTGATATTTACCCAAATTTAAAATATATAATATTCTAGCTATTTTTTTTTTATTAAGTGCTGAATGAAGTCTTTTGTTTTATTACATTTCTTATCCTCTTTGGACGGGATAAGTTTATCCCACCCCTCCCATGGGTTAAAGGGGGTGTCCGGATCTAATTATCCGAGCGAATAAGCACCACCAAATGCCCAATAGGATAAGGAGCTGATAAAATATCCTATCCCTCCTCCACCAAACATGGCCACCGCTCTTAACAGCATATTTTTCTTTTAGTGAACGTATTATACTCTTTTCTGCCAGAGAATCCATCTCTTTACTGGAATCCAGAATTTACTATGATGATTTATGCATTCCTTACTTGGCTTCTTTTTGACTGATTGCAGCACTTTAAATCATCCATATGTTTTTATTTTGCTCGAGAATTGTTGATTGCATATTCCACTTCTAATACAGGTCTGCCATACTTCTAGATGCTATTGCAATTACTGCTCTTATAGTGTATGTGACCCGTGTGGCTTTGGGTTACAAACAGACATGGGATAGGTATCAAGTGAGTTCAACAAGTTTGATTTATGTTCTTTGTGGGGATCTTCATTCAGTACATAACGCATTTCAAATGATCTATTCATGTTTTAAGGCTTATGACACGAATTCTTCTATTACATCCATTATCACAGCTTCTTGTCAACAGGACACTTTATGAGAAAACATTAGCAAGTGGCTTTGGCTCAGTTCACTTTCTTTTGGATGCTTCTGAACAGCAGCAAGTGAGAAACTCGTCTATTTATGTCTTTCTCCTTTTAGATAAATAAAGTAGGTGTCCTCGAGAATAAAAATAGAAAGAAGCAACCAATTGGATAGACAAAGTTCTTTATGCTGTTTTTTGCTATCAATTCCAAAGAATCTTTATTGTTTGTTCATCTATCTGCTATTCATTTTCTCTCGTTATTTTCCTTTGATCACTATGCGCAGTACAAGGAAACCATATTGGCTTATGCAATCCTGCTTAAAGTAGAGAATGACCAGGTTTGCCCTTCTATTCATGGTAGTATGTTTATTATGCATGTGCTGCATGATTTGTTTACTAGTATGTTTATTTATTTTGTTTTATCATTTTACTATGTTTATAGATTATATGTATATCAACTTATTTTTTGTCTAATGATTGTTTTTTGTCATGTTTCATTTGTGTCTTCAAACATAATTTTGTTCAAGCACATTTGATACCCCCCACCTCTCCCACCAAAGAAATAAAAATGAAAGGGAAAAAAGCACAGTAACAAATTAGTTTTTTATCTCACTCAAGCAGAGTTAAGAGTAGTTTTGAAGGGCTTTTCAGTCCTATAAGCTTGGTGGGATGTGTGCATAAATTGTTGGCTAAAACTTTGGATCATAGGACGACGAGAGTCTTTTGATTATGATGATTGATAGTTTGATCTCCAACTCAGAATGCATTTGTAGGAAAATTAAAGGCTCTTGACATTGTGATTGCGGCTAATAGTGAGTGGATTGTACACTTCACCAAGGTAGAAGTGTTTGTTAAAAAGTACTTTTAATTGCAATCACGTGTCAAGACTAGATGGTTAGGATTGCTGAATTACCATGTTGAAGAAGATTGCTTGTGGTGTGGTTGCTTGGAGACAGCTTGCTAACTCAGATGTTAGGAAGCCTGAATCATGAGTGCTTCCTTTATTTATTTTTAAGGTAACCTAATACATCATCTGATGTCACGACCCATCCCGCTACGGGTGGAAATAGAACACGTGGCACGCCAGCGAGGCTTATCCAATTCATTTATAGTAAACGCAGCGGAGAGAAAAAGAACATAAAGAAACTCTTTAAAACCAAAGTTCATTTGCAAAAACATTGGACTACGAGTCTGCAAAAATCCGTATCAATTTGAAAAGTTAATTATATTTCAAATTAACCATCTAAGTGTTATTAGGGACCCCAAAAGTACCCTAGAAGCAAAATAAAACATTTCAATATTTTCTGGAAAAGGTACTTCCTTTGTAAAAACACTATTCATGGGCAGCCCATGAATAGTACACTTGGCCTATATATATATGTATATTTTTTTTGAAAATGTCGCAAATACGACAAAACTCAACATACAAATTTCCAATTATTCTGAAACTTAACCAAAGGTACATAAACATATTAGATAGCATGTCTAAGCTTTGAAAACATTAATGGAACGAGTTAAGGACTCGTTTGGATCGAATCTCATAAGTGCTACCCAAGGATCAAAATTTCGTTTCGGTGTAGTGTTTCGGTGTTCCCGGAAACGGAAACGTTTCGGAAACGTTTCGGAAACATGTGGAAACACCGGAAAAAACTGGAAACACAAAGAAACTTGTGGAAACATAACTTCAAACTAAACTGTATGCACATATAAAGCTTATAATTGATTAATTAAACCTTTGAGAGGTCTATATATGTAGTTATATCAATAGTATATAGTTTAAATTGAAAATACCTGATAATGTAGGCGTCAATCTACTGTCAAGCAGTTCATAGAATACATAAAACACCATTCATAGAAAAGAAAAGTGACATATAAGCACATAAGGATCAACCTGGAGACATCTCCAAAATATATATAGTTGTTCATCCAACAAATTCACATCCAACCAGCTGAAGAGTGTCGAGCAGGCGCATAAACTGGTCCAGGCTCCGGGTATTCACCAAGAGGAACATTATACGTGTTCTGGATATATCGGCAATACTCAGTCCAACCCATGTAAGCACGAAACCATGCCTCATATTGAGCCCTAAACCTCTCATAATCAACTTGACTACATCCAAATTGAAGCCCATGGCCATGTCCATAGCCTTGTGAGGATGATACTTGGGAGTCATATCCAGATGTATAAACTTGACCAGCTGTATGTGAATCGTATCCTGAGCCATAAGCATTTGAAGATGATGATCCTTGCCCATAGAAATCACCCCCACTCATACTAGACATGCCAGTGTCGATCATATCAATATCCATAGCATCAATTGGTGCGGGATTATTTCTCTGATTGCGTGGATTACAATGTCGACCTTGACCACGTTCATACTGAAGCACACGACGGGAGCCATGATCTTCATCTTGTGTAGCATGAGTTAATCCTTGCTCTTCCGTGAATATAGGCCCTGGAGGACTTTGGCTACCCCTCCCTATTGGTGATGAAAAAACAACATTGCCACCCGGACTCCCACCTTGTGGAGGACTAGTATCATCGTCTTCGTCATCATTGTTTCCATCTCCATTATCACTATCATCGTCATGATCGCTACTAACCATAGGTTGCTTACCACGTGCTTTTGACCCTCTTTCACTGTTATCCTGAGCCATACCACCATCTCTCGGGTGATTTACCCATGTAGCTACGTATGTATTTGGCCTATTCGGATTACCGTTGCCATCAATCTCATCTAGGAGTGCATCCCCGGGGTGCTTGGTGCTTGGTGCTTTGATTCGGCCGTTGATGTACCCAATCTTTCCTCTGCCCTTAAGAAATAACGTCACAGACTGGGACCAAGCCATAAAATTTTGACCATTGAAGAGGGAAGTAGTGATCTTCAAGTTCGGGTTATCAGAGGGAGCAACAATAATGCTCTCACTTCTGGACGGCTGCGAATTGACAGTGAATTTTTCAAAATCATCCGACATCGTAAATCAGCCCACAAGAAAATTACCCGCAACAATCACTGAAAAAAAAAAAGGAATAGGGACTAGTACCAATCAATGGATTAGGAGCACACGATCATAAAAGGAGCACCATATAGGATGATAAAACAATTACTTTTGATCACGGGTCCAAAGAAGGACCAAAAAATATATGGAAGATTATACTCCAATCAAAACAAGAGTCTATGGATCCAAAGTTGGGGAAAAAAAAGGAAGTGATAGAGGATAATGGTGGCTGTCGAAAGGTCTACCAGACCATATGATGTTTGTCGGCTGGGATAGGTTAGGGTTTGGAGAAGTAGGAGGGTGCGGCTAAGGGTAGGGTGTGCTCGGCTAGGCCATAATTGGTTGGGTTAGGTCTGTGTGGCTGCGGCTGGGGTAGGAGTGGGCTGGTATGGCTGCGGCTGGGGTAGGAGTGGGCTGGTATGGCTGCGGCTAGGGCAGAAGTGGGCTGAGGTGGCTGCAGCTGGGTTGTTGGTGGCTGTCGGCAGGTACTTGGGTGGTGTTTAGGTGGTATATGGTGGTGGTATAACGAAGGGATCGTAAAATTCCCCTTGGGGAAGCTTTGATACCATGTAGAAGTTTATACATTCAAGCTTATTTTATTAATTGATCACCAATGTATATATACACAATGCTGAGACATAAAAAAGGAAAACAAAATCTCCTAATAAATGAGAAATTAATCTCCTAATAAATGAGAAATTAAAAATGCTCAACATGACCCAAATATAAACCAACTAATAATGGAAGGAAATAAATAGTAATCCCACTGATATTCACAGCTAATTGCCAACAATTACTGTCATCGGGCCCATCATACTCGGGCCAATTGTTGGAGCCTTCATGGTCGTCTCCCAGGTGCTCGGGGAGGTCGTGGAGGTAGTCGTGGAGGGCGTTCAGGTGACCGAGGAGGTGGTAACTCGTGCTTATCATACTACTACTGATTCTAAGACTCCATCGAGTGGTGATACTGTGGAAATCTGGTGTTAATTAGGAGTTAAAAGTAAATCAGCTTTGAGATATGCCTGTTATTTGCTTTATTTCGTTCCTTGTTTTAATGAGATTTTTATTCTCTGGTTTTATGAGTTATTCTCTCCTAAAAATCAGGGATTAATTTCTGTTTCTAAGGCTGATTGCCTCTCCCGTTGTATTATAAATTCATGTACTACAGTCTGCTTGAATAAGAAAAAAGAGATGAGTTTCTCTCCACCTAAACTCTTCATGGTATCAAAGCTCCAGGTTCTGAACCTGGTCTGCTTCTCTGCCCAAGGCAGAAACCTTCGCTAGTGTAAACTCTTCTTCTAAAACAACCAATTTTTTAACAACACTTTTCTAATCTTTTTTCCATGTATAAGTCTGTTCTCATGGCAAGGAACGACATAACCACATCTGGAACAAATGAGTCCAGTCCCACCGAAGTCACCTCCTCTCGAGAAACTCCTATTCCAAACAGCAATGGAGGATCGGATAATTCTCTCTTCTCATTACAGGGCACAAGCTGAATGGGCAGAACTATCTTCAATGGTCTCACTCAGTCATGATGTTCATATGCGGTAAAGGGAAGGATGACAATCTCACCGGTGCAGTACCTTAACCAGCGAAAGAAGATCCGAAATTTAAAGGATGGAAGGCTGAGAATAGCATGGTAATGTCCTAGTTAATTAATTTGATGAACAACAACATAGGGGAGAATTTTATGCTCTATGAAACGGCGCAAGAAATCTGGGAAGCTGCAAGGGAAACTTTTTTCTGATACAGAAAACACAACAGAGTCATTTGAGATAGAAGGGACCCTCCATGATTTACGTCAAGGTGATCTCCCTGTCACTCAATATTTCAGTTTCCTAACTCGCTATTGGCAGCAGCTGGACATGTTTGAAACCACCAAATGGGATTGCCCAACGGATGCCATCAAATACAAGAAGATCGTTGAGAAGAAACGGATCTACAAATTTTTGTTGGGACTGAATAAAAATCTGGATGAAGTTCGAGGCAGAATATTGGGAACCAAACCTTTCCCAATATCCGAGAAGTTGTCTCAGAAGTGTACCGAGAAGAGAGTAGGAAGAAAGTCATGATGGGGTCACAAACCAACCAACCTGTCACCGAATGTTCAGCCCTAGTAGCTCGAGGATCACCCTCTCTGTCTAATGACAACAGGCCAAGGAAAGGGAGATCTTGGTGTGATCATTGCTGAAAACCTGGTCACACTAAGGACACATGCTGGAAAATCCATGGAAAACCAACTGACAGGAAGCCATTTCGTTCCCAAACTGATAGAGAAAGTCGCGGACATCATGTCACCGTAGAAGACAACCCAGTACCATTTGATTACAAACCATTCAGCAAAGAGCAAATGGAGGTGTTACAAAAATTGTTCAACCAGTCCCAACAAGTTTCAAATTCCTCCAATAATATCATTGGATCCGGATCCTTAGCTCAAACCGGTAATTTTCTTACTGCTCTGAAAGTAACAAAAGAAAATTTGAGTCCCTGGATTGTTGACTCAGGAGCTTCTGATCACATGACTGGTGATGCCACAATGTTCCAAAATTATACATCTTGTTCTGAGAATTTAACTATTCGTATAGCTGATGGTTCTCTATCAAGGGTGGCTGGTACAAGTTCTGTTTTCATCTCTAAAGACCTAACCCTTGAGTCTGTCCTTTTGGTTCCAAACTTGGCTGCAATTTGTTGTCTATTAGCAAAATCACTCAAGGAAAGAAATGTGTTACCAAAATTTTCCCCAATCATTGTGTTTTTCAGGATTTGGATTCAGGGAAGACGATTGGCAATGCTGAGATGTGTTCGGGACTCTATATCCTCAAAGTCACTGATTATCTTGAAGACAACCTCAATCGACAGTTTGTGGAAACAGATCCCTATCCGTTTTTCGTGCTAATAAAGTTAGTGATGTTATGTTGTGGCACTATCGTCTAGGTCATCCTAGTTCTTGTATCTCAAAAAACTCTTTCCATCATTTTCAATAAAAATCTTGGTGTTTTTCAGTGTGAAATTTGTCAATTATCCAAGCATGTTCGTAATTCCTACCCTTTCTCCATGATACATAATGATGTTTGGGGACCATCCAAAATAAAGAACATAACAGGAACTAGATGGTTCGTGTCTTTTGTTGATGATCATACTAGAATTTCGTGGATATTCCTGATGAAAGAAAAATCAGAAGTGGTTCAAATTTTCAAAAATTTTAATAACATGATCCAGACTCAATTCCATGCAAAAATACAAGTGTTGAAAACTGACAATGCTAAAGATTATTTCAATTCTCTCCTAGGGGAATTCTTATTAAGAGAGGGTATAGTTCATCAAAGTTCTTGCATTGATACCCCTCAACAAAATGGGATAGCTGAGAGCAAGGATCAAAAATTTCGTTTCGGTGTAGTGTTTCGGTGTTCCCGGAAACGGAAACGTTTCGGAAACACCGGAAAAAACTGGAAACACAAAGAAACTTGTGGAAACATAACTTCAAACTAAACTGTATGCACATATAAAGCTTATAATTGATTAAGTAAACCTTTGAGAGGTCTATATATGTAGTTATATCAATAGTATATAGTTTAAATTGAAAATACCTGATAATGTAGGCGTCAATCTACTGTCAAGCAGTTCATAGAATACATAAAACACCATTCATAGAAAAGAAAAGTGACATATAAGCACATAAGGATCAACCTGGAGACATCTCCAAAATATATATAGTTGTTCATCCAACAAATTCACATCCAACCAGCTGAAGAGTGTCGAGCAGGCGCATAAACTGGTCCAGGCTCCGGGTATTCACCAAGAGGAACATTATACGTGTTCTGGATATATCGGCAATACTCAGTCCAACCCATGTAAGCACGAAACCATGCCTCATATTGAGCCCTAAACCTCTCATAATCAACTTGACTACATCCAAATTGAAGCCCATGGCCATGTCCATAGCCTTGTGAGGATGATACTTGGGAGTCATATCCAGATGTATAAACTTGACCAGCTGTATGTGAATCGTATCCTGAGCCATAAGCATTTGAAGATGATGATCCTTGCCCATAGAAATCACCCCCACTCATACTAGACATGCCAGTGTCGATCATATCAATATCCATAGCATCAATTGGTGCGGGATTATTTCTCTGATTGCGTGGATTACAATGTCGACCTTGACCACGTTCATACTGAAGCACACGACGGGAGCCATGATCTTCATCTTGTGTAGCATGAGTTAATCCTTGCTCTTCCGTGAATATAGGCCCTGGAGGACTTTGGCTACCCCTCCCTATTGGTGATGAAAAAACAACATTGCCACCCGGACTCCCACCTTGTGGAGGACTAGTATCATCGTCTTCGTCATCATTGTTTCCATCTCCATTATCACTATCATCGTCATGATCGCTACTAACCATAGGTTGCTTACCACGTGCTTTTGACCCTCTTTCACTGTTATCCTGAGCCATACCACCATCTCTCGGGTGATTTACCCATGTAGCTACGTATGTATTTGGCCTATTCGGATTACCGTTGCCATCAATCTCATCTAGGAGTGCATCCCCGGGGTCATCTAGCCATTCTGAAAGTCCCATATTTTCTTCATCTTCGTCAAATATAGTACTCAAGTCAATTGGTTGGAATTCTTGATTTCTTTGTTCTTTAAACATGTGTTTAACCTTCAACCGCATGTTGTACTGTGCGAAAACCAACTTTTCTTACTTGTCATAATGGAGTCGATTGCGCACTTTAGTATGAATAAGAGCAAACGTGCTCCAATTTCTTTCACAACCACTAGATGAAGCTGTTTGTGATAAAATTCTTATAGCAATCCTCCTCAAGTTAGGAGCGTCCGTGCCATACAAAAGCCACCATTCAGCTGTAATTAATAGATAGTTGTTAATTAAAAATGTAAACAGTTTCAAATTGGTAAATATAGCACAAAATTCACCTGGATCCGTCCTAGTTCTCCCCCTGATTGCCGCTTGGTCTGAAAACCCATACATTGCCTCACGAAACATTTTAACCTCTGCAAGTGCTTGAGAAGCACGATTACCATCAGGCTCCAATCGAGATACTACGGCTCTAAGCGCTTTCAGCAAACTTTCTTTCACACCTACACCTTCTTCGTATTGGTATGCGGGATTCAAATAGTAAGCTACAATGAAGCACATGAATATCGTGAATTAGTCACTACATATGCAATGACTAAATATAGCATAGTAAATATTCACTACCATACCTGCCATGTGAATTGGCTGAATGATTTGCTTCTTCCATCGAGCATCAACAATGTCAAGATACTTCTTGCAAGATTTAGGGGCAATCTCTGTAATGGCATGTCTTGCTCGTATCATTGCATCATATACATATGGCATTGTAGCTCTTCTCTCCCCATCTACCATCTTTAGAACCTTTGCAATAGGTGCATGAATGTCGACAACAATCTTGGCTTTTTCCCAGAATTTAGCATCTAGTATAGTAGCTTGTACTCGCTTCCCTATTGCGTCTTTGCTACCAGCACTCATACCCCAATCATCTGATGTGAACATCCTTTGCAAACCACTTTTATGCTCTAAAATACTTTGAAGAGCAATGTAATTAGTTCCAAATCGTGTTTGCCCTGGACGAATCAATTCTCCCTTGCAGTATGTTCGATATATTGCCAATATTCTGTTGTGGTTGTAAATAAAGTTTGTGACCCTCTTTGCCTTATCTAAGACATTCTGCACAACCTCAATGCCAGCAAAATCATGTAAGATTAAGTCAAGGGAATGAGCTGCACAAGGAGTCCAATATAAGTGTGGATTCACTTCCATCAACATTTCACCGGCCTTTTTGTATGCACTCCCATTGTCTGTGATGATCTGAACCACATGTTTATCTCCAATTTGTTGAATGGTCTGATCCATCAGATCATAAATGAATGTTGCATCCTTATCATTATTTGAAGCATTAAAAGATCGGTGAAAAATAACCTTTCCATCACAATAAACCAAGAAGTTGATAATTGCTAATCTGGTAGTTGAAGACCACCCATCACACATGATTGTGACTCCATAAGTGTCAAACTTCTTCTTGAAAAGCTCAATATATTCCCTTAGTTCCTCTATTTCATCATCTAATAAGGGCCCTCCAATCTCGTAGGGTGTTGGCCCTACAACACCTGCACCAGCTAATGCAATTTCATCCATCATCAATTGATAAAAGTGGCCTTGCGCCTTGGATGGTGGGATATTTTCGTATATGAAGAACTTTGCTATTGCATGTTTTGCCGATATTGCCCACTTTTTTGGATTCCACAAATGAGTTAACTTTGCTTGTTGGACTTCCTTATTTCGATGCAATGAAGGAGTCATTTCATGAATGCCAAGTCCTTTCTTCTTATCTTTTTGTGATTTGGTAGACATTTTATTCCAAGCTTCTTTCACACTACGAGATCTCATTAGTTTATGCATTGCATTTGCACCTCCCTTTTGAGTGGATGGTTCCCCCCTTGCTCTTCTATACATTTCACCAGCCATATGAATATCGTGAATAGATTGTTGTTTGGCGTACTCTAAATCATCTCTCTCCTCCTTTGTCATACCATCATCATCATCATCCGAATCGTCCGAGTCATTGATTTCAATCCCACTTCTCTTTCTAGCAGTTCCGATCAAATTACTCCTCATTTGAGCTCTTTGTTCTTCGACTTTCTCATTCTCTTTCTTATTACGATTCAAGTAGTCCCTCATTGCTTTAGAAACTGCTGAAGGGCACTTATCACATCTTTCAACATTTGAATTACCTCCAGCCAAGTGGTGCTTCAAACGTGACACACCACTACCTTTCATTATTTTGTGACAGTAGTTGCATTGCACATGTTGCCGATTATCTCCAATCTGTGTACCGTGCTTCCAACCAATATCTCGTTGCCGTCTCTTATTTTCAGTTGGTTGTGAAATGTCATCTTTATTTTTTCCTGACATTCCTACACATAATACATAATATTTAATTTAATTTTTTTACTATTTATAAACTAATTATTAATTTTATAACTAATTATTAATTTTACAACTAATTTTTTATTTCTAAGAATATAACTTATATAACTTATATTAGTATGCACTAATTATTAATTTTATAACTATTTATTAATTTTATATTTCTAAGAATATAACCATAGAACTGATATTAGTATACACTAATTATTAATTTTATAACTACTTATTAATTTTACAACTAATTTTATATTTCTAAGAATATAACTTTATATAACTTATATATGTAATAAGTTATAAGTTGTAACTATTTTTTATATTTATAAGAATATCAGTTTCAATGAGTATTACTAAGAAATTACATATAATTTTTATATGAATACAGTTTACCTCACCCTCCTTTCCTATTGGTTAATAATGCAAGGAGGACACAATATTAAAAATTTATTCATTTTAAAATTAATTTTGATCAATTTGGGATGAACAAATTTAGGATAAGCAAAAATGTATTTATTTTAAATTAATTTTGATCCTTGAGTATGACTAATAATATAAATAATAAGTAATGGCAAATGTAGGCAATGGTGAATCAAATTTGGGTAAGCAAAAGTGGTCTCTAATATAATATAGTAATACAAGTAATATAATACTTATAGTACTAATAAATTAATAATAATAAAACTTGTATTAGTAGTATTAGTAATATAATACTGTAATACTAGTGTTACTATATATATATCATATGATATGATACTGTATTACTAGGGTTATATATATAATATATATATATATATATAATCATATTATATGATATAGTAAATATAGTAAATTAGTAATATAAAACAGGAAAGCAAGAGATGAAAACCCAGTAGAAAACTTACTCGCTACTGCAGAGAGAGAGAGGAGAGGCGACTCACTTTCGGCGCCGACGAAGAAGAAGAAGAAAGAAGAAGAAGAAGAAGGAGAGAGAGAGAGAAAGTCGAAGCTGAAGAAGAAGAAGAAGAAGAAGAAGAAGAAGAAGAAGAAGAAAGAAGAAGAAGGAGAGAGAGACAGAAAGTCGAAGCTGAAGAAGAAGAAGATGAACCCTAAGAAGTAGAAGAAGAAGAAGATCACGTAGAAGAAAAAGATGAAGACTAACAGTTCAGTACTACTGTTCCCTCGTGATCTCTTTTCCCCAATTTTCAAACCCTCTTTTCAGTTTTCACATGCTCTCTGCAATTGATTCGACACAATCACATGTTTCGTGCGAAACATGTGTGTTTCGTTCGAAACACACCGAAACCGACGAATCTTGTCGAGACCTAGGATTTTCGAGATTCCTCTACAGTTTCGTGTCGGTGGCCCACGAAACCGAAAAGTTTCGGCTGTTTCGACCGAAACGAAACGAATTTTTGATCCTTGGCTGAGAGGAAGAATAGACACTTGTTAGAAGTTGCACGATCCCTTCTGTTTTCCACCCATGTTCCGAAAAGTTTTTGGGGTGAAGCTGCTCTTACTGCAGCCTATCTTATCAATAGAATGCCTTCCCACATCTTGAATTTTCAAACACCGTGTCAAGTCTTTCTCAAATCACACCCTAGGACTCGGCTCATCTTCTACATATCACCCAAAGTGTTTGGTTGTTCAGCCTTTGTTCACATTCCTCAACAGCACCGAAGTAAGCTTGATCCAAGGGCTATTAAGTGTAATTTCCTGGGATACTCTCCAAACCAAAAGGGCTATAAGTGTTACTCTCCTGTCACAAAAAAATTCTACAATTCCATGGATGTGACCTTCTTTGAAAATCAGCCCTATTACTCCAAAACCGAAATTCAGGGGGAGAATAAAATCCAGGAATACCAGTTTTGGGAAACAGAAATTATGACTGAACCTCAAACATTTGAGTCCCTCAAGTTAAATCCTATCTCTCTTGCTCCAAGTCTTCCTCTCTCAACCGAAACCACCACTGAACCCTTAGACCCTGAGTCGAGTACTCCTCCTCACCCAATCCAATCTCAGGCTGTCAATAACAACGAGTTCATTGTCTATTCATGGAAAAAGCAACAAACACATCCTGGGCTAGTTCATGATGCTGAACCGAATTTAAGTCCAAAAGAGATGGTTGAACCGAATCCAAGAGAGACGGCCTCAGGTAACATTATGTCCAATCCTATTGAGTCAGAACTTGATTTACCAATTGCTAAAAGGAAAGGAGTGAGATCCTGTACAAATCATCCGATTCATAATTTCATCTCCTATAAGAGTTTGTCACCAGGTTATCAGGCATTTGCTACTAGTCTCACAGATATTCGGATTCCCAACAATATCCAAGAAGCCTTACAAGTACCTGAATGGAAGACAGCTATAGAGGAAGAGACCCGAGCTTTAGAAAAGAATGGGACATGGGAGCTCACTGACCTTCCAAAAGGAAAGAATCTGGTCGGGTGTAAGTGGATTTTCACAGTCAAGTACAAAGCAAATGGGAGTGTTGACAGGTTCAAAGCACGGCTAGTTGCTAAAGGATTTACTCAGTCCTACGGAATTGACTACCAAGAAACTTTTGCCCCAGTTGCCAAATTAAATACAACTCGTGTTCTGTTGTCATTAGCCGTTAACCGAGATTGGTCCCTCCATCAACTGGACGTCAAGAATGCTTTTCTCAATGGTGACTTAGAAGAAGAAGTGTACATGGAAATTCCATCTGGTCTTGAAACTAAAGCAAACTACAGACTCAGAAAATCCTTATATGGCCTCAAACAGTCCCCACGAGCTTGGTTTGATCGTTTTACCAAGGCTGTAAAGAGGTTTGGTTTCTCTCAATGCCAGTCTGACCACACTCTGTTTGTAAAACACTCACTTAAAGGAAAAACTGCCATCATCATAGTGTATGTGGATGACATAATCTTGACAGGAGACCATGAGGAGGAAATAAACAGCCTCAAAAGCTTCCTTACCCGTGAGTTCGAAATCAAAGACTTGGGGAATCTCAAATACTTTCTTGGGTTAGAAATTGCTAGATCAAAAATGGGTATTGCAGTCTCCCAACGAAAATATGTTCTAGACTTATTAAAGGAAACTGAGATACTTGGTTGTAAACCTGCAAACACACCTATGCACTACATTGCAAAATTGGGAACTGTGAAAGGAGGTGCTCCCGTGGATAAAGGGAGATATCAAAGACTTGTGGGGAAACAATCAGTGGTAGCTAGGTCTAGTGCTGAAGCAGAGTTCAGAGCTATGGCACAAGGAGTGTGTGAGTTGTTATGGGTCCAGATTATACTGTCAGATCTTGGATTTGGGCTAGTTGATTTGATGAAGTTATATTGTGATAACAAGGATGCTATTGAGATTGCTCACAATCCGGTTCAACATGACGGCACGAAACATGTAGAAATTGATAGACACTTTATTAAAGAGAAGCTGAATAATGGGTGCATATATACACCGTTTGTGAGGTCTGGAGAATAATTAGCAGATGTTTTGACAAAGAGTCTTGCTGGTAGACCATTCCACTACATCCTTAGCAAGCTGGGCATGAGAGATATCTTCGCACCAGCTTAAGGAGGAGTGTTGAGAGTTGATATGATTGTTTTAGCCTTATGATTTGGTTTATGTTTTTTCCCTCTTTAAGGGAACTCTTGTAATTATATTAGTTGATTATTGTCTAATAAAATCAAGGGGACTCACATTAGGGCTCTCTAAGCTTTCTGAAAAGTTCAACAAAAACTCAATATCATAGTATTGTGCGTAATATTCGATTTGATAATGGTAGGGAATATATCACTGATGAGTTTAGGGCTGCCCTTAATAAGGATGGTATACTTCAACAACTTACATGTCCTTGTACTCCAGAACAGAATGATGTGGCAGAACGTAAGAATCGCCACATTATGTTTATAGTTAGATGTCTCTTATGTGGTATGGGTGTACCTAAATATTTTTTAGACATGGTTGTTCTCACTGCAACATATCTTATTAATCGTACTTCGAGCTGTGTCCTTTTTGGAAAGGCACCTCTCCATGTCCTTAAGCCTAGTAGTACTCTCTTCCCTATTGTACCCCAGGTTTTTGGTTGTACTTGCTTTGTCCAAAATAAAAGTCCTACCCATACCAAACGTAATAATAAGGCAGTTCATTGTGTGTTTCTAGGGTATTCATCCATGTCTAAAGGGTATCGATGATATGATCCTCTCACACGTCATTTCTATAATTCTTTGGATGTTACCTTTCTCGAAACTGTTCCTTTTTATCCAGGTTCTTCCACTCTTCCAGCGTCTGTGGAACCCATGGTAGAGGATATTTCTGTCCAACCTCGTCCGTTTCCTATAAATGAGTTCCTTCCACTTGTTGTTTCCATTGCTCCATTACAGGTTTACTCTCGGCGTCAGCACGCTCCTGCTCCCCCTCCAGATTCTTCTCCGGACTCAAGTATCTCCTCTCCTCCTTTAACTTCTGATATACCTACTGATATTGTTCAACACCACCCCCCCCCCCCCCCCCCCCCTCGTTATCCCACCCGTGTTCGCCGCCCACCTTACCGATTTCTTATTTCTCAAAGTACTAGCCATCCCATTTCCCAGTATAATTCTTATCAGGGACTGTCACCAATTTTTGGCTCTTTTGTTAGTATAGTTGACTCCATTCCTATTCCTCGGTCAGTTTGTGAGGCTCTTCAGAATCCTAAATGGGTGGATGCTATGAAAGTAGAAATGAGTGCTCTTCAGGGCAATCAGTCGTGGGATCTTGTTGCTCTCCCTGCTGGTGAGTGTACTATTGGCTGTAAGTGGGTCTTCACTGTTAAATACTTGCCAGATGGTACTGTTGATAGGTATAAAGCCCGGCTTGTTGCTAAGGGCTTCACTCAGGTTTCTGGTAAAAATTTTGGTGCTACTTTTGCTCCTGCGGCTAAGTTAACCACGATTCGTTTTCTAGTTTCACTTGCTGCGTCCTATTCTTGACCTCTTCATCAGTTGGATGTTAAGAACGCATTCCTTAATGGCGACTGTTAGAGTTATTTTTATGTGTTATGTTATTTTTTGTTATTTTATTATTACAGTGTGGGTCTTATTGTAATATCTTTAACATTGTTTATATATAAACGGGGGTAAGACATTGTCTAACCCTAAGCTTTACCCAAAAATATTATGTTAACATGGTATCAGAGCCACCACCACAATCCTAACCTAACCACCACCTTGGCCACAAACACCACCTGCGCCGCCCCTTATTACACCAACCCAGCCACGCCGCAACACCACTACACCACCCCACACCTGCGCCGGACCACCACATGCCCATAAACACCTAGCCGAACCATCCCACCACCTGCGGCGCACCATCAGACCCCTCCAGCACCTGCGGCGCACCATCAGTCCACCACCCAGCCCTTATCGCACCACCAGCACACCACCGACACCTCTATAATCCACCAGAAATTGGTTATGCCATAGTAGATTACAACCGAGGTGTGAAGAGATGCCAGTTTTACCTATGGTGATTGAGATAGAGACAGAAAAAGAACCTATGGTTGCGGTGGAGACAGAAAAGGAACCTGAATCCGGGGGAGAGTTCGAAAGTGAGGGGAGAGAGTTCGAAAGTGAGAGGAGGGTGCCTGAAAAGGAAGTAGTAATTGAGGAACCAAGGGTGAATGAGATGAGGGTATATTCTAGGGGAACTTGGAGTAAAAGAAAGACCAGAGAGACTCCAGAAGTTACTGCTCCTGTTTCTCTACTGCCATTGCCATCCTCTCTTAGTGATGAAGATTCAGGTAATTCCTCTGATACACCCTCTCTTACCATAGATGATTTAGATGTTCCTATCGCTGTTCGAAAGGGTGTTAGATCCTGCACTCGACATCCTATATCTAACTTTGTATCTTATTCTCATCTATCTCCTTCTTATAAAGCCTTTCTTTCAAAAATTTCCTCTGTTAGTGTTCCTAACCATGTTCAGGAAGCTCTTGCTGATCCCAAGTGGAAACATGCCATGATTGAAGAGATGAATGCTCTTCGAAAGACTTGTACTTGGGAGTTGACCATATTGCCTACAGGAAAGAGGACTGTGGGGTGCAAGTGGGTGTATACTGTGAAGCACAGGGCTGATGGTTCTATTGAGAGATATAAAGCTCGGTTAGTAGCAAAAGGGTTCACTCAGACCTACGGGGTAGACTATGAGGAGACCTTTGCCCCAGTCGCAAAGATGAATTCTATTAGAGTTCTCCTTTCTCTGGCAGCTAATCAGAATTGGCCTCTTCACCAGTTTGATGTGAAGAATGCTTTCTTGCACGGTGATCTAGAAGAAGAAGTTTACATGGACATCCCTCCAGGGTTTGAGGACTCCAAGACAGATGGGAAGGTGTGTAGACTTCGAAAATCTCTGTATGGTCTCAAACAGTCACCAAGGGCCTGGTTTGAGAGATTTACGCAGGCTATGCTTCGGTTTGGTTTTAAACAAAGTCATGCAGATCATACATTGTTCATCAAACATTCCTCACTGGGTAAAACTACTGCTCTTATTGTGTATGTTGATGATATCGTTCTGACAGGAGATGATCTGGAGGAAATGGATCGATTGAAGAAGCAATTAGCCACTGAATTCAAGATCAAAGACTTGGGGGCCCTTAAGTTTTTCCTTGGGATCGAAGTTGCTCGATCCAAACATGGGATCTTTATTTCCCAAAGGAAGTATGTTCTAGATTTGTTAAAGGAGACAGGAATGCTGGGCAGTAAAGCGTGTGATACGCCTATGGAGCAGAATCAGAAACTTGGTGAGGACAGTAGTGGGGAGTTGGTTGACAGGGGGAGTTATCAGAGACTTGTTGGTAAGCTCATATATCTCTCCCATACTCGCCCGGATATTGCGTTTTCTGTTAGTGTTGTCAGTCAGTTTATGCACTCTCCACGACAGTCACATCAAGAAGCCGTCTTCCGGATCCTTCGATATTTGAAGTCTGCTCCAGGAAAAGGTTTGTTCTTTGCCAAACATGACCACCTGAGGGTGGAAGGGTACACTGATGCAGATTGGGCTGGCTCTATTACTGATAGGAGGTCTACCTCAGGGTACTGCGCGTTTGTGGGAGGTAATCTCGTTACCTGGAGAAGTAAGAAGCAAAATGTAGTGGCCAGGTCAAGTGCAGAAGCAGAATTCAGGGCTATGGCCCAAGGTATTTGCGAATTATTGTGGATTAAGTCATTACTAAAGGATCTGAATGTTGATCAGACAGAGTCTATGAAGCTTTTTTGTGACAACAAAGCGGCCATTAGTATAGCTCATAACCCTGTCCAACATGATAGAACAAAGCATGTGGAGATCGATCGACATTTCATTAAAGAGAAGATTAGTAATGGTACTATCTGTGTTCCCTTCGTGAAGACTGGCGATCAAGTTGCGGATGTTCTTACCAAAGCTATTGGGAGTCGTCCTTTTCACACTATCTTAGACAAGCTGGGAATGAGAGATATTTTCGTACCAGCTTGAGGGGGAGTGTTAGAGTTATTTTTATGTGTTATGTTATTTTTTGTTATTTTATTATTACAGTGTGGGTCTTATTGTAATATCTTTAACATTGTTTATATATAAACGGGGGTAAGACATTGTCTAACCCTAAGCTTTACCCAAAAATATTATGTTAACAGCGACCTCTCTGAGACCATCTACATGGATCCCCCGCCTGGTTTTTACGCTCAGGGGGAGTGTTTTGGGAAAGTCTGTCGTCTCCGAAAGTCTCTCTATCTCTCTATGGTTTGAAATAGTCTCCACGTGCATGGTTAAGTCGTTTCAATGAGGTGATACTTACTATGGGTTTTATTCGCTGCCATTCAGACCATACTTGTTTTATTCGGCGCAACTCCCACAGACAATGTATTATTCTCTCAGTATATGAAGATGATATTATCATCACTGGTGATGATGCGTCAGGTATTATTCTTGTAAAATGTGATCTTGGGATGTCATTTGATGTTAAGGATTTAGGGTCTCTAAGGTATTTTCTTGGCATTGAAGTAGCTCGGTCTTGCCAGGGTATTTCCTTATCCCAGCGAATGTATGCTCTTGACCTTCTTCAGGATACAGGTATGCTTGGGTGAAGGCTAGCATCCTCTCCTATGGATCCAAATCTGAAATTGTCTGCTGAACTAGGTGATCTATTACCGGATCCCTCGGTATATCAGCGTCTTGTAGGTCGTCTCATCTATTTGACGAATACAAGACCAGATCTGACATTTGCTGCTAGTGTTGTAAGCCAGTTTATGCATTCACCCCGCTCTTCTCACTTGGATGTTGTGTATCATATTCTCCGTTACCTTAAGACATGTCCTGGTCTTGGTTTGTTCTTTAAAGTAGGAGCACAATTAGGTCTCTCCTGTTTTACAGATGCTGATTATGCGGGCTCAAAAAGTGATAGACGATCTACTTCTGGGTTATGTACGTTTTATGGTGATCATCTCATATCTTGGAAAAGCAAGAAACAAGCTGCTGTTTCACGTTCTTCCGCTGAAACTGAGTATTGTGCCATGGCTCTGGGAACGAGTGAAATTCTCTGGCTAAACTCTCCTTGAGGAATTGGGCTTTCCTATGAAGAACTCATCATCATTGTTCTGTGACAATTAGTCTCCTATTATGTTAGCGTCAGACTCTATCCTTCATGAGAGAACCAAACACATAGAAGTTGATATTCACTTTATTCGTGAAAAGGTTCGATTAGGGATCATCACCCAGTTTTTGTGTCCTCACGTGACCAAACTGCTGATATGTTCACTAAGTCAGTTGGTTCTAGTCTACTTCAGTCATCTCTCTATAAGCTTGGGCTCGTCGATATCTTCGCCCCAGCTTGAGGGGGAGTGTTGGAATTAAGGGATAATTAGAGATTTTATTCTATCTATATTAGGTCATGTTGACCATTCCTTATTTATTTTATTCTCATTTATTGTCTTTATTTTTCTTTCCTTTTAGTTTCCTCATTGTAAATATATATACGTGATCAATGTATGAAGGATTTTAAGCCTTTATCAAAACCTATTAGTTTAAAGCATGAATTTCCAAACATGTATTTGTTAGAATTGCACACTCAGCATATAGCTGAGCAATGGAGATTTACTCCATTACAGGTGAGAAAAGAAAGGAAGACGGAACGCGAGGATGAGGCCATTGGGATCATTCGGAGGATTTTGAAAGGTTAGATTCTTGTAATTGAATTTTAGAAGCTCTGGAACGTCGTGGGTTGATGTATACTATTTTGAAAACCTTTTAAAACTGGTTTGAAGCGAATCGGAACTCTTGAGATCACGTTTTGGAAAAGAACAAGTTGAATTTCATGTTTTATGACTTGTGGTAGCACCAAGGATCAAAAATTCGTTTCGTTTCGGTCGAAACAGCCGAAACTTTTCGGTTTCGTGGGCCACCGACACGAAACTGTAGAGGAATCTCGAAAATCCTAGGTCTCGACAAGATTCGTCGGTTTCGGTGTGTTTCGAACGAAACACACATGTTACGCACGAAACATGTGATTGTGTCGAATCAATTGCAGAGAGCATGTGAAAACTGAAAAGAGGGTTTGAAAATTGGGGAAAAGAGATCACGAGGGAACAGTAGTACTGACCTGTTAGTCTTCATCTTTTTCTTCTACTTGATCTTCTTCTTCTTCTACTTCTTAGGGTTCATCTTCTTCTTCTTCAGCTTCGACTTTCTGTCTCTCTCTCCTTCTTCTTCTTTCTTCTTCTTCTTCTTCTTCTTCTTCTTCAGCTTCGACTTTCTCTCTCTCTCTCCTTCTTCTTCTTCTTCTTTCTTCTTCTTCTTCGTCGGCGCCGAAAGTGAGTCGCCTCTCCTCTCTCTCTCTGCAGTAGCGAGTAAGTTTTCTACTGGGTTTTCATCTCTTGCTTTCCTGTTTTATATTACTAATTTACTATATTTACTATATCATATAATATGATTATATATATATATTATATATAACCCTAGTAATACAATATCATATTATATGATATATATATATATAGTAACACTAGTATTACAGTATTATATTACTAATACTACTAATACAAGTTTTATTATTATTAATTTATTAGTACTATAAGTATTATATTACTTGTATTACTATATTATATTAGAGACCACTTTTGCTTACCCAAATTTGATTCACCATTGCCTACATTTGCCATTACTTATTATTTATATTATTAGTCATACTCAAGGATCAAAATTAATTTAAAATAAATACATTTTTGCTTATCCTAAATTTGTTCATCCCAAATTGATCAAAATTAATTTTAAAATGAATAAATTTTTAATATTGTGTCCTCCTTGCATTATTAACCAATAGGAAAGGAGGGTGAGGTAAACTGTATTCATATAAAAATTATATGTAATTTCTTAGTAATATTCATTGAAACTGATATTCTTATAAATATAAAAAATAGTTACAACTTATAACTTATTACATATATAAGTTATATAAAGTTATATTCTTAGAAATATAAAATTAGTTGTAAAATTAATAAGTAGTTATAAAATTAATAATTAGTGTATACTAATATCAGTTCTATGGTTATATTCTTAGAAATATAAAATTAATAAATAGTTATAAAATTAATAATTAGTGCATACTAATATAAGTTATATAAGTTATATTCTTAGAAATAAAAAATTAGTTGTAAAATTAATAATTAGTTATAAAATTAATAATTAGTTTATAAATAGTAAAAAAATTAAATTAAATATTATGTATTATGTGTAGGAATGTCAGGAAAAAATAAAGATGACATTTCACAACCAACTGAAAATAAGAGACGGCAACGAGATATTGGTTGGAAGCACGGTACACAGATTGGAGATAATCGGCAACATGTGCAATGCAACTACTGTCACAAAATAATGAAAGGTAGTGGTGTGTCACGTTTGAAGCACCACTTGGCTGGAGGTAATTCAAATGTTGAAAGATGTGATAAGTGCCCTTCAGCAGTTTCTAAAGCAATGAGGGACTACTTGAATCGTAATAAGAAAGAGAATGAGAAAGTCGAAGAACAAAGAGCTCAAATGAGGAGTAATTTGATCGGAACTGCTAGAAAGAGAAGTGGGATTGAAATCAATGACTCGGACGATTCGGATGATGATGATGATGGTATGACAAAGGAGGAGAGAGATGATTTAGAGTACGCCAAACAACAATCTATTCACGATATTCATATGGCTGGTGAAATGTATAGAAGAGCAAGGGGGGAACCATCCACTCAAAAGGGAGGTGCAAATGCAATGCATAAACTAATGAGATCTCGTAGTGTGAAAGAAGCTTGGAATAAAATGTCTACCAAATCACAAAAAGATAAGAAGAAAGGACTTGGCATTCATGAAATGACTCCTTCATTGCATCGAAATAAGGAAGTCCAACAAGCAAAGTTAACTCATTTGTGGAATCCAAAAAAGTGGGCAATATCGGCAAAACATGCAATAGCAAAGTTCTTCATATACGAAAATATCCCACCATCCAAGGCGCAAGGCCACTTTTATCAATTGATGATAGATGAAATTGCATTAGCTGGTGCAGGTGTTGTAGGGCCAACACCCTACGAGATTGGAGGGCCCTTATTAGATGATGAAATAGAGGAACTAAGGGAATATATTGAGCTTTTCAAGAAGAAGTTTGACACTTATGGAGTCACAATCATGTGTGATGGGTGGTCTTCAACTACCAGATTAGCAATTATCAACTTCTTGGTTTATTGTGATGGAAAGGTTATTTTTCACCGATCTTTTAATGCTTCAAATAATGATAAGGATGCAACATTCATTTATGATCTGATGGATCAGACCATTCAACAAATTGGAGATAAACATGTGGTTCAGATCATCACAGACAATGGGAGTGCATACAAAAAGGCCGGTGAAATGTTGATGGAAGTGAATCCACACTTATATTGGACTCCTTGTGCAGCTCATTCCCTTGACTTAATCTTACATGATTTTGCTGGCATTGAGGTTGTGCAGAATGTCTTAGATAAGGCAAAGAGGGTCACAAACTTTATTTACAACCACAACAAAATATTGGCAATATATCGAACATACTGCAAGGGAGAATTGATTCGTCCAGGGCAAACACGATTTGGAACTAATTACATTGCTCTTCAAAGTATTTTAGAGCATAAAAGTGGTTTGCAAAGGATGTTCACATCAGATGATTGGGGTATGAGTGCTGGTAGCAAAGACGCAATAGGGAAGCGAGTACAAGCTACTATACTAGATGCTAAATTCTGGGAAAAAGCCAAGATTGTTGTCGACATTCATGCACCTATTGCAAAGGTTCTAAAGATGGTAGATGGGGAGAGAAGAGCTACAATGCCATATGTATATGATGCAATGATACGAGCAAGACATGCCATTACAGAGATTGTCCCTAAATCTTGCAAGAAGTATCTTGACATTGTTGATGCTCGATGGAAGAAGCAAATCATTCAGCCAATTCACATGGCAGGTATGGTAGTGAATATTTACTATGCTATATTTAGTCATTGCATATGTAGTGACTAATTCACGATATTCATGTGCTTCATTGTAGCTTACTATTTGAATCCCGCATACCAATACGAAGAAGGTGTAGGTGTGAAAGAAAGTTTGCTGAAAGCGCTTAGAGCCGTAGTATCTCGATTGGAGCCTGATGGTAATCGTGCTTCTCAAGCACTTGCAGAGGTTAAAATGTTTCGTGAGGCAATGTATGGGTTTTCAGACCAAGCGGCAATCAGGGGGAGAACTAGGACGGATCCAGGTGAATTTTGTGCTATATTTACCAATTTGAAACTGTTTACATTTTTAATTAACAACTATCTATTAATTACAGCTGAATGGTGGCTTTTGTATGGCACGGACGCTCCTAACTTGAGGAGGATTGCTATAAGAATTTTATCACAAACAGCTTCATCTAGTGGTTGTGAAAGAAATTGGAGCACGTTTGCTCTTATTCATACTAAAGTGCGCAATCGACTCCATTATGACAAGTTAGAAAAGTTGGTTTTCGCACAGTACAACATGCGGTTGAAGGTTAAACACATGTTTAAAGAACAAAGAAATCAAGAATTCCAACCAATTGACTTGAGTACTATATTTGACGAAGATGAAGAAAATATGGGACTTTCAGAATGGCTAGATGACCCCGGGGATGCACTCCTAGATGAGATTGATGGCAACGGTAATCCGAATAGGCCAAATACATACGTAGCTACATGGGTAAATCACCCGAGAGATGGTGGTATGGCTCAGGATAACAGTGAAAGAGGGTCAAAAGCACGTGGTAAGCAACCTATGGTTAGTAGCGATCATGACGATGATAGTGATAATGGAGATGGAAACAATGATGACGAAGACGATGATACTAGTCCTCCACAAGGTGGGAGTCCGGGTGGCAATGTTGTTTTTTCATCACCAATAGGGAGGGGTAGCCAAAGTCCTCCATGGCCTATATTCACGGAAGAGCAAGGATTAACTCATGCTACACAAGATGAAGATCATGGCTCCCGTCGTGTGCTTCAGTATGAACGTGGTCAAGGTCGACATTGTAATCCACGCAATCAGAGAAATAATCCCGCACCAATTGATGCTATGGATATTGATATGATCGACACTGGCATGTCTAGTATGAGTGGGGGTGATTTCTATGGGCAAGGATCATCATCTTCAAATGCTTATGGCTCAGGATACGATTCACATACAGCTGGTCAAGTTTATACATCTGGATATGACTCCCAAGTATCATCCTCACAAGGCTATGGACATGGCCATGGGCTTCAATTTGGATGTAGTCAAGTTGATTATGAGAGGTTTAGGGCTCAATATGAGGCATGGTTTCGTGCTTACATGGGTTGGACTGAGTATTGCCGATATATCCAGAACACGTATAATGTTCCTCTTGGTGAATACCCGGAGCCTGGACCAGTTTATGCGCCTGCTCGACACTCTTCAGCTGGTTGGATGTGAATTTGTTGGATGAACAACTATATATATTTTGGAGATGTCTCCAGGTTGATCCTTATGTGCTTATATGTCACTTTTCTTTTCTATGAATGGTGTTTTATGTATTCTATGAACTGCTTGACAGTAGATTGACGCCTACATTATCAGGTATTTTCAATTTAAACTATATACTATTGATATAACTACATATATAGACCTCTCAAAGGTTTACTTAATCAATTATAAGCTTTATATGTGCATACAGTTTAGTTTGAAGTTATGTTTCCACAAGTTTCTTTGTGTTTCCAGTTTTTTCCGGTGTTTCCGAAACGTTTCCGTTTCCGGGAACACCGAAACACTACACCGAAACGAAATTTTTGATCCTTGCTCTCAGCTATCCCATTTTGTTGAGGGGTATCAATGCAAGAACTTTGATGAACTATACCCTCTCTTAATAAGAATTCCCCTAGGAGAGAATTGAAATAATCTTTAGCATTGTCAGTTTTCAACACTTGTATTTTTGCATGGAATTGAGTCTGGATCATGTTATTAAAATTTTTGAAAATTTGAACCACTTCTGATTTTTCTTTCATCAGGAATATCCACGAAATTCTAGTATGATCATCAACAAAAGACACGAACCATCTAGTTCCTGTTATGTTCTTTATTTTGGATGGTCCCCAAACATCATTATGTATCATGGAGAAAGGGTAGGAATTACGAACATGCTTGGATAATTGACAAATTTCACACTGAAAAACACCAAGATTTTTATTGAAAATGATGGAAAGAGTTTTTTGAGATACAAGAACTAGGATGACCTAGACGATAGTGCCACAACATAACATCACTAACTTTATTAGCACGAAAAACGGATAGGGATCTGTTTCCACAAACTGTCGATTGAGGTTGTCTTCAAGATAATCAGTGACTTTGAGGATATAGAGTCCCGAACACATCTCAGCATTGCCAATCGTCTTCCCTGAATCCAAATCCTGAAAAACACAATGATTGGGGAAAATTTTGGTAACACATTTCTTTCCTTGAGTGATTTTGCTAATAGACAACAAATTGCAGCCAAGTTTGGAACCAAAAGGACAGACTCAAGGGTTAGGTCTTTAGAGATGAAAACAGAACTTGTACCAGCCACCCTTGATAGAGAACCATCAGCTATACGAATAGTTAAATTCTCAGAACAAGATGTATAATTTTGGAACATTGTGGCATCACCAGTCATGTGATCAGAAGCTCCTGAGTCAACAATCCAGGGACTCAAATTTTCTTTTGTTACTTTCAGAGCAGTAAGAAAATTACCGGTTTGAGCTAAGGATCCGGATCCAATGATATTATTGGAGGAATTTGAAACTTGTTGGGACTGGTTGAACAATTTTTGTAACACCTCCATTTGCTCTTTGCTGAATGGTTTGTAATCAAATGGTACTGGGTTGTCTTCTACGGTGACATGATGTCCGCGACTTTCTCTATCAGTTTGGGAACGAAATGGCTTCCTGTCAGTTGGTTTTCCATGGATTTTCCAGCATGTGACCAGGTTTTCAGCAATGATCACACCAAGATCTCCCTTTCCTTGGCCTGTTGTCATTAGACAGAGAGGGTGATCCTCGAGCTACTAGGGCTGAACATTCGGTGACAGGTTGGTTGGTTTGTGACCCCATCATGACTTTCTTCCTACTCTCTTCTCGGTACACTTCTGAGACAACTTCTCGGATATTGGGAAAGGTTTGGTTCCCAATATTCTGCCTCGAACTTCATCCAGATTTTTATTCAGTCCCAACAAAAATTTGTAGATCCGTTTCTTCTCAACGATCTTCTTGTATTTGATGGCATCCGTTGGGCAATCCCATTTGGTGGTTTCAAACATGTCCAGCTGCTGCCAATAGCGAGTTAGGAAACTGAAATATTGAGTGACAGGGAGATCACCTTGACGTAAATCATGGAGGGTCCCTTCTATCTCAAATGACTCTGTTGTGTTTTCTGTATCAGAAAAAAGTTTCCCTTGCAGCTTCCCAGATTTCTTGCGCCGTTTCATAGAGCATAAAATTCTCCCCTATGTTGTTGTTCATCAAATTAATTAACTAGGACATTACCATGCTATTCTCAGCCTTCCATCCTTTAAATTTCGGATCTTCTTTCGCTGGTTAAGGTACTGCACCGGTGAGATTGTCATCCTTCCCTTTACCGCATATGAACATCATGACTGAGTGAGACCATTGAAGATAGTTCTGCCCATTCAGCTTGTGCCCTGTAATGAGAAGAGAGAATTATCCGATCCTCCATTGCTGTTTGGAATAGGAGTTTCTCGAGAGGAGGTGACTTCGGTGGGACTGGACTCATTTGTTCCAGATGTGGTTATGTCGTTCCTTGCCATGAGAACAGACTTATACATGGAAAAAAGATTAGAAAAGTGTTGTTAAAAAATTGGTTGTTTTAGAAGAAGAGTTTACACTAGCGAAGGTTTCTGCCTTGGGCAGAGAAGCAGACCAGGTTCAGAACCTGGAGCTTTGATACCATGAAGAGTTTAGGTGGAGAGAAACTCATCTCTTTTTTCTTATTCAAGCAGACTGTAGTACATGAATTTATAATACAACGGGAGAGGCAATCAGCCTTAGAAACAGAAATTAATCCCTGATTTTTAGGAGAGAATAACTCATAAAACCAGAGAATAAAAATCTCATTAAAACAAGGAACGAAATAAAGCAAATAACAGGCATATCTCAAAGCTGATTTACTTTTAACTCCTAATTAACACCAGATTTCCACAGTATCACCACTCGATGGAGTCTTAGAATCAGTAGTAGTATGATAAGCACGAGTTACCACCTCCTCGGTCACCTGAACGCCCTCCACGACTACCTCCACGACCTCCCCGAGCACCTGGGAGACGACCATGAAGGCTCCAACAATTGGCCCGAGTATGATGGGCCCGATGACAGTAATTGTTGGCAATTAGCTGTGAATATCAGTGGGATTACTATTTATTTCCTTCCATTATTAGTTGGTTTATATTTGGGTCATGTTGAGCATTTTTAATTTCTCATTTATTAGGAGATTAATTTCTCATTTATTAGGAGATTTTGTTTTCCTTTTTTATGTCTCAGCATTGTGTATATATACATTGGTGATCAATTAATAAAATAAGCTTGAATGTATAAACTTCTACATGGTATCAAAGCTTCCCCAAGGGGAATTTTACGATCCCTTCGTTATACCACCACCATATACCACCTAAACACCACCCAAGTACCTGCCGACAGCCACCAACAACCCAGCTGCAGCCACCTCAGCCCACTTCTGCCCTAGCCGCAGCCATACCAGCCCACTCCTACCCCAGCCGCAGCCATACCAGCCCACTCCTACCCCAGCCGCAGCCACACAGACCTAACCCAACCAATTATGGCCTAGCCGAGCACACCCTACCCTTAGCCGCACCCTCCTACTTCTCCAAACCCTAACCTATCCCAGCCGACAAACATCATATGGTCTGGTAGACCTTTCGACAGCCACCATTATCCTCTATCACTTCCTTTTTTTTCCCCAACTTTGGATCCATAGACTCTTGTTTTGATTGGAGTATAATCTTCCATATATTTTTTGGTCCTTCTTTGGACCCGTGATCAAAAGTAATTGTTTTATCATCCTATATGGTGCTCCTTTTATGATCGTGTGCTCCTAATCCATTGATTGGTACTAGTCCCTATTCCTTTTTTTTTTTCAGTGATTGTTGCGGGTAATTTTCTTGTGGGCTGATTTACGATGTCGGATGATTTTGAAAAATTCACCGTCAATTCGCAGCCGTCCAGAAGTGAGAGCATTATTGTTGCTCCCTCTGATAACCCGAACTTGAAGATCACTACTTCCCTCTTCAATGGTCAAAATTTTATGGCTTGGTCCCAGTCTATGACGTTATTTCTTAAGGGCAGAGGAAAGATTGGGTACATCAACGGCCGAATCAAAGCACCAAGCACCAAGGATGCAGCTTATGACAAATGGGAGATGGAAAATTCCATTGTCATGACATGGCTAGTTCACTCTATGATCCCTGAAATTGGTGAGGGTTTCTTGGACATGGCGACTGCCCAGGACATTTGGGAGACCATGGCTAACACTTACTCCAGAAAGGGCAATTCTGCCCAAATGTTTGATTTGGATACACCTACTACTGCCTCATCATCTTTTGTGCGTTCAGGTAATTTAGCTACTTCAGTGAGTGCATTCAATTCCCATACTAGTCTTCCTTGGATTATTGATTCCGGGGCATCCGATCATATGACCGGTTCATCTCCTGTTTTTCCCATTATAAACCATGTTCAGGTCACGATAAAGTAAGGATTGCTGATGGAACCGTCTCTTCGGTTTCAGGCAAAGGTTTAGTCCGTGCCACTCCCTCGTTGTCTTTATCTTCTGTAGCTTTACCACTAACCTCTTATCTATTGGTCGTATAACTCGTGATCAAAATTGTAGCGTCACTTTTTTTCCTTCTCATTGTGTGTTTCAGGACCTTATCACGGGAAGGACGATTGGCAGGGGTAGAGAGGAGAATGGTCTTTATCGTCTGGAACCGCAGGACCGACAACAATTGGCTCATCATACTACTCTCACTGGCTCTACATTTGGTGATATCATGCTCTGGCATAAACGCCTAGGTTATCCTTTCTTTTGGTCTACTAAAGCATTTATTTCCATCTTTGTCATCTAATAAAAATGTATCCATCTTTCGGTGTGAAGATTGTGAACTTGGAAAGCACCACCGTGCTTCTTTTTATCCCAGTAATCATAAAAGTACGGTTCCTTTTTTCTCTTATGCATTCAGATGTTTGGGGTGCCTCTCGTGTTGTTGCACTTAAGGGCCATAGGTGGTTTGCACATTTATAGATGATTTTTCTCGTACTACGTGGGTATACATGATGAAAGAAAAAAATGAGGTCCATTCAATTTTTAAAACCTTTCACAAAATGATTTGTATCCAGTTTAGTGCGGTTGTAAAAATTGTTCGTTCAGACAATGGGGGGGAGTACTTTAAATCTGGTCTTGAGAAGTATTTTTTAGAAAATGGCATATTTCACCAATCTTCTTGTACCAATACTCCACAACAAAATGGAGTTGCAGAGCGCAAGAATCGTCATCTCTTAGACACTGCCCGGTCAATGTTATTCTCAGCCCAAGCTCCGAAGGTTTTTTGGGGTGAAGCAGTCTTAACTGCTGCTTATTTAATCAATCGGCTTCCTACTCAAGTTCTTAATAAACAATCACCTGTTGAGGTTCTTTCTAGTCCTTCTGATCTTTTTGCCATTCCTCCTAAGGTCTTTGGTTGTGTCTGTTTCATTCATAATCATGCTCCCACAAGAGGAAAACTTGATCCTCAGGCTATCAAATGTGTTTTCCTTGGTTACTCTCCCACTCAAAAAGGGTATAAATGTTACCATCCTCCTACTCGAAAGTGGTATGTTTCCATGGATGTCACATTATTTGAGGAATAATCCTATTTCACCCCTCAGGCTCCCCCTCAGGGGGAGAATACAAGTATAGAAGAGTTGCCTGAACTATATATTGTTCCTAATTTACCTGTGTCTAATCCATTTGAGATATTAGGCACTGTTGATGAGAAGCAACAGGTAGAAAAAATTTATGGAGAGCAAGAGATAGAAAAAATTGATGGAGAGCAAGTGACTGAGAGAGAGACATTTGTGGAACCCACAGTTGCAAATGAAAAAAATCCAGAGAAAGAGGATATAGTATATCAGAGAAGAACTTGGAGGATGAAAGATAAGACCATTCCTCCTTATCTGCCACTCCAGTCTCCTTCCCTCGATGAGGGACCAGGTAATCCTAATCCTCCTACTACTATTACTGATGATTTAGAAATTCCAATTGCTACACGTAAGGGTGTTATGTCATGTACTCAACATCCCATATCTAAATTTGTCTCATATAGTCGTCTGTCTCCTTCTTACCAAGCCTTTGTATCCAAACTTGCTTCTGTGTCTGTCCCTAACCATGTACAGGATGCACTCACTGATCCCAAATGGAAGCATGCTATGATTGAGGAGATGAAAGCTCTCCACAAAAATAGCACCTGGGAATTGGTTGAAATACCTAGAGGGCACAAGACAGTGGGGTGTAAGTGGGTGTTTACAATCAAGCATAAGGCAGACGGATCTATTGACAGGTATAAAGTTCAATTGGTGGCAAAGGGATATACACAGACTTATGGAGTGGATTATGAGGAAACATTTGCTCCAGTTGCTAAGATGAACACTGTGAGAATTCTTTTAGCCCTTGCTGCAAATTTAGATTGGCCTCTCCATCAGTTCGATGTTAAAAATGCCTTTCTACACGGAGATTTGGCAGAAGAAGTTTATATGCATATTCCTCCAGGTTTTGAAGACTCAAAAACCAAAGGGAAAGTTTGCAGACTTAAAAAGTCCTTGTATGGACTGAAACAGTCTCCAAGAGCATAGTTTGAAAGATTCACTCAAGCTATGTTAAAATATGGCTTTAAACAAAGCCAAGGTGATCATACACTATTCATTAGACATTCCCCACAAGGGAAAGTCACCGTCTCATAGTGTATGTGGATGATATTGTCTTGACAGGAGACGATGTGGAAGAAATGCAGGAGTTGAAGAAATGCCTAGCCAAGGAATTTGAAATAAAAGACTTGGGAAACCTCAAGTACTTTCTAGGGATTGAGGTGGCTAGAAGCAAACAAGGAATATTTATCTCCCAGAGAAAATATGTTCTTGACCTTTTCCAAGAGACTGGCATGCTTGGGAGTAAGGCATGCGATATTCCTATGGATGCTAATCAGAAGCTAGGGGACGACACCGATGGAACAGTAGTCACAGGGGGAGATACCAGAGATTGGTGGGCAAGCTAATATACTTGTCACACACTCGTCCAGACATTGCTTTTGCTGTAAGTGTTGTTAGTCAGTTCATGCCTGCTCCACGAGAGTCCCACTATAATGTTGTTCTTCGAATTCTTAGATATTTGTAATCAGCGCCTGGAAAAGGTTTATTCTTTGGTATACATGGTCATCTTCATGTGGATGGATATACAGATGCAGATTGGGCAGGCTCAGCCACGGATAGGAGATCTACCTCAGGATATTGCACGTTTGTTGGAGGAAATCTTGTTACTTGGCGTAGCTAGAAACAAGCTGTAGTATCTAGATCAAGTGCAGAAGCGGAATTCCGAGCCATGTCTCGAGGAATTTGCGAATTACTATGGATAAAAATTCTATTGAGAGATCTTAGACTTGAGCCTACAGATTCTATGAGATTGTATTGTGATAATAAAGCCGCCATTAGTATTGCTCACAATCCAGTACAGCATGACAGAACTAAGCATGTTGAGATTGACAGACACTTCATCAAGGAAAAATTGAGCAGTGGAGATATATATTCCATTTGTGAAGTCTAGTGAACAGTTGGCAGATGTTCTCACCAAAGCTCTTGGAAACAGGCCTCATCATTACTATCTGAGCAAGCTGGGCATGCAAGGGCGTATCCAGGAACTCTCCGAGGGGTGGGCTAAGAGAGGGGTGTGTGCGAAGCTATGCGGGAGTTCGGGGGCAACACCCATAAAACGTTTTTTTTGGTCTATTTATAGATATTTATGGGTAGAAATTGCTTTTATCGATCATAGGATTGATAGTATAATTTTTTAAGTTTGATCGATGGTAGTGTTGAAGCTTGATATACATTGTTGGGCCCATTCTCTAACAGCTTAAGCTTTTGGAGTAGTTGGTAACTTAACATGGTATCAGAGCCTTGTTTGTGGGAGGTCCTGGGTTCGACTCTCCATCCCCGCTTTGTTGTGCATATTTGCACTTTGTTATTTGTCTCCACTATGATGGAGTTTGGTTTGTTTGCTCTCCACGTGCAAGTCGGGGTTGCACGTGAGGGAGGGTGTTGAAGCTTGATATACATTGTTGGGCCCATTCTCTAACAGCTTAAGCTTTTGGAGTAGTTGGTAACTTAACAGGTAGAACAATTTGGTAGGATCTAATTTTTTTGGGCGGTTTTTTTGGGTCTTCAAAGTTAATTAGGGAAACCTAATAACCAATTGAAACTCTTAATCCTAAAATCGATACGTATACACCCAACCAAGGGAGTGAAGGCACTGACCATCCATGTCCAAATCCTTACCATATCATAACAAATTAACAATATATTTTATAATCTGAAACAATCAGGTTCTGATGATTTTTTTTTTCTTGGGGCAAATCTTAAGATTTAGTCAATAAGAAAAACAGGTTCTTCAAGTTTTTCCTATATTTTATAATCTGAAACAAACAAACAAATGAAAGGAAATTATACATTTATTTAAAATTTCCCAAGATACTTATCAATAGAAGATAAATTACATAATCAATGTCCAAATCCTCAAGTTTAAGTCAAAAATCAATTCTTATCAATATCTAAATCCTCACATATCATAACAATAAAATTTATAAGATAATCAATTAGAGTTAGAAATACCTTTGATCTCTGACCCAAAGAAATTAGATTTGTCATTGACAAGCCAAACAAGTCCTTCATGTTTATTCATGTCAACACCTAAAAATATTGAAATAAAAAGAGAAGAAAGCACTTGGAACAAAAACTTCAAGGTCTACTGTCTGTGATCATCTCCAGCGATCGGCGACGTGCTCCGTGCTCGACATAGCCGCTGCGCCTTTCCTGCAGCTGTGAGTTTGTGACTGAGGAGGGTAATTGGTCAACTAGGTAAGGCTGGGCTAGGCTGGGCTGGGCTAAATGGTTAAGTATGGATAATGGGTTGGGCTAGATGACTTAAATAGTAGAGAACTTCAAAATTGCACCCTGGGCTACAGCCCAGGTGAGCCCAGGGTTGCATACGCCCTTGTGGGCATGAGAGACATCTTCGCACCAGCTTGAGGGGGAGTGTTGGCAATTAGCTGTCAATATCAGTGGGATTACTATTTATTCCCTTTCCATTATTAGTTGGTTTATATTTGGGTCATGTTGACCATTTTAATTTCTCATTTATTTGGAGATTTTGTTTTCCTTTTTTATGTCTCAGCATTGTGTATATATACATTGGTGATCAATTAATAAAATAAGCTTGAATGTATAAACTTCTACAGTAATCACACATCATGACAGGCCGGTCTGACGGAGTAGACTGCTAGGTCCCCTCTCTGGGCGGAATAGAAACTAAAGCAAAACGCTCAGTGGAAGCAGGTGAAAGCATAACAGAACGACGACTCTACTCGTTCTAAACATAAGCAAAGGCCTCCTGAAGGGGAGGTAGAGTATCCATCCCAAGAACCCAACTACGAACAGCATCATAATCGGAATGAAGCCCCTGAAGAAACTTAAAGACCTGTTGCCTCTCCAGAAATTTGCGGTACTCCTCTGCATCAGTAGTACAGGCTGGCTGAAAAGAGTGCAGGTGGTCAAGACGATCCCAACTAGTATCAAGTGAGGTGTAGTATTAGGTGACGGTCATATCTCCTTGCTCAGAACGGTCAATGGAGCGAAGAAACTCAAACTCCTGGGCATAGTTCCCCGTCGAGAAATGTGTGGGCAACGGTGTCCCAAATAGCTCTAGCGGTCTTCATACGATAAAAACTCTCACCAATCTCAGGGACCATAGAATTGATGAGCCAAGACATGATAATGGAGTTCTCAATCTCCCACTTATCATATCCCGGATGAGTAGTAAAAGGGGTTGTAACACGCCTATCAAGATGTCCCATCTTCCCATGTGCCTTCGGATGAAGTTCTACCGCCTGTGACCACTTCAAGTAATTTTGGCCATTGAAAGGGACGGTAGTAATTTTGAGATTGGGATCCAAGGGAGAAGCCACGGTCTAAACGATGGTAGAATTGGTAGCTGTTGGTTTATCGAGGTCAGGCATAATTCCGTGTCCTGCATGGAAAAACCCACAAAATATGAAGGAAGACGAAGGAGATGGGTACGAAGAAAAATCTTTACAAGCGCATCAAGGGTCCATAAAAGGACCTAAGAACAAGGAACCAAAGAAAGCACCAAAACAACACTTAAGCAATGGTGCTTGGGACGAATCAGTCCTGTTAGGTGTGTAGAAGGGGTAAATAGATGTGGGTAATCAGGCCAAGGTGGTCGGTTGGGTATCTATGGTGATTAGGGAGGTTCGGATGGGTGTTAGAGGGGCAAGGGAGGTGCGGCGCAGGTTCTCGTTGGTAGGTGTGGTGCAACGCAGGGTCAAGGTGAGGGCTGGGGGTTGGCGAGGGCTAGGGTGGTACCAGGGAGGGGCGGCGCAGCCTATGGTGGTGGGGAAAAGTGGCAGCGTTTAGGGTTTGTGTTTAGATGGCTCTGATACCATGGTGAATTGTATTTTGGTAAAAACTTAGGTTTCTAACGTTAGTTAGAACCTTTTGTATTAACCATAAAGAAGAAGAGTACTGTTGGAATATGCTAGGATAAAATATATTATCTAGTATCTATGAAATTGATGTATATGATATTATATTATCTACTTCATTAATATAAGATATATTATATGATATAGTGTATTGGTGTGTTGGATTTCTTATTACCTATATAAAGGCCCCTCATGTAATATTGTAGTAATGACTTCCAATACAAGAGTTTCTTTTATTTTATAACATGGTATCGGAGCACGATCTTCCTGCCTAGTCTCTCTTTCAGTCTTCCGCTTCGCCGGCGGGCGGCGACCTTGCCGCTCCGCCGGACATCTCTCTTCAATCTTATTTGTTTCTATTTCTTTTTCTTTGTTTTATTAAATGGATGAATTATTGAAATAATATATCAATCCTTGTGTTTTCCCTAGTTCACGTGGGTTGCTTTGGAATCCAAAGTAGACCATAATCCAGTGTGGCAGTCCTCTCTCATTCTCAATCTTACCCCCAAACTTTCTGAAATTTCAATTTCAGCCCCCAACTTTCTGAAATTTATAAATCAGTCTCACAGTTTTTTGGAATTTACAAAATCACCCCCTAAATATTCAGACGTGACAGAATTTTTTGACTATGTTTTGTGCAGCCCGTGGACTGCCCTTGTTTTGCTTCTAGTGATTCTCTTTGATTAAATAAGACCTTATTTGGTCCTTGTTTGGTTGTGATTGATTGATTTGGACTAATACTAGTCGGTTTTGTTATATTTCAACTCAATAGTCTTGGATAGCGCATTACAACATTTGTTTTCACTGTTCTTGGGCTGAAATTGGTGATTTTGTTGTGGGTTTTAGTCCCACACTTGGTTTTGTTGTTGGTGAATTGTTTTCACCTTGGCCAATATTGTGGATATTGTTGTTCCACAATTATTCGTTGTTGTTGGTGGTGGATGTTGTCTCTACCTTGGCTAGTCTAGAGGATTTTTATATCCCACTCGTTGACATCACCATTTTCACACTTGATATAGTCTGGTTTCAGTTGTAATTTTTTTCCATTCCAACTTCGGTTGTAATTTTCATTACCACCTTAAGTTTGAGGGGAGATTCCAACGTCGACGTTAGGATCAGCGTGGGGAGACTGATGCAGTGTGCTTGTCCCACATCGGTTGTGTACTCGGTGGTCTTTGGGCTAATATAGTGGGTTATAATCTTAGGCTTTTGTGAGTGGATGTCATGCCATTATTTGATGCAGTGTGCTTGTCCCACATCGGTTGCGTATTAGGTGGTTCTTGGGCTAGTATAGTGGGTGACCCCTTGTAGACACCCCATTTTGATTCCGCGTGTCCACACCCCTCCCTCCTATTAGCTTAGGCTTGTGGGAGTGGATGTCACGACATTATTTGGTATCAGAGCCGACTCGTTTGTGGGCTAGCATGTGTGGGGCCCTCCTGGCATGGACTTCATGCAGTGGGGCCACTATGGGCTAGCATGTGTGGGGCCCGCCTGACGTGGACGTCAAGATTAGCGTGGGGAGCATGGGGAGACTAATGCAGTGTGCTAGTCCCACATCGGTTGTGTACTGGGTGGTCCTTGGAATATAGTGTGGGTGACCCCTCCTTCCTATCAGTTTAGGCTTTTGGGAGTGAATGTCACACCATTACACCCACCTCCCAACAAAAAAAAAAAAACAAAACAAAACAAAAACAACTTATTGTTCTTCAAATTTTTTCTCGGAGAATCTCCTACTATAGCATGATAATAAAATAAAAATAAAAACAATTACCAAGCTTGTCCTTGCTTTGCAAAATTGCTAATACCGTTGGCTAAAACAAACCCTTCATGGTGTGCATTCATGGTTGGATATTGTTTCTAAGTAGCAAATGACAACTCGGCAATTTGTTAGTTTAATGTTTTACCCACTAATGCTTTTTTGGCTGGCTGCAACAGCACCCTTGCCGCAAGACTGTCAGAGATAGGTGTGAGCAATTTCTCTATAATTCGTTCAAGGAAAAGGTGATAAAACGAAGAAACTATCTACTAATTGCGGTTCTGTGAGTTCATTGATAATTTGGTTGCAGTGTATGTGCAGGTCGAAATGCCAGTTGACAAGGCTTTAAACACATTGGTGAGGCTGGGTCTTGTAACAGAAAAAACTGTGGATGGAAAAATTAGACTGCAGGTTGTTCCCTGTCTGGGGGCACATGAAGTCCTGAAACAACGTTGGAATAGCTTGCTTAATTAAAGTCTGATTGTTGATACTATTCACCTTATGTACATTCGCCTGAGTTTTTTTTATATCTCTACATGATTTGGTGAAGATTTAAATGTCACGATACCATGCGTGAAGAGGAAGTGAAGTTGTTTTTACTTTATTTAGTCATCAATTTTTGTAGAGCCAGTTGTTACCTCTGATGTACATTGAACCCAAGATTTTAATTTGGGGTGGGCTGAAAACATAGATGGTGGCGGGCCAATAGGGAGTTTTGAGGGCAGCGCCCTTGATATTTTTTTTAATATTTTTGGTCTAGATATACATAGATTCTGGATTTTTCTTATTATAAATGTTATAGATTTGCTATGTGAGGTATTCTAGCCGTTGTGAGAGTTGTTTACGCATGCAGTTCTCTCTTTCGATCTATTTCAAATTTCGCTCCTATGTGTATATTATTATTTTCTTCGTTAACAAGGGTTGATCATTGATTGCAATTTTGTAAAGTTTGAGCTAACTAGAAATTAATTTCGATTGGACTAAACTAACAAGTAATGGTTTAAAATTCAGACCAAATTAGCCGATTCAACCAGTTTGACGAACTATCCATTTTTTAAAAAATTGCTAAGAAGTGAAAAAAAAAATTGTATTGCATAAATTTTTATGGAAGAAAGAGTGTTGGGTCAAATATTTAGAGTGGACTAGATTACAATTGAATCAATAAATTACATACAACTTTTTTACTTCCAAAAGTTTTGCTGGGCTTGTAATATTAAGAAAGAAGTTTTCCTTGTAATATTAAGAATAGAAATATACAATTTGGTCCCTAAATATGGCCATTAATAGCAATTGATCCTGACTTGATTTGGTGTATAGAAATTAATCCTTAATTTGTAATAGAAATCAATAATTAGTCCCTATTCCTAAATGGTTAGTATAAATCCGGACCATTATACCCTTTACATACATATATATACAGTTATATATATATAGTTATGGGAAACATGTTTTTAAGAAATAATGGATAAGGGAATTAATATCCCAAAAATCAAGGGATTTCGGTTATTAACAGTGTAATGTGAGAATTTCTCACTTTTTTTTTTGTTTCCTTTGTAAATTCCGAAAACTTCCAAAATTGTGTTATATGCAGTTTTGGAAAACGTATTTTTAGGAGATCATGTATAAGGGAATTAATATCCCTAAAATTAGGGATTTTCGATTTAACATAATGATGTGAGAATTTCTCACTTTTTTATGCAAAATTTCTCACTAACTTCATTTACATAACATATGATCTATTGATTCCAGTCTATGCAAGTGAGAAATTTCTCACTAATTTAATCTACATACGATGTGTAAAAGTATAATCGTAGTAATCAAATTTTCTGTAACAAAATATACGAAGCATAAATCAAACTGCAAGAAACTTCTCGCTAGTTTCTATTGATTTTCAATATGCTTTTGAGCAATTTCTCCCTAAATTAATATCCCTAAAATCAAGGGATTTCGGATTAAACAGAGTAATGTGATAATTTCTCTCTCTCTCTCTCTCTCTCTCTCTCTCTCTCTCTCTTTGTTTATACTGCTTTGTATATTCAAAAAACTTCCAAAATTGTGTTATATGCAGTTTTGGGAAACGTATTTTTAAGAGATCATGGATAATGGAATTAATATCCCTATAATCAAGAGATTTTCGGTTTAACAAAGTGATGTGGGAATTTCTCATTTTTTTTGTGAGAAATTTCTCACTAATTTCATTTACATAACACATTATCTATTGATTACAGACTATACAAATGAAAAAATTCTCACTAATTTAATCTACAGACAATGAGGAAGTAATTTCTTACAGCCTATATAAGTGAGAAATTTCTCACTAATTTCACTACATAACAAATGAGCAATTTATTACAACCTATAAAATTGAGACATTTCTCACTAACTTCATGTACATAACAAGTGAGGAATTTCTTACAACCTATATAATAAGGAGATCCTCATCAATACTATATGTATGTATACAAATAGTCCGGATCTTAAGCGGACCTTAAAAATCAGACTTAAAGAAATTTCAAAAGTGAGAAATTTCAAAAAATGATAAATTCACACATTTTTGTGAGAAATTCACTTTTTACACAGTTCGGACTGTGTATACAAATTCATGGAAGTGAGTAAATCTATGGCACAACCATCGATGAATGCATCAAATCCATGAGCCATTTCGGAGTGATCGTCGTCTGTATCGTCTCGCGATCGGTTGATTTTGTTGATGATGGGTTGCAAATTTGAAACCTTACTTTTCACTCGCATTTCCGAGAATAAAGATGAAATCGAATTTTCGCGCCTAAAACGATTCAATTCCTGTGATGGTGGTGCATGGTTGGTTTAGGTGAAGGGAGGTAGAGAGGGGAGGAGGAGGAAGATGGTGGGTGGTCGTCGATGGCGGTGGAGGGGCTGCGACCCTCTCTCTCTTCTTTCTCCTTCTCTGTCTTCATCTTTCTCTCTCTAGCAGATTTTCTCTCTCTCTCTTTCTCTCTCTCTCTCTCTCTCTCTCTCTCTCTCTCTCTCTCTCTCTCTCTCTCTCTCTCTATATATATATATATATATATATATAGACAGTCTGGCTCTTAAGTTACCTTAAAAAACGGACTGTGTAAAAAGTGAGAATTTCTCACAAAAAAGTGGAAAGCGTGTTAAAAGTGAGAAATTCCCTGATTTGAATTTGAAATCCAGATTTTATGTGGATATATATATATATATACGGGGGCAGTTTTGTCCTTAAAATACTATAGGGACCTATTTCTAGATTCATTTTTAAAAAATGGGCATATTTCTAGTTAGATGCATATATTAGGACTATATATATTAAATTACCCTATTAAGAAATGAGGACATGTGTTGGGATAAATATATAAGTTGGAATGAATTACCATTAGATCAAAATATTATCTATATACTAAAATTTTCACAAGATTTGAGGTGGGCTAAAGCTTAGTCGGGGTAGGTCACTGTGCATTCATATGTCCCATCTATTAGATTTTTATTCTTAATGGCCCCCCTCGTATACTATGAATCTCTAATGAAATTCCACAATTATTTCAAAGCAACAATGTTAGGGGTACTAACAAATTTTACTAACACTCACATTCAGTAACACTGTGGTCCACAGTGCTACTAGGAGAGAGATAGAGTGTGGGTGTGAATGTTAGTATGTGCCCCAAATATTACTCATTTCAAAATGATTTTTTATCCAAATCAAAATATTTGAGTCATTTTGATTTGGTAAAACACCCATGCGCAATTGCGCATAATCAAAATGACTCAAATCCACATATTGAGCATTGCACCACAAATCCACAAGTAACACGGGTCATCGGAAATGGAGGGCTGCAGATAGCGAAGGAGTTCAAGAAGATGATGGATAAAACTGAGGGGAAGGACAAAAAAAAACTGTCAAAGATGGCAGCACAACGAACTTCAAAGGAGAGGAAAATGAAGGTTCAACTGAGGAGGAAAGTTGGCCCTTGCGAATAGCTTGAAGGTGAGGACGACGTCAAGTCATCATGCCCCTTATGGCTCCTTTTCCTCATTCGTCATAACGAATCATTCATTTTTTTTTCCTTTCAAACAAATTGAATATGCATTTTTGGGATCTACGTGCCCCCTAGTTAGAACCTCTAAACGGCAGCGTCGAGCTCCTTCACTTCGCCCCTAGTGTCTTGACTTGATCTTTAGACTTTTGCTCGTTGAACTCTTAAAGATTCCTAAATCTTCTCATTAAAAGATTTGCTTGATTTTAAGTAGTTCACTTGATTTAAGGGATTTGCTAAACAATCTTTATCATCTTAGTAAAAGGATTTGTTAGTCCAGCAAAAATCTAAAAAAGGTTGTGGGATTAAACCACAATGAAGTCTGCAAATGAGGGTACCTTTTAATTCAAAAGTATTTTACAGGGACTTTTATCGCTAAAGATTAGGAATGGAGGATTTCTGGTTAATTTCTCTATAAAAAAAATATCATATGTTGGTCATGTGATACAAAAAAAAAAAAGATTTTTGGAAGGCATTTTAACATAAGGGGAGGTGATGAAAATTTTTAATAGTTGAGGGGGTTAATTTATTGAATTTTTTTAGTTTAAGGTGTATTTAAAAAAGAGTCATAGTTGAAGGGGTGTTAGTGTAATTTTCCCTCTTTTTTTAGCCAGGTTATTACCTAATTCTTTGGGGTTAGTTTTGCCTTTCTTTTTTCAATAATACTAGGCACACACTCTAAACCACACCTCAAACCACACTCTTGCTTTAAATACATGTACCCTGTGTTGTGTAAGTGGTGCACAAAAAAGTGTAAAAAATTCAAACAGCAGAGAGTATATGCATTTAAAGCATATAGTGTGGTTTGGGGTGTGATTTGGAATGTGTGCCTAGCACTTCTCTTCTTTTTTACGCTTACTTGATTCCTAGATAACTTTCAATTTTCAGGTTTCTAAAATAAACTCCGGAGAAAAATATAAAAATGATCACAATTGTCATGCTTTATTCTGTGTCACACCCCAACTAATTAATAGTATCAAATTGGTTAAAGCTGCAATAGTTTAATGATTTTATGGTCTCCTCCTTTTTTTTCCCCCTTATTTGTTTGTAGAGGATGTTGGATGGACATTTATTTTATTATTATTATTTATTTTATGACATGGGGATGGGGAGGTTTGAACTTCAAACCAATACCTTGAAGGGGGATTTAAATGTCAAACTCTTTATCACTTGTGTAGTTGTGTTATGACTCACATATATTAATGGGGTAATTCTATTCACACCCATCTACTTTGCTCTTTGCACGCACCATTTAATGAATTTTTTTATTACCACTTTACTCTAGTCCAACATGACATACAAGGACAAATGAATAACATGTGTCTAAAAATTTTACTCTTTGCACCCACCTATCTCAAAAACCCTAATTCCCACATTTGCTCCACAACAAATATGAATTGGATTGTATTTGAACATATTTGATCAGCAAAAAAAAAAAAAAAATGTGCTAGCATATTTGAACATATCAATTTAGCTTAAATAATTCTACACGTAGGTAAATATAATCTATTATATTTTACGAAGATTCTCTACATGACTATTGTTACTGTCCGAAAATAGTGCTAGCATGTAACATATCTCATCACGGTTGCATTTAAAATTCAAAATTTTAGTGAGATTAATTAGATACATGCCTAACTAGAGTACATTGATAGAATTTAACTTAAATACTGTTGTAATTTAATCAAATCTAATATATACACATATTATATATATATCTATATAATTAGGGAGGGCGGATTGGGTCCCTTCTATTTTACAATTTTCAATCTCAACCCTAAAAAGAGACTGAGATACATTCAGCCATGAGATAATTGGTCCCACTAAAAAACTCAAATGCACATGTGTGATACATGGTATAAAAATATCACATTAAATCTCTCTCTCCTCCATTCTCCTCACGCACATTAAACCACATTAAATAGAATTCCTTATACAAGGATCTGTTACATTTTTTATTTTCGCAAGCTTTCTATCACATGGTAACAAATAATGCACATATATCACACAATGCAATCACATATTTTATGCATGTATATTGCCGGCCTTCTAGCGGATTCCTTATTTTCTGCCTTATACAGATTACTCTTGCAATCTAGATATCTAAACAGAAAAAATTCAAAACAATCTTGCACTCAAAGAAGCAAGAGAAATACTTTTCAGAGTGGTAGCCAACCAGGGTTGATAACTCAAACAGAAAATTTTCGAGTATTTGCATTCATTAATCAGCTACCTTCTAATGGTGGACAGGTTGTAGAGCCATTGGTAAAGAGGGACTTTGTTGCTTTGTGGGTGCATTTGTTTGGATTGGAGATCTTCTCACTATGATCAAGACAAAATTATATTGTCTGTCTGTATATCTTTTTTTCAAGGGTATTTCTATTCCCCCATTTTATGCTGTCACCCCATCTCAACTTTCAGAAATTAGTCTTAGTTTAATTAGTCTCACATTTGCTCTTTCTTTCCTCTTTTTGGTATTCTAGGTTAGTGTGCGGGTATACGAATGAAAGCTACGAAAATCTAACTCAGCTTGCTAATTCGATTTTCTTTTTCCCTTTTCGTTCCATTGAATAAGTAATGATTTGGAATTCACTATAGTAATTTTGTCCTATAATATTTTGATCCACTTATCCTTTCACGGGAACATACATTTCTTTTTTAGAAAAATGTGATCACGGTGAACCAAGTCCGAGAACACGTTTGACATTTTCCATTTAGGCCATCTTCTCGACCTCCAAGATGAACATAGCGGTTATTTTTATTTTTTATTTTTTATTTTTATCTTTTTTCTGTTCGTTCTTCTCAAGCAATTTGTATAGCCAATTTAATTGCAGTTGACACACTTAATTCCATATAATGCAGCATGTGTAATGTGTAATGTCTACATTTGTAAATTACTAATAAATCTTGATCCATAGTAGGTGTGAGAAAGTGTAATTATGAAAAGTTCTCATTTAATTTATTGTGAAGGCCATGAATTTTCAATTTTCTGACGTTTAGTTGCTAAGAAAATGTAAGAAAGAGAAGAAAACAAATCATCGATTTAGTTGAACAGAGTTTTCTAATACTTTTAAGCAAAAGCAAAGAATTTTTCTGATCCTAATATATGGTACCTTTTGCGGTATGATTTGATGATATCCTATCTTTGCATACAGCTACAAAGTGAATTTATAAGAATGGCAACATGTAATGTATAGTATCGCTCCTTGCACCCTAGCTAAGGCCCTTATTTATTTTTATTTTTTTTGTTACGTTATTTGGATACCTAGCGCACATGGCTCTATATCAACACGACACTGTCCACCACACGTTTGAATTGTTAAAGACACAATGTTTTTCCTATTATCTCAAACGTGTGAAGAAGGAAGGGTAGTCTAAGCCAAGCAATAAGAAAGGCTCTAAGCTACCACCGAGCCGACTGCTGCTACCGTCGCTACATGATCCACATAGCCCTAAAAACAATTATGTTTGCTTTCACTTCTTGATAGTCTAATTTAACAGTCATGTAATTTATATTGGTCCGCCAGTATCGTGCCCAAGGGCACGGGCAACTACTAGTAGTTTAATGATTTTATGGTCTCCTCCTTTTTTTCCCCCTTATTTGTTTGTAGAGGATGTTGGATGGACATTTATTTTATTATTATTATTTATTTTATGACATGGGGGATGGGGAGGTTCGAACTTCAAACCAATACCTTGAAGGGGGATTTAAATGTCAAACTCTTTATCACTTGTGCAGCTGTGCTATGACTCACATATATTAATGGGGTAATTCTATTCACACCCATCTACTTTGCTCTTTGCACCCACCATTTAATGAATTTTTTTATTACCACTTTACTCTAGTCCAACATGACATACAAGGACAAATGAATAACATGTGTCTAAAAATTTTACTCTTTCCACCCACCTATCTCAAAAACCCTAATTCCCACATTTGCTCCACAACAAATATGAATTGGATTGTATTTGAACATATTTGATCAGCAAAAAAAAAAAAGAACATATATATATATACACACAGACACATATATATACATAATACACAAAGTTGTATATACATATAGGAAGACATATATATATATATATATACTAGTACGTACCCGTGCCCGGGGGCACGACACAAAAAAAAAAGTATGTAAATGTATGGTAAATTAAAAGGATAGAAAGAGTAAATGAATCTACGATAAATGAAGATTTTATATTTAAATTCAAAAATCACATAACCATTAAATCACACTGTTAGGAGGTAAAGAAAACAAAGTTGGTTTTTATGTTGCACATATGCTAAAAAGAAAGAACAACTCGCAACCTCGCTAAATTTCTTCTCCTCAAAGCTCGATTAATATTACCTAAAAAATCCTTCTCTCTTCCAGCCATTGCTTGACTAGCATAGCCTTGTCATTCGCATCCTAAGGAAATTAGCGAATTTACCGAAGCAAGGTTTCAATTTAGAAAGTCATCTATACTAATATAGAAAGATAAAGGGAGGGGTATCAAAAAAGTGTTTAGCTCACTTCAATAATTACAATAAAACTTACTAAATTTCTTAATTAAAATACTTTCACAATGGTACTAAAATGTCATTTCAAAAAAATTAAATAAAATAACTTCTCCTAACTATCCACCCCACTTTCTTTTTGCTACTTACACTCACATAGTGAGTGTGGCACTCCTCTATGTCAAGAAATCAAAAGAAATGGCTGAATATTTCAGTATCTCTCACAGTTTTATTTCAGTATCTTTAATGGTTTTATAATTACTCAGAAAAACTAAAGCAGGGATGTCAATTGGAAAAATACACAATAATGAAGGAGGTAAAAAAAATATATTAAGGGAGAGATTAGAGTAAGATAGAAGTATGATCACTGATAACAATAGTGTTCTTACAGCTAGGACAACCAAGCTTGTGATGATCCCAGATTTTAAGGGTGGTTACATATACTCAAGATCAAAATTTAAGTCTTGCTGGGGTTGTTTGGCTTCATCTCAAAGCATACGTACGAAAGTGCGTGCAGCAAGACTTGTATCACAAAAGTGCACGTAAGGAAAAAAAATGAACAAAATGGCATCTCCAAAGTCCAAGCATAAAAAAATTAACCGGGGAAAAAATAGAACAATTAGGAAAAGGGTGCCTCCACTTATCCATGGGCACGGGCTTAAAAAAAGGTCTAAGGCACACGGGTATAGCAATCCAAATTTTGTACTCTAACGTACAAAACTATTAGAAACAAATTTGGTTTTCACTAAATGAGAACAAACAAAAAACTGTTTTAGAAAATTACCTTTCTTTTAAAATAACCCTATAAATGCTTGAATAGTGGTACCACCTAAAATAACATCAAATGTCAATTCAATGGTTCCCGATATAATGAGATGTGGTAAACTGTCAAAACATTTGAAAACCATAGCATTACTCTTTTATTTTTCTTAGACTATTTTATAGGCAACCAACAGAGAGTAGGGGTTTTACATTCAAATTGAACTCCCAAAAAGTAAACAAACCAAACAAACGCATTTGGTAGGTAAATGAGATTAAAGGTGGATTCTCCCTTTTCCTATCATACGCTCTCTCACTAGCCAAACAAAGCAAAAAACAAAATTGAAGAGGCAATGGCAATGGAGTCGGACGTGTTCTCGATACCTTCTTTAATTTCTGTAATACTGGGTAGCGGATTGGCGATGAGCGACGGAGGCTGAAAGAGAGAGATACTCCTGCACTAAAATGTTAAATATGAAGGTTGAAGTACAGAGAAAGGCGAGATTGGTTTAATAGAAAACTGAAACAAAAACGTTAAGATTGATGGTGTGTACCCATGGAACAACTACCTATATACTTTTCCGTCTCAACCTTGGGAGCTTTCCTTGGGGACGGTACAGTGTTCTGTTCCTGCAGTTAACAGTGAAATCAAAAGAAGATGAATAACATATTTCCATAGAAAAATGTGAAATCCGTTATAGTACATGTACATTGCATAGATGGAAACCTTCCTTGGGGGGCTATGTGAAGTTGGGTTTATGTTTCTGATACAAATTATCAGATTGAGAAAGGGATTCAAAGTATCTATTCTTTACTCTACAATCTAAACACAACATTAAAGTCGAGATTATTTAGTTTCTTTGCAAATTCGAATAAAGTCACTTGTGATTGCTTTCTTTCTTCCTTTTTTCTTTGGAAGTTGTTGTGAGAAAGTGAAGGTCTAACCTCTTTAGGTTAGCCTACATATATATATATATATATATATTAAAGAGAAAGAAAGAGAATAAAGATTACAATATTACCCTTACGTATATATCTAAACTAATATATTCTAACACTCCCCCTCAAGCTGGAACATAGATATCTATCATGCCCAGTTTGTTACAAAGATCATAAAAAAGTCCTTTATTTAACGTCTTGGTAAGAATATCTCCTAATTGATCACTAGACCTAACAAATGAAGTAACAACTTATTTTCTCATTACCATATCTCGGATGAAATGACAGTCAACTTCAATGTGCTTGGTTCGCTCATGAAACACTGGATTACTGGCAATGTGCATAGCCGCTTGATTATCACAGAACATTTGCATAGGTTTATCATTAGAAAATCCCATTTCTTGTATAATAGACTTAACCCATAGTAACTCACACGCTGTATGAGCCATAGCTCTATACTCAGCCTCTGCACTTGATCGAGCAACAACATTTTGTTTTTTACTTTTCCAACTAACCAGATTCCCACCGACAAATACACAGAACCCTGAGACAGACCGTCTATCAATATTATCTCCAGCCCAACTGGCATCTGAATAACCAATAATATCCAAGTTATTTGCAGCCTTCAACACCAAACCTTTTCCTGGAAAACCTTTCAAATATCTCAATATACGGCAGACGGCCTCCCAATGTTATATTTTGGGATTCTGCATAAACTGACTAACAACACCTACAGAAAACGTAATATCAGGGCGAGTTACAGTAAGATAAATTAACTTACCCACCAACCTCCTATATCATTCAACATCTTTAAAATCTTCACCCTCAGTCTTACTAAACTTGACATTCAAATCCATTGGGGTATCAACTGGTTTGGAACCCTTTAACCCTGTTTCATCTAACAAATCCAGCACATATTTCCTTTGGGATAGAGATATTCCTTCTTTGGACCTTGCTACTTCAATCCCCAAAAAATAACGGAGTAACCCTAAATCTTTCATATGAAAGTGCTTACTCAAATAAGACTTTAACGATTCTATGCCTTCACTGTCACTACCAGTAATCACAATGTCATCCACATAGACAGCTAGAATAATGATACCTTTGTCACACTTTCTTACAAATACTGAATGATCAGAATTGGTTCGTTTTAGACCATATGAACTAGCAACTTGACTGAATTTCTCAAACCAGGCCCTAGGAGACTGTTTGAGACCATAAATAGCTTTCTTCAACTTACACACCTTGTATGACTCCCCCTGAGCAACATACCCAGGAGGTTGCTCCATGTATACCTCCTCATGTAGATCACCATGAAGAAATGCATTTTTGATGTCAAGCTGGTACAACGGCCAACTCTTAGTGACAGCCATAGACAATATGATACGAACAGAAGTAAGACGAGCCACCGGTGAAAACGTCTCAAAATAAGCAACGCCAAAGGTTTGAGTGTACCCTTTAGCAACCAGACGAGCTTTTAACCGTTTCACAGTACCATCCGGATGATACTTAACCACATAAACCCATCGGCAACCAACAACATGTTTTCCTGCAAGAAGGGTAGTCAACTCCCACGTACCATTTTTAGAGAGAACCAACATCTCATCATCCATAGCACGCTTCCAGCCCGGAGAGGTCAATGCCTGAGTGACAGACTGAGGAATAGAAATAGAGGACAAAGTAGTGATAAAAAAGCAAAAAGGAGAAGATAAACGGGAATACGAAACAACCTGATCGATGGGATGTTGAGTACAAGAACAAGTACCTTTCCGAAGAGCAATTGGTAGATCAGGAGACTGGGGAGGAACCTCAGTAGGAGACAATGATTGAGGAGGAGTTGGAGCAGGTTGATCTGTAGCAATGGATGGCTTGGGCCGACGATGATAAACCTGTAATGGTACAGAATCTGAAGGTGGAATCGGTAGAGGCAGTGAGGTGGGCTGCGGCTAGGGGAGGATGGTGGTGGATGGTGGTGGTGGATCAGAGACAGCTCTGATACCATGTTGTGAGAAAGTGAAGGTCTAACCTCTTTAGTTTAGCCTACACACACACAAACATATATATATATATATATATATTAAAGAGAAAGAAAGAGAATAAAGATTACAATATTACCCTTACGTATATATCTAAACTAATATATTCTAACAGAAGTGTTATTCCAAAGTTGTATGATTGGTATTGTCAAGTCAAACATGGTTGTTGGTAGTCGTACAATTGAGATTACTCAAACAACAAATTTTTTTTTTTATTATCATATACCAATCATGCAACTTAATATTATTAATTTTATACAAAAGAATAAAAGAATCTAGTACATTGAGTACCGAGAGCATGCAATAAATTTAATGATTTTTTTTGGTATATACTTACCAATAAGCCTGCAAATAAGTACTAAAACTAATAAATAAATAAATAAACAGATCAAATAAGAAGAAAAATTATGTTTTTGAACCCACAAAAAAAGCAACAAATAAAAATCCTCAAGCATCAATTAAACCATTATAGTAGCATCAATCAACCAACCTGTGTTCCTCCCAAAGAATTACAAATGACAATTCATCATAGAAGAATCAATAAACCAACCTGACATTCGAAAAAAATTACAAATTCATCAAATAAAAATCTCACAAAAAAAAAAAGAAGAAGAAGAGAGAATTGATACCTCAATTGGCTTCTTGACTCGCGAGAGAAAGTGGGGTTTTGCAGAGAGAGGAAATGGCTTGCGAGAGATAGAGAGACGGGGCGGGATCTGTTGGGAGAGAGAGAGTCGGCACCAAGTGAGAAAGAGAGAGATAGGGTCTGTGACTTGAAATATGAGAGAGAGAGAGAGAGAGAGAGAGAGAGAGAGAGAGCATGTTTGTTGGGGTAAAGTTCAGAATGGAGATAATAAAGAGAGAGAAGGTTGTGTTTGTCTAGTGATTTGTGAATTTATATTCAATTCAACTATTGTTGGGTTGTTATTGGAAGAGTCAAGAGAGAGTAAAATCAGTGAGTTTAAATTAGACGTGGACGTCGTGGAGAGAGAGAGAGTAAATATGTAGGTGGGTTCTTGGGTGGGAGTTAGTGGGCTCAATTTTGGACCGTTTGATTTTTAGATCTAAGGGTTGAAATCAGATGTGGTATTGATAACGGCCAAGATTTAAAGTTTGGGAAATGGGTAAGTCTAGGCCATCAGATGGGTTTTTGCTGGGACCTACACCTTTCTCCAATATAAGATAGATATACATGATACACATCTACATGTATATATACAATTTAAAAGACCTTAAACTTACATCCGAGTTTCAAAAATCCACTAATTCCATGTATCCATTTTTCTTACCATGATTCATAAATCGATTCAATCCTTGTAGAAGTTAGCAAGGATTAATAGACTTCATTTGCATGTATCTTAAAGAGTGGATTTGTGTACACATTGGCCATGATGTATAGTTGTATATCTATCTAATACACAATACATATTTGGTTAGGGATCAAGACCCTTTTGTTTGTATGATTATAGTACAATGTTATTGTTTGGTGAAAATAGAAGAGAGGAAGGGGATGATGGGTGTAGGGAGTAAGAAGAATTGTTTTGAGTTTTTGGGGTTAGAGTTATCTTGGAATGAATGTGGGTGTAAAGAACAAATTGTTTTAACTTGTATTAAAGTGGTGGGTGTAAAGAGTAAGTGGGTGTACAAGTAAAATAGGCAAGTGCGGATAGAATTTCCCATATGAATGAGGACATTCGCGATTATTTTAAATCTGATTTCTTCTAGAACAAAAGTCCTATTAAATTCATTGCGAAAAGACATCAAAAAGATCTAGCTTATTTGGCAGCACTTTAAATTGCAAACGATCATATAATCACAAATAATTGAAACACACAACACAAATGTGCAAATTCAGAAATACATAGGCATTTTTGCGTTTAAAATAATATAATTTCGGTAATGTAATAATGGATTATTCGAGTTCAAATGACAACTCGTTTTTAATTTTGATCAAAAGTCTCTAATTAGTGAAACTTATCTAATTAAATCCTTATGTTACAAAATCTCATTAAAAATATATTACTCCTGATTTTCGTTTAATTTGAATATAAATTAAAAATTTATACAAGCATGGACTGGTCAATAGTTTTCATAAATCTAGGGGTCAATAAAAATTGGAGCATTTCTTTTTCTTTTTTTTTAAACCAGAAACGTAGCATTTGATATAAGGAATCCAACAGTACCAACCATGTTTATTTCTGAATCCCGTAGTGAATCCCGTACACTACGTACTGATCAATTAAAGTTCGTTAGGTACCATTTTATATACAAGAAAAAGCATGTTATAAAAGTCTAAAAATCACAAATTGACCCAAATATTAACCATAGCCTAATCGAATATTTTTAAAAAATTTGTAAAAAAAATAATTAATTAAATAAAGCTAAATGGAGCCCAAACATGCCTTTCTTCGTGTGGGCTAGCTTTTGGCGCTTCATCTTATTCCTCAAGCCAGAAACGTTCAAATTTGCACTCACTGTGTTCTTCCATCTTCTCTTTCATTTCTTCACCAATTTTGACAAAATAATGGTCAATTTCACTCGGTTTGTTTTATTTGTATCCACCCAATGGCATCGGATTTCGATGGAAATGCGTCAAAGTTTGAGATATGTGCAATTTGTTCCCGGAATAATTAAATTTTTCACACAAATCACTATACCATTAATTCTCTACTTATTACAGTAGCGCATATATACATGTAGCAGTATTACATGTATGTGAAAGTTTTGCATTAAGATGCAATGTAGTTTTAAGACCCATTTGGACCCGAACAATTGGCCGCCATAGGAGCTGAACTTCGAGTTCTTCAAAATGGTATCATTGTTTGCCGAACGTCGATAATGGTGTGCCAAAATGGAGTAATCCCTTTGTCTATAGGTCCCTGGTCTCGGTGCATGTCAACGTAGCTGGAATCCTCACCCTTTTTCGTTCCGAAGATGACGCAAAAGAAAAGCATGTTTTTACTCCATTTGTTCTGCAAAGACTGTCTTTTCTTACGAGATATGCAACTATATACTGTGTTCATGTGTATATGTGTATGTTGCGTACAATTTATAGGGTGTCAGGCCTCACCATTGGACAAGGATAGTGGCTTGCTACTAATCTTCTTGAGCCGCAACTACCCTGATCCAAAATGAAAACTCTAACCCCAACCCACAACCCAAACCAAAAAAAAAAATCCTTAATGAGTGTCATGTTAACCACAGTATAATTAGAAAATAGACAAGGATACCAGTGCGAAACATCCCAAGTCCAAAATTGGACCTATTCCTTACTAGACCAGAGGTTGAGCTCTAGTGAACACAAATACTCCTCCACCACCAACCGCGCGACCCAGAAGCATGTTTCCATCTAGATACGAAAGGTAATAAAGTCCTCCTATTGATTGCCTGCAAGTCCATTGTTCTCATCATTGACATGTGTATCAAGGAGGAAAAGTCGTAAGATGTCATAGCTTTCGAAAATACCTCCCCGAGCTTCTCACAGGAATTTGAGCTTTGAAAGCTCGGATGAACTGCAAGATCTGCAAAGTAAAAAACATTTGCACATCTCTCAAGAGTAAGGATTTGACTAGATGGTAAAACATAAACCTCGTTTAGACTGCATTCAGCAATTTAATAAGAAACAACCTAATTATTCAAGAGCAAAGCTCAATTATCATAACCAGCACTTTGCCAGAACCTCAAAGAGAATGAACTTGCACAATCCAGTTCGATGATATCTACTCGATGTTCAGATCAGACACCTTGGTATAGAATGTGCAATTAGGAGTGGCAATGGGTTGACTCAAGTGGAGACCATATGATAACACACACATGTTCAACATGAACATGCCAATTGAACGAACGGATCATGTTACTAGAAGTCGATCCCTGTGCACTCAAAATTCCATGACCCTAGTCCTAACCATCAAACTTGTATACCTAAAAAGTTTACACTCAAAGATTAAACAAAACGAACGCACTTATCATTTCTATGAGGTTGTTGGGGAAGACTCAGAACTGGTCTTTGGTTAAAAAATGAACCAGATTTGCATATTTAAGAGTATGGTAGATGCTTTTTTTTATATCGTAGGAGTCCTCCCTGAACTAAAATGCTCTTAAGTTGTGTTACCAGAAATCATTCAAATTAGCGATCCCCGTTTTGAATCGGCCGTTCCAGATCATGGTACGCTAGCGAACTAGATCGCCTCTTCTGGCGTTCCAACTTTAAATCACGTGATATTGCAATAACACCACCAAAATCTCATGATATTATAAGTATCTCCTACCCATTTAGGCTTTGACATTTAATATGTTAAAGAGGATAAATTAGTCATTTAGTGTATTAGGGCTTAGGTCATTAGTACATCATCATGATATCAGCCCTAGTGGGCATTTTGGTATTTTTCCCTTTCAAGTTATAGCCCATATATAGGCCTCTCTTGTAATCATATCAATAACATCAATACAATTTCTATTTACTGGGCATCAGATCATAAGATCAACCTGTAGTAGATCATCACTATATTTCGTCTACCGATGGGAGGCAGCCCGCCGTTCACCAGGCCCCTTCCTTATGCCCGACCTCGTCTTGCATATGGAGAGGCAACAAACGAAACTCTAGCATAGTAGAGACAAACAACAAACTGCAATATACAAACCACAGCGGGACGGAGACTTGAACTGATGCAATGTAATTTGCAATAACAAGAGAAACTGAAGAGCAAATTGAAGAACTAGGGTTTTGGGAAGAGAATCTTCATACAAGAGCTCTAAGGCTCACTTGGTATTCAACCAAATTCAATACATAATAACCCAAAACTAATTATCCAAAACCCTAGCCAACTTATTTATACCCCTAATGGGTCATACTATCCTCACATGTTGTGACCAGCACAAAAGACAACCAAAATTAAACAACATAAAAATATTACTAATAAAGCCTAAAGTACTACACCATATAAACTACCACTATATAGTATAAATTACTACATCATACTCTCCCTCTAAAAGAAATTTGTCCTCAAGTTTAAGAATTAATCTCTTCAATTGCATTTCGGTGGTGGCTTCTCTCTTGATATTAATGTTGGGTTTGTGCCCTCAAACCATTACTTTATGTATGAGACATTAGCATTTTAATATATGGATATCAGCTTTACATTTCATTGTGTATGTTTCTTTCATGAGATGATTGTACAATCCTTAAGTATCATAGTAAGTAATTCGTTTATGTATGAGATGCATACAATGAGATACGAATTACTATTCTTTGATACTTAGAATTTGTCACAGTGAATGATGAGACCAGATGTCTCATCAGGTTTACACTGTAGCATGTTAACTACCATTGGATGGAGTGATGAATCTCAATAACTAAAGTGTAGCTCTTAGTTAAACATGCTAGTGCTTATAGTGTATTGACGGAACTGAGTTTTCCTATTGACGCTTAAGGCTGTCAAACAGTCGATAGGAACTCATAACTTGTGTAAGGTACATGTTCTCAATCTTGAGACGATTATGAACACAGACTGTGAATATGGCTGCTTTGACTTACCAATCAGAGAGGTCTATAAAAGATCAACACCTGGGTATCTTGGGTATGTCATGTTCATAGGGTTGTGAACATATATTGTCAAGATAGAATCTACCCTCTGTTTCAGAGTAAGCATTCCCTTGAGAAAGTCACCAAGTTGATTACTGAGAACTGCAGTCTTGTTGATAACAGTTACCAACATGTTTAGTAATCATGAGAGGTGAATGGGACTCAAGGAATACAAGAAGTAATCATGATTCAGGTTGACAGTAACAGTTATCCGACTACCTGAATATGATTACGAATGCTAATGGTAGAGGGACAATAGTACACCATGCAAGTCTAGTTATCGCTTCGGATATGTTCTTTTGCGTTGGAGTTCAGTTATCGTTTTATAGTGGAGTAAACGTTAACTGATCAGTTGGTTAATTTGCTGATCAAAGAGTTTGGTCATGGGAATTAACAAACTGATCTGAGCCAACAATTAAAAACCTAGGAGGTCCCACTCTTAGCTCCGCCGAGATGCTTGGAAAGGCACATGAGGATCTTGTCAAGGCAGGTTTGATCGATCGAAGGAGTCTCGATCGATTGAAGCCTAGACATGTTCGATCGATCGAAGGTGGTTCGATCGATCGAATCATCGATCGATCGAAACCACTTCGATCGCTCGAAGGTTAGGTCGGTTCTGGGAATCTATAAATAGGGCAGTTGCGTACTGAATGTTTTTTAATCGTCATTTTTATACGAAGAAGCTGCAGAAACTGTTTAGGTTTCCCTAAACCTTTCCTATCCTCTCCATTAGAGATCCCACCATCTCTAGTCTTTCCAGCAGGCATCCGCGGGAGACATAAGGGTGAAGACAACCTAGTGGAGGCTGCTGGAAGTTAAAGATTTTAGAATTGGGTTCAAGACACAAAGGTATAATACTTATCCCCTCTCTAGTCAGTACGCATCTATGGAGTTGACGGGTAGTAGATCCTGGGATACCAAAAATTTTGTAACTTGACTATTTCCGCTGCGCGTTTAAAACTGAAATTTAAACCGTTTTTTCCTTCAATTAATTGTGGAAAATACCTCGGTTACCATCCCATAAGAAAGTGCATCTTCAACTCTTGGGAGGGGAAACAAGACATAGCTTTCAAAAGCCTAATCCTCTTTGATCGCCATAAGCTTTCCCATAGATCAACTTCAAATCTCACCGATCCTATTAGCACACAACTTAATTTCAAATTCATCACCCAATGTAGGCATCTTCAATACTTCACCTTTCACAAACCGTCGACAAAAGCTTCCAAACCAATCTTCTTATCGTCATCAACACAAGGATAAACTTCGAGAGAATCAATGAAATTGCCTGCTTGATCCTCACATTCATAGTCATACTCCTCCTCATTACTTGTTGGAGCAACATCACTCTTCTCTGGAGACCAAAGAAGTCCAATAAAGTCCGCTTCCTTGTCCTCGAACTCAATATCATAACAATCATCAAATATTCGCTTAGCCAATTTCTTGTCGTTTACTTCAACTATGTTTTCTTCAAACTCACTTTCAAGACAATAATCAAATATCGGTTCCTCATGCAATTCCGTGTCTTCATCTTGGTTTAGGTTTTCCTCAAACCCACTTTCATACCAATTATCAATTAACAGTTTCTCATCCAAGTACTCATCAAACTTTGGTCCCTCGTTCAAGCACTCCTCAAGCTTTGATTTATCATCAAAGTCTAACTTATAAAAATTGTTCAAATCCACATTTGATTGGGAGGTGATTCTTGGGTAAGAAATCTTCCTCCAATTTCTTCTTCATTTTGTCTCCTCCAGGATCTTAGTCTTTCCCTTTCCCTTTCTAACAAACTTAAGTTGTTGCCACCAAATCTGCAACACTCGCTTGCAAACTTTTTTCCAACAATTGTACCTTCTTTTCTTCAATCACATTGTAGTACTCGAATAAGTCTTCAATTTCTTTCAACCACTTATCAAATTCTGAATCGTCACAGTAAAATTCCGGCAATTGCATTCTACCACAAGGAGGTTGCAAACGCTTGACCTTAATGGTTAAGGTAGCAATTTGCTTTCTTAATTCCTCAATCCATATTGTTGGGTTTCCTTAGGTCCGATGAGATGTGGCAAATCAACCCCATCCCCAAATTTCATGGCATTTCCTTGCCCTCTACCCGTTCTTCTTCTCCCTTTTTGATACATATCAATTCACAAGCAATTTGATACCAAAAGTTTGGAAACTAGAGTCGAGTTTCAAACCACAAACCAAGACCAAAACAATCAATAGCAAATCTCACCCAAATAGAATCAAATGTCAAAGCCACAAACCAACAATAACCCAATTCACAAAACACAAACAAGAACACTTGCTGAAAATTTCAACCTCAAATCCAAAATCCAAATAGAAGAAACCAATCAGAGGTCAAAGTGACTTACCCAAACAAAAATCTATCTCAGAAGCACTTACTCCACTCACGGGTCACTCTTCTTGGATTGAATTTGTCGTAATAAGTCACTCCCAACTATGCCTTAATCAAGGCAGTCGCATGGCTCAAGGCTGGTTCGAACAAGTTTCGAAATTTTGGTTTCAGTTGTTCTGGGTTTTAATAGTTCGAGAATTTGGTGTCGGCCAGTTCGACATTATTCGCGATACAGATGCGAACTGGGCAAGGCAAAACCGACAATCACAGGAGCTGTTTGGTAGTGGTTGAGGTTCGAAAATCCATGTCGGCAGCTGTGGTAAACTGCACGATGAGGTTCGCACAACCAGTTTGTTTCGAATTGCAATTCTCCGGTTTCGATTGATGATAGCAAGTTCACATTCCCTTCACAAGAATGGTCCGACTTCTTCGAGGCTCTGTTTTGGCTTTGTTCGGTTCAGATTTCAACAAAATCTGTGTGGTTTGTCATTACCAGGTCCTAATTAGACTCTGATACCCAATGATGCAAAGCAATTGCAATAACAAGAGGAAACTGAAGATAATTGAAGAACTAGGGGGTTTTGGCAAGCAAATCTCCATTAAAGAGCTATAAGGCGCACTTGGTTTACAACCAATTTCAATACATAATATCCCAAAACTAATTATCTAAAACCCTAGCCAACTTATTTATACCCCTAATGGGTTATACTATCTTCACATGTGAACAACACAAAAGACAACCCAAATTAAACAACATAAAGGTATTACTAATAAAGCCTAAAGTACTACACCATATAAACAACCACTACATATGTTCGAATATATTTATTATGGTCAAACCCAATCACGGGTTTGTAGGGATAGATTGATTATGATGGATTGTAATCTTTTTATTTCCTTTCTTTTTCTTTCCTTTTCTAGTTTCCCTAGTTTGTATATAAACCCATACATATTGGATGAATAATACATTGAAATTATTCCTCCCATCTTTTTCTACTTGGTATCAGAGCCTAGAAAAACCCGTGATTGCGTTTGACCATAATCAATATATTCCAACAATATAGTATAAATTACTCCATCATGAACCCAAGACCTGGCACAAGCAAGGGTCTGGTACCATGTTAAGTCACCTGTTGCCCCAAAGGCTTAAGCTGTGAGAATGGGCCCAACAATGTATATCAAGCTCTAAAAGTTGAGTTCTATGACCCATAGAAGAAGTTGGGGCTTCAAAATCGAAAACCACCAATTTGTCAAATTTTCAGCATCGATTCTTCTACTCGCGGAAATGATCTTGGGCTGATTGTCAAGGGATGTTTCTGCCGGCTATTTATGGCAGCCCTTGCCTATGCCTCTCTTTCCCTTAGTTGTTTCTCTCCCTTCCCCACTATTAATTTTATTCCCCTCTATTACTTACTTGTTGTGTAAATACATATAGATATACACGAGGGCTTAACCATAATGGGAGGTCAACAATGACCGACCAGAAGTTACAAAGAAAGGAGTGAGATGGGAGAGAAGAGAGTGAGAGGGGAGATAGAGTCAAGAGAGCACAAGGTAGACAAAAGCGATAGATGAGAGGAGAGACAAAAGAGCATAGAGAAATCAGCTCTCTATTTATATCTGTATTCTCAGTAAGGGCAAACATGTCTTCTCAAACACGTTAATCTTATATCAAAAGGTATTTTAAGTTCTACAGCATATTACTACTTTCATATATTCTGTCATTCCAGTTAGAATTCCATCTCTAACTGGGAAGGTTAGTGTAACTTTCGAAAAGACAAGGGAGGTCCCTTTGTTTGTTAAGACACCTCAAGGGAGGTAAGTGATATTTCCATCGAATGTACAAGGGGAAAAACACAAAAAAAAAAAAAGAAAAAAAAAAAAACCAAAACAAAACAAAACAAAAAAAGACAATGAACTGCACTAGATTGCAGAAACTTCCTTGCCCCGCGGAGTTTGCATCCGTGAACAGAATCTCGTTTCTGTTAACAGTTAAGAATGGAAAAACCTCAGCTAAAAAAAACAGAAGTTGCCCTTGCTTTTGACTTGTCAACCAAAAAAAGTACATAAATAAGGTAAACGCGTGCTCATTAACGGCATCCAACGTCCCCAATTGACAGGGAGGTCTTTGTATAATTGAAATCGGACAGAATTTCTTGTAATTGTCAAAGCCTCAGGCTGCCAACAAATTCACCCTGAATAATAAGGTTCCAAGTACTATACCATGTTAAGTATAGTATTTCTGGCCAAAAATATTATTAATCAAGTTCTTATGAAAAATGCACAGTATAATGTGCTACAAGGTATGCAGCTAAGCCATTTTCAAAACATAAAACAAGTCAAAAACTATAACCTGAATTCTTAATATTAGCAAGCAAGTGCCCTGTTGGGTCAGTAATTGCCAACCCTCCTGCTCACAATTGCACGTAAAACCGAAAATCCAATAACACGGGCTGAACTGGATGAATACGCTTACCTGTAAACTCCAAAATGAGCGTGGTAGTATTGCTGGAGCTAATAAAGCTTGTAAACCTTCGCTGATAATTATGTTCTGAACAGCTATCTGCCAAAAGAGGCTGGCAAGTTTCAGGGCGGGGGTAACTTAAATGCTTAAAGCATCCTTTCTTTCTAGAGCAAAGGAATATCAAGCAAACAGAAGCAAAAGCAAGTTTCAGACAATGGGTATCTCAAAGTTCACTTCCCAATCCCTAGATGAGCACCTAAATTTGCAGATCTTGGAATATGTATCTAAGCCTTTAATGAAGAATCCTGGAGGAATGCAAAGTATAATTAAGAGCTAGGTGTGTTGATAATTCATGATGAATGAGTGGGGAAAAGAGACTTTGTTAAAGAAATAGAATGGTTCCATGAGAAGGAACACAAGAATAATTTCATTGTGGAAATGAGATAAAATGAAAAGATATGAATTTAATCTCTTAGCGTTTCTTATTAGCATCTTATTGCTTACTTTACTTGACATGGAAACATGTTAATACTTCAACCTTGTTAAAGTATAAGGGTATCTTTGTAATTGTTAATATTTTTCTCATTAATAATATATATATACATATGTTGGCTAACCTGTTAGGTTAAGCCTTCATTCTCTCTTTTTTCTGTCAACATGGTATCAGAGCCACCATGGAGATACACCATCAAACCCTAACCACGTCCTAACCTAGCCCCTCCCTCACCATCGCCAAACAACCCAGCCCCTCCCTGACCATCGCCGGACCTCCCAGCCTCTCCCTGGCCTGCGCCGCAACCCCCAGCCCCTCCCTGGCCTGTACCGCAACCCCCAGCCCCTCCCTGGCCTACGCCGCAACCCCCAGCCCCTTCCCTGACCATCGCAGCTCCTTCTCAACCCCCCCTTGACCTACGCCGCAACCTGGACAGCTAGCCGAGCCCTTTTCCTTCATCTCTCAACCCTAATCGAGCCCTCTTGATACAGATTCGCATAGTTTGCATTCAACGTGCAGTTTTGAGTGGTGTTTTCTTCTTCATACTTTTTTCGGTCCTCCATGGGCCTCATTCATTAAAGTCTGGTATGTGTTCTTTGTGAAAATTGATTGGGACACAAGGCTTGGTTTGGTTTGGTTTGGTTATGTGTTCTTTGTGAATGTGCTTCTCCGTTTGTGTTCACGTGTTGGTTTAAGACTCCCATTCGATAGTTGGTTTCAGTATGGCTGATTTCGGTTCCATCAAGAATGTCAATGATATTGTAAGTACTCAAATTATCACGACCAAATTGAATGGGTCCAACTACTTGTTGTGGGCTCAAGCTATGAAGGTTGCTATAGGTGCTAGGAAGCAGCTCAAATACATTTTGTATGGACCTCCCTTGCAGGATGATAAAGGTTATGATGATTGGGTTTCTGAAAATTATACTGTTATGTCTTGGTTGTGGAATAGTATGGAACCGACTATTTCATCAAATGTCATGTTTTTGTCTTCGGCCAAGGAGATTTGGGAGTCTATTCACGAGATGTTTTCCATGGACAACAATGTTTCTCGGGTCTATGATGTTTATCAGAATTTGTTTCTTCTTCAGCAGAATGAGAAGTCGATTAGTCAATACTACAGTACATTCAGGGGTTTAATGGATGAGTTAACACAGTATCATCCGGTTACGAATTATATCGAAGTTATGAAGAAACAACGTGAGGAATTTTATGTCTCTAAATTCCTTGCTGGGTTACATCCTAACCTTCAACACGTCAAGTCACAAATATTAGCAGGCGATGGTAGCATACCTTCATTGAGTAATGTGTATTCTCGCATCCTTCGTGTGACTACTGAGCCTTCCACTGCTTCTGAGCCCTTTGCAAAGGATAATTCTGCACTTGTCACATATTCAGATAATCAGGGAAACTTTTGTGGTCGTGACAATTCTCATAGTCATCGAGGCCGTGAGGTCGTGGTTTCGGTAATTACCAGTCAGGTTTTAATAATAATCTAGGACAAGGGGGTCCTCCCGGTCGTGGTCGTGGTTGTGGTTTAGGTCGAGGACGTGGGAGAACTGGCTCTCTTTATTGTACCCACTGTGGGGGTGACAATCACACAGTTGATCGATGTTATGATCTTTATGGTAAGCCCTGGGAGAATCCGTCCAATCCAGCTTTGTTCACATCTGATAATCCCTCTGCTCCTCACCAGGAAGTTAGTGCTCCTATTCCACAAGCCGTTACATCTTCTAGTGAGTCTATCACTCTATCTCAGGAGGAGTATAATGCCTTAGTCCAGCAACAACAACAGCTATCCGTGTCTGATTTCGCTGGCTTTGCTCATTCAGGTAACATTGCATGTTTCTCTTCTTCTGCTCCTTCCCCGTGGGTTATCGACTCAGGAGCGTCTACCCATATGACTGCTAAGTCTAATAATTTTTCAAAGTTGACTCGTTCACCTGCTATGTCCTCAGTTGTACTTGCTGACGGTCGGTCTTGTCCCATTGTTGGGAGCGGTTCTGTCTCTCCGACCTCTTCTCTTACTTTGTCTTCTATCCGTTATATTCCTCAATTTCCGTTTAATCTCTTGTTCGTCAGTCAACTTACTAAATCACTTAATTGTTCTGTAACCTTTTACCTTGATTGTTGTGTCTTTCAGGATCTCAGCTCGAAGAAGATGATTGGTGGAGGTCATGAGCGGAATGGTCTTTACTACCTTGAACAACATCCCTCAACTAATAAATCGGTGGCTTTAGAGGCAGCTGTCTCACCGCATCAATGGCATTGTCGTCTGGGTCATCCGTCGTCGCAGTCCTTGAAGCTGGGTTTTCCGTCTTTTAAGTCTGTGTCTACGTTAGATTGTGAGGCTTGTAAGTTAGGCAAGCACCATAGAGTATCTTTTCCGTTACGTCAAAATAATCGTCGGTCCACTCCCTTTGAGCTGGTTCATTCCGACATTTGGGGTCTATCTAGACATAAGAGTCTGTTAGGTTTTTCTTATTTTGTTTCTTTTGTGGATGATTGTTCAAGGATGTCATTGATATTTTTAATGAAAGATCGTTCTGAAATTTCTTCAGTTTTTCAATTATTTCATAGTGAGATTGTGACTCAATTTGGTTGTGCTATTCGTACTTTACAATCTGATAATGCTTTAGAATACGTTAAAGGATCACTTCAATCATACTGTGATTCTCATGGGATTATACATCAATCTTCTTGTGGTTATACTCCTCAACAGAATGGAGTTGCTGAACGTAAAAATAGACATCTTCTAGAATTAGCTAGAACTCTTATGATTCAAATGAAAGTCCCTAAGCAATTTTGGGGGGATGCTGCTCTTACTGCTTGTTATCTTATAAATCGTATGCCTAGCACTGTTCTTCATGGTGGCATTCCTCATTCTATCTTATATCCTGATAAGACCTTATTTGCTTTACCTCCTCGGGTGTTTGGTTGTGTTGCATTTGCTCACGTTCTTACTCCAGGTCAGGATAAATTAGATCCTCGTGCTACAAAGTGTGTCTTTGTGGGGTATTCCCATACTAAAAAAGGATATAAGTGTTGGAATCCTCAGAGTCGTCGTTATTTGGTTAGTGCTGATGTCACCTTTTTTGAAGGTACATCTTTCTTTTCGTCGTCTGGAACCTCATTAGATGTTGATGTCCTTACTCCGATGTCATCTGTTCCTCTGCCTATTCCTCCGACTTCTGGTTCTCCTACTTCTGGGTCTTTGCCATTACAGGTATACCGTCGCTGTGAAAAGCCACCAAGAGTTGAGACGACTCCTGCTCCACCTCCATCATCATCAACTTCAGGTGAGGTCTCTCATTATGCTGATCTGCCTATTGCGCTTCGTAAAGGTACTCGATCTTGTACTCAGCATTCTATTGATCAAGTTGTTTCTTTTTCTCATTTGTCTCCTACACTTTGTTCCTTTGTCTCTGCTTTATCCTCTGTGTCTGTCCCTAAGTCTCATACTCAGGCATTAACTTCACCGGGATGGAAGAGTGCTATGGATGAAGAGATGTTAGCTTTGTCCAACAATGGTACTTGGGAGTTAGCTGATCTTCCTTCTGGGAAGCAAGTTGTGGGATGTCATTGGGTGTATGTAGTTAAGTATCAACCTGATGGTACTGTCGAACGATTGAAAGCTCGGTTAGTTGCGAAACGGTATACCCAAACCTTTGGTGTTGATTATTTTGAAACCTTTTCTCCTGTTGCTCGTCTTAGTTCGGTTCGTGTACCATTGTCTGTTGCTGTTAATCAGAATTGGCCTCTTTACCAACTCGATATCAAGAATGCTTTTCTTCATGGTGACCTTCAGGAAGAGGTTTACATGGAGCAACCTCCTGGGTATGTTGCTCAGGGGGCGTCACATAAGGTGTGTAGGTTGAAGAAAGCTATCTACGGACTTAAACAGTCTCCAAGGGCCTGGTTTGAAAAGTTCAGTCAAGTAGCTAGCTTATATGGGTTAAAGAGGACGAGTTCTGATCACTTGGTGTTTGTGAGACGTTGTGAGAAAGGCACCATTATTCTAGCAGTCTAAGTGGATGATATAGCGATAACTGGTAATGATAATGAAGGTATACAGTTGTTGAAGACTCACTTGAGTAAACACTTTCATATAAAAGATTTGGGATTACTACGTTATTTCTTAGGCATTGAAGTTGCTAGATCTAAGGAAGGAATTTGTTTGTCTCAAAGGAAGTATGTGCTTGATCTTCTAGATGAAACAGGATTGATGGGTTCAAAACTTGTTGACACTCCGATGGACTCAAATGTAAAGTTTAGTAAAGATGATGGAAAAGACTTCAGTGACGCTGGACGATATAGAAGACTTGTGGGTAAGTTGATTTATTTTACTGTGACTCGACCTGATATCACCTTCTCTGTAGGAGTTGTTAGTCAGTTTATGCAGAATCCCAAATAATCACATTGGGAGGCAGTGTGTCGTATTTTGAGATATTTGAAAGGTGCTCTTGGAAAAGGTTTAGTGTTGTAACCTTCAAATAACTTGGAGATAGTGGGGTTCTCAGATGCTAGTTAGGCAAGAGATCATTTACACAGACGTTCGGTGTCAAGGTTTTGTGTATTTGTTGGTGGCAATCTTGTTACGTGGAAAAGTAAAAAGCAAAATGTAGTGGCAAGGTCAAGTGCTGAAGCGGAGTATAGAGCTATGGCTCATACTGCTTGTGAGATGTTGTGGGTAAAATCTATTCTGGAAGAGATGGGGTTCTTAAGTGATCAACCTATGAAGATGTATTGTGATAATCAAGCTACCATGTACATTGCCAGTAATCCAGTGTTTCATGAGAGGACCAAACACATTGAAGTCGATTGTCATTTTATTAGAGATATGGTCATGAGGAAACAAATTGTTACGTGTTTTGTTAGGAAAAATGATCAGTGAGGAGATATTTTTACTAAGGCTCTGAATAAGGGACCTTTCTATGATCTTTGTAACAAGATGGGCATGATAGATATCTATGCTCCAGCTTGAGGGGGAGTGTTAAAGTATAAGGGTATCTTTGTAATTGTTAATATTTTTCTCATTAATAATATATATACATATGTTGGCTAACCTGTTAGGTTAAGCCTTCATTCTCTCTTTTTTCTCTTTGTCAACAAACCTATTATATGCTCATCGGATTGAGTAGAATTTGATAACAAGGGGATGAATGATAGGAAGGACATGTAAAGACTCTCATAATTAGTAGGTCAAATAGTAATTTACGGAAATGCAAGGAGCTATATTGGGGATAATCGGAAGTGAAGTAGGTTAAGTTGCAATTTAAGAAGGTGTGTGGAGCTACAATATGAATGGAAAAGTATAGTAGGTCATAGGTGAAAGTGTAATTAGAGGATAATAAACTTTAGAACATGGTGGAATTTCCTAATGAAGAATTAATTAGCTTAATCAAGATTAATTAACTTAATCAAGGTGTTTGCTTGAGCCAAGCAAGGAGGTAATAGATGTCATTGTCTTAGGAGATGAATTCTCCAACTGACAAGTGTGGAATGACTATTGGCCTAAGCTATTCTGTGAGGGGTCCAAGCAGTCTGGTACTTCTTATCAGCCTAAGCTATTCTGTGATTATTGTAATAGGCCTCATACTAGAGAAACATGTTGGAGGCTCCATGGCTGTCCTCCAGGCGGTCGTGGAGGTCGTTCTGGATATTCTGGTTGTTTGGGTGGTCATGGTGGTACCATCCTTGTTGATGCTACTCCCACTTTTTGAGGTGAGTACCTTGTATGCTGCTGAGCTTAAGACCCTTCGGAATTTGATGGCCACTTGTGCTTCACTTGCATCTGCGAGTGCCTCATCGTCTTTTGCTCAATCAGGTAACTTAGCCACATCATCAAGCGCTTTTCTTTCTCACTCCTCATTTCCCTGGATAATTGATTCTGGTGCCTCAGATCGTATGTCTCATTCATCTGACATTTTCTCTGAATATAAGCCTTATTCAGGTCAGGACAAAGTTAGAATTGCCGATGTCACTAGGGGTGGGCATACTTCGGGCCAACCCGAACCCGAAATTTTAACGAACTTCAGTTCGGATAAAACTGAACCAAACTTATTTCAGTTCGAAACCGAACTGTTTTACTTTGTTTGGTTCGGTTTTCGGTAGGAAAATAAATTTCGGTTCGAAACCGAATATCCGAAATTTAATAAATATATAATAAAACATGTTGGAAATTAGGGATAGGGCTCAAATAAATAAATTCATCCCTTAACTCTCACACTCTCAGCCGTTCAAGACTTCAAGAGTCGCAAACCAAACCCATAGATGGAGAGACGTTACTCCTTCGGTCCTTCCTCCTCTCGGCGACGGCGACTGCCTGTCAGTCCTGCGGCGACGTGATCTGTTCGGCGACGACATGAATCTGACTTCTGAGTGCTCTCTCTCTCACCACGGCCACTATCTCTCTCTCCACCAGTCCAGCGGCATCCGGCGAGGCTCAACAAGTCAGGCAAACCAGTCTCTCAGTGCTGGATTGGGTAAGTGTGTGTGTTAGAGAGAGTCATGTGATTCTGTGTTTGTATATATTTGTGTGTGTGTGTGTGTCGATGTGTGTGTCATATGACTGTGTGTGTGTGTGTGTATATATATGTGTGTGTATGTATGTGACTGTGACTCTGTGAATCTGCTGCGTGTGTACATATATATATATGTATATATATATGTGTGTATAAGTATAACAGTGTTGGTGTGAGAGTCAAGGACTCAAGTGGCCATGTCAAAGTGGGTTTTTAATTTTAATGGGTTTTGTCTATTGTGCTTTGCCAATCCAAAATGAGATCTGATAAGTGATCAGATTATCCTTCTTGTTTTTCATTTTTTGATCTTGGCTAAATTTCGGAAACCGAAGTTTCAACCCGAAACCGAAGTAAAAGTTCGAAACCGAACTGAATTTTCGAACTTTAGTTCAGTTCGGTTTTCGGTACCATAATTGTCAACCCGAACAACCCGAACTGAAGTTTACAGTTCGAAACCGAACCACCCGAATGCCCACCCGTAGATGTCACCTTCTCCTCTGTCTGAGGGAAAGGTCTAATTCGTGTCACTCCTTCTCTACCCTTAACTTCAGCGTTGCATATTCCTAGTTTCTCTCACAATCTTTTATCCTTGAGTCATGTAACTCGTGACTTAAACTGTAGTATAACCTTTTACCCTTCTCATTGTGTTTTTCAGGATCTCATCACGAGGAGGACGATTGGCAGTGGTAGAGAGGAGCATGGTTAACATTTTGGATGAAGGAAAGAAGCTGGCTTATGATACAGTAGTTTTGAAGAATAAAGCTGAAACTTATAACTTTGGCATAGGAGATTAGGACACCAATCTTTTGCTTTACTTAGACATATGTTTCCATCTTTTGGCTCAAAAAATGGTATTTCTAGTTTTTCATGTGATGCTTATGAACTTGGAAAATATCATAGAGCTTCTTTTGCTCCTAGTAATAATAAAAGTTCTATTCTTTTTGCATTAATTCAAACTGATGTTTGAGGTCCATCTCGTACCGTGTCTTTGAAGGGTCATCGATGGTGTGTTTCTTTTATTGATGATTGTTCCCGTACAACTTGGTTATATATGATGAAAGAAAAGCGGGAAGTGTTTTCCATTTTTCAAAATTTCCACAAAATGGTGTACACAATTTGGGGGCTGTTGTGAAGATTTTACGAACAGATAATGGGGATGAGTATATTGATTTTGAATTGGGTGCGTATTTTTGTTCTCCAGGGATTATTCACCAGACTTCTTTCCCTGACACTCCTCAATAAAATGGAGAACGCAAGAATCGTCATCTTTTAGATGTTGCCCGACCATTACTCTTCCAAGTTCAAGCTCCTTGTTCCTATTGGGGTGAAGCAGTTTTAACAGCTGCTTATCTCATGAATCGCCTTCCCACTCGTGTGTTGAACAAGCAAACACCACTTGAGGTTCTTTCTCACTTCCATCTCATCTTCCATTCCTCCTCGTGTCTTTGGTTGCATATGTTTCGTTCATAATCATTCTCCTACTCGTGGGAAATTGGAACCTCGTTCCATGAAGTGTGTGTTTGTGGGTTACTCACTTACTCAAAAGGGTTATAAATGTTACCCTCCTCCGTCTCAGAAATGGTTTGTCTATGGATGTAACCTTTCATGAGTCTCAGTCCTACTTTCTGGACCCTCAGCTATCTCTTTAGGGGGAGCACAGGTGTAGGGAAGAGATACCTGTGTTGCCTATGCTACAACTTATTATTTGTTACTGTTTTATTTTTCTTTATCACGGTACTTATGTAATTGTCTTTCTAGACTAATATATATAATATACAAGAGGCTCATTAGTCTCCTAAGTTTTGCCCTAATTGTTTTCTACATGGCATCAGAGCCTCTCTAAGAGAGAAACACCACCAGCAGCCACCCAAACACCACCAGAATACCACCACTACCTGCGCCACCCTCCTAGACCCCACCCACCCACGCAGCCGCAACCTCCCTGATGGCTACCTAGACCAGCCGTAGCCTCTACCAGCCCTACCCAGCCCAGCCACAGCCCCTACCAGACCAACCTTGTCCAGCCGCAGCCCCCATGTTATCCTAACTCCTAAGCCCTCGTCGATAGCCCTATCCAGCCCCTATCCCTCACCGACACCACTATATGTCCCTTCTGCCATAGTCGAACCTTTTACCACCCTCTTTCTAGCCCAGCCGACAGCCACTACCCAGATTTCTTACCCATCTATTGTTCTGATTGACATTCAATCTAAACCGGTTGTTTTCTAGTCCATTTATGGACATTTGATCAACAAGACTGATACTCTGGCATCCTCTATGGTGTTCTGATTCCTTATTGTGTGCTCCGTATCCATTCATACCAGTTTGTTTTCCTCATACAGTGTTTGTTGCGGGTATTGATTTTAGTGTTGATTCACGACAACGGATCTAGAAAAATCCAACGTGAGTACACAATAGTCTAAGGGTGAACATGTTATTGTTGCTCCCATCGATAGCCCGAACGTTAAACTCACTACGTCACTTTTCAATGGACAAAACTACCTACCATGGTCCAAATCTGTGATCACGTCCCCAAAGGGCAGAGGAAAGATGGGGTATATCAACAGAAAAATTAAACACTGAGGATGCCTCTTATGACAAATGGGAGATGGAGAACGCCACTGTCATGACTTGGCTTTGCCACTCTATGGCTCCAGAGATTGCTAAAGGTTTTTTGGACACGGTGACTGCCCAAGATATTTGGGAGACCATGGCCAACACTTACTCCCGCAAGGGAAATTCGGCACATATTTTTGAGTTACGGCAGTTGATTGGTAGATCTGAACAGGGAGAGCAAAGTCTTCAGTATTTCACATCTCTATCCACCAATTGGAAACGTTTGGATTACCTTTTGAACTACAAGCCCATTTGCCCTGTTAATTCTGTGGTAAACTTCTTGTAGAGGAGAGGATTTTTAAGTTCCTAGAGGGACTTCACTCTGATTTGGATCCAGTTCGCAGCAGGATATTAGGAATGGAGCCTCTCCGTTCTCTTTAGGAAGCTTTTTGCCTATGTCCAGAATGAAGAAAGCCGACGTTCTGCTATGCTTCCACCTGCTTCTACAGATAGATCTGCTCTGATTTCGGTTCCCCAGAGAGATGGAACCGTGGTTGTGACAATGCTAATGAGTCCGCTTCTGAAGATAAGTCCAAACAATTTTGTGACTATTATAATAGCAAATATCACAACAGGGCCACATGCTACAAACTACATGGTTATCCACCAAGAGGTAGGGGGCCCCAGGAGGTCAAGGGGGTCGATTTGGCCAGTCTAGGGGCCGTGGAGGACAGTTTATTGGTCGTAATGCCCATGCTCATCATTCTACCATTGTGGATCATACAACCCCAGTTTCAGTTGATCACCCTCCACCTCCTACTGCTCCAGCTCTGTTCACTGCCTCTGAGGTGGAAGAGGCTCTCCGGAATCTTATGGCTTGCCATACTGACAAAATATTTAGGAAAAAGCTTAGATTTCTAACAGTAGTTAAAACCTTTTATATTAATCATAAAAAAGAAGAGAACAAATATTACAAATTGGTCCTTGGGCTTTTAACAAAATAAAAACATAACAAAAAAATAACTTTAACACTCCCCCTTAAGCTGGTACAAAAATATCTTTCATTCCCAGCTTGTCCAGGATAGTATAAAATGGACGACTCCCAACAGCTTTAGTAAGAACAGCAGCAACTTGATCGCAAGACTTCACAAAGGGAACACAAAGAAAGGGCATATTTTTTGCTAAGCATGATCACATGAGGGTTGAGGCTTATACAGATGCTGATTGGGCTGGTTTTGTAACTGATAGAAGGTCTACTTCTGGGTACTGTACATTTGTGGGAGATAACTTGGTTACCTGGCGAAGCAAGAAGCAAAATGTTGTGGCAAGATCTAGTGCAGAGGCTGGGTTCAGGGCAATGGCCCAAGGTATTTGTCAGCTTCTATAGGTCAAATCATTGTTGAAGGATTTGCGGATTGAACAGGTACATTCCATAAGACTATTTTGTGATAACAAGGCAGCAATCAGTATAGCTCATAATCCTGTTCAACACGGTAGAACCAAGCATGTCGATATTGATCGGAATTTTATCAAGGGGAAGCTTAGTAGTGGAGTTATATGTATTCCTTTTGTGAAGAGTAGTGATCAAGTTGCAGATGTTTTCAACAAAGGGATCGGAAGTCAGCCTTTTCATACTGCTCTAGGCAAGCTGGACATGACAGATATATTTGTAGCAGCTTGAGGGAGAGTGTTGAGAGTGTGTTTTTATTATTAGTACTTTGTGTTAATTAGTTATTAGTTGGGGTATGTGTAATTTAATTATTCTTTTCTCTGTGTATTATAAAATGGGTTAGATTATTTTTCTAACCTAAGGTTCAATAAAATTATTTCCTCAAAAGAGAGAGAGGAATCAAGTCTAAAAGGCAGAGGAATCGAAATGCTAAATGTAGCAAAGGTAAAATGTACCCGCACGGTTTAATTGCATCAGGGCACTTCAAAAATATCGCATGTGGAGCCCATCCAGAACTTGGGAACATTTTAGAGTTACCCTTCCTAGGTGCTTTGAAAGTCATGTTGTATTGAGATTACTAACCTCTTCAAACTGGAGATATATATTACGCTGAGAAACAACAGAAAATCTAGCAGAAACAAGCAGAGTAGCACCTTCCTGCTCCTGCAAAGTAATGCCCACAAAATATTCAATATGCTACTGATATGGGCAAGCATTTACAGAAGAAGAAGAGGAAGAATGATAATAAAGTTGGCTCTTACTTCCCCAACTTGCAGAAACAACTATGGGAATTAAGAGTAAACACTAATGACCTATTGAGAATGAAAATTTAAATAGTGATGAATTTGCAATCGGAGACTAGTTGGAACCAAATGAATAGGTATATATGAGTTACTCGGGAGATTCTCTAACAAATCAAAGAATACTCAACAAACAAATTTCCAGCAGAAAAGGCAACACATGTTCAGAAAATAAGAAAACACTGTTGTCATTTCAGTAATATTCTGTATAAATCAGGAGGTTTGGTTTCAATCCTGGCAGTGACCAAGACATTATGCAATATTCCAGGAACGAGTCACACATATGGATAATTCAAGTTCTAGTGGTGCAATGAAGAGAAAGGGAAACATTTATATATTAGGGAATAGCTCGAAAATTTAGTACTATGTTCTCGTGGTACAGATGTCCAAATAGCACTACTACAGAACAACAGACCAGAATCTCCTTTGGTCAAGATATCCACTAGTTAGTAAAAATTGTTAGCCACCCAGAGCAGCCAATCTTTATTAAAAATAAAGATAGCCCCCCCCCCCCCACAACATAAGGAGCCCCCATAGGAAAGAAAAAAAAAAACCCCCATTTTGCTAAAAAGAATATAAAAAAACGAAACTATAGTGGCTAAGAATATCAAGGGAATGCAAATTCGGGCCAGCGTTGCAAAACGCTTTCCCCTCATCCAATATGAAAATTTGAACTATTTGAATTTGGCACAGCACCTGGCCCTTTCACTCTTCACATGATTCCGCAAAATTTAGTAATTTCTGTACATATGGAAATTTGTCAACTGACTGTGTGCAACTCCGGTGGTAACCTTCTTGTCACAACGCAACTTCAGTAGTCATTAAACACTAAAAACCCAAAACCTTCTAAAGCATACTTAAACACTGGAGTTCACACATTCCACGTCATTAACGTAAAATTCTAATTATCACCAACTAATGAGTCCCAATGGTTGGCCTTAATTTACAAAACAATTACCAATGAACTTGTGACTTCCTAAAGCTGACGCCGGTTTGTGATTGAACTTGCCTAAATTGTTTGCACCGAGTATTATTATGTCATCACAGTACAACATCATCAGTCCTGAAAATAGCTCAAGTACCTTACCACAAGAGCTCACATTGTGCCTCTATCATAAATTATATTTGCTAATAATACCATGAACACCAATTGTATTTGTTAACAACCATCTACTCCACAAGCTTAAGTTGTTAGAGAGGGTGTAACTTAAGTATTTATACTCTCAGCACGCCCCCTCACGTGTGGCCAGACTTTCTTTGATAAGGGCCAAACACGTGAACATTTTTAGAAATATGGGTGACGACGAGGATTGAACTTAGGACCTTTGCCTGCTCTGATACCATGTTGACAACCATCTACTCTATAAAAAAAAAAACTAACAAACTGGTGACTGAACCCAGTTTGTGACTGAACCTGCCTAACCTGTTTGTATGGTAAGTTACATTTGCAGTATCATGATAAATGAAGTGAGAACTTCTGGAAGTGATAATCTCAAGTACAGATGAGTGGATAATGCGGATGCAAATGGATAGTGGAGACACATAGGAGGAGAGAGAGAGAGAGAGAGAGAGAGAGAGAGAGAGAGAACCATTGGAAGTTATTTTATTTTGTATATTTCTTTTCTTTTCTTAAGTCTTAAGGACCATTATGTAATTTCTCTGCTATTATTCCATATAATATAAAAGGGGTCTGACAAGTTGTAAACCCTAAGCTTTGCCAAAATAGTATTCAACATGGTATCAGAGCCATCCACAATCAATCCCAAACCCTAACCACCACACTAATCATCGCGACACTGTTCACAGGTACGCTTGTAAGGCCCAGCCCATTCAACTCCTTAAAACCCAGGTGTTAAAGAGAGGGGAACTAAAGCCTTATAAACCGAATAGAGGGGGCAGGGCGATGTGGGACATTCCAACTGTTCATCGACTTTACTATTCATCCAATCTGGCCTAGTTTCGCACACCCTAACCACCCACCCAATCCTAATTGCACCCAGTTCCTGACCCAATATCATCCCATTTGTGCTGTTTTAATCGAAGTTTAGTCCTTCTGTTTCTTCGGTCCCTGCATGAACCAAAACTCCGTTTTTTACTGAGTTGATTGCACCCTAAATGGTGCTATGATTTGAGAGTATACGTGCCTTGGTCTCATTGGTGAGTCTCCAACTTCTATGTTTATCTGTGATTGTTGAAGGTTTCTTTTTACGTTCTGGAATTATGGGTGACACTACTAGTCAATCCACTGTCCGTTTACAGACGCCTAAGGTCGAGAGCCCCTTTGTTGCTCCACCAAAAAACCCTAACATACAAATCACAAAATCTTTCTCCAATGGTCAGAACTACCTTGAGTGGTCGAAGCCAATGACCATTTTCTTGAAAAGCACAGGGACGATGGACTACGTAAATTGGAGAATCAAAGCACCTAGTACTATTGTGCAGAATGAGTAGAGTTGTCATTCTGTTACTTATGCTCCTTCCGACCAGTCATCATTCGTTTCAGCAGTAGTAGATACAATCCTTCCAGCCCAGGGAGATCAATCTGCTTCTGCTTCTACTTCCAGCAGAGAGTTTGAGGATGCTCCCCAGAATCCGATGGCCAGTAGTGCTCCGTCTACATCTATAGTTTCCTCCTCTTCGTTTGCCCATTCAGGTAACTTAGCCACCACAGCGAGAGCTTTCCTATCTCATTCTTCCTTCCCATAGATTATTGATTCTGGAGCTTCGGATCAAATGTCTGGATCTTGATATTTTTTCTGCTTATAAACCCTATTTAGGTCAGGACAAAGAATTGCTAATGGAACTTTTTCCTCAGTTTCGGGAAATGGTTTAATTCATGTTACTCCCTTGTTACCATTATCATCGGTTTAATTCATGTTACTCCCTTGTTACCATTATCATCAGTTTTACATGTCCCTAGATTCTCCAATAACTTCTTATCAATGAATCGTATTACTCGTGACTTGAATTGTACCGTACACCTATTTTGAAAACGAGATGTACATTTAACTAACTATTCTGATTTCACGATCGAAAGAAGTCTAATGCTAAGGGCAAAATTGGTTATAAAAGGGTATAATTGACATTTAAAAACATAGATTTGATGATGTCAGCAAAAAACATTTGGTTCTCTAGCGTTTATAACCCTAAGTAAGAATCGGTTAGAAATTAGGAAACCTCAGGGGACATCACGGCAATTTTCAAACCAAAGGGGTTCATCAGCAATTGCCAAAACCTTTAGACCAGACTAGTGCAATTTACCCAAAAAATATGATTAGCGCTTTTGCACAAGTAGTACTAGATGAACACATAAAGCCTAAATTCTGGAGAGTGTATAGCCGAAATATTGGGGCCACAGATATACCGACCCCATCAGGAGTCTCCAGGTGTTGGGGGCAAGTTGGCCAGGGGCGATCCCGAGGTAGCTAAGAAGATTTCGGGCTAACGGGTGCAGAGGAACACGAGCGCCTGCTAAGAACGCGTCCTTATAGAAGGTGACAAACCCGGGCTCCCTCCAACAAGCCCCGAGGTGTCTCTCCAGGATGGCCAAGGAGAAGAGGACGGGAATGGAAAACCTAGTCCTAAAAGTGACCAGGTCCTGCGCTCTCAGGTCACTTCCTATGCCTCAACAGGAGAACTCGAGAGCAGGCCCCGCAGATACAAACTCATCGTTCCCAAAGCCAGACGGTTCAGGAACGTGAGTATCTCCTCGGCTCCCAGGAACGCTCTCACTGGAAACTGTTATTGGGACCCTACCATCACTGTGACGGTTGGACGGGGGACGGGAAGCAGGAGACTCACTCGGCTCAGGAGTCCCCCACCGAGAGGCCTCATCGTCCGACCGGGACAACGAGTTGAAGTCTGAATGGCGCATGGTCAGACCCCTGAGTGCCGACTGGTTCACTAAAGCACGGCCCAAAAACGGGTCGAGAACTCCTACCCTAAGGTACAAATTGGGAAGGGTCAAAAGGCGGACAGGTAACTGAGGTAAGGTATCCAAAGTTTGAAATACAAAATAGACCTCAGTCAGAGAGGGCCTAGGAGACGCAAACTTGGTGTGCTACAGCTAAGGAACCTCCAGTCCTAAAGAAGAAACTGAACCTCAAGAAGAAGAAGTCCCACTCCCGACTCAGTCCTAATTGGATTCTACACTCCAGAATGACACTCAAGAGATGAAAAAAGAAAAGAGGAAGAAGAGAGCAGTACAGGATGACTTACGTGGTCGGGGAAACAGCTCGGGAGGCTTTCTCTCTAGAATGTGCAGAGCTTCTCTCTCTAAAATCAGTGAAATGGCGTAGAGGAGGGAAAGAAAACTCAGGGCCTCAATATATAGAGTTGATGGACGGTCAAAATCTTTTCAGATCCAACGGTCGGGCGCGAAAACCGAGCCACAGCCAGCTGTCTCTCACCTCAGGCAGATGGACAGTCACATCAGGCAACTCAAAAGGCGCCTCGGGGAGCGTGGGCATTTAATGCACGACGCGACACTCTCGTTTAATCCTAACTGTCTGGTCCTGACAGCACGCCCGGTTACTCACTGGCCATCTTTGGTCACATGATGACACGTGGACCCCGAGTCCCAGTGTTCCCGAGCTCCCGACTTCCCATCCAGACCACCGCCGGTTCCACTTTGACACGTGGATTCCCGAGCTCCAGAGCAATCTAAGTAACAGCTTATTCCCAAAATGAAAAATTCAAAGGGTAATCGCTAATTTCCATGCCGCAGTGCCAATTCAATCTTGGAAATGGGTGGCAGCTGATACACCCAAAATTGGCTCTACTCTATTCCCGAGCAGTTCTATTAAGTGGCTCACCTCTACCCGGACTAAAGCGCGCCCGAGTGCTTGAATACATAACATCTCGAGCAGTTTGGGTCGTCTAGAGATACCTCGTCCTGCACCACAAAGCCCCGGTCAGAGGAGAAGCCCGGTCTTTAGGTCGAGATAGCCACATCCTATCGCAACACAGATAGGGACTAGCCAAGCACACCCACAGGCGCGTCCCGAGCCGCTCAAACTCGAGCAGTTTCCTACGCCAGGTAGAAGACTAATGGAAGGCGGGGATAGTTTCCAAAATAGATTAAGAAACTATCCTAACTCGTATCAATCAGATCAAATCCGATTGCCTCTCCATATCGAACGAGGTTTCCTTGTACAAGTGCGTCTCTTGTGACTATAAAAGAAACCACTCAACCCCTCTAAGAGGAGGAAAAAAACCTGGAGTCTACGGACAGACATATTGTAATACGCCTTCTAGATAGCCCGGCCGGCCTCTGGTAGTGCCAGACCTTTATTGGTTCACCAAAGGCTGTCGGACACATTACATTATAGTATAAGTGTTAAGACACATACGTGGACGTAGGCTCCTTCGTTAACAGGACTGAACCGCATACAAACTCTCTATCTCGTTTTTATCTACTTCAATTACACTAAGATCTCTTCACCAAAAATCGCATTATCAACCTTCATACTCTCAATCGTTCACATAATATCGAGAGAAAAAAATTGTAAGCACTGACGCAATACCTACCATAGCAATAAACAACAAGAAGAGACATCTTCCTATTAAAAGAAAGCCTTACTTATTGTGAAGAACTTTAGCCACTACCAAAGACTCCCAAAAATTAAATTACTCTGCAAAACCATTTGAAGGATATGGGACTCAAGTTGTAAAACATACTAACATAGTCACAAAAAATGAAACCAAAAACTATGTACTATGCTTTCAAGAATAGGCCATTGGCATATAACTTTTTCAAATTGCATTTACACCCAATCAAATCAACTTGATCAAAGCAAAGTATCACCAAGAGGAAGAGTGCAATAGCTAAAAGCAAGCAAGAGTGTTGTGTTGTGTGAGGATGAAAAATAATGGCTAATGTTACCATTCGTACACCTGATATCATCGCTGCTTAGTTCCCACAAGAGCCTGGCAACATATTTAATTGGCAACTAGGTGATATAAAATTTTTGTTCGTAAAGTTAACAAGAACGCAACACCAATAAATGATTCTCACTCTCGTGCACAATGTGTATGCCCACCATACGTATCTCCTTCCTAGAAAAATGATGGTGTACTCCATAAAGATTAAAACTCCCTTTAGAGACACGATATTTTGTAACATAAATGGTTCAATGGGCGGTGCATATATGATGCCATATAACAAAATATATATATACATATAAATATGTTCGGATGAGAGGTGTAAGAAAAACCATAGAAAGTGAACCCGATTGACTAGACTGGCCGCATTTTCGATTTTGTTAAGGCATGCTTTGATTTGAAGGTCGGCAGAAATTTCAATTTTTGGTTCGGTTTGTAGTTTTGGTATGGTGCAACCCATACGAATCGTAACCAACCAAATTGCCAAGTATACTCTCATTTCAGATATTTTTATTTAGATACCTATTCTAAAGTACCACACCTTAACCCTCTCAAAATCTTTCTCTAAACCATTCAATGTCAATCCTAAACCTAAGTCCCTAACCTCCTCTCCAACCCTCCCCACCCCCCCACCCCCCCTTTCTCTAACCTAATCTCAATCTCTCGATCACTCTCTCCTACACAAACCCTAACCCCGACCTGGCCTCTTAATCTCGGCAAGGTATCAAATGGCTACCCTCTCACTCTGTCATGGTGTTCTTGTTCCTTTTGAAACAAGTGATTTAGGGTCATCTTCTAGTTTGATCTATATGGTTTTTGGCTCTGTTGACTTTTTTTTTGCTAATTGGTCTACTGGTGATCTTCTGTAAGTTGTTTGCTTCTGTTTTGGTGGATTGGTTTTTGGTTGTTTTGTGGTGAAGAAGCTCAAATTGAGAATCACGCGCTAAACTATGAATTGGCTTTTGGGAAAAACGTTGTTAAGTTACCAACTACTCCAAAAGCTTAAGCTATTAGAGAATGGCCCTAACAATGTATATCAAGCTTCAACACCCTCCATCACGTGCAACCCCGACTTGCACGTGGATAGCAAACAAACCAAACTCCATCATATTGGAGACAAATAACAAAGTGCAAATATGCACCACAAAGCGGGGATGGAGAGTCGAACCCAGGACCTCCCACAAACAAGGCTCTGATACCATGTTAAGTTACCAACTACTCCAAAAGCTTAAGCTATTAGAGAATGGCCCTAACAATGTATATCAAGCTTCAACAAACGTGTTGATTAACAAGCTCATCATTTTGGTAAACTGTTTCAAAAACTACAAAATCTACATGTCTTTAAACCGAGCCAAACCAAACCGAAGAAACTACGGGCACTTTGGTTTGGTTTTGTATATATTATGATCTGTTTCGGTGGGCATTTCTAGAGCAACCGGAATATCGGATTGGTGCAATTGTAACATCATAAACTGACCAAACTAAACCGTTTACACCCCTAATGACAATGATACATTTTAGTGTATTCATCAAGTGAGAAAATTACTCAAGAAAAGATGACGAATCAATTCCTCAAATAGCTAATGGTGAACCATCTGTAACATCCAATCAGGGGGGCAAACCCAAAATAAAAAATAAAAAGAGAAAGCCTGTTATAACTTATAACATGCCCTTTCAGAATCAATGAATCATAAGTGAATTGCCATATGAGTTGTCAAATATTATGGTTCTTTATTAATGACATCTGATAAGTGAATATAAGTGTTTAAATTGTTAGCGGGTGAAGTAGCATCAGGAAGAAATCTAGCATCTTTTATTAATTTTAATAAAACTGGATTTTACCTCTAGTAAGTCCGCAATACTCCACTGAACAACATTACGGATAACACCGCCGTCAGATTGATCCAGGCATTCAAATTTTTGAAAAATTTGCCCTACCTAAGAGTGGTAAAAAAAGAAAACAGAAATAAAATCAGCACAAGTACAAGTTCCCACATGAGAAATGCAAACACTCTAGTTTTAATGATTCATTTATTATCCTCTCTTGATTAGGTCCAACTCCTAAGTGACATTTAGAAAAATAAGCTTAATCCGTATACTTTCCCGTTTCCACTATGTGAAGTGTTGAAGCTTGATATACATTGTTGGACCCATTCGTTAACATCTTAAGCTTTTGGAGCAACTGGTGACTGAACATAGTATCAAAGCCTTATTTGTGGAAGCCTAGGTCTTCTATTGGTGTGCATAATTGCAGTTAGTTATTTGTCTCAACTTGATAGAGTTTAGTTTGTTGCCTCTCCACGTGCGATCGCAGGTGAGGAAGGGTGTTGAAGTCTTATATACATTGTTGTGCCCATTAATTAAAAGCTTAAGCTTTTGGAGCAACTGGTCACTTACCATGAACAAAAAAAAGTAGGTTTAGACCTGAAAGAAGGGAAGCCTAGCTGCAGCCTCCAGAAGAATGAGGACATCGGGGGCAGATGTATATTGCAAACGCCATGTCCCGTCCAACTCCCTCAGATTAATTGGCGCTCCCGCGTTGTAACCCTCCATGCTCACCTGACATTGATATATACCATTATTCTTGGTTTGGTCCCGCCAGACTTTAAACCATTCTTACTTTTAACAACCAGTTAGTCAAATAAATACAAAATTGAAAGGGAAAAAAAATAATAATAATAAAAAATCGAGATTGACAAAGATGAATAGGGAAAGAGTAAGGAGAAAGTATGAAGATTGATTTGAAGAGAGAATGAATATGCATACGAGGGCCTCCTCAATTGAAGAGCGTTGGTGCGCAGTGGTTACAAGGCCCCTTTGTGTCTCTTGGATGGCTGTCAACAAATCATGTTTTTTGTCCTCTAATAGATCAAGTTCAGTAGTCTGCATCCAAATTACATGTTTTTTTTTATTTTTATTTTTTATTTTATACATGCAATGCAAAGTAAAAGAAAGAAGGAGAAAGAATGAAGAAGAAACCCTAGTCCTTGAAGAGGTAGACAAGGTTGCCGAACATTGAAACGATTTTGTCGCGTCAGTTATTATTAGAGTAGAGGTGAAAATCTTGGTCTTCTTGGGAAGGGCAGCAGCAATCTTTCGAGTTGGAGGGTACAAGAAGAGATGATGAGCAAATACCAAATCCATATTTTCAATTTCGAGGATAACAAGAGCAGCAGGAATTTGGATTTTATTTTAGAGCTCTCCACTGCTACACAGTACACACACGCTAACTCCACTCTTCCCAGGGAGGAGCGGTTGAAAATCCTACAGTTACCTAACGAGAACGGGAATGGCTTAATCAGTTTCGGTCATGTTTTCTTCACATATCTATCTACTCCCTCTCTATGTCTGTGTTCACATTTTTTTTTTTTTTTTTTTTTTTGTCCCACAATACCTATCAACTTTTCTAAATTGGTATATAGCTTTTTCTTGCTTTCAAAACTACCCTTATAATAAAGACAAACTAACATTTATTTGTAGTCCCAAAACAAGCAAAAAATCAAAACACCTATCATATCCAAGGGTAAAATTAGAAAGAGACTCTTTAAGGAACTAAAAAAAATTAATATAATACAACTTTCTTAAACATTGTACAAAATAAAGGTGCACACTTATTATGAAACAGAGGGAGTAGTATCTAGACTCTAGAGTATAAGCCAAAGCCATCATCTAGAGGATTTTTTTAACCAAAGCATCAAAATTGGGGGAATATCTCTCTATCCATCATTGTTTTAACTTATTTTTCAAACTCATCACTTTCTTAGAAGTCACTACTCCAACTAACGACTTCAAACCAAAATAATCATACCTGAAATCGGTACTTAAAATAACGACTTCATACTCAGGTAAAGTCGCTACTTGAAATACGGATTTCTGTACAATGTTGAAGTTGCTACTTAAAGTAGTGACTTTAGCAGCAGCTGTTACCCAAGCATGGTTAGAGGTGTCAATCGGGCCGAGCCGGCCCGGGCTCGGCCAAAGCAAGCCTAATCGGGCTTTTGGGCCGGGCCAGGCCGGACTTCACCTAATAGCGGGTCGGCTTGGGAGGGGAGGGGGTTGTCCGCCCCGGACCGGTGGCCCGGGCCTACTAGGGCCAGGCTTAGGGCCGGGTCGGGCCGAGCTTTGGGCTAGGGGGTGAGCTAAGGGACCGGGCTTGAGTATTTTAGCTATTTTTAATGTAAAAAACACTAGTTTTTTGAGGGTTTGGATCGGGCCTCTGGCCGGGCCGGGTGGGCCACCGAGCCAGGCCGGGCTTTGGGCTAGGTAGCAGGCCGGGCTTTGGGCTAGGTAGCGGGCAGGGCCGGGGACACCATTGGGGGTGTTCGTCCCGGACCGAATATAATGGACAAGGCATAGCAGGCAGGGTCGGGTTGGGTTTTTGGCTTGGAAAAAGCGGACCGGGTTCGGCCGGCCCAACCCGTTTGACACCTAAGCATGGCCGCCAAAAAGGGGGGCAAAAGGGACAACCGCCCCAGGCCACCAAAGTTCACAAAATTTTGATGTCACCCATAAAATTTTAATAATTACATTTTTTACTTTGAGATTTTTAGTATTAATACATTTAGGTCTCCCAAGGCCCAATTTAGTGTCATCAACTACATATATATTGATATACATGTATATAAAACTCAAAAGCAAATGCCCTAGAATTTTAAAAATTACACTTTTAGTGTAAGAATTTTTTTTGTTTTAAAAATAGGCCATCTAGAATTTTGAAAGATACCATACAATGTTTAAGTTTCACAAATAGACTCATATTATAAGTAGACCCCAAAAAAATTTATCAATTATGTATAAGTAAACCCTAAAAAAAATTGTCAATTATGTACAAGTAGACCTTACAAAAATCATCTCGAGGGCACCCACGTATAAGGGCCTCCCTTTTAATAGTTTGTCCCGGGCCTCCAAATACTTAGGACCGGCCCTGTTAACCCAAGCAGTCCATTTCAGCAGCAGCCCCCAGCAATACATAACTCAACCAAAAATATTTTCAGAATTCAGCCACCAAGCATAAACCAACAATATCAGCATAATCAATCCACTAAGATGTGTATTTGTAAAAAACGAGAGAGAGAGAGAGAGAGAGAGAGAGAGTGGGAGAGAGATAGAGAGAGATAGTGGGAGAGAGAGAGAGAGAGTGTGGGAGAGAGATAGAGAGAGATAGTGGAGAGATACATAGATCGATTTACACAATTAAATAAAATTATATATATATATATATATACAAGAGAATGGTTATTTCCACTCCATCATTGAACCAATGCACTCCATGGTACCACTATCAGAGTATGTGGTACCATGTATGTAATGCATGACATGCATGTACCACATGCTTTAAGAATGGTACCATGGAGTGCCTTTGTTCAATGATGGAGTGGAAATAGCATCACCCATATACAAATGTGTAATTATTTGTTTATAATACATCAAAAAATAAAATGTTGTTGTGGATCTTATGGACTATCTTTGTTTATAAGATGTCCCACACCATGGAACATTCTTCGTTCTATTAGGCCTACCCTCTTCCTGTGGTAGATCCTCCACTAGTGGAACCTCCACATGTGGCTGGATAACCTGCGATACCCCTCTCCGGCTACGATGACCTCTACCCCTAGCGTAAACTGTATGTACCAGGGATCATCGCTAAGACTCGGCCTGTGTTAAACCCTCATCCTGTATCTTTGCCATGGGGGTATTATGTCCAGTCATCTCTCTCACCTCCACCTGCATCTCCTCCACCTCTACCTGCCTCAAACTCTCAACCATCACCTCGAACTTTGAAGCTAGAGGTGGTGATATAGGATCATTGTTGGGTTTGTGCCCTTGAACCATTATTATATGTACGGGACATTGACATTTTAATATATGGATATCAGCTTTACATTTTGTTATATATGTGAATGGAGATGATGAGTACTAAAACGCACAAATATGAGGGACAAGAACCAGGTACAAATCCTATACATAAATTACAAGCTATGAGCTTAAACCTCAAAATGGGTCGCGAAAAAACTGTCACAGAACTCAATAAAATTAGTACCAAAATGCTAGTCTAACCTCCAGGAGTCCGAATATATAACCTGTTTTAAAAACCGACGTCGTTAGGCGCATCAACCGTCGTCGAGAGAAAACTGCCTACTAGAACTAGGTACAAATCCTATACATAAATTACAAGCTATGAGCTTAAACCCCAAAATGGGTCGCGAAAAAACTGTCACAGAACTCAATAAAATTAGTACTAAAATGCTAGTCTAACCTCCAGGAGTCCGAATATATAACCTGTTTTAAAAACCAACGTCGTTAGGCGATTCAACCGTTGTCGAGAAGCTTGCCGAATTCTGTCGCAGTCTCTCATACTCTTCTCTGTATATTGACCCAAAAATGGGAATGGAGATCGAGTCATCTCCATGTGTCTTGTATATATCACTTTTTAACATATTATGAAACTCATTAAAACTATCACAAACCTAAATGGGTATTCGTTTATGTTTCGCATGGGTCTCATAAGTGGTCCCATATAATTATATGAAGTTGCTAATTAGTCTACTAATTATGTAACGTGTTCAATTCGTACTCACAAAGGTATCCCTAATTAACCCCAAAAGTGGTCATCATCTAATAACATGATATCATCAACAATAAAATAATTAATCATTTAAGCCTTAATAAACATTTAATCACATAGGGTGTTTCATATATTGCTGTCACATCTCAACTGGGACCCATCAACACATGTCCCAACTTGAGACTGCCACTTTGGCTACAACTGGGTTCCCAATTGGACACCCATGTTACACCCACATCACATATACATTTTCAACATTATTATATAATTAATAATGCATACTAAATATGAATAAAATAATCCGCGGGAGCGGGTGTTACAGTTATAATGGTTTAAAGTTGACAAATAATATTATCTGTTGCAAACGTATAGTATTATCTGTTAGACTGATAAAATCTCAAAATCATGTCGTAACTTATCGTTTTGTTGTAAAATTTTCAAGTCCAATGCGTAGATCTCAAAGAAATACATGAAAAAAAAAATCATTCCAAAAGGCCAAAAAAATGATAAAATTATGATCATTTTCGTGTATATTACTATCTGTTTACGAACAGATAATATAATTTGTTTTTATCTGTCAGATGAACTTTTTGCGGGAAAAAAATGTAGCGAGTGACTTTTTAAAAAATGGTCAAATCGTATGGGCTTTTCGCTAATACACTTATTTTTTAGGGGTCTATGACCTAATATCAAAAAATTAAATAATTTTGTATTATTTATTTAATTTTTTTTTAGTCTTACCTGGATCACGGCTGGATATAACGCACACACCCCACACACGCACACAAACCAAACCCAACTCCACCCCACAGCCCCACAATAGCCCGCTCATAGCGAAGTACAACAAGAGCCACTCATTCCGACTAAACGCACAAATATGAGGGACAAGAACTTCCCTTAAGGGAAATCGAACCCATGACCTCTCCACAGTGATGAAAGTGGCACCACTTGACCACTTGGTAAATAATTATGTATTCTTAATACTCCCTCCGTTCCATAATAAGTGTCCACGTTTCCTATTTTGGATGTCCCACAATAAGTGTCCACTTCCTAAATTGGAATGTAGCTTTTATTTACTTTCCAAAACTACCCATATAATAAAGACAAAGTAACATTTATTTGTGGTCTCAAAACAAGCAAAAAGTCAAACATCATTCACATCTAATGGTAAAATTGAAAAGTGGCTATTTAATGAACCCAAAAAACTAATATAATACAATTTTCTTAAACAATGTGCAAAATGGAAGTGGACACTTATTATGGGATTTATATTTCAACAATGAGAAGTTGCTCATAATAAAATTGGGATTTATATTTCAATAATGATACACTCATATCTCTAACCACATCAATTCTTTAAATGCATGTACAAAGTGTTGTGTAAGTAGTGTACAGAAAAGTGTAAAAAAAAAAAATCAAACAGCACATATATCTAAGGGTAATACTTGGGGCACAACCAAAGTCACAACCTTTTTTGCACAACCTTCATTTTGTGTCTATCTCTCTCTTGATGGGTCCTACAGTGTCAGTGACCCCACAGTGCCCACTAGGAGAGAGATAGACACAAAATAGAGGTTGTGCAAAAAAAGTTGTGGCTTTGATTGTACCCCAAGTATTACCCTATATCTAAAGTATAGGATATGATTGGAGTTGTGATATATCATTATTGTTTATATTTAGAAGAAAGAAAAAAAAAAATGGCACGGTTACGGAGGAGTAGAATTTAGATGGGAGCTGGTCTCACGGTGTCCACCGATAACATTTACTTAGCGACATCCAAATAGTAGTAATTGATTTGATTTAAATAAGAGTGTTGGTGTTAATTTTTTTGTCGTTTTACTATGAGATGAATAATATAATTCCTGCTTGGAGCCGAACGATGGGATCTTCAGAAGACAAAATTGCGGGATAATTAAGGAGAAAGTCAGAATTGGGAATCGGGGCTGAAGAGTGTTGGTGTGAAAGGAGGATTGCCTAAGGCGTACGCACATATACACAACACTAGTCTAGTCTATTCTAATCTAGTCAGGTCTTAGTGGTCTATATATACAGATAATATATATATTAATGGGAGGGAGAACAAGTGGACTAAAATAGATCACTGCAACCATCATCGTCTTCCTTCCGCTGTTCCGCATAATATATAAGAGTAGTTATGGCGAACGCGAAGGCGACGGTGGTGTTCATCGTCGTCTTCTTCTTCTTCTTCTTATTCTTCTCCTGGAGCGTGTCGGGGGGGTCACAGTCACAGTCACAGTCAGAGTCAGAAGAGGTGCTTCGGTTCGACAATGTTAAAGGGGAATTTAGGATACTGCAAGTGGCGGACATGCACTATGCGGATGGCAAGACCACACCTTGCTTGGACGTCTTGTCTCAACAATTTGCTCACTGCTCTGACCTCAATACTACTACCTTCATTCACCGCATGATCCTTGCCGACAACCCTCACCTCATAGTTTTCACTGGTATGTATGTATGTATTGCATGTATGTATCTATGTATGTATGGTAATTAACCCTCCCCTCCCTATACATTCTATTCTTTTCTTTTCTTTTCTTTTCTTTTCAGCTGCTATCTGCTATCTTCTTTTACATTCCAGTCCCCTCCCCCCTCCTAATAAACTTTAAAAAAAAAAAAACATTCTTGGAAAACTTTACATTAGGATATAGATTAACTTCTTCAGAAGAATAAGCCCTAACTAATTGAACTAATGATTGACATCTTTTATTATATACTTTTGTTTCCTGATATGACAAAACAGAACTTGTCCTCTTCCAACAACTGTAAATCTTCACATATTTCTTCTAAGCGAAACAAACATTGGATCCTTAAATATCAATGCTCAACATTTAACATAGATCACTGTAACCCTTTTTCTTTTCTTTTTAAAAAAAAAAAAAAAAAAACTGTTTACCGGGTTTTGAGCGCAGGGGACAACATATACGGATTTGACGCCACAGATCCAGTAACATCCATGAATGCTGCATTTGCTCCTGCAATAACTTCAAACATCCCATGGGCGGCTGTGCTGGGAAACCATGATCAAGAATCCACTCTGTCAAGGCAAGGGGTGATGAAACATATTGTTGGCATGACGCGCACCTTGTCTAAACTTAATCCTCCAGAGGCTGATATCATTGATGGTTTTGGAAACTACAACCTCGAAGTTCATGGTGTTCAAGATTCCAGTTTTGTTAACAAATCAGTACTCAATCTTTACTTCCTTGACAGTGGCGATTACTCCACAGTCCCCTCCATCCCTGGCTATGGCTGGATCAAACCCTCTCAGCAGCTTTGGTTTCAACGCACTTCTATGAAGCTTCAGGTACTAACATCACGATTCACATTTCCTTGAAATTTGTGTGAGTGAATTGATTAGTTCGAGTCAGTTCCACCCAATGTTACCTACAACGTGTAGTACGTGGTATGGGTGCAGGTGCGTGCTACAAGTACGACACTTAGCTTGGCTCGCAGTAAGGGGGGGGGGTGGAGCCTTAGTTGGTTAACTTTTTTGGGTTGTGGTTCGCATGGGGTACCACAATCCCGGTAGCCCTGGTTCCCCCATCCATCAACATGCATTCCATTAACTCCATTGCTCTGCCTCTCTTGGATTAAATATGGCATCGCAAGTTTATAGGGGAGATCCGCGAATCTAGTGGATAGTTTTTGGCAAGTCTCGTTTTAGTTTTAAGCATTCCTCATTTTTTTTCCCTATAATCCTTGATGCAGAGAGCGTATAGGAGCAAGCCCGAAGCTCAGAAGGCTCCTGCGCCGGGTCTTGCATACTTTCATATTCCATTGCCCGAATATGCAAACTTCGACTCATCAAATTTCACTGGTGTGAAACAAGAAGGCATCAGCTCTGCTTCTGTGAACTCTGGCTTTTTCACAACCATGGTGGAAGCTGGGGATGTAAAGGCTGTTTTCACAGGTCATGATCACGTTAATGACTTTTGCGGTGAGCTAATGGATTTACATCTCTGTTATGCTGGAGGCTTTGGGTATCATGCTTATGGAAAGGCTGGGTGGGCAAGGAGGGCAAGGGTGGTGGTAGCATCTTTGGAGAAAACAGACTCGGGTGCTTGGGGAGCAGTCAAGTCAATCAAAACATGGAAACGCCTTGATGATGAGCACCTCACTGCTATCGATGGTCAGGTGCTTTGGACCAAGAGCTCCACCGGTATGCTTCTTCGACATGAATCTCGTCACTCTCTAGCTATGGTTTTATTAGCTCGTCCTAGAGATTGACAATACCAATAGCTTAGTTTAGGGAAGAGCATTAAAAATTCAGTCTCATATCAGCTATGCTTCTTCCTATGAAAAAGTTCTCTCTCTCTTAAAATGGCTATGTCACGCCCCAAAACCCACTACTTGTGGTGTAATGACTCGCCAATGACCATTTAGGCATCTAACGGAAACGCACGAGGAAAGTCCACTTAATGTCTAAAGATGTGCAAAACAAGTGAAATAATGCCATGAAAATGTTTGTAATGCCATGACATACCCCGGATTCAATAACCTGCCAAAATTTTATATCGATTTGAAATGATTATGACTCAGAGAAGAAAAATCCAAGATTTTCCGAATGAAGGACAACTGTGGCCAACCCAAAAATGAGTAATGCTTGTCCCTACTGCAGATTCGGGAAATCTAACACTTTCATCATGGATGTTAATAAACTAAATTTCTTGATATATTGGAAGCTGATTTAGATACTTTGGCACAAGAATTCAAAACAAAGGAACAGCTTATAAATAGTGGCCCGTAATCTTGCCTTAACCACCGAGGACTAAAGGGATGTCCATTGACTGAGATCTAGACCAAAAAAGTGCTACAGTTCAGCCCATAGCGGACACAGCACCACCTTATCTCTGACTACCCATCTCTGAAGTTCTAAACAAAACACACATAAACATTAGTCTTACAGGCTGTTGGTCCGGCCGGCTGGGCCGTATCATAGTGGTGGCAACTACCTTTCTCAAAATGGAAAACATAGTCCAAAGATTCATCATTCTATTTCAAACATAAGTTTTTAAAGCCTTGTCAGAATATGTAATTGCATTCAGAACATAGCATACTCACATTTCACTTTTAAATGAGAGAGTAATGAGCATTTTTAACTCAATAAATCATTTCAATTTAAATAAGAGAATAATGAGCATTTTTAACTCAATAAATCATTTCAATTTGAATAAGAGAATAATGAGCATTTTCAACTCAATAAATCATTTCAATAAGCATTCCTGAGGAGTTTCAACAACAAACCTTCCCATTTAGCTGCAAGATTTGTCACCTTAGCTTCTAAGCATTTAAGAATGCTACACTTCCTACCAGCGCCTACTGCATTAGCTGCAGTTTTTTCCAAACTCAATTCTTCTAATTAAAACAGAAAACTAGAGCATAAGATCTTAAATTTATACCCTAGATAAGCCGAATTTATGTCTAGGATCAATTCGAATCTCTCTCTCTCTCTCTCTCTCTCTCTCTCTCTCTCAGCTGCTATTCTCTTCTTCCTCGTCTCTTCCTTAGAACATGCAGTAACACTTTTCTCCAGCAATCTCCATAGAGATTCCGCTTTTCTTCCTTTGTTCTGTATCTGATTGTCAAAGTATGAGCCTTATACATTTATGTGCAAACATGCATATTAATTTACCAGTTGTCAACATACAAACAAACCATCCAACTGCTAGGTTTTAAGATGCTATCTAACCCACTTGCTCGGTCCCGTTCTCCCAAAACCACATATGAGGCTATGATAAGACACAAATCCATAATAGACATTGTCCATTTGCGTATTCACCCACTAGGGACTTACACATTTGTGTTCAATCCAGCACGCATGTGCATATTTACATAACACCACAAGTATATAAGCCCAATTGCCATTTTGCCTTTGTTCACAATCAACCGCGAGAGCAGGGAAAAACTGGTTTTCGATAGTTGAGTGAACTGAATCACCTACTCCAATACCAAGGCTGCCCGGATCATAATACAGCATAATCAAATTTAAACAAAACCCATAGCACAAGCCTATTTCCTGTTCCTCAAATTAGATAGACCAAACATACCTACATATGATTAAATTATATGCTCAAATGCTTATATTAGATTAGTTGCATCTAACACCTTGACTTCACTTCTAGGTTCAAGAAGTAACCAAAGAATGGAATATAATGGAATTTACCTTGTAGCATGCTCATTGGCCTTATACGTTCCATCTCTCTGCCCAAAGTTAGATCCTGAAAAGGAGAATATGTGTGGCTTTGACTTGAAGGCCGTGCGTATATTTTCTATATGGCTAAAACAACTAGGGTAATTTAAGAACCAATTGATATATAATTTACTGTATGGCTTGTTTAGAGTAAATACAAGCTCATACTCTATGGACCATTATATTTAAAGGAAAAGGAACCAGCATAGTTTGGAGAAAGTGCGTGAAGTTGGTGGTGTGATAAGATTTGTGTTATCAAGTTGGTGGAGGCAATGTTTTCTTTTGGGTGGAAGTAGTGGTGGTGGCGTAAGGAAGAATGGAGCTGGTCTAATACGCGACTGGCCTCTCCCAATATGGTCTGCCTAGCAATAGTCCTTCACAGACCTCGCCCCATCCCTGAGCCTCTCTGCATTCACCCCACCTCTACTGAGTACTACTTAATGTTTTTCATACTCGTCAATCAATGAGAGAGCAGGTTTTTTTTTCAACAAGACATGAAATAGTAACAAAGGATATTTTACTTAAATACGTGGTCATCATTAAACCGAGTGCCAAAGTATGTAGTTCAACAAACTACGCACTATCGTGCACTAAAACACTTTAAGTACAATGCAAGTGCTCATAGGGAGAAGAACTCGTACATTATAGTTAAAGTTCTAATGTGGAATAGCGGACAAAAGTTTGCAATACCAAGCTAATTGTCTTCCATTATAACCTGAGAAACACTTACGTAAGTCTAAAATGTACAAATGTGGCACGCTCAAACTCTTGCATTATATCACAATTGGGGTGAGGCAGGTTATGTCCCTCCAATCCCAAATTTGCTCTGAACTCATTCTGAGTTTAATTTTTATGTCCCCAACCCCTTCAAATAGGAGCAGGAACCCGCAGAAAGGGCGGAATTGCCATCCCTAGTGGCATGTGTGGTGATTGTTTAGATTGATACGTGTGGTGTTGATGGTTTACCCTATTAAGTATAGAGAAACATATTGAGGAATAAGTGGTATTGCTGTGCATTTGATTAATAGAGATGATAAGGTAGTGGTGGTGGTTTTGTTGCAGAGATAGTGTGATTAAAGATAATAATGGGTTTGATTTAGAATGGTGGTGGTAAAAGTGGAGGTTGTGCAAGGAGGAGGTAATAGTTGTGGTCATAGTTAGAATTGGTCAATTCATGAGTTGATTCAAGTTTCATGCAACCTGATACAATTCACAATTCATGATTTTGAAATTTGAAGGTTTACTTGGAATCGTTTCAATGTTTTGAGACAATGATATTGCATGAAACTTGCGAAATTGTTGTTTTGTTCATTTTAAGCACAGGACATGTGTTTTATATGTATAAATAAAAATACAGACATGTTATTTACTTTCTAAAAAAGTGAATTGTGTATTCACAATTGATAATATTGGCAAAGCTATTCATGATTCGTATCACTATTTGACAACAATGATTGTGGTGATGAAAGTAATAGTTATAGGTTTTGTCATAGAGAGAGAGTGGGTGGAAGTGCTAGTGTTGAAATGGTGGTTTTTGTTATAGTGTGTTTGGAAGAAGTGCTGGTGGTGATGGATTTTGCTGATGGAGGCGGTACTGGAGGTGGGTATGCTGCCTGTGAGAAAGACTGTCAACTTGGAAGAGATGATGCTAAGTTTTGAAAATTAGGGAGCACGAGTATAAAATGCAGTTACTTATCGTAAGGGCAAAGCAGTAAGTTTGATAGCTCCATCAAGCATGTCAAATGATCGTTCCAATGACTTTACCAAAGTTTTGGGATATGCGTGCGACTATTAATATTAAAAAGTATTTGGGATCGAATCGAACTTGTACACTTATTTTACAGTGTAGAAGTGTAATTCGCTCTAATATTGATGATCCACATTAGGATATATCCAAATTTTATTTGTTTTCTTGTTTCTCAGATTGTAATTAATAATTGTATTGTCTCATAATGTCGTTGCTAGCCGGTATCCCCCAGCCAATGTCAAGCATATCACATTTTGTTTCCATTTGAGTTCATTTCAAGAGACAAAAACCATTTCAAGAGACAAAAACCAACGTGTTAGCTGAAAATTCAAAATTAAGTGATGAATTGCGGATTTTGAGAAAAATCAAAGTTGATTGTTTCGTAAAATGGAAGTGTTTGTGGGTTAACTTAAAATTTCAGCACTTAATCAAAGGAGCTGAAAATCAGTTGAAAAAAGTAGCTTGTTTTCCAAACACTGACTTTATTTCACTTTTAAGAAGTTAAAAGACAAAATTGCTCTAAAACAAAAGAGTTGAAAAACATTTACATGTCCCTTTTAATCATTTTATATAAACAATCACTTATTTCAGCTTGTTTGCCAAACACTTGTTTTTAAAGTAATGAAATATTTCAGCTAACCCAAACACCAAACAGTTTAATATTTCATCACTTAATATTTCAGCTGGCCCAAACGGGCTTTTAGTGTATGCTGTATGGATCAATTTGCTTTTATTTTCTGTCCCTGGCTTCTCATTTCTGATTTTTAATTTGGTTTGTCTTGAACAGGAAGCCGCAGAAAGAAACGTACTGGTCGCGCTTAATTGTCATGCAAAAGTAATATTTCTGCAGTGATTGGCAACCAATAAAATGGCTGCAGAGTGGAAGTTCAATGAGAAATAGTGCTGGGTAATTTAAATTTAAAATGTTCGATAGATAGACAGAAGACTGGCGTAAGTTGAACAAGAAAGAGTTGCCTTCCAAAGGAGTAAACAGTATGCATGTATGTGAGAAATGGGTATTAAAAATACAACAAATAGATTTGTGTGAATTGTTGATGTATACTAGAGCATTATAGTCCAAACGAAAATATTTTCCCTTCGTCCCTTTCTATTGAATAAAGATGGTTTGTAGTCTAGATATGATGGAGTTCTTTTTTTTTTTTTCTTTTTTCTTTTTTTTTTTAATTTATCGTATGCATAGTTTAGAGCTGATCAGTTCCATTTCTTTCACGAGTAATGCTACGCTACTCAAATTTGAATGCCAAATTTGGTTTTCAAATGCTTTCAACATTTGTACCACATGCATAGGTATGTGGTACCTAAGCCTGGCAAAATAGTTATGATGTCCCAACCCATCCAAGTCAATCTGAAGAATAACCACTTTGGACCTGGCAAAAGTCATTGTGGGTTGAAATTGGGTTGAACAAATAAGATGTATAGTTTCAAAATGGGTTGGAAATGGTTAACCATTTGATAACCATTTTATTTTGTTTTTGTATTAGAATTTTTTGTGTTCATTTTAAAGAAAGAAAATAAAAAAGGCGATTTGGTAACTTTGTTTTATTTTTTAAAAGAGAAAAAAAAAACAAAAAAAAAATGCGTTTGGTAAATTACATTTTTGTGTTAAAAATTTATAATTACTTACTAAAATGACTAATTTGTCCTTAAAACTTCAAAATGCCATAATTTGTTTAAAAAAAAAAAAATCAGAATTAACGTCGTCAAAGTCTATAAACTTATATTATTATGAAAACCATTTTGGAATCTAAAAAATGTATATATATCGTAAAATGACCAAATTGCCCTTGGATCTTACATATAAGAAATTAACATTGTTAAAATCATCAATTAATACGGAGTGATCAATTCCTAGGTTTTTCGACGCTCTGGATCCAATGGTAGGGTCCATTTGGCTTGAATATATTTCTAAAATGACTATTTTGCCCTTTAAATTTCAAAATGTCATAACTTGTTAAGATTGAACTAGAATTGAATGCTGTCAGAGTCTGTGAGGTCATATTTAGGATAAAGAACATTTGGAACCTAAAAAGTACATATATGGTAAAATGACCAAATTGCCCTTGGAGTTTACATATACGACGTTAACATTGTTAAAATCTTCAAATAATACAAAGCGGCTTATTCCGAGGTTTTTCGACGTTCTGAATCCAATGGTGTAATCCATTTGACTTGAATATATTTATAAAAGGACTATTTTGCCCTTAAAACTTTAAAATGCCATAACTTGTTAAAATAAAATTAGAATTTAACGTCGTCAAAGCTTGTGAACTCATATTATTATGAAGAACATTTTGGAACCTAAAAAGTATTAGATCGTAAAATGACCAAATTGCCCTTGGGCTTACATATAAGATGTTAACATTGTTAAAGTCATCTAATAATACGGAGTGACCTATCCCAAGGTTTTTCAACGTTCTGGATTCAATGACAGGGTCCATTTGGTCTAAATCTATTTGCAAAATGACTATTTTGCCCTTCAAACTTCAAAATTCTATAACGCATTAAGACTAAATTAGAATTGAACGTCGTTAGAGCCTGTAAGCTCATATTAAGATGAAGAACATTTGAGGACGTACAAGTATATATATATACACGGTAAAATGACCAAATTGCCCTTGGAGCTTACTTGTAATAAGTTAACATTGTTAAAGTATTAAAATAATACGGGGTGACTTACACTAAGATTATTCGACATTCGAAATCCAATGCAGGGGTCTATTTGACCTGAATACATAAGGGCAAAATGATTACGTTACTCTTAAAAATTCAAAATGCCATAACTTATTAAGATTAAATCAAAATGCCTAAAAAGTACATAGATTGTAAAATGATCAACTCTGGTTAAATCTTAACAAGTTATGGGTTTTTAAATATATAAGGTCAAAATGGTCATTTTACAAATATATTCATGCAAATATGGCTCGACATTAGATTCAGAATGTCAAAAATCTCGGGCTAGGTCACTATGTATTATTTGAAGACTTCAACAATGTTAACTTTTTATACATAAGCCCCAAGGGTAATTTGGTCATTTTACAATCTATATACCTTTCAGGTTCCAAAATGTTCTTCAAAATAATATGAGTTCACATGCTTTGACAACGTTAAATTCTGATTTTATTTTAACAAGTTATGGCATTTTAAAGTTTTAAGGGCAAAATAGTCATTTTACAAATACATTCAAGTCAAATGGACCATGCCATTGGATCCAGAATGCCGAAAAACCTCGGGGTAGGCAACTCTGTATTATTTGAAGACTTTAACAATGTTAACTTCGTATATTAAACTCCAAGGGCAATTTGGTCATTTTATCATCTATGTACTTTTTAGGTCTCAAATATTCTTTATCTTAAATATGAGCTCACATGCTCTGACGACGTTCACTTCTAGTTTAGTCTTAACAAGTTATGGTATTTTGAAATTTGCAGGGCAAAATAGTCATTTTGCAAATAGATTCAGACCAAATGGACTATACCATTGGATCCAGAACGTCGAAAAACCTTGGGATAGACTACTCTGTATTATTGGAAGACTTTACCAATGTTAACTTCGTATATGTAAACTCCAAGGGCAATTTGGTCATTTTACCATATATGCACTTTTAGGTCTCAAATGTTCTTTATATTACATGTGAGCTTACAGGCTCTGACGACGTTCAATTCTAGTTTAGTCTTAACAAGTTATGGCATTTTGTAATTTGAAGGGCAAAATAATCATTTTACAAATATATTCCGGCCAAATAGACTATACCATTGGATCCAGAACGTCGAAATACTTGGGGGTAGTTCACTCTGTAATAATTGATGATTTTAACAATGTTAAAATTCTTATATGTAAGCTCCAAGGGCAATTTGGTCATTTTACCATATATATGTTTTTTAGCGCCCCAAATGGTCTTAATATTAGAATAAGTTCATAGGCTCTGACGACGTTTAATTCTAGTTTAGCCTTAACGAGTTATAGTATTTTGAAGTTTGAAGGGCAAAATGGTCATTATTTTTTTTTTCAAAAAAAAAATAAAAAAATTTCAAGTTTATTTTTTTTCCCAAACTCTTTTTAATTAGTTTTTTTTTTTTAAAAATAATTTTAAAAAAATCAAAAAAATGATAATTATAATTTTGGTCGGGTTGACAACCCGGGTCAATCCATATTTGACCTATATTTTCATGAGTTATAAATAGTTTTGAAACCATTTTGACCCAACCCATTTGGACCAACCCATATTTACCCATATCCAATCAATTGACAGGCCTAATGGTACCTCACTTGTGAGTACAATTATTAAAGCATTTGGGAAGCGTAGCATTATTATGTATTATAGGCGTAGCTGCTGAATATTTAGTATTATGAGTTGATCAGTTCCATATCCACATAACATTAAAGATATATATCTCATAGGCGGTCCTGTAACTCAAAATCGCGTTTGTCGTCTAAATGGAGTAGTGCACATTACATTTATTTATGCCCCAAATTTTCAAAACTGAACAATAATACTGAAGTTCTGAGTTTCTAATTGGCACAAGTTCTCTCTCTTGCTTAAAACAACTCAACCTGCATTATCATCAACCTGAATTGGCCATTTCAATATCTCAAATATGTTTTGGCCATAACTGCTCGGTCGCCAAATACACAAGCTTGTCACAATTTTCTGTAGTAATTCTCAGATTGACCACTCAAATGTATAGTGATTGAGATCATGTAACCAAGTCTTGTTCACATAGAAGACATTATCAAATCACATATTTTGTTTGGACTTCTTGTACTTGGAGCATTTCTGTGCAGGATACACTCACTATGTTTCTCCATATTGACATATCATGACTTGATGTCTGTTCATCCGGGAAACAGACTCATTCTTCTTCCCCCTTCAGTCTTCACTTTTATGTGTGTTTAAACAGACTCATCATAACCTGTGCTGAGTAGTAGTTACTAGGTTGAAGTGAAAGGGATAACATTTTTTAGTTTGATGCAACCAATGCAGCAACATCCTCGAATGCCCCAACAAAACTATCAAATGTCCCATGGGCTGCCATACTATGAAATGAACGATAAGCATGAAACACATCTTGTCTCAATATGATCCTCAGAGATCAACAATCTGTTATTTTTTAGAACTATAATTGTGGACCATCCATTGCTATGGTTTGACAGTAGCCATTACGCCATGGTCCCTCCATCTGTTGCTATGATTAGACCAAACTGTCTCACCAAGGCTTCAATGAAATACCTGAAATTAGAAGAATATCTAGTCAGATCTGTACTCAGTATCTATACCGTACAATTTAAAATATTTATGATTGCAAGAATATGGGTCAAAATGGCACCTGATGCAACTGCTTGTGCTTGTGAGAGGCACAAACAAGTTTGGGATAATGCGGCACCAGCCTTGCCAATAAAGTTGTTGTCAGGAAGAATCACCTTTAGTGGAGCGTTTGATTGATGCTTTTTGGTACCTGTGTTTTTCAATCTCCTTCTCTAGAAAGTCCAAAATTGTGTCAGTGACATGGTTCGGGGAACATCCGGCATTCAACATCATCTTTAAGAACTTGTAAGCATCCTTCAATAGACCCGTCTTGCTATGCACTTCAATAAGTGTATTATAAGTGACAACATCGGCATTTATTCCACTAGTCCTCATCTGCTGAAAAAGCTTGTTTGCTTCATCAATTCGGTTGGCCTTCCCCAGTGCATTAATTAGGGTATTATACATCACAATGTCAAGATAACCACCCTGCTTCATTAGTTTATCCAGAACAGCACTGGCTACATCTGCTCTTCCCATCTTCCCCAAGCCTTGAATTATCACATTGTACGTTGCTATGTCTGCTGGGCATAGCTTCTCACCCATTTCATGAAAAATGCCCCATGCTTCTTTGAAATAGCCTTTCTTGACAAATGAACTCATTATGGAATTGTAGGTGTAACTCACAGGGTTGACACCCATGTCGGTGAAAATCTCAAACAACTTACAGGCTAAGCTTAACTTCCCCTTGGCCAAAAAAATCGACAAAAAGGTATTGACCATGTCAATATCAAAAGAATCCATTCCTTTTTCTCGAACCCGTTTCCCCTTAGACAACGAGAAGAGTGGAAGAAAATCATCCATGTAATTCGCTTGATTGGCCAATCGATCCATGTATGGGGATGACGACCACTTATCATCACCAGAAACAATGTCCTCATCTTGTGGCCGCCCAATAACCTCGGAAGCAAGGCTTGCCTCAGCTTTTGAGTCAGCTGAATGTATCAAGTTCATGATCTCGCCAAGGTCACCTTCAGATGGAAACATAGGAGCAAAATCTTTTTGTTTTCTCTGTGGATTTTTCATGGAAGCTTCCATATTTGCTTTCCATTTCAGAACAGTAGGCACTAGATTGCCATCCCTAATGTGCTTCATAAGTCTGTCCGTCCAATCCCACTTGCCTTGCCTATGGAGCCCAATCAAGAGAGTTGTTATTGTCACTAAATCAACAACAAAGCCTCTAGCTTCCATCTCCTCCACCAACTGCAGTGCTTCCTCGAAGTGACCCTCACGGCAGAGATGCAACACAACGATGCTATAGGTAACTCCATCAACAAACTGCCCCTTCTTCTTCAAATCACAAAACAGGGAGTGGCCAGCAGCGGCCCTTCCGTTTCTGAACAATCCATCAATCAGTATATTGTGCGTCCAACATGAAGCCCTTACACCGTCATCAACCATTTTCTCAAACAGCTGGCACGCTTCCGTAAGCTTCCTCGCCTTGAGAAGCCCATTTAGGAGGGAATTGTAAACGACAGTGTCCGGGCAAAAGCCATTGTATTGCATTTCGCTAAACAGCTTAGTGGCATCATCCAGTCGGTAGGATTTTGAGCAGCCCTGGATAAGGATACCATAGGTGAAGGAATTAGGCTCGTGACCCGATCCCTTTAGTTCTTCCCAAACAATGAGTGCATCTTTCACTTTCCCCACCGAGCAGAGCACCTGAATAAGGGTATTGTAGGTGCACAAGTCTGGGCCTGACCCACCCACATTGTTTTGCTTCATCTCTCTAAAGAGGCTCAGTGAAGTGGCCAGATCACCCCAGCATCCAAACGCATGAATACATATGTTGTAGCCCCGTGTATCCATCACCGTGTAAAACAGCTTCTTTTCTCTCAGTTTGTCGAAAACCTGGTTGAATTCTGCCCTCATATCAGCCCTTCTGAGGGCAACAAACAGTTCATTACAGGCAAAAGGATCGGGAGCAGCAATGGCATTAAGATGATGATCTGAAGAAGATTGTAAAAGCTTGAAGAAGATGGATAAGGCCAAACTAAGCTGACCTTTGCGGACAAGGGCAACGAGGACGGAGCTATACACATGGGGATTCAAGCAGCTGCTGCTGGTGCTAGTAATCCCTAATTCTTCTTGGTACTCCTCCACATGGTCCAGTATCTCCAATGCGGAATCGAACTTGCCTGATCGAATGAAGGTGTCGAGAATCAGTTTGAAGGTTGATGAATCAAGTACTATTCCATTTTGCTTCATGGAGGTCAGCAGATTGGGTATCTCGTGGAGTAAGCCGGCTCGGCAAACAATGCGAAAGATTTGGGAGTAGACATTGGGAGTGTGTTTGTAATTGTAGTTGGGGTTGTGGGTGAGAGAAGGAGAAGGAGAAGGAGAACGAGAACGAGAACACCATCTGAAGAAATCGAGCTTCTTGGATGGGTCCAAAGAGTTCCTACGGAGGACTTGGAGGACCAGAGTCTCAGAGAGGGGTATAGAATGGGCGTCGAGGTTAATAATAAGTGTTCCTGAGGTAGTCTCTGAGAGAGCTTTGGAGACGGAAGCCACCAAGAGGATGTTGCCGAGTTGGGTGATAGATGATGATGACAATGATGATGATGTGGTTGATATGACTCTTCTGAGGGAAAAAAGACCACAAGAAATAATAGATGGCTGAATCAAATTCCTCAAACACATAATAATAATAATAATAAGGATGGCTTCAGTATGACTCCTACTACTTATTTGGTTTTTAGCGCTCCCAATCCAACAGCCTCCCTCGGCACTCCACTCCGCTATAATAGCAGCCCCAAAATTCCTAGCCAAGATTATTTATTTATTTATTTATTTATTTATTTATTTTAAACCCCAACGCTAGGATTTGTAAAATGAACGAAACAAAAGAAGAATACACCCAATAGCACCTAAAATTCCATATAAACAATGCATAGAAGACGACATAAAATTATCTGAATTTCTTGCCGGAGAAATCGACGCTACCAGAGTCTTGCCGCTACTGTGAATGGTGGTAAGCTTTCTCCCCCTTCTAAAAGTAGGGGCTTGGGCCGGGTGAGGATGGTGGGTTTTGGTGGTAGTAGTAAAATAATAATGGCTCACCCTTCCGTCTTCCTTCTTCCCTCTTCTCTCTACTTTTTGGGGGTTTTGGGTGGAGTGTGAATTCTGATTTGTTTAGTAGTCAAATGTTTGAATTTGTTTTAAGGGTAAATTATACAGACAACTCCGTATATATTGCTATTTTTCACTAATATCCCTGAACTAAAACACTCAACAAATTGATCCCCTCAACTATGTGAGGGGTATTTGAGGAGGTCAATTTATGAAGAAAAATGATAGTTGAGAGCTCAGTTTGATGAATTTTTAGTTTAAGGGGTGTTAGTGGAAAAGGGGCAATACATGAGTGGTGGTCTATATCATTTTTCACTTTTAAGTTGTTTTCTACTTAAAATAAGTTATAAACTAAACTCTATTTGGTACACCTTAAACTTATAATAATCTATAAGCTAAAGAAGTCAGCTCATAAGTGCTAACAAAGACCCCATTTATATAATAAAAGACAATGGTGTGTGCTGACTAGGATATTTAGTCTTTGCTGGTTAGGATAGTTTTGCGTACAAATAATTCTAATTTTCCTTCCTAACTTTATTTCTCATTTTTAGTTTCCTAAAATTGGATGATGATTAAGATTTCAATCAAATTCAATATGAATTTTAAAATATGTCTAGCATTACTCAACATAAAAATATCAGCTCCTTATGTCAAAAAGTCCAAAATGGATTAAGTCCAAAAATAAATAAATAAACAAACAATTAAGTCCAAAAAGGAATAAACTCTGCTTTGTTATATCAAGAGAATTGTTATGTACATCGCTAATTTTATTATGTACACCGCTCAACTTTACAAAAGTAAGAATTTTTAAAAGAAAATTGATTAGAATAAAGAAATTTGAGTGTACATAGCAATTCCCTAAATCAATGGACCCAATTATGTGTTAGAAGGTTTTTCTTCTATGTATTCTTCTTCCAATGGAGGCCAATATATAGAGGATTACAAAAGGATCTAAACTAGGAAAATGAAAGCTAATTACAATCAATTACAAGCTTGATTATAGTCTAGGGTTTGCTATACAGTCAAATTAATTACACACACAATTACATGTGAGTCAATTGTGTATTTTATTGTTTAACACTACCCCGCAAACTCGGATGTCTGGGAGAGACGAGGGTGGACCGTAGAAGTTGAAAGTAATACGTGTGAAGATCTTAAATCAATTATACAGAAGTCCCTTTGAAGTGGGTCCGTGGCCCCCCTGACTCTTGATGTGAGTGTGTGTGTGGTGCCTGTGAGTACTTTGCCTTCAGCAAAAAAAAAATGTGGGTCAATTGTGTATATTATTGAGGAATTGATTTTTGGTACTCGAAAAGTTACCATTGACACTCCATTCCATAGTATGACATCCAGTGCATATAGTACTATATAATTAATACACTATATAAAATATTAATAGTAACTTTTAGAGTGCCAAAATCAATTCTCTATTATTGTTTTAACATTGTGCTCCCTTAAATCACGCTCCAACTCACTGCCTCTCCACACACACACTCTCTCTCTCTCTCATCCCTAGCACACGAACTCCTCTAAGCGTGCCCACAACCACTGACCAAGACCACCTCCAATAGTGTACACGTTCTCCTCCAATTGCTGACACCGATCACGACCACCAACGAGCAAGGACGGATTAGGAATATAGTCTATAAGAGGCGAAAACATATAGGGGTTCGGGGGCAGCTGTCCTGAAAGAAATTTTTTTAGTATTTACTTATATATTTTTTATAATGAGATAACTATATAAGGAGAGAAAAATACAAACTATTTAAATCATCAAAGTATGAAGTAATTTGTAAACTAAATTCAAAATTTACATTTATAAATACACCAAACTTTTTCAAAAATTACATAATTTACATATATACATCAGTTTTTAAAAAAGAATCTAAGAAGGGGGGGGGGAGTGGGGGCAAAATTTAGAAGGGACGAGAACGTGTATTTATGAATAATATTAGTATAATTAAGTATTTTTTTTTCTCAAATCGACCGCCCCCCTAAATCCATCCTTGCCGACGAGGCACGGACAATTCCTATTTTTTTTCATAGACGTAAGTTTTTTTAATCTCTATCCAAACAAAGAAAGCTATGATTAATTTTTCAGAAAAATGAACAATCTATTGGGAACAAAATTCCTCTCTTTTGCATTACTTCACTTTCAAATTCCTTTTGTTGCAAAAGGTTTCTGCTATTGAGACTATGCTTTAATCCCTTGATGCAAAAGGTTTATAGTATTAATTTGTTCATAACTTAGTTATGCATATAGGAATACCGAATTCAAGGGTTCATATTTTTGGTTTAGAATCTACCTTAAATTTCTTCCAAAGGCCTGTTTGTTTACATCACAAATATATTTTTTTTAAAAGATTAATGGCATCATTTGTTCTCTACAATAATTAAATAAAAGAATACAAAGACTTTCAATTACCCGTACATACACATAAAGCTTCAAGTAACCATCACAATCTCTTTCTTGTGTCATAGACTCATAGCTTCATACATAATCCCTGGCCAAGATACCAACTTTTATGTGCAATTCACTTAAGTGAATTTATCATTCTTCATCTACTTCATAAGCTTCACTTTTCCTCTTAATCCGTTTTCAAGAACATATTCGGAAAATACTACTTTAGGGTGCGTTTGATTGGCCCTTTTTATGGAAAATATTTTCTTCACCAATTTTTCACCTTTAGTGCTGTTTGATTGACTAAATTTATCATAGAGTATTTTGCCACAAATTGGTCATGTGACCATGTTTTTCCTCATTTTTTGGGAAAATAATTTCCTTCCCACCCCCTAAAAAACAAATGTCATGGAAAATTTTTGAGGAAGCATTGTTGGGGTCACGATCTCTCTCTCTCTCTCTTTCTCTCTCAATGCTTCCACTGAGGTCTCAAATCAGTACTCTCTCTCTCTCTCTCTCTCTCTCTCTCTCTCTCTCACACACACACACACACACACACACCTAGTTGCCATCGCCATCACCATTGCTATAGCCATTTCTTCTAATTCAGAGATCTCAAATCGGTACTCTCTCTCTTTCTCTCTCTCTCTCTCACTCACACACACACACATACACACACCTAGTTGCCATCGCCATCACCATTGCTATAGTCATTTCTTTTGATTCAGAGATCTCAAATCAGTACTCTCTCTCTCTCTCTCTCTCTCTCTCTCTCTCTCTCTCATACACACACCCACACACACATCGATTTGTTTCCATGGAAAAAAATTTCATGGAAAATTTTATTTCCAGTCAAAAATTTTATTTCATAGAAAAAATAATTGCAATCAAACAGTCCCAAATTTTATTTCCATGGAAAAAATTTCCATATAAACTAATTTAATGAAAAAAATTTCTTTTCAACCAATTTTCTATCTTGCAATCAAACGCACCCTTAAGGGTTTTCGAGATGTTTATAGGCGAAAATGTATCAGTTACTTTTCTTTTTGACTTTTGCATATTGCAAGGGTTCTAATGGAATTTGTCTCAATTTTTCTTTTGTGAAAAACTAAAGATGATGTACATATGGGTAATTCTATTGACACCCACCTTTTAATGAATTTATTTCATTACAATTGTATCCCTATACAAAATGAAATAGGAGGATAATTAATATAAAAAAAAATTGAGTTACTCTGTCACACCCCAACCTGCCCCTGGCGGATTAGGACACGTGTAATGTAGCGCACCGATTTTCTAACAACACAAAATTGAAACATTACCTGACAAAAATAAAATAAACTCCAGGCTTAAACGATAATTGTCCATCTAAAACCAAAATAGACATAACTCCGAAATCAGGATAAATTTAAACCAAAATAAAAATGATACTAACCCACAAAATATCAATTTCTAAAACAATTGGCACATGCGCCAAAAATCCTAAATGATCATAATCACACTAAGCTTCAAAGTCTATAATTCCAACTACATCCAAGCCGCTACTGGATACTATGATCATAACCTAAAAATATTCTCCTGCTACGTTTATAAATTGAACGCACTCGAGATGCATGGAGACATCTAGGTCTGCATAAACTGGTATGAGTAAAACATGAGATCCGAAATAATCCATGAACAAATAAAATGAAACTAAAATAATATGTCATGACAAGACGTGAGTACCTTCGCTGAAATAGGCCAATACCAAGCCCTTAACTCCGTTTTTAATAAAAACTCAAAGCACGCCAACTATCCAAAATTAAGTTTTACATGTCCATACAACTCTTCATAATTTTCTGAGGTCGTTAACTATTTTTAATATGCTCCAAACAGAAAGAGGTCCTGAACTTCTACAATAATAGTGTAATGAGACACAAGATTTTAGTTTCACCCACAAGGTCTGAACCAATGGATGACAGTTTTGGTTCTCGTGCTCATACTAAATATCAACTCTACTTACCTTACGTAAGGGAGGTCTAACCTACACAAAAGTGTTGGTGGACCACACCCTCCTGCAATCAAAGAGATTAACACAAAATAATAATATAATTGCTAAACTTGACTGACTAAATATCCTTCATTACGACCTTATCTCGAACAAACAAAAACATAAATTAACTCTACGATATCATTTACAAACATGTAGAAGACTTAAGTATTAAAGATATTCTCATTCCTAAGACTAAACATGCGAAAAGGAAAAACTGCACATTTTGTCCACTCGCTCACCTGACTGTAAAGTCCAATTTTGAAGCTTTAAACGGTATTTTCAGGAAAAATATTGTCACGACCCATCCCACTACGCGTGGAAATAGGACACGTGGCACGCCACCAAGGCTCATCCAAACATCAAATAACTATGCGCAGCGGAAAGAACCTTAAAACAACCCTGGGTATTTTAAAACTTTAGGAAACATTACCCTCTGAGTAGCAAAATCCATTAGAATCAGAGTTATAAAAAGTTTTGTCCATAGAACTAGTTTCGTAAGAATTCAGTTTTGAAAACAGAGGTCCAGTCGACTGATCGAGGATCCGGTCGACTGGTGATCTCAAACAAAAAGGTTTCAAAATATAACAGCCCATCCAGTCGACTGTGTAGGGGACCCAGTCGACTGGTGCCTAAAATTATCAGTCGACTGAAAAATATCCACTCGACTAGTACCCTATGTCACAGCCCATCCCACACTGCACAATATTGTCCGCTTTGCAGCACTGGCGCAAGCCCAACGGGTCTAACAGCCCAGCCCACTCACGGCTTTGTTCCTGGGTAGGGTTAAACCCCCGGCCCAAAACGCGTTGTACAATGTAAGGTACAGCTCACACATATAAGGCTCTTCACTCGACCGTCCCCAGGCGATGTGGGACGCAAGTTCCTGCTCACCCAGTCGACCGCAACACATGACAGTCGACCGAACTGGGCAGGTCCTCACACCCTAATCCAACAGAATGTTATGGCCTGGGGCCCCATCCAGTCGACTGTTTTTTCAACCCAGTCGACTGAATCTCAGGTGAAACAAAGCAGTAACCAATTCAACACAGTGATCCAGTCGATTGGATCGAAAACCAATCAACTGGTTTCTATCAGCAAAACCCAAAAACTGCAGTTTTTCCCAATCAAGGTTCTCCCAAATCCAAACCAACATATATCCACTCCATTCCATCATTTAAAAACATAAATACAAGAGCGTTTACTAGGGATTACAAGTACTAAATCTAAGTTCAGATTATACTTCAACATGCTATGAATTCAAGGTTATTATTACAAGTTCGGAGTAGAACAAATGTATAGACAATTGATTCCTCGGCATTCCACAACGGCCTCACTCCTCACGCTTCTTCTTGTCTTTCTTCTTACCTGCAATGGAGTAAATCTCCATTGCTCAACTATATGTTGAGTGCACAATTCTAAATGTATGCTTATATGACAGTTCATGGTTTAAAGCATCTAAAACACATAGAAATAGTCTCTAGGGTGAGTGGTATGCATTCATCCGGTCAATGCCGTAGGAGGCCCACCTCTCCCACGCATCTCGTACACTGGTTGGGCCTTCCTCCATACCAGGTATTGTGTCCTGGTTGGGCCCATCTCCAATCCAGACACCACCAAAATCACAATTTACCATCTCAATCAAATCCTCAAGGTTCGAGGAGCTTACTCCGGATGAATTTGCATAACATGCTCACATAAACAGTTATACGTGCTTTTCACATAATTTCACGTGCATAATTAACTGGCCTATTTAATACATGAATTTTGCCCGGATCCAAAGATATCAAAGTTGATGTTCAAAACATGAAAATCCATATATTTCATAGATCTAGAATTCATACCTCGTGCGATTCTCTTCAAACTTTGAAGGATCGTCTAGGGAGCTAATTAATCGTCGGATTTCGAATTTGAGATGATTCCTACAAGTTTTACTGGGTTTTCTCCAAAAGTCTAAAATTAAGATTTTTACAAAAACTGGCCAAACACGGCCTATGTAGTATCAAAACGTAGATCTTACCTCCACGAGTTCAAATATGAAATTTGGAGAAAATCTGACGGTCGTCGATCGGCGTCGCAAAGCCTGTTGGCTCCAATCTCCCTTCTCTCTCCTCTCTCTAGAAATTTTGAAAGTTTTGGATGAGAATGACTCTCATCCACTACTATATATAGGCAAACTCTTCGAAAATTGCGTTTACCTCCCCACGAGTTCCTCAAACTTCTAATTAGCTCTCGAAACTTTGCACACGTTCATTTTATGCCTTTATGAGTGAAAATTATAAAGTCCAAAAGTTTTCGACTAAGTCTCGTTTGGTCCAAATATTACGTCCTAAAACTAAGTTATGTGAAATCTTTACACAACCTACCTTTTATTTAACGTGGCACTCACGTTCTTACCATAGTTTTCAAAATGATATAACAATATCAAAGATTACCATAATTTATACTACACATGTATGATTTATTATTCATGAAATACCAGATATATCAAATAACATTTAAATCATATAAATGTCATTTAATCGTGCCAATGCAACTGTGAAATTCCATGTTCTCGTGTCCTCACTGACACCTCACCGTTGACTCTCAGTCAACCTCAACTTAAATTATTAATAATATTAATAATTTTACAATAGCAAATTATGCATTAAAAACCAATGATTTTCCGGAACGGTTATGACAACTCTCCCCTCCAAAAATGAAGTTTGTCCCCAAACTTTACCTCATGCATCGAATAAATACGGATACTCATTCTTCATGTCTTCCTCATTTTCCCATGTAGCCTCTTCAGTCGTATGGCTACGCCATAGCACTTTCACCATTGGAATAGTCTTGGTTCTCAAAACTTGTTCTTTGCGATCCAAGATCTCTACAAGATGTTCAACATAGGTTAAGTCTCCTTGGATTTGTAACGGTTCTGGTGTTATAATCTTACTCGCATCCGTCATACAACGTCTCAACATTGATACATGAAACACGTTGTGCACATGTTCCATTTCTGATGATAAAGCCAATCGGTAAGCCACTGGTCCTACCCTCTCTAGGATCTCAAAAGGTCCTATAAATCTCGGATTGAGCTTTCCTCTCTTTCCAAATCGTACAATGCCCTTCGAAGGCGATATTCTCAAATACACAAAGTCCCCTACCTCAAAAGTCATCGGTCATCGCTTAGAGTCTGCATAGCTCTTATATCGACTCTGAGCTACCTTAAGATGCTCCTGGATCAATTTCACCTTCTCGGTAGTCATTTGTACTATCTCAGGCCCTAACAACCTTCTTTCTCTAACCTCGGTCCAATAAACCGGTGATCGACACTTACGGCCATACAACGCTTCATACGGTACCATTTTGATACTTGACTGGAATCCATTATTATAAGCAAATTCAATCAACGGCAAGTGGTGCTCCCAATCATTCCCAAAGTCTAACACACACAATCTCAACATATCTTCCAAGGTCTGAATCGTACGCTCTGACTGTCCGTCGGTCTGAGGATGAAATGTGGTACTAAAACTTAACTTCGTACCCATAGCCTTTTGCAAACTTTCCCAAAACCTTGACGTAAAACTACTATCACGATCTGAAACAATCACAGCTGGGACTCCATGTAGCCTTACAATCTCTTTCACATACAATTTCGCTAATTTGGACGGCTTAGTAGTCTTAAATGGTAGGAAATGAGCTGACTTGGTTAATCGGTCGACTATAACCCAAATCTTGTCATTCTTGTTATGTGATTGCGGAAATCCAGAAACAAAATCCATCGTGATCTCGTTCCACTTCCATTCCGACACTAGCAATGGTTGTAGTAACCCCGCAGGTACTTGTCTCTTTGCTTTGACCTATTGACATGCCGAACATTCAGATACAAACTTAGCGACTTCATGTTTCATACCCTTCCACCATAAGTTTTTTCTCAAGTTTCTGTATATCTTATTACTTCCCGGGTGCACTGAATATTTCGTACTATGGGCTTCTTCTAGAATCCTCTCTTTCAAGTCTTTCACATTCGGTATACATAATTGACTTTCCAGTTTCAACGCTCCTCGTTCCATCACAAAACCAGTTCGTCTCCCAAAAGGTATCTCGTCCCTCATTTTGCACAAATAGACATCGTTAAATTGTTCTTTCTTGATCTCATCAATAATATCTGGGTGTGCTATGATCGCCATCATTAAGCCATCATCTATCCCTGGAATCACATCCAATTCTAAGCGTTCCATCTCTTTTATCAATTCTTTTTGTTGTGTTAGCTCGTCGGCTAAATTCCTCGGCGTCTTCCGGCTTAATGCATCGACTACTGCATTCGCCTTTCCCAGATGGTACTCAATCGAAAGATCGTAATCCTTCATCAACTCCAACCATCTTCGCTGTCTCATGTTCAAGTCTCGTTGGGTGAAAATGTATTTCAAACTCTTGTGGTCCGTGAATATCTCACACTTTTCCCCATATAAATAGTGTCTCAAAATCTTCAAAGCATGAATTACCGCGGCTAATTCAAGATCGTGAGTCGGATAGTTAACCTCATGTGTCTTTAACTGTCTAGAAGCATATGCAATTAATTTACCACCTTGCATAAGCACACATCCCAACCCTTTGTGTGAAGCATTACTATAGATTACAAATCCTTCAGTTCCAGATGGTATTGTCAGTATCGGTGCTCTCGTCAAACGTGACTTCAACTCTTGGAAACTGTCTTCACATTCTTGACTCCATTAAAAAATAACACCATTTCTCATTAACTTTGTCATCGGCAATGAAATCTTCGAGAAATGTTCAATAAAACGGCGGTAGTATCCCGCTAATCCCAAGAAACTTCGAATTTTAGATACGGAAGTCGGCCTTTGCCAATTTGATACAGCTTCTACTTTGTGAGGATCAACTGAAACTCCATTCTTATCAATCACGTGACCAAGAAAAGTAATGCTAGGTAGCCAGAATTCACATTTCTTGAATTTTTCAAATAATTATTTTTCCCGCAGTCTCTGAAGTATCAATCTCAAATGGTTCTTGTGTGTTATATCACTTGGCGAATAAACAAGGATATCGTCGATGAACACTATCACAAAATCATCCAAATAGTCCTTAAAGACTCGGTTCATAAGATCCATGAACGTAGCTGGTGCATTGGTAACTCCAAATGGCATAACTAAGAACTCATAGTGTCCATAACGCGTTCTGAAAGCTGTTTTCTCAACATCTTTGGCCTTCACTTTCAACTGATGGTAACCCGATCTCAGGTCTATCTTGGAGAATACTTGCGCCCCACGAAGACGATCAAATAAGTCATCAATTCTGGGTAACGAGTACTTGTTCTTAATCGTTAACTTGTTCAGTTCCCGATAATCAACACACATACGCATTGAGCCATCTTTCTTATTTACAATCAATACTGGAGCTCCCCACAGCGATACACTTGGTCGGATGAAACCTTTGTCAAGTAACTCTTGTAATTGAACTTTCAGTTCCTTCAATTCTACTGGCGCCATCCTATACGGTGCTTTGGATACCGGTCTTGAGTCTGGCTTTACCTCAATGGTGAATTCAATTTCTCTCTCAATCAAGACGTCTGGTAAGTCATTAGGAAATATATCCGGGTACTCTCGCACTACTGGAATATCCTCTACTATTGATTCGGTCGCTGAGACATCAGTCACTGAACATAGAAATCCCTGACATCCCTTTTTCAATATCTTTCCCGCTCGAATAGCTGAAATCAAGTACGGCGGTGGTGTAACCCCACTCCCTTGAAAGCAAAAGTTTCCATGCACCGGTGATCGAAAATTAACCTCCTTCCGTTTACAGTCTATGGTGGCTTGGTTAAGGGCTAACCAATCCATCCCCAATATCACATCAAAATGGTTCACCACAATCATTATAAGGTCTACGATCATTAACTTCTCGCCTAGTTTAATCTCACAGTCTTTATATATCGTAGATGTCACTACCAGTTTACTAAGCGGCACGGCAATGGATAAATCATATCCTAGTGGCGCGGACTTAACATTCAAATGTTCCACAAAGTTATAAGATACAAACGAATGCGTAGATCCCGAATCAACGAGTATGCGTGCTAAGTGAGAACATACAAGCACCATACCTGAGACCACTGTATTAGTAGTAGCCACGTCTCCAGGGTTCATCTGGAATGATCTTCTCTGACGTTGCTCCGTCCTTTGTCCTCCGTCACTAGACTGCTTAGGCTTCGAACCACTAGAAGCCATAGAACTTGCCCCTTGTTGAGAATGCTTCTTTGGGCAATCCTTCTCTCGGTGTCCCAAGGTACCACAATCAAAGCACTTGAGTTGCGGGTAGATCGCAGAACTCATACTGTTTCTCCCTGTAGATCTGTTCTGAAAGTTGGTCAGAAAACATCGACCAGTGTATGGTCGGTTGCAAAGCGGACACAACGGTATATCACTTGGTACTCTCCTGGAATCATTAAAACCAGAACTAGAGCCTCGTTAAAACGACTTCTTAAAAGATCCCCCCTGACTTCGGTCACCACCCTCATGACTTCGCTTTCCTTGGTGATTTTGTCTCGATCTCTCTATTCCACTTTCGGCTACAAGCGCCGTCCGCTGTACTGCTGCAACAGTCGAATGCTCGTAGGTCTCTACTCTCAACTGGATATTATCCCTTAAACCCTCTTCAAATTTCCTTGCCCTATCTTCCTCTTCGGGCACTGAACCCTTACCAAACCTCAACAACGCGTTATACTTGGAAGTATACTCCGTTACAGTCATGTCTCCTTGCTTGAGGTTATCAAACTCTCGCTTCTTTGCATTGTAGGCGGGTCGCGGAAAGAATCGACGATTGAATTCTACCTTAAACCATTCCCAAGTAATCGGTGCTCCTTGATCTAAAACGTTTACCCACCAGTTCTGAGCTTCACCCCTTAATACATCACTTGCGTTCTCAATCTTCTCCCTATCTGACATCGGAATAGATCAAAAAATTCATTCCATGTCCATGACCTAATGTTCTGCCAATGTTGTATCAGGTGTCCCATGAAATTCCATTGGATTCTTTTGAGCAAATTGTTCGGCTACGGATCTTATACCTCTAGTTTCGGGTGCATGCACTATAGTTATTGGTTCTACTTCGATTTGGGGCATGGTAGGCAGTCGCTCCGCTATATTCAGTATCATTTCTCCCATATTCCCCATCATTTCTGCCATTTCATTCATACGTCGAGTGTGTGGCGATAGATTTCGCTCTTCGTCACTCATGATTACAATCCTATAGTTCTCGATGCATAAACATTATGCATGTACAATAATAACAATAGCATGTATGTAAAATAACATACATATGCATCAAACATCTCTAATATGTATGGATGCAATTTAGAACATGTGACAATTCACTCAACATTCCTCTCGTCGTCGAACGTTCCCAAAGTTTTGTTACCTATTGCTCTGATACCACTAAATGTCACGACCCATCCCACTACGCGTGGAAATAGGACACGTGGCACGCCACCAAGGCTCATCCAAACATCAAATAACTATACGCAGCGGAAAGAACCTTAAAACAACCCTGGGTATTTTAAAACTTTAGTAAACATTACCCTCTGAGTAACAAAATCCATTAGAATCAAAGTTATAAAAAGTTTTGTCCATAGAACTAGTTCCGAAAGAATTCAGTTTTGAAAACAGAGGTCCAGTCGACTGATCGAGGATCCGGTCGACTGGTGATCTCAAACAGAAAGGTTTCAAAATATAACAGCCCATCCAGTCGACTGTGTCGGGTACCCAGTCGACTGGTGCCTAAAATTATCAGTCGACTGAAAAATATCCAGTCGACTGGTACCCTAATCTAGCAGAATTTCATGGCTTGGGGCCCCATCCAGTCAACTATTTTCTCAACCCAGTCGATTGAATCTCAGGCAAAACAAAGCAGTAACCAATTCAACACAGTGATCCAGTCGATTGGATCGAAAACCAATCAACTGGTTTCTATCAGCAAAACCCAAAACTGCAGTTTTTCCCAATCAAGGTTCTCCCAAATCCAAACCAACATATATCCACTCCATTCCATCATTTAAAAACATAAATACAAGAGCGTTTACTAGGGATTACAAGTACTAAATCTAAGTTCAGATTATACTTCAACATGCTATGAATTCAAGGTTATTATTACAAGTTCGGAGTAGAACAAATGTATAGACAATTGATTCCTCGGCATTCCACAACGGCCTCACTCCTCACGCTTCTTCTTGTCTTTCTTCTTACCTGCAATGGAGTAAATCTCCACTGCTCAACTATATGCTGAGTGCACAATTCTAAATGTATGCTTATATGACAGTTCATGGTTTAAAGCATCTAAAACACATAGAAATAGTCTCTAGGGTGAGTGGTATGCATTCATCCGGTCAATGTCGTAGGAGGCCCACCTCTCCCACGCATCTCGTACACTGGTTGGGCCTTCCTCCATACCAGGTATTGTGTCCTGGTTGGGCCCATCTCCAATTCAGACACCACCAAAATCATAATTTACCATCTCAATCAAATCCTCAAGGTTCGAGGAGCTTACTCCGGATGAATTTGCACCAAACTCCCCTTTGACCCAAGTAGACACATAATATGCTCACATAAACAGTTATACGTGCTTTTTACATAATTTTACGTGCATAATTAACGGGCATAGTTAATACATGAATTTTTTTCGGATCCAAAGATATCAAAGTTGATGTTCAAAACATGAAAATCCATATATTTCATAGATCTAGAATTCATACCTCGTGCGATTTTCTTCAAACTTTGAAGGATCGTCCAGGGAGCTAATTAATCGTCGGATTTCGAATTTGAGAGGATTCCTACAAGTTTTACTGGGTTTTCCCCAAAAGTCTAAAATTAAGATTTTTACAAAAATTGGCCAAACACGGCCTAAGTAGTATCAAAACGTAGATCTTACCTCCACGAGTTCAAATATGAAATTTAGAGAAAATCTTACGGTCGTCGATCGGCGTCGCAAAGCCCGTTGGCTCCAATATCCCTTCTCTCTCCTCTCTCTAGATATTTTGAAAGTTTTGGATGAGAATGAATCTCATCCACTACTATATATAGGCAAACTCTTCGGGAATTGCGTTTACCTCCCCACGAGTTCCTCAAACTTCTAATTAGCTCTCGAAACTTTGCACACGTTCATTTTATGCCTTTACTAGTGAAAATTATAAAGTCCAAAAGTTTCCGACTAAGTCTCGTTTGGTCCAAATATTACGTCCGAAAACTAAGTTATGTGAAATCTATACACAACCTACCTTTTATTAACATGGCACTCACGTTCTCACCACAGTTTTCAAAATGATATAACAATATCAAAGATTACCAGAATTTATACTACATGTGTATAATTTACTATTCACAAAATACCAGATATATCAAATAACATTTAAATCATATAAATGTCATTTAATCGTGCCAATGCAACTGTGAAATTCCATGTTCTCGTGTTCTCACTGACACCTCACCGTTCACTCTCAGTCAACCTCAACTTAAATTATTAATAACATTAATAATTCCACAATAGCAAATTATGCATTAAAAATCAATGATTTTTCGGAACGGGTGTGACAAATATAAAACACGAAAAATGACTATAACAAAAATTTCTCTTTAAGATGTTAAATGCCTTAATTTACCAATTCATTTACAATTTTTTTTTTAAATATCAAACACTACCGCCTGTGTGGGACAGATTATTCGCATATCTACAAATAAGCATTTAGATGTAATAAATGTCCTCAATTATAATAATATCAAATAAAGAAAATGTCCGGAATAGTACTTTACATTAAATCAACATAGTCTAACATATTCACGCATATTAAATAACATATTCAACAATACAAAATATCGTGACAAGACATAAGTTCCATCACCTCTTCTAACAAGAGACTCTGGCAGTTAGTTTCTTATTCATGATCAACATATAAGCAAACCACTATCATATCCATAAACAACAAAAATATTGTACAATATCGTGACAAGACAGAAGTTCCGTCATCCCTTCCTAAAAGAGATTCAGGCAGTTAGTTTCTTATTCATGATTTTCAAAGCATATAAATATCACTTTGTAATAGGCTAACCTGCAAAAGTGTGTGTGTGGCCTACCGCCCTGTTCTAGGAATCATGTTAGAACATTACACCATAAAAGCGCATATAATTTTTAGTTTGTACCAAATCCACACTTACTACCACAATCGCACCTCACATCGTGCCAAAACCTACATACCCATAGGTCCCCCTCATACCTTAGCCACTCCGGGTTTGACACTTACTCCAACCGAGCTGTAACAACCTGTATTTTTCCTTTATTTACTATATGTAATTTTCATGTCATAATTGTATTACTTGTTTTATTTCTACAAAATTCTTTAATTTGGGGTCAAACGGTAATTTTCATAAGTTGAGCAATACCCGTTATGGTTTCCCAAACGCAATTCAAGCATATCTGTATTATGATTTCACAACTGTAATTTCATAAGATTGGAAGTACATGTGATGTGATTTCAAATCCGTATTTTCAAAACGGTGAAAATATTTGCTTTTGACTCAAACTGTATTTTTATATAACCGGGAAATTATTTCTTACGATAATATACTTTTCTGTATTCTTGTGGTGGTCACCGCGCTATGAAAATACTAGTTTACGTTCGAAAATTGTCCGCGCGTGTTGGATGACACGAGAATTTTCTGTGTGCGCTTGTGTGCTATACCCAAGTGTAGGTAATCGTGCAAGTAATAATCTGGTTAAGTCCAGGTCGATCCCACAGGGAAGGTGTTAAACTAATTACCTAGATTAATCTCAAACAAGAAAATAAAAATCAATAATTTAACAGAGTGTAGAACACAAAGTTCCACAGTTTATCAACTACTAAAGATAAAGCAATAAAACTAGATTAAACTAATTACTAACTAATTAATTAAAGCAATGATTTAAAACGTGTTTTTCTTAATAAAAGGGAATGTTGGGATTACATGAATCCACCGCGACCTAGCCATCTACCATGCAGTTACGTTGAAGTTCAATGGAGTACATTTTCTACAGTATTCCATACCATACTGCTGGGAAAAACCCTTAGCATCCAATCTTGCTTTATACCTTTCAACAGACCCATCTGATTTGGTTTTGATTTTATAAACCCAACGAGAACCAGTAGCGCTCTTACCAGAAGGTAAGGGAACCAAACTCCAAATATCTGTCTTATACATTGCAGAGAGTTCCTCTGCTATAGCCTGCTGCCAAAGAGGATCAAGAGCTGCCTCTTTATAGGATAGAGGCTCAGAGAGATCATAAACTAAAGCTAAAAAAGAAGCAAAAGAATCTGAATAACAAGAATAGACAAAATCAGGTGATTGAGTGGACTTACAAGTGCAAGCAGGATAGCGAGGAGGTTCCACAGCCTCATTAGGTGCTTGGGTGGCCTCTGGAAGGGAGGTAGCATCAAGCAGCAAGGTACCAGTATCAGCAGAAGTAGAACCATGAGGTGAGATAACATCAATGGTGCATGGGGCTCGAAAGGGCACACTATCAGTATCATCAGAGAATGGCTCAAGATGGATGAGATAAGATTTAGTCAACTCATAATGATTATTAGGAATAGAAAAGAATGGTATGTTTCATACCCCAACTCGCCCCAGCGGATTAGAACACGTGTAACAAGGCGATACACAACCAAAATACACGAATTAGGAATAAAAAGTATGATTTAACCCACCTTTAAGAGCTTTATTGAGAACAAAAACCAATCCAAAGGCAAAATAGTCATTAGTAAGTATATCAAATTTTTTATACCAAAAGATAGGTCTTTAAGTCCCAGTTCCAACAAAAAAAAATGGTGCACAAATCCGAGTTTTCTAGAGAGAGATATGCACATTTCCGTAAAAGTGGACGGCTGCTGGAAACAGGGGCGGATCCTCCCACAAAATCCGGATCGATCCATATTGTTATTTTTCTAGCAGAATGTCCCTCCAAAACCCCGGATCGATCCACCCTTTGTACCCGGATCGATTCGGGTTCCTACAGAATGGTTTCTGCAGCAAAATTCTTGCTACTATAAGTTTAAAAACATGCCAAACATAACCAAATCACATAGAAACTTCATGAAACTTTGGGAAAACATATTCAACACATTTCCAAACACTTTTAAACTTAAATCAAGCTTGGATTACACAAACACATTCACCATTTGATCAAATTTACCAAGAACTCATTTCATTTGAACTAAAACAAACTTTTCAACTTAAAAACTCAATTCTTATCCAAAATACATGAAACTTGCTGGGGATAAACTCAATGACACAACTAGCATTATGAGCACTAAAGAAATATGTCCAAGACACTAGCGACACATCCAGACTTTCCGACATATCGTAGAAAGTACGATAGCGCAACACTGCAAATGATTCAACTGTTCAATACTCATGATTAGTCATTCACTTTGGGGACAAAAGAAATGAGAATAAGAGACGAGGACGTGTCTCTAATCTTTGGGATAATTAATGGGACCAAAGTAATTGACCTCACATACTCTCATAGGGTATACTCCAGTTTCGTAACAAGGCGTTTTGCAAATGATCTTGAGATTAAGGTGTCGAAAATAAGTACGGTTATTCATGAGGTAGCATCTGGAGTGACATGAGATGACATTAGAGACACAATTCGATTACTGTGCATGCTTTTGTGTACTAAGATATTATTCGCCACAGGGGGGGACAGAGTAAAGTGGACGCTCATTCATTACATACAGGACATTGAATCGATGCATGATTACAATTGGTGTGAAGTTATACTACATGAATTGTTCGCTTCTATAAGCAGAGCAAACAATGAGGCATCAAATCTTTCTGGGTGCATGACACTGCTGTAGATATATGAGAAATTGTTCTAAATACAATACCATTATATACTATTTTAATCATAAATTCACAGAATATAATGATGTGTTACAGATATGGCTATGCGAGCATTTGAAGGATTTAGCAGAAAAATACGAATCTGATGAAAAGCCGAGATGTCCAAAGCCAGACTATTGCTCTATACCACGTTTCATCAAATGGGACTTGATAAAGCTACATAGGAAGCTATGATTAAAGGAACTTGCAGACCTACAAGACAACGAGGTAAAAGTGAATTGTCACAATCCAATACAAAAATAATTACAATATTCAATCCCTTTAATTAATTTCACACTATAATATGCATTTAAATTCAACAATACTAAATATTTATTAACAAAACAGGTTATTTCAGAGGATATTAGTGAGACATTGTCCGAGACAGTCATACACTAGCCATACATAAAGAGGCTGCAGGATCCAGCAAATGTTGTACCACTTTTCCAAAATTTTCCACCAAATAATGTACATAATGCTCATATCTTGGATGAGGAAAGCACAGAAAGTGAATCTGAGGACAACATCAATTACAACGTTGCAGTAGACAGTGAGGACACAATGTTAGATAAGGAGAATGAGTGCGGTGGTAGTGATGATAAACAGGTGGAAGAAGAATCAACAATCCACACACCAAGGTGGTGTCCAACCTCAGAAAATGAAAAAAAGAAAAAGAAAAGAAATACATGATGTGTCTTCCACATATGTAGTTGTAGATTTGACATCAGTTGATAAATCAAGGACACCTGTCTATACAACTAAGCTGCCACATGAGATTATAAATGTCGACTCATAGTCTAAAAAGAAGAACAACTCAAGGGATACTACAACCACACGTGAGGGTATGCAACATTCAACTCAAGAAATCCTTGATAACATGTGGAAGAAGCACCTGTTCTATAGTCCAGACAATACCACTTCAAGTGATAAACATGGCACAAAGATAATAACTGAAACTGTTGCGAAGTGTCTCTTGTTTGATAAAGAGGTCTGCATGACACCCAAAGTTGTCAATAATACTACAGTGTCACTTGATGACTCACCTCCTAGTGACAGGACATGATGTTCTTTCTTCGAAGAAAAGCAAGCAGATGACAGCAATCCCCGAACAACCATTAAGAAACTGGTGGGTGACAGCACCTTCTTTTCGGACGTTGCTACAAATCTTGAAAAAGAAGTCATAAGACTCAAGGATGAGTTGGAGGAGAAAAACAACACTATAACAACCTATTTTCTTATGTACAGGGCAGAGCCAGCTTGGACAAGCAAGTGCCATCAATTTACAATGATCAAACTATTGTGCAAATCAACTTGCTGAAGGAGGAAATTGAGATGATTAAAAAAAGGGAGGAGGGATTTGTCTATGATTTTAACTTAAGACTGGAAGATAAGGATAAGGAAATCAACAAATTAAGGATTGATTTGGAGATTGAGAGGTCCCTGGTAAAAGAACTGCGCAGAAGAATCGATGCTTTCAAGCAGCAGGTATTCAATGTCATACTTCAACAATATATCACCATTATGTGTTGGTATAATATGGAATCCTAATGCACATAACTTATCGCATAGCTTGACATATATAATATATGTACAATATACAAGCAATTAGAGATTAAACGTATAAACTTATCACAGAACTTTTTATAGGTTGGGGATGAACACTGTCTACATTCTGTTGCTTCAGATGTATGCTTGGTGGCTTCACCATCAAAAAAGAGAAAAGTCGTAAGTCCAATCTGAATAATTAGTACCAAAATTTGCATATCAATTATAATATCACTATATTTATATTTCACACTCCAATATTTTGCTGAAGGTTGAATAGCAACCAATAAGTACATCTGGCTCTCCCAAGCTCATTAAAACTCCCTCAACAAGATGACGGAGGGCTGTAAAACTGAAAGGAAGTCATCGACGGACTAACACGTTAGTTAGAAAACTACGGATGAGAAGGAGGAAGGCAGCACAAAAATCACCATACGTCTACCCTAATTGGAAGAGGAAAAAGAAAGCAAAAATGGCTCAAGAAGTGGTAGAGGCTCAACAAATGAATGACCAAAAGGGGCCACAAACAAAATCTGGTAAAGTCGATGAACCAATCGATGTTGATGACATTGATTTTGACAAGTTCGAGGATTTAAAGCATTGAAGTCATTGTGGGTGAAGTCTGCAGTATACAAACTCCTGTCAAAGGAGGATAAAATACTACTCAATGATATCCTAGAAGCAGATTCAACTCTATGGTATGTCGATTAAGATTCCCATTAACTATATACACCACAATTACTAAACAATATGATACTAATACATGTCATGTTATCACAGCACTACATTGTACACCAGATATGATGATCTTGACAGTGTTACACTTGCGGATATTTGTTCAATGTTACTAATGAAAGAAATCTCAAGTAATATAAGTTCAAATTAAAGAAAACCAGTAAAAATACAATGACAAATTCACCATTCTCTACTTATCCACATAAACTAATAAATTTTAACACAATTATTATGGTTTCTTTCAATCCAACATTTGATCAACTAACATATACTAATGTTCGAATACTTCAAGGTGATCAACTGCTTCGTGGACTATCTGATGGAGAAGCAAGAAGAAGAACAGATTGGTAAAGTAGACAAAAAATAGATGAACCAGACATACATTTTCCACAGTTTATGGTTGGTAAGCCTGTGAAATCTCAAAATAATATACTAGAGATGTATATTAAAACTACGTACTAAAAAAACGTACTAATAAAATTTTGTAACATGCAGCCATGGGTATAAGCTGGAGACAAAGTTTCGCTCGAAAAATAATCAATCCATACATCAGAAATGCAAATAGGGACTACAGATACAAAATCTTCCCATTGCTACATCAGAGCGACACAAGGCGGGGGCAGCATTGGACAATTGGTGTGTTAGACGAAATGGAGTCAAAGTGGACCTACTTCAATTCAATGAGACCAAGGCTTCTGGAACAAAGGACCGATACTTGCCATGATGATTAACATGGTAAACACACGAAAACAATAACACTTCTCCTTATTTTAAAATAACATTAATTAACATGTTATAAATACACTATTTTGCAGAGCGACTACATCACAAATCAAGCGAAATCACAAGTCTTGGAAGAACCTAGAGGGGTAGCTGGAGCTAAAACTCCAACTAAGGATGTTGTCATACAAAATATAGTCAATTCACCCCAACAAGAAACAGGAACAGTCGACTGTGGAGTGATCGTGTGCGATATAATGGCATCTATCACCCTCCGCACGAAACTTCATACCACAATTGACGCAACAGCAATACGTGCTGGCTTGGTCCGTGTACTTTTGAACACACCAGGACGGTCATGGACAAAGGAGGCCTACAATACATTTCAGGATGCAAGAGATTTCCAGATGCTACAAGATTGAAAGGATCTCCACATTTCCAACAAATATGTTTGGAAAATGAAGCTATAACAATGTTTTTGCTAGATTATCGTTTGTGTTATTAAATTCTTTTTGGTGATACTGTGGTATTGGCTGTCTGTTCATTTCTAAAAATTACAGTCATCATGAATTTGCACTAAAAAACAATCATGGGTTTACCCATACACGTTCCTTTCACTCTAATTATAATAATATTTTTGCTGTTTTATAGTTAGTTGATGTTACTTTATGATAACAATGTGTAAAGTTTAACACTAGTAACTGTATTCAACATAAATATTTAGAAACAAAATTTCGAATAACATCAAAACATCATTGTGCCAATTCATTTCAACTAATATGGCTAAATTTGATAACAATAGTTATGTACGCAATAATTATTTAGTCCCAATTTACAACAAATATAGGCAATACCATTCTCCATCAGTGAATACATATGAACTAGAAAACTAAAACAGTGAGAAATTTCTCACAGGAATTAACATGGGCTATAAATCAACATATTGGAGTAAAGTTTCTTACAAGCTATTAAGTTTCTCAACAACCATAAATATTGAGAAGTTAACATAAAATGGAGAAAATCACACATTTCACAATAATCTGAACACTAACATAACCATTCTATCCAAACATTCTCACAATTACCAAACTGACAAACACCATATGACTTTATTGATCCACTAAGAATAATATAAACGGACATTACTTGCCAAACCCACAAATACAAATTCACATAAACTAACAAAATTAAAATCAAACCACAACACATAACTAAAATATCCATCAAGAACCAGTCTTTCACTCAATTACAAATAACTTCCCTGCAAGACTTCTAATTATGACAACCTTTCTTCCCGCATCTTCCACATCTAATAGATCGCACAAATTCACCCCTCAATGGAATCCTCTTCTTCTTAAGCCGTCCAAGTTGCTTCCTTGTAATAGGTGGAAGAATTTCAATATTTTCAACAACAATATCACGCCTACCAAATGTAACAACTGGGTGTATTACCTCAGAAACATCCAATTCATAATATCTAGTGGAAAAATATGGCTCTATGAATTCAAGCAAGTCCTTGCCTGTATCACTGCTACTATAATTAAGAATAGTAACTGCATGTGAACATGGGAACCCTTCTTGCTGCCACTTTCCACAAGAACAAATCCTCTGCCCAATGTTGACCATCATAGAAGGCTCATAGTGCACTTCATACAAGTACTCACTTACAGAGCTAATTCTCCATGTCCTCCCTTCATCCAACGCAACTTGTAGCCGACGATGCATGTTCGGACATAAAACATCATTCCAACTAGTGCATTCACTTCGCATTTTTGCCATGTCCTTCATCATTTAATATGTATGCTATCTATCATGCTGGTTATTGGCATGTGGCGTGCCTCTTCTATCATTTTGTTCAAAGACTCAGCTAAACTAGAAGACATCTCCCCATACCTCTATCCTCTAAAGAATGCATTACACCAATTTTGCACAGGAATACCACTTAGGAAGTCACTCACCCTCTGCCTTCCCTCTTTCAACAACAAATCCATCCTTTCAACATACGTAGCAAAATTAGGTGCATAAGCGCATTCAGACATTAAGTAAACAATCCGACTACGCAACCTCTAGTTTATTCCTCTAAGCTTGTCAATTAAATTATATTTCATGTGAAACAAACAAAATCCATGGAAATGGTTTGGGAAAACATCAATAATTCCATCAAAACCTGGGTGCCTATCTGAACTAAATGTGATCTTCCTAGAAGGGTCCACAATCAAGCTTAATTTCCTTAAAAACACTCTTTATTTTCCTTATCCTCTGCCTCAACAACAGCAAATGCAAGACTGAATACCTCTGAAATAAAACACAGTAGAAACTTTTACAAATACAAAACTTCACCCAATAAAAATATAAGTTAATATTAAAAACTAAATCGAAACAACATACTTCACACTACTTCAGTACATTGATTGTAAAATGAGTCCTAATTTATAGTTGGTGTAAAATTTCTGGCTAATTCATGTTACTCTCACTCAACCTGCTAACAATCTGAGTGAGAAATTGCTTACTAACGTAGCAATTGTGGCTAAACCAATTACATATATCAAGCATGTGATAAAGGATTTACAAAAACGCTAATGAACCCAATAAAAATGTAAGTTAATATTAAAACCAACAAAAAAACATATTTGTCATTACATCAAAATATGAGTGTAAAATATCTAACAAGATAACTGGTGCGAAATTTCTCACTAATTCAGGTTACTCTCTCGTACTGTTTAACACCCTGAGTGAGAAATTTCTCACTAAAAATGTATTCCCACGATTGATAATTAGTGTGAAATTTATCACTAATTTAGGTTACTCTCTCGTACTATTTAACAACCCGAGTGAGAAATTTCTCACTAAAAATGTATTCCCACAATTGATAATTAGTGTGAAATTTCTCACTAATTCAATATACTCTAACTCATACATGTTTGGTTAAATAAAATTCACAATAAAATGCAACTTCCAAATACATATGAACTATAAAATACAACTTGTACGTGTATATATATATATCTGCATAAAACTTCCTCAAGATCACATAAGATAAGAACATCAAAATACATAATCAAAAAGCCGAATTCCAAACCTTGGTTAGCAGTTTTGCAAGTGGCACCCAACAACACGTCTCTACGACGCCCCTTCAAAAACAATCCATCCAAAAAAACCACGAGTCTCAAATAATTGAAACCGTTAATGCACGCAGCAAACAAAACAAAGCATTGCCTAAATCTTTTATTTGACTGATCAACGTCCAATACAATGTGACTTCCGGGATTAACCCTATTGTCTCCTCAAAATACCATCTAAGGCTATCAAACGATGAAGAATGATCCCCAAAAATAATCTTCCTCTCATTTTCAACACCAAACCACTCATGGTGATACTTTATATCGAGACCATATGTATCTTTTATATCACCAATCACCTTCATTGGCTGAAACAAGGGTTCACGTCGAAATTTTTCCTCAATCAAATCACCCATGAGTTTCGATGTCACACGCGGATGTTTAGATTACGAATAATTGATCCACATGTATGCAACTTCTAATACGTACGTATGTAAAAAAAAACCATTCATCGTCTCCTTCGAAGCATGAATACGCCATTTGCAACCCTTCTCTTCACGGAATTTGCAAACAGCTGTTACTCGTTATTTGTCATTCTTAAAGTACCTAAATTGAAATCCAATTTCAATTGAGAACTTACACAGCGCTTGACGCAACTCCACCACACCTCTTTCAAATTTTTGTCCAACATCCTGAATGCATGAACTCCAAGATGAACACATCAACAATTTTTTACGATGCACATAAAAGTTTGGCTGATTATCCACCTCGTCAACCACTTGTAAAGCTCGACAATCCATAACATCCACATCCTCCTCGGCATCAGACAAGTCATTATCCGTCTCCATGATTGTCACTTCAACATCCACCCGAAAACACACTTATTTGCTTACACAATATAATCATCTTATCTATGTCACCATCACCGCCTATCATACATTTACTGTCTGCAGCGATTCTATACGTCAGTGTCATATATCTTGTTTGATGATAGGCCACCTCCCAGTTATAAGCCAAACGAGATCATAAAACCCATTAACCTTTGTCACAGAAACCATTGAAAGTTCACCTCCGAATAAACATAAGAGCATAATCTCTGATTCCATGATAAAAAAATGATGATATAATGTCAACAACCACAATTTTACGCAAACGATTTACAAAAAATGGTGATAACTTCTCACCTTTCAACCCAAAATAGAGTAAATGAATCACATGACACTATCGAATGAACACCATGATTTAATACTGTTTAATTATTAAACTTAAGATATGACAAATATGAAATAATTAGGATCTAATATACAAACTCATATTCCAACCTCTATTACACGTTTAATTTTTGAAAACCCATAGAATTCAACCACTTCCCAATCACCTTAATCGTAGGAAACGTAACTCCACAATCCCTCAAAACTAGCAACTAATTAAACCAGTAATGTTATGCGCCTAGATTTCGGCAACAATAATCATATTTAATTTATGAATATTTCCAAATTTACTCTTATAATAAATAACAAAGGGCATTTACGTCTATAAATCCAAAAAACTAACTTGGGAAAGTACTAATTCATGTTTTATCCTAGATAAATGGACCGTCACATTTTCAAATTGGATTTAATCGGTCATGTTAATTCTTTTTTTTTTTTTTTGGTAATCGGGGGTGTCTGGGTCAATTTGCGCGCACCTCGACTAATTCCCCGAGGCCTGGAGGCGTCGGGTGAATACTCCAGTAGCCACGCTCCCCATCACTCGAACACTAAACCTCTTGATAATATACTCAAAAAGCTTACCACTCAACTCATCAACAAGGTAGTTGGTTGTCATGTCAATTCTTATAGTGACTCTAAATTTGAAAGCCTTCTTCTCACTACTGATAATAAAACCCTTTATTAAAGAAGTCTCTCTATCGTGTACTTACACCATCAACATCCACTTTCGGTAGGACTAGGGAGCCGTCCAGTAGGGTTTTCGCTTCAACCTAGGGCGACTCGTGCCGGTGTGTGTTTATGCCCATGCCCGGCCATCTGTTCTTTCTGTCAAATTGAGAGCCCCTTTTTGGTATTGTATTGTTTTCATATACACACTTACAGTCGTAGTAATAGTAAAATACCATAGAAGAAAGAAAGAAATAGGAAAGAAAGAAATAGAAAGAAAGAAGTGAGCAGCAAATAGCAATGGGAGGAAAGAGAAAGAAGAGCGAAGAAGAGGAGGGTATTGCACATGGTGGTAGTGTTGTCGGTAGAAGAGAGGAGGAAGAGAAGAAGAGCACACAGTTGCTTCCGTCTATGATAAAGAACAAGGAAAAGAGATCAGAGGTCCATTCTAAGCTTAAGCACCAGAAGAAGCTCGAGAAGCGTAAGAAGGCTAAGGCTCGCGACGCTGCTGAGAAGAGAGCTCTTGAGCTCGGTGAGGAGGTACCGTACAATTCGATTGGTTATTTTTTTTTTTTTTTTAATTTTTTTATTATATATATATAATCTACTTTTGCTTTCATAGTTTTGTTTCTTCATGAGGCTAAAAGGTTTTATTCCTAATTCTGCTGTAGCTTCCTCCGAAGAAGATCCCGCGCACGATTGAGAATACCAGGGAGTTGGATGAGACAGTTTGCAAGCCCGATGACGAAGAGGTCCCCCCTCCCCCCCCCTCCTCTCCTTTACTCACTTCATCACACACCAACATTTTCATTCACAATGACTTTTTATCTGTGTAGAAATGATTTTTTTTTAAGCAGCATTTGAAGTTTCATTAACTGATGTTCATTTGCAGCTCTTTGCTGGTAATGATGCCGACGAATTTAGTTCGATTTTGAAGCAAGAAAGCACCCCAAAGATATTGATAACCACATGTCGCTTCAACTCTACTGTATACCTTCCTTCCCAATTCACTTATGTTCTTATCATGCAGGATACAAGTATCCAATTTAACTTGGATGATATGCTACTTTTCAATTTTTTCCAATCTGCTAATATTTTTCAAATAATTTCTTTGTCGACATTACTTGAGTTCTCTTGTTTTATTTATATATTGCCTGATCTGTAGAGAGGACCTGCTTTTATATCGGAGCTCCTCTCTGTGATCCCGAATGCCCATTATTACAAGAGAGGAACTTACGACTTGAAAAAGGTGCTGCTTGTGTAACTCTTTCTCATTTGTTTGTTTTGTTTCTTCTTTCTTTTACTCATCATATTTGGAGATATCAATTATGGGATCGCGTGAATGGGATTAATGGCTTGTATTTTTATTGTGATATCTTAATGTTTTTTTTTTTGCAGATTGTAGAATATGCTAGGAACAAGGACTTCACTTCTATTGTAGTTGTCCACAATAACCGCAGGGAGCCAGGTTAGTGGGGTCAAGCTTTAATGCTTATATTCAATTCCACTAAATTAACTCCGTATAAAATTCCTACCCGTAATCATGGTTGTCAAATCGTGAATCGTAAGATTTACCCCTTTTAAGACAATAATATCTAAGAAGCACATGTACATTATTACTTAAAAAATGGACCAAGTAACATTGTAACAAAACTTTCCTGCAAATGCAATATCAAAGCTCAAAACTCAAGAACGCGCACATCAAAGTTTATAGTCAAAATTCAAAAAATTTTATATAGGACAATCATTAACATTCATCACTATCAATACCATCACCAACATCAAGCAATTCTTCAACATCAAGCAATTCTTCGCTCCCAATATCTTCTTCTTCTTCTTCAATAATTTGTATCTCTTCTTCCTCATTGTCTTTTACATCAACCACTTCTTTCCCTTCCTTTCTTGTTGAGATCTTTAGGCCCTACAAATTTTATATTATTAGAAGAATATTAGGAAGTATGACTATAAACCAAGTGAGTGACTAACAAATGTAAATATAGTACCTCTTATCCTCTTTTTGCTACATTCTCCCTCCACAACTTCAAAATACTCACTTAAATCCATCACGCGGTGTCCTTGGGTAGAGTAGGATCTTCTTGCTCAGTTATCTACTCGTCATGGGATCTTGCTCAGTAATCACTCATCATCGGATTCCTTATCCTATATAGAAATAGGATCATAGACATCTCCTTCTTCTATCCTTTTTTTGGTGTCTTGCTTCCAACTGTAGATTATACTTTGTAAAAACAAGTGCATTTAGTCTTTGTTGCTTTAATCGATTTCTCCACTTAGTATGCACCTGTTAAAAACTTGAAATTAGTAATTGGCTGCTATGAAGCAAGGTCACGGACAATCCGACATGGATACAACATGACATGACACTGGCACATTGACATGACAAAATCCTAAAAAATTGCATGTCCACACGATACGACATGTGACACGTTACCTTCTTAGAAATGTCTAAGAAATGTCGGTGCTTCCTTGATTGGCTGTAATAAAAAGGAGAGCAACAACATCGCACAACCCTTTTTGGCTTTTCTATTCTCTTTGTGCTGGTGTTATTCACATTATCTCAATGCCCATTATATACTCTAATGTAGGAAAAGTGTGGGAATACTTTCTTACACACTGTGCTTAGAAAGTAATTTATTGTCAGCCATGAGAAAGGTTTTTTTAGGCTGTTTGTATTTTGTTTGGTGCTGCAAGATTTGAAAATTTTGTTTATATTTTTTATTTTGTTGATTTTGTTTATTTTTTTATTTTATAAATATTTGGGCCTTGATTAAAGAAGAAGATGATTGGGGGGGCTATTAGGTTCCTATTCGTTTCATAGAAAAGGTTCCTATTTCTAGCACTCGCAAAGGCGAAAAACGATAAGCCATTTGGGCTGGTTTTTGTTCTTTTGGGCTAAGGTTGTACAAATGAAGTGATAGTGTGGGGATCCTTTTGATAATAGTTCATTGAGAAGACATGAAGGAATACATGATGCTGATCGCTCCTATAGCTCCATAGGCATCACATACACCTATTTAGAATTTGAATTTTATCAGCAAGCAACAAAGAGCGCAACTGCAGTAAATTCCTCTGTAAAACATTGTTGGGAGCTAAAAGAAATTGAGAGGTTAGAGGCCGTATGAACCGGTGCAAAATTCATAAATACCACTCAACTAAAATTTGACCTAATGATGATCCGTAAGTCAAAAATATATAGCTCATGTCTGACTAATCTTGAAACCCACAAAGTACCGTTCACTCGATAATTTTAATATAAAGCAAACCAGTAGCAATGTAACCTAAGAACAAATATTTTATAGGAGTCTCATAAAACTCAACTTGATTATTCAAGGTCACGGTGGGTCTCACCTTAAAATCAACCAATTGCGTGTTAACTTACCTTCTTTGTTGCTTCATCTTGAGTTTCGCATAGACTGCTCATTGTTTGTAGAAACTTAACCTTGAGTTTTGAAGTATGAAGGTATATACGAACACCCAACCCGAGAACTTTGGGCTTGCATTGATAGCTTGATATTGAACATCTCAAGTAAATGCCACCTTTCTCTAGTATTTGAGATGTCGAAAGATATATCAATATTTTCCACATCATTGATTTTTTCTGAAGTAGCAAAATGAATTCTTGGAGCTATTGCATGAAAAACGTGGCCTTGACCAAGCTCCTTTCAACCTCCGAAGCCGCAGTAACACCATGTGATTCCAACCTGATCTCTTCTTTCATCGGTGCATCTTCTTGGAATTTAACCTAGGTCGCGGAGCAATAATGTGTGTTGCTATTTGTGTCACCTTGCTCACTTGACATGGCAGGTTGGACACTACATTTAGGAGAACTCTCGTTGGACAATTCTTTTTGTGCTGTCCATCAACAACTTAAGCTCTTCTAAGGGCATATTAGTTTCAGGACTAGCAACAGACATTTTCACTTCTTTAATCGCTGCAATATACGCAACATATGATCTTCTCCTCTTTTTATATTCCCATTAGGTGTAGTGGTCACAATTCTTTGCCTTTGGAATTAGCCGTGTTGGAAGTACAGTCCTTTGATCTATTGAGGACTTGTACTGGTGCTTCCTTTGTAATCTAGCTTGCAATATTAAACCATTTAGATCTGCCTCATGGTTGAGATTCAACTTCTCTAATACTCAAGTGTTTCAAGCATCTTTTATGTCAAGCGCCAATTGGAATGCAAGTTCCACATTGTAGTGGTTCTCGAATCTTAAGTTTCACCAAATGTAGCACGCTTAATGGTGGTTGTGCCATTCTTCTTGAAATTTCTTCTTTATGAAACCATCATATTTGTGCCAAAGATGCAAGAGTCACCTCGCTAAATCTACCATTATATTTGTGCCAAAGATGCAAGAGTCACCTCGGTAAATTTCATTGTTTTGGTCACTTGCAAAATTATAAAAACCAATTATTCCTCAATTGAAGTATGCGAATTGGTGAATATGTTTTGTCTTCCTTCCATGAAAGCTATCTTCATACAGTTGTTTAGTAACTCCTTCCGTTCATTTGGCTTATATTCCTTTCTCCAACATATTTTTAGCCCAATCAAGGGAGGGATGTGGAGGTGCTTTTTAGCATTTGGCAATGCTTGAGTTTTGCACCTTATTAGGCTCCATGGCAAAATAATTAAGACTTTTCAGTATTTAGGATCAATTTCTTTTGTACCGCGTCCATGTAGTCAAGCGTGGAAATACATTGTTTCCTATAATAGGTGCTTTTGAAATTAGTATAAATTGCATCCATGAAAGGAGTTTTAGGGCTAATTAGTAAGTGTGGGGGCTGGAAGGTTGTTAAACATAATGGGTTTTTAGGTTTGTATTTGGGGGATAAATTGTTGAGCATGGTCTTTGACTTGAGAAAAGTGGTAATTTTTTATGGATTTTGTTCAACAATGTGAACAATGCGTGCTTAGTAATGTGAAGTGCGAAGAATGCTTTTGAGCTAGTCTATGTTCTTATAGGTCGAGGGTAATGATTTTGCACTGGTCTACATTATTATAGTTCCAGGTTAATGATTTTGAGCTGGTCTTTGTTTTTAGGTCCAGGCTATGAAGCACGAACACAGACACTGGCACAATACGACATGACACGGACACGACAAAATTCTAAAATAATTGCATGTCGACACTCCAAGAAAAGTGTCGTGTCCGTGGACACGATACGACACGCGACACGTTACCTTCTTAGAAGTGTCGGTGCTTCCTAGGGTCCAGAGTTCTACGAATGAGTACACCGGGGTAGGGCTTGTGCTGTTAGACTTTTAACGGTTGAAAATAGTAGAGAGGATAATGGTTGAGAAAAGAGAATGATGATGATGATAATTGTTGATGTGTAGTGCGAGGGGTAGTCAAGTTTGTTTTTTTTTTTTTGCCCCCCACCCCCCCTTTATTTTTCGTTACTGACTTGATGGCTTGTTTCATATTTACCTATGTAACAAAGACTTTTGAGTTTGTTTTCCTTGTCTGTGTTACACACCGACCTGAGTTGGATGCATGCCGATATGTGTCAGGCACGCAGGAAAAATGCGTTTCAATTCCATTCTATGTAGCATGGCCACGTGTACGGGTACACACAACAAGTGTCAAAGGCGTTTTAGAAGTGTGTCGGACATAAATTAGGCACTTCATTTGAAGTGTCGGTGCTTCTTACCTCTCAAATTCCTTGATTGGAACATGTTCTCCCGTCTTACCTCATTTTCTCTCAGTTCTTCTCTACATGACTCGTTTTCTCTCTGTTCTTCTCTACGTGATTTCCGTATTATATATAATGTAAATAAAAACCAGCATGATATCTTGTCTGCGAGTGTTACCATGGAGTGCCTCGATTCAATGATGGTACCACATGCTCTGAGAGTGGTACCATGGAGTGCCTTGGTTCAATGATGGAGTGCCAATAGCATCACCCTTACTCGTATATGAGAAATGTGTATGCCTAGGTTCTTGTGTCTTTTATTTTGAAGTTTCCCTTGTTTGACACCCTTTGTACGTGATGACACATGTCCATGAATCGTGGCATCAATGGCTTTCTTTTTTCTTTATTTTTATTTTTTATTTATATTATTTCATTTATTTTATTTTATTTAAAAATTTAGTCTGTAATAATGGCCTAATAATGACTTTTTGAATTTTTGAATCCTAGTCTTTGTTGACTCATAAAAGTTTATACGTGAAAATAAAATAATTAGTAGCATGCATACTTTTTTTTTACTTCTTCCCGTTAATAGAATTCCTATTCTTTGTTGGCCTTAAAGAAGTTATACCTGAAAATATAACAATAAGTTGCATTCTTACTTGCATTTCTTTCTCAAATAATAAAATTTTGGGGTAAATACACTTACACCCTTGGTACCTGGGCGCGTTTTCACTTTGACCCCCTCAACTTTGAAACGTGACACTAATACCCCTTAAACTTTTGGGTAAAGTGTCAAAGTTAGTTTTCTTGTCAAGTTTAAAAATGCGTGAAGTCAACATGCCATTTAATCGAGTTGGAGCCCAGGAAATAAACTTTCCTGCTTTTTTTTGGTATCTAAAAAGACCATATTATCCTTCCATCTTCTTTAACCACATTTTCTTTCCCCTTCTCTCTCTAGAAATCAAAACATACATACCAGGGAACATGGAAAAATTCCTTAAAATTAATTACAAAGCCCATTTGGTTTCAATTCATTTTTTCAACCCCTCTCCAGTCACTATAAGTATATATCTATATACACACGTGTGTGTGTGTATATATAGATAGAGAGAGAGAGAGAGAGAGAGAGAGAGAGAGAGAGAGAGAGAGAGAGAGAGAGAGAGAGAGAGAGAGATTGGAGCAATTGAATTTGGTTTTGAGGGCTGTGAAGGAATTGATAATGGTACATATCACTTTCACTGCACACCCATATCCATACCAACTCAAGTCTTAGTTTCACAATTCATAAAACCCACCTTGTAATTAACAATCCAATCTACAAAATGCTTAATCGTCCGAATTGTACTTGCGTTTTTGCCTTAATCAATGTTACCTAGACTCGGGTACGAATGTCGGGTACGTAGATGTATCCGGAGGTCGGACTTGTCAAACTCCCAAATATTAGGATAAGGGGACTCGGCAAAAAAATGATCCATAACGTGGTATGGATACGGGGACATGTCGGACATGTCTATATTTAAGTAAATATTATAAATTCATATAATAGTTTTGTATATTATGCAAGAAAAAATCAAGTATTTTAATTTTAATACTTTTAAAATAGGGTCATAGTTTAAATTTTTTTAAAATAGGGCCATAGTTTAAAAATAGTCTAAATATGATAAGAAGACTTTGAGTCTAGAAAACAACTTTCTCTTTAGATTATATTTTTGATAGCAAGCCATGTCCGACATGGTACGAAACAAGTCCGACACATATCCCATGTCGTTATCCTTGTCATACCCACGTCGACACGGGTACGGCACCTTTGACGCCAAGTCTGGGTAACATAGGCCTTAATCGTCGCGAATTAGGTTAATTTGGAGTCCTGCGCTTCTGAATCAAAGAAGCTAACAGATTGACACAGTTATCCAAAATTGACCAGATTTACCTTTTTTTTTTTTGCCTTGATCTCTCTCTTTTGATTCGATTTGTGGATCTGGTTTGCGATGATATTGAACCGTGAATCAGCCATAAGGTCTCAGATGAAGAAGCTGTAGCATTCGAATGACATGATTGGCCAACTGAGCCAATTGCAGAACGAGAAAAAGCTTATCTCACTGAACTCTCTGAGCAATGAAATTCCTCTGTCTCTAGCAAATTTAGGTGAGCTTGAGAAGCTTTTTTTGTCTGACAGCAATATTTTTAGTGTGCTCCCAAGTTTTGAGGGCACAAAGCAATTGAATTGAATGCCCTTTGTCTTCCTTCGTAAGGTCGTAGCTTCTTGGAATTTATTCCATGGCATGAATTGGTTTTTTTTGATGCAATTGAATTGGTTTTTTGAATCATTTGATTTGGGTAAACAGAAATGTAAGGTTAATATGTATAAATTTCATTCTTTAATTTTCTGTTCTTTTCAATAACCGTTTGAGAATATCAAGAATTTGTTGGAATTGTCAATGGAGCCTCATAACTCAGTTCTGAAACTGAACTAAAGGATAAATGAAACGAAGATCGTGATTGGATCCGCATATGTTTGGTAAAGAGAATAATATTCTCCTTTGAGAATAATAAAATATGGAAAGTGTTCAATTGGAGCATCAAAGCCCTGAAAATTCTGCTGCTTATTTAGTTGAGGGCAAAAATGTCATTTCACAACTTCTGTTACCATCTGTTAACCAAATAACATTTACACTTTACCCAAAAGTTCAGGGGGTATTAGTGTTACGTTTTAAAGTTACTTTACGTGCCTAAGTGCAGAGGGTATAAATGTATTTATCCCCCTAAAGTTTACTTTGTTGGCCCTTCTCGATGTAGAAGTGAACTTTACTTATGTTCTTGTCTATATTGTCCTTTATATAGTTGGTAATTCAAAAAATTATCACTTGGTATTTTACAATTCTTGGGTTCTTATTTTGTTTTGTTATTTGATTGCAGTTTATTTATTTTAAAATCAATGTTTCTCATACTTGCATTTGATAGTTTATTTTTCAAATATATGCATCTCTTTGGGCCTCTAACCATTACTGAACAAATATGCAACAAATCTATTTGTTTTCCAAAAAATACTGCAGTCGAATGGTTTCCAGTTACCTAACTATGGTATTGTTTTGTAGATGCTCTTCTAATCATTGGCTTACCTGATGGACCCACCGCTCATTTCAAGCTTTCAAGACTTGTCTTGCGCAAGGATATTAAGGTCTGTTGGTTGTATTTTCCTTTCAATCATACAACTAAAAGTTTCTTCCATTCCTTTTTTTGTTCCCTGAAATTTCTCCCGTCCAACATCTAACCAGGTTGAGATAAATTTTCACTTCTTTATTCTTCAATTTAAGAAAAAGCGAATAATTTAAAAATCCATCTGCAATGAAAAAAGTAGAAGCTGCAGTTTTGGAAGAGTTTTTTGCATGATCATGGTACTGTTAGCACAATCCTGGCCATTAATTTTATATGGTAATTAGAGTTGTAACAATCAAAATAGTTAAATCTTTTTCATATTGAAAAATATTTTGACCTTTTAGATTGTGGAAAGAAAATCAGTTTTCTTGCTTTCTTTTCCTTTTCTTTGTTTCAATGATATGCCGAGGGCGTGCTCTAACTTACTACTTTACTTCCTGAACAGAAAAGCTGAAGTTAACTTTTTATTCCTTTTTAAAAAAAAAAAAATTAGATGATAGAAAGCAACGGGTAAATAAAAATTATACTAATGTAAGCAATTTTTTCTGAGGTCTGAAGCTTATATAGAATCTACTGTGGTTGGTAAGAATAAGCATGTTATTTACATATAGATCCACACAGGACTTTGGATTTTTGTTCATGAGTGCTTCAATGATGTGTGTGATCCTGTATCGCATTGAATATATTGCTTGCAGAATCATGGAAATCCAACCACGCATAAGCCTGAGCTTGTGTTAAACAACTTCACGACACGCCTGGGTCATCGTATCGGGAGGTAGCATTCTTCCTTGCTTGATAAACATGTCAATGTTTTCTTCAGAACTATTTGTCATGTGACTACTGCTATCTCTCTGTCTCTCTTTATAACTATCCATCGATCTATCTCTATCCCGGTGCACCGTCAGTTTATCAATCTATTTCTGAAAGCTATATATCTTTATTTTTTCCATCTAGGCTGATACAGTCTCTTTTCCCGCAAGATCCAACTTTTAGTGGAAGGCGAGTCGTAACGTTCCATAATCAGCGAGATTTTATATTCTTTCGCCATCATCGGTGTGTACCCATTACAGTGTTGGGTGCTTTATCGTTAAAAAGTTTTTACTTGTATTTAGGCATGGGTTTTGATAGTCATATACCCACTTCTTTGGTATTTGTATGAAGGTACATTTTTGAATCCAAAGAAAGTAAAGACAGTGATTCGATTGATAAAAAAGGCAAGGGCAGAAAGGAGGAGAAGAGTCCCCAGGAGAAAGTACTTGCCCGACTTCAGGTATGTGTTTACCGGGATTATTGTTATTTTTATTCTCAGGCACGTTGTTTTATGTACTTAAATAACAGGTTTACCGGTTTAAGAACCCTTGGCCAGATCATGCTTTCAGATTGATAGCTCAAATGTTCTAAAAGTCTGAAATTCTAAATGAATAAATAAATTTGATAGAATGAAATGTTTGGACTGGTCAGAACCAACTGGGTCCCTCTATGATGTAATTTAAGATGGAATTTTATTCTCATAGTAGTCGACTCCTTATCTATCCTCAAATCGAATAAGTGGATCTCAAGACATCATTTTTGTCACTATGTTACTAGGGTAACTGGGTAAGTAATGCCATTTATTTTTTTTACCCCCTTGAAAAAAACTTTTAATTATATTTATCTTTTCCCTAGGGATGGCCACTTGGATCAATTTAGTACCTTGTTAGTGTTGACATGTTGTCAATTTCTTTATTTCGGATGATCCAATAATTTTCAACGGTTTTTCGTATGTACTCACAAAAGAATTGAAAAGATGCAACAACAATAACAAGCCTTACTTGAAGCACGCATACGAACGGGGCATGGACACAAACTTTATACAATTGATCTCTTTAGGATATGCGATCTAGCTCATGCTTGACTAGCCAAGCATATGGACAACCAACATTCCTTCATGTCCCAGATTTTATTTGCACAAGTATTAATGAAATCTATGAAGATTGACGCGCTCTTTGTTATTGCGGGCAAAAACATCTTGCCTTGTTGACAATTGTGGGAAGAGACTAAACTCTGGTATTTGAAAATGATGCAGAAGATATCTTTGAAGTAACTGTTGAATGTCATGATTTCAAGCTTAGGGTGGAGACAAGAGGCTAAACCCTATTGTATTAAACATCAAAGAAGGAAATTACAATAGGACCCTTAGGCAACAACCCAAAGACAAAACAAATAACTAACAGCTAATAGTAACCTAATAACTAGCTAATAGTAGAAAAACAAAGCTCATCTCAACACTCCCCTGGTATTTGAAAATGATGCAGAATATCTTTGAAGTAATTGTTGAATGTTATGATTTCAAGCTTAGGGTAGAGACAAGAGTCTCAACCCTATTTGTATTAAACATCAAAGAAAGAAATTACAATAGTACCCTTAGGCAACAATCCAAAGACAAAACAAATAACTAACAACTAATAGTAACCTCATAACTAGCTAATATTAGAAAAACAAAGCTCATCTCAACACTCCCCCTCAAGCTGGTGCGAAGATATCTCTCATGCGTAATACTTGGGACACACCCATTCACACAACTTTTGGGACACAATCCAAAAGACGTGTCTATCTCTCTCCTGTGTCACTGTGGGTCTACTGACATCACAGGAGAGAGATAGACACATCTTTTGGGTTGTATCCCAAAAGTTGTGTGAATGGGTGTGTCCCAAACTTTACCCATCTCTCATATCCACCTTGCTAAGAATATAATGATTAGGTCTACGTCCAAGTCCTTTAGTGAAATCATCTGCCAACTGCTCGCTAGATTTTACAAATGGAGTACAAATCACTCCACTACTCAGTTTCTCTTTGAAGAAGTGTCTGTCAATCTCCACATGCTTAGTTCGGTCATGTTGCACTGGGTTGTGAGCAATACTGATGGCTGCTTTGTTATCGCAGTATAGTCTCATGGAATTTGGAGGCTCAAGATTAAGGTCTTTCAATAGGATTTTTATCCACAGTAGCTCACAGATTCCGTGAGACATAGCCCGGAATTCTGCCTCGACACTAGATCTAGATACAACAGGCTGTTTCTTGCTACGCCAAGTAACAAGATTTCCTCCAACAAAGGTTCTGTAACTGAACCTGCCCAATCTGCATCCGCATATCCTTCCACTTGAAGGTGATTATGTACACCAAAGAATAGACCCTTTCTAGGGGCTGATTTCAAATACCTGAGGATTCGAATAACAACATCATAGTGAGACTCACGAGAAGCATGCATAAACTGGCTGACTACACTCACAGCAAAGGCAATGTCAGGGCGAGTGTGAGACAGATAAATCAGCTTCCCAACCAATCTCTGATATCTCCCCTTGTCAACCACTTCTCCATCGGTGCCATTCCCTAATTTTTGATTAATTTCCATAGGAGTATCACACGCCTTAGCATACCAGTTTCTTGCTATATCCCTTTGCCACCAATCAAGCTTTATACCTCTCAATGGATCCATCTGCCTTATACTTGATTGAAAACACCCACTTACACCCCATTGTCTTGTGCCCTCTAGGTATTTCACCTCATTTCCAGGTGCTATTTTTCTCTGGGAGATGAAGATCCCTTGTTTGTTTCTTGCTACCTCAATTCCCAAAAAATACTTGAGGCTTCTCAAGTCTTTTATTTCAAATTCCTTGGCCATGTATCTCTTCAACTCCTGTATATCTTCCACATCGACTCCTGTAAGAACAATATCAGCCACATATACTATGAGAGCTGTTACTTTCCCTTGTGAGGAATGTCTGATAAAAAGGTATGAACACCTTGGCTTTAATGTTTAAAGCCATATTTGAGCATAGTTCGAGTAAACCTTTCGAACCATGCCCTCGGAGACTGTTTAAGTCCATACAGGGACTTCTTAAGTCTACAAACCTTTCCCTTAGTTTTGGAATCTTCAAATCCGGGAGGAATATCCATATAAACTTCTTCTGCCAAATCCCCGTGTAGAAAGACATTTTGAACATCGAACTGATGGAGAGGCCAATCTAAATTTGCAGTAAGGGATAAAAGGATTCTCACAGTGTTCATCTTAGCAACTGGAGCAAATGTTTCCTCATAATCCACTCCATAAGTCTCTGTATATCCCTTTGCCACCAATCGAGCTTTATACCTCTCATTGGATCCATCTGCCTTATACTTGATTGAAAACTCCCACTTACACCCCACTGTCTTGTGCCCTCTAGGTATTTCAACCCATTTTCAAGTGCTATTTTTGTGGAGAGCTTTCAACTCCTCAACCATAGCATGCTTTCATTTGGGATAGTGAGTGCATCCTGTACATGGTTAGGGATAGACATAGAAGCAAGTTTTGATACAAAGGCTTGGTAAGAAGGAGACAGATGACTATATGAGACAAATTTAGATATGGGATATTGAGTAGATGACATAACGCCCTTACGTGTAGCAATTGGAATATCTAAATCATCAGTAATAGTAGTAGGATGATTAGGATTACCTGGTCCCTCATCAAGGGAAGGAGACAGGAGTGGCGGATCAGGAGGAATGGTCTTATCTTTCATCCTCCATGTTCTTCTCTGATATACTATACCCTCTTTCTCTGGATTTTTTTTTTCCTTTTTCAATGGTGGGTTCCACAAATGTCTCTCTCTCAGAATCTTGCTATCCATCAATGTTTTTCTACCTCTTCCTCATCAAGAGTGCCCAATATCTCAAAAGGATTAGACACAGGTAAATTAGGAACATGTAGTTCAGGATTAGACACAGGTAAATTAGAAACATGTAGTTCAGGGAACCCTTATGTACTTGTATTCTCCCCCTGAAGAGAAGCCCGAGGGGTGAAATAGAACTGTTCCTAAAAAAAGGTGACATCTATGGAAATATATCACTTTCGAGTAAGAGGATGGTAACATTTATACCCTTTTTGAGTAGGAGAGTAACCAAGGAAAAAACATTTGATAGCCCGAGGATCAAGTTTTCCTCTTGTGGGAGCATGATTATGAACTAAACAGACACGACCAAAGACCTTAGGAGGAATGGCAAAAAGATCAGAAGGACTAGAGAGGACCTCGACAAGTGATTGTTTATTAAGAGCTTGAGTAGGGAGCCGATTGATTAAATAAGCAGCAGTTAAGACTGCTTCACCTCAAAAAGGCTTCGAGGCTTGGGGTTGAGAATAACATTGACCGGGCAGTGTCTAAAAGGTGACGATTCTTACGCTCTGCAACTCTATTTTGTTGTGGAGTATTGGTACAAGAATATTGGTGAATTATGCCATTCTCCCAAAAATACTTCTCCAGACCAGATTTAAAGTACTCTCCCCCATTGTCTGAACGAACAATTTTTACAACCGTACCAAACTAGGTACAAATCATTTGTGAAAGCTTTTAAAAATTGAATGGACCTCACTTTTTTCTTTCATCATGTACACACAAGTAGTACGAGAAAAATCATCTATAAATGTGGCAAACCACCTGTGGCCTTTAAGTGCAACAACACCAGAAGGACCGCTAACATTTGAATGTATAAGAGAAAATGAACAATACTTCTATAATTACTGGGATAAAAGGAAGCACGGTGGTGCTTTCCAAGTTCACAATCTTCACACCGAAAGTTGGATACAGTAGGTGACAAAGATGAAAATAAATGCTGTAGTAAACCAAAGGAAGGATGTCCTAGGTGTTTGTGCTAGAGCATTAGATCACCAGATGGAAAGCTAGTGAGAGTAGTGCGATGAGCCAATTGTTGTCGGTCTTGCGGTTCCAGAAGTTAAAGACCATTCTCCTCTCTACCACTGCCAATCGTCCGCCCCGTGATAAGGTGATAAGGTCCTGAAACACACAATGAGAAGGAAAAAAGGTGACGCTACAGTATTGATCACGAGTAATACGACCAATAGATAAGAGGTTAGTGGTAAAGCTAGGAACATGCAAAACAGAAGATAAAGACGAGGAGGAAGTGACACGGACTAAACCTTTGCCTGAAATCGAAGAGACGGTTCCATTAGCAATCCTAACTTTATCCTGACCTGAACATGGTTTATAATCGGAAAAAAACAGGAGATGAACAGGTCATCTGATTGGATGCCCCGGAATCAATAATCCAAGGAAGACTAGTGTGGGAATTGAATAAACTCACTGTAGTAGCTAAATTACTAGAACGAGCAAAAGATGATGAGGCAGTAGTAGGTGTATCCATACAAGTCATGAGGCCGCATTGAGTCTCCAACTCAAATATCTTGGCAGAATTGCCCTTTCTGGAATAAGTATTAGCTATGGTCTCCCAAATGTCCTGGGCAGTCGTCATGTCCAAGAAACCCTCACCAATTTCAGGGATCATAGAGTGAACTAGCCATGTCATGACAATGGAGTTCTCCATCTCCTATTTGTCATAAGCTGCATCCTCGATGCGTGGTGCTTTGATTCGACCTTTGATATACCCTATCGTTCCTCTACCCTTAAGAAACAATGTCACAGACTGGGACCAAGCTAGGAAATTTTCACCATTAAAGAGGGAAGTAGTGATCTTCAAGTTAGGGTTATTAGGTTGAGGAACAATAGTGATCTCACTTCGAGGCGGTTGTGAATTGACGGTGGATTTTTCTGGATCACCCGTCATCGTAAATCAGCCCACAACAAATACCCACAACACTCGCCTCCCAAAAAAGGAACCGAAGAGCCTTACCAACAGAAACGAAGCACACACTATTAGGTCAAAGCACCATAAGGAGGATTAAGAAAACATGGATTAATGGTCCATTCAGGGACTTTAACAACGGTAAAATCTACCTTCAATCAAACCAGCACTTAAGCAATAGTGTAGAGATTTGATGAGAAAAAAAATTGAAGAGAACAAGGGAAGCGGTGTGCGAATCAGGCCAGTGGGCTGGTGGGGTTTGCGCAGGGCTGTTGGGGTTTGACCCGCAAGACGGAAGCCGTAGGGGGGTTGCGGCGCACACGGGGAGAGGTGGGGGTCTCTGCTGGGTTGGGTGAGGGCTGGGTGAGGCTCGGCTAGGCTGGGTTAGGGTTGGTTGAGGTGTGGTTGTGAGGGGTGGTGGTGGATGGAGGTGGTGGTGGAGCTTCTTCTGCTTAGGAAGGCTCTGATACCATGTTGAATGTTATGATTTCAAACTTGGGGTAGAGACAAGAGTCTCAATCCTATTTGTATTAAACATCAAAGAAGGAAATTACAATACCTTACGCAACAATCCAAAGACAACAAATAACTGACAACTAATAGTAACCTAATAACTAGCTAATATTAGAAAAACAAAGCTTATCTCAACAGTAACAAGTCCTACAAAACAGGAGACGAACACGGCAAATACTGTGTGTATTTCTTAATATATGGCTGGAAAACATACTCCATCGTCCAAATTTTGAGTGCCCTTTACTCTATTTTGGGATATCGTAATTTAAGAGTCTTATTTGAAAAGTCAATGTACTTGAGACTTTCTAATTTTCCTCCCTTTATTATATAAAAGTCACGCTTTTCACTCAGATGTGACATTGAAATGTAAAACTTAAAAGGGGCAAAAATGGAAAGTTCAAGGGTTAACTACATTTTACCCCCCCTGTGGTTAGGCCCATTTTCACTTTACCCCATGTGGTTCAAAAATGGACACCTCTTGTGGTTTTGGACTAAAGTGAAACTACCAAGATTTCTCTCAGAATAGCTCAACGTGTGGATTAAGTGTTAAAATTAGCTCCATATAGGAGAGTTTAAAGTGTCAAAATTAACCTCACATAGACAGTTAACCCCAAAATATCCCCAGAAGGGATTAAGTGTTAATAACTAGCCTCATATAGGTGGGTTAAATGGCAGCATTATCCTCACATATATGGGATTAACCACAAAATTAACCTCACGAAGGGGGTCAAGTGTTAATATTTTTGACCAATTTTAGGATTTTCATCAGTTTTGAGGGAAATCTTAGCAGTCACTTTAGTCCGAAACCACAGGGGGTTAAGTGTCCATTTTTAAAACACAGGGGGTAAAGTGAAAACGAGCCTAACCACAGAGAGTAAAATGTATTTAATCCATAGTTCAAAAATTTTCCCACAATAAAATGAACTTACATCAATAGTTGAAATTCCCTAAAAAAGGTCCCTTAATTTGGGACGGAGGGCGTACGCGTAATAAAACTTGAGAGAGATTATCAAAGAACAATGAAAACAATTTATACTGTTTAGGCCTCATTCTGCAATCAGCTTTCAATTTCCGTGAAATAATGAAACATCCACAAAGCAACAATATACATCACTAAAAGCCACAATACATTGTCTCAGTACAAACCCTTCATTCATCCTAGGATACAAAGAAAGAGAAAAAGCAAGGATACCTCATCCATCATTGGATCCAACGCCATTTGTCTCATTACTCTCATGGTCGTCACCAACATTTCCATCATCCCTAAACACCACTGTTTCTGTTACCGGTTTATCAAGTGAGAGATTTGCAATCTCTGACATCCCAACATCTTCAGTCAAAAACATTACAAACAATAACCCATATCTTAGTTTGTCCCTCTACGTATTGTGAGTTCCTTCTTGAAAGAAGAAGATTGCTTTGAGTGGTCACCAAATCCTCGGCATGTTGTGGTGCTATCTTGTTCTTCCTCAAAGAATGGACGAAAGGATAAGTGCTCCAATTCCTGTAACACCATGATGAGGAAAAATGTTACATTAGTAGCTTCAAAGCTAAAGTTTGAAGCTATATTTAAGACCCTTATTAGATTGTGTATATTCGGTTTTTGACCCACTTATTCTAGGTTTCTCTCTACACTTCTAATTTAGTTGCTACCTATCCTCAGCAAGGCAAAGATAAAGGGCTTGGTGAATCTTGATGTAAACCTACATTATTTAGAATTCGCCTATAAAAAAAAAGAGATATTTAGTGAAAGGTCCCTGAGATTTGAGTTGTGGAAAGCTCAAGCGCTATGCATTTTCGAATAACCAAAAAGTTTATCATATTTGAATACGTTTTTGAGTTGGTCCCTCATTTAAAAATATTTTGATTAGATGACAAAGTTGCCCGTTACTGAAAACACGTTAAATCTGAAAGTTAGTTACGTTACGTTATCATTAGTTTTCTTTAACTTCCAAAATTCCGTAACTTCCAATCTAAGAAGCACGGATACGGACACACGTGAAACGAATACGACACTTAAACACACTTGGACACGCAATTTCTCAAAAAAATAGTACGCGGATGCGTTGGGGACACGTTAAATATGTATCTATTTTATGTATTTCTTTATGTGAATATAAAAATGTACCGTTTGTTCTATTAATTTAGGCATAGAAATATACACAAATCACAACAATATCATTGAGAAATCAACATAACAAAAATGGAAAAAATGTTCCTGATTTAGCAAGTCTTAGTTGCTGGGCATAAAAAGAAAGTCATCATTTATTGAGAAAAATTCCAGAAAAGAAGAGATATAATGAAGGGAAGAATGCAGAAAAAACAGATTCAAAAGTTAACGAACGGAATAGCCTATTGTATATTCAAGGATGGAATTCTACACATATGTTTGTATAGAAAACAGGCACAGATACCAACAATAAACGGAGTGACACGTCAAATCTTCAAAATGTAGGCACGGCTAGGCCACGATGAATAGAATTTGATTTTTTTAGAATTAATATCTTGTGTCGTGTCCCTTCCCATTTCTTAGGTATTCAAATATCCCCATTATTGATCTCCCATTTTATTACGTTAAGATAAGATTTTAACGTTTAAGTCTTAAGAAATCATTTTCAAAGGAGCTACCTTGCCTTGTCCACTCCTGTGTCTGACCATTTTGGTCCAGGGCACCCGGACGGGCCTCTTGGGCCAACGGTCACGGCCTCCAACACTACTTTAGATGGTCTGGCGAAGAGCACCAATGAGGTGAGCCATGAAACACTTTAAAGAGCTCATGCAGAATATGCCTACTTTGCGTGTCAGAAACGTGTTAAACGAGTGTTGGTTTCGGATACGTATCCGACACAGAAATGTAACCCAAATTGTAGTGTTCGTGCTGCGTAGCTTCCAATTTTCAGACCTGTTTTTCAAAAAATTAAAATATTAGTAATCATGAAATCGAGATTTGAGTTGTTTAAACAAGATCCACATATGATATGAAATTCTGAAAAAAGTTGAATTAGTGGTTGTCTAGGGATTTTATCTGTCATATGACATAATCTATGTTACCCAGACTCGGGTATGGGTGTCGGGTACGGGTGTGTATCTAGGTGTCGGACCTCCTCTAAATCCAAATCTTAGGATCCGGGGATATGTGTCCAAACGTTGGATATGGGTATGCGGACACCTTCTGAACGTATAAACATACTATGTTTCTTAATATCAATAGTTAGAAACCTCTTTGACCACAATTTTAAGCTTCTACTTGCCTTTTCAACATCACTTGTGGAGGATCCGAGTGTCTGAATTGGGTACGGGCGTCGGACACAGGGATCGGGTACTTGGGGGTAGTAGGAGAGTCCAGGTAACATAGGACATAATATTATCTTTTACAAAATGGACAGCACTTCAGTGCAGTTCGTACTAATCCCTCTCACATAAATGGGTTCCGGTGCTTCAAATTTTTTTTTTTAAAATGGCCACAACTTTCTTACTTTTTGGCCGTTGTAGGTTTCTTTTTCTTCTTCAAGATATTTTTTTTTTCTTCTTCTTCGAGATCTATGCATCTATGCTTGCCAATTGGCAACAATGAGTATTTATGTTAGATCCATGCAAAGAAATACATTTTACCTTTTAGTTCAAAATTTATATGCTTTCTTCAGAATTTCATGGTCAGCATAGACCTCATTTGATAGATCTCTGATTCTTTGATTCCAAAACATCAAATTTTACGAAAAACTGACTTGTAGAACTAGAGTTGTTGCATTTTGAAGTTTTTTTAGTCATGAAAGCCAAAAGGTGAGTAAAGGATCTATTGGGTTATTGTTTAAGCATGACTTTTTGTCCCAAAATTTACTATTGAGGGACCTATGGCCGAAGGGCCCAAAAGAAAATAATCGAAAATTCAGTTGCTCCTAGCATATTGGGGGTATATGCTATCGAAACCTTAGAAGAGGTTCTTGTAAATAATATCTTATTCCTCAGGAGTTGAACTGTAGAATATACAAAGCTCAGGAGGTCAGTGTAATGTACCCGAAAAAGGAACATTTTCCTCTTGACTGAAATTTGGATGGCACACCAAACAGGTTAACATTGTTCTCCAAATATTGAACCCACCCTAAACCTAATTGTACCTCAATATAGGTGCAAACCTTCTAACTTCATGTGATTCTTACCCAAAATCGAACTGATGGCTCGTGGAAACCTACATTTTTCCCGACCATCTTTGGGGCTTAAGTTTCTCATTATTTATTCAGAGCTGTTTTTCCCATGGCCAATAAGAGGGGCCAATCTTTAAACCTACTACCTGGTGTTGTATAAGGGTGGATAAGGAGAAGAGGATAAGGTTTGGGATTAAAAGAAAAACACGTACGCTTGAGTCCTCGATGAGAGAACAGAGAAGAGAAGAGAGGGAGATGAGAGAATACACCAGGTAGCCACCATCTGAGTTGTCGCCGCTGCCGCTGCCGAAAATCTCTGTTTCTGCCAGTAATGTTTCCAAGACCTTTGAGCTAGGGTTTTATGATTTCAAAATTTTCGAATCGGAAAATTAGATTTTGGGTGCAAAAGAGGATAAGCTTTTCAAAATTTTTGAATCGGCAAGTTCAATTTAGGGTGCAAAGGATTTGCTGTAGAAGCTTCAATTTCTGTTGATGTACTACAAGATCAAATTCAGTGAGTAACATATCATAACCAATCCTCTTCTTTTCATTTATGTTAATGTTGAGGGGATTTTATGATGTGTTGGGTTTTGGATTCGCTGTTTGTTTTCATTGTTAATGCTTGAAACATTTACATCAGAGGGGTTTTTAAATAATGTTAAGAGTTGGCATGTACATAATTGAACGTAGCAATATTCATTTTCCCCCTTCCAATTAGGTGAGTTTGTTGACCATTAGAAAATTACAATTTTGAAATGAATTGTGTTGATTGAGCATTTAAAGTTGAAAAATCTAATTTTAATAGGTTGAATTCAACTTTTGGTTTTTATTCAAGACTTTTATCTGAGCACTGCCAAACTCAGGATTGGGATATAACAATTTATCCGACTCCATAATCCCAGCATGTTCCAAACACATCACAAGACATAGTGTTTCACGGCAGGATAAGTGTCCTATCCAATCCTGCCTTATCCTATTCCATCCGAAAGTTTTATCCGCCGGCCAAACATGGTCATAAGGTACCGTGGGGGTGGATGGGCTCCGAGTTTAGTAACGTACCCACTAGAATATGAGCCACACCAAACAAAAAATTACACTAGCCTACCTTGTGTCATGCTATTCGGTGCAAATTCCCCCATCGTTATAGACTGCCTATATCATGGACGAGAATTGACCACCTCGGGAATTTTAAGTTACAAAATACCCAATTTACTTTATCTAGAGTTGAGTTTTGGTTTGAGTTGCACTTGCCTTTCCATTATTTGTCTGGCTCTGATTCTCTCCACACTGAAACCCTCTCCACCGTTCTTCACTAGCAATAGCCCCACCACAACACCCCCCGCCAGCTCTCTCGTCTCTACCCCTGCTTTCTTCTTATCTTCTCTGATTTTAACCACCACCTTTTCTTCTAGATGGCGGGATTATTAGTCCTATAGCATTGTAGATTGTGAAAACGGCTATTTGACCACCTTCTCTTTTCCTTTCGTCTACCAATTACCATCGATAGCCACCTCCACTGCCATTCTGTTCTATCGGCTCTCTTCTTTGTAAACCGCACCCCTCTTACATAGAGAACTCTCCTTTGCAAAAACAGAGAAAACCCTTTGTACACCCACAACAACATCAGTCGCCGACAACACCCCCCCTTTGTCACTGTCTGCTGATCAAAGTTGATGCGCTGTTTGCATCACTTGTATCAGCCTTTAGTCTTGGAATCGGAGCCTGTTGGTTCTATGAATATGTATATGCCTTTAAACAAATTTTCTACTCCAATTTGCAGGAATGTGGTCCTCGTTTTACGCTGAAGTTGATCAGCTTGCAGCATGGAACATTTGATACAAAAGGCGGGGAATATGAGTGGGTTCACAAGGTAATCCAGTTCCTTGATTGGAAAGAGGTTACACGCCATAATTTCCTACGAGAATATTTCCTCTTGTTTCTAACTCATTAACCATTTGTTTTGTGTTAATTCTTTTCCTTCCCCATTTGAATGATAGCCCGAGATGGACACCAGCCGTAGAAGATTTTTCTTGTGAAATGCTTAGGGACATCTGTTGGGCTGCTCTTGGACAAGATAGGAAAGTTAGTTCCTTGGAACAAGCTGAGCTTGGAATGACATTAGTCTTTATTGATGCGTAACGCTATTCTGGCATCAGTTATTCTAGTCTTTTTTCCCCTTGCTGTTTTTAAATACCTATTTGTGACCATTTTTGCACAACTTACACATTGAACATCATTAAAGGAAACTGTATTCCGTGTAGTTCTTGCCGTCAGAATTTTGTTTTGCATCCCTGTTGGTTTGACAGTCTGCAGATAACCTTTAAACAAAGATTACTTGCTACTTTTTTTTTTGGAGGGTAAGACTACTTACTACTGTGTTTGGGGATCATTTGATAATGGAAAATTCCAGATATTGGCTGATAGATGCATTCAAGAATGCATAATTGACGTCCTTGCCAGTTTCAATTATCAAGAGTAATGCTAAGCTTCCTAAATTTGTATCCTAAATGATTCCCAAACACACGTGGTAGTGGGATCACTTCAACATCTTCCGATCAATATTAAGTGGGTTCACTGTCACATGTGTTTGGAAACCATTTGGCAAGTATAGCATTACCCATTATCAAATGAAGAGAGGGGATCTGAATTAAGTAAAAGAGGATAACAGGACAAGTCAACTGCTATAAAGGGTCTTCTTCTCTTCAGGATGTCAAGTTCATTCCTAGACCCATTCAAAAGCTTTTGAAACTTCTGGTTTTGAGGGACTTCTCTGCGGCTGATGAGCATTGATACAATACAACTTTTGCAGTGAAAGCTCTCTTCCAGGAGCCAAGCTACTGTAATGAAGTATGTTCCGGAATCCACCTCTTTAACCAGGCAAGGGCACCAGTCATTAGCCACTGTTTTCATGAGTTGACCAAGCTAGGTTGTTCCCCAATGCCTCTATGTCGCAATTAATACTATAAGGCTCGTTTGGTGGTCATATAAGAGGCAGGATATGATTACCTTTATCCTATCCAGTGTATAACTTTTATCTTATCCAGTGTTTGGTGGCGCTATCGGACATGATAAAATAGTCATGAATTAGATTGTTATCCATAGAGAGTGAGATAACTATAATCTAAGGGTTGCCAAGCTCCTAATAGTTGGGTCGCGTAGCTAGCTCTTGGCCTACTTGAACTTATTGCCGGGGCCAAACGTAGGGATAGTAAGCGGTGTAAGATCTAGACCAACTCCCTCTAAATTTGGGACTGGTTCAATTTAGATTCCAATGTCCAAAACAATCATAGTCAAAAACAGAAGGCAAAAAGAAGCTAGTACCAACAAAACGAGGCTTGGTGGGCCTTCTTTCTTAGGGTTGTGCCTATTGTGATTTAACCTTGAAAAGTCTTGGAATTTGAACAAAACTCGGTTAAGGTTTTTGCATATTGGGTTGTGTAAATACTAGCTAAAAATGTGTCCTATGTTTTGATAGAAAACTTTAGGGTTAAATGTATTTTGCACTCTCAAACTATACCCTATTTGGTATTTTGGTCCCTAAATAAATTTATTTATTTATTCATTTTTTTTTTCCCGCATTTTGGTCACTCAACCAACATTTTGTGACAGTTTGTCCCTTCCGTCACTTTTAGTGACAAAAAGTCGCTTTTAGTGACAAAAGTGATGCTAAAAGTGACCGAGGGGGCAAACTACCACAGAATGTTAGTTGAGGGACCAAAATATATATATATATATATATATATTTATTTAAGGACCAATGTGTCAAATATAGTATAGTTTAAAGGTGCAAAATGCATTTTATCCAAAATTTTGTAACACATCCTAGTGGTTTTGGAAGTATTCGACATCTTACTAATTTTTGATTCCAATAAATTGTAACTTGGTCTCAATAAATTGTAAGTTAGATCAAAATGTTATAACTTCAAAATTTGGTACATCCCAATCCACCAATCCACCAAAACCTCTAGAGAAGGGATGCATGGTAGAATGACTCTCTCTGTCTTGATACCTTCAATTGCAAGACGCTAAAACAAGGTCTATGCAGGTATAGCCTTGGCTAGCTGTACGTAGAGCGCACGCGTCCTGCCATACCTGAGTTATCGTAGTTAAAAAACTACTAATAAACAATTGGATATTAAAGATAAAACCCACTTTCTTTTTCAATGTACCATGTAAGATCGTGGCTTATACATGCCTATTGATCCTAATCTATATTCTCTTTTTAGGAGGAGCGAGGCTACTTACTTCAAGCTTTGTGCCTAGCTAGCCTCTTTTTGAATCAATGACAATGCTACTGTAATTAATTGAAAAAGACAAGAGCAATAATCATCATTGCACCATTTTGCTCTATAAATTATATAAATCAAATTACACTGATCTCTCCTGAGGTATTTGATAATTACAAAAGCCTTCTGTGTTTTAAAAAATTATACTCATTTCGCTTCTATTTTGAAAATGATTGTTATATTATTGGATAAATCATCAAAAAAATTAACCATTACCTTTTAAAAATGAAAAAAAAATAATACCAATTATGAAAAAAAAAATTTAAAAATAATCGACAAAATTTCAGTATATACCAAATCAAGCTTTAACTAAATTTTTTTTATAAAAAAATATGAATAGTAAATTTAATAAATATAAAAATACTCCGTAATCAACAAAATTATCTACTACCACTTTAAAATAGAAAAAATAATAACAATAATGAAAAAAACATCAATAATTAAAAAAAAAAAGAATAACTATAACGTATTTTGTCTGCTTTATATTTTTAAAATTGTGAACGTGCTTCCAACAATGTGAATGAGCTGCTCCAATGAAACTTAATTAGTACACACCTTGCACGGGCATTGCCCTAGTGTGTTTATATATATATATATATATATATGACTCTATTGAGCATGTTTTTTTTTTTTTTTATAAATAAAATAAATAAAGCAGACAAACATGCAATATCACTATCATTTAAAAAAAAAATTTGTTGATGTTTTTTTTTTTTTTTTTTTTTTTTCCATTATTGTTATTATTCTTTTCATTTTAAAATGGTAGTAGATAATTTTGATAATGATTTTTTTTATCTTTTTAAATTATTATTGATATCTATATTATAAATTAGGACTTATATGACTAGGACAAGCTGATTAGGACAACAAATCAATGACTAGACTATGACTAGGCATGACTAAGCTCAAACCTTAATTCTGATTTTCTCTCACTGTCCACCTCAACTCGCCATTCTGCCTTTGTGATCTCTCTCTCTCTCTCTCTCTCTCTCTCTATACCGCCATCCAATCTCTCAGATCTCACCACCATCGCCTACGCCAGCAACACCCTCACAGTTCACCCCAACTCTCAACTCCCCCCCCCCCCCCCCTCTCTCTCTCTCTCTCTCTCTCGCTCGCTCGCTCTCTCTCTCTCTCTCTCTCTCTCTCAATACACCGCTATCGAAGCTCTCAAATCTCAACACCATCGCCGACGACGCGACCCTCACCACCTCACCTCCCTTACAAGACCCTTCCCCAAACCCTCAGTCTTCCCTAGGGTTTGGATTTTTTCCTTTTTTTTCTCCATCGGTTCACTCGATATTTCTTCTCAAATCTGAGAGAGAGATAGAGGGCTTTTCAAATCAGATTCTTCTTAGCCACAAATCTGATCCTTCTTAATAATGTGATACCACAATTTCTTCTTTCTCACGCCTAAGGTATTCTCAATCTTCTTTCTTTCTTCCTTCCTTTTTCTTCATTGTTGGCTCTGAATAACACCAGGTTTTTGATTTTTCTCTCTTAAATCTTTACACATAACTCACCTGTTTATGCTAATTTGATTTTTAATTTTCCATCTTTTTTATTTCTCGGATTTGGTTTACCATGATTTTTAATCAAATCAGAACATGTAGATTTCCTTAGATTGACTAAATTGCAGTTCATGGAGGGCTTGGTGGACATGAACCCAAAAGTTTCAGTTTGTTCCCTTAATGCTTCATGCACTTTCAATAATTTTATTTTCCTTAATTTTTTTCTCTCATCAAATCAATTCTTAGCTTCAAATTTTTTCAAGGATCAATTAAAAAATAAAAGTTTTGTCATAATGTTGCATATTTTTTTTCTTTCAACACAGTGGTTTAAAAATGACATTCACTTCTTGGCGTTTCATGGTTCAGTTGTTGAGTTTAATGTCAAATGTTCTTTGCTTATTTTGATGTTCTGTATCAAAAGTGGTGTTTTTACCTCATATTATGACTTCAATTTGATACTTCTCCTTTGATTTCGATTTTGTATAGAAAAACTAAACCTTTTCAAAGCATTCCACTTTGAATTTTGCAAAAAAAAATTGCGCAGTGCTAAAAAGTTCACATTCTCCTTAGGTAGGCTATAATGTGATGGATGTGCACTTACAGTTGATTAATTGTTGTTTGTGTTCTTTGGGATTGTCATGCAGCCTGCTGATGAGACTAATCGTATGTTGTGCGGGTATATAACTTTTATAGATTTGAATTCATTCTTATTGTTTGCGATTGCTTTCCTTTTATTCTTGAAAATTAGAATTGCTGCTTCAATAAGATTCAGCAAATGGATAAGATTTATTTGTTTTGAAATAGTAATAAGAAGCATGTACTCAAGAAAAAAAAGAAGAAGAATGCTATTTCGAGATAGTTAAAAAAATGAAGCATATACTCAATGTGCACTTATTTTGTATTGGATTTTAAGTAGGAAAAAACACAAGTAACAGAGGTGCTGGAAAACCTGCTGTGAAGTGGATGTAGGTTCTCACTCTTTTTTTTTTTATTATTCGGACTTATTTATTTTAGTTGCTCATCATTTCCCTTTCTTGGTTACTATTTTGGTTGAACTAGACTCTCTCTTAGTCTATGTGGTTTTGAATTTGTTGTTTTTTGGTTGGACTGAGCTTTTCACGCTTTATAAATGTGTATAGTTGCATGCCATGGCTAGCTCAATAATTAACTAAAACCATAGATTATATTTTTATCCCTCACCCCCCCCCCCCCCCCCACACACACACACACAAAAAAAAAAATAAACAAAAAAAAATGATTTGGGTACCCCTCCCTCCTTTCTCTCTCTCTCTCTCTCTCTCTCTCTCTCTCTCTCTCTCACACACACACACACACACACACACACACACATTGTCTGTATATTTGATTACCCTATTCACCAGTTTGTATTTTGGTTACTAACTTGAAGTGCAATTTTGATAGTTTGGTAGTCAAACTGACAGTTATTAAGCACTAATAGTGACAGCTTTGTAAAGTTGATCAACCTTATTTTAATCTTATAGTAGCTTTATATGTATCTATGCATTTATTTGAGTTTTAATCTTAATTGTGGCAGCTCAATAAAGTACATTCTTCCAGTGAAAGTTCTATGAATTTTGAAGTTGACTTGGTTGATTAAGAATGAACTAGGGTGATTTGGGTTGCTCTTCTTTGCTTATTCTTTGGACTCATCCGTTTTTTAGGCTACAATTCATTATTTTGCAGCAAGCAAGTGATAAGATCTGAATTCTTACGGAACATATGCTCATTCTATTCAATTAGGAAGTTAGTCTCAAGTTTTGATTTGATCTTTGCATGTGTAAGTGTAAGTGTTTTTTTTTTGGTGAATTTGTAACAAGTTTCAAGCTTCAGATAGGAGGTGAATCTTTTTGTTTTTAGATACTTTAAAGAATATTTCATCTTACTACCATTGCGTCTTTTCTAAATGTTGGAATTTTACTTTGTAACTAGGGTAATATATTTTTATGTACTACTATTACCATTATTACATCACATTGGAGACCATGGTTGTCCAATTTGGCTTTTGTCTCTAGAGAGGGATGTTTGGCTATTGATTTAAGGGATTGCTTGGATTTTGGCCGAGTGTTGCCTTGATCTTTCTTTGTCTCGATCCCCATTTTCGCTTAGAAATTGTATTATGAAAATGTTGCCTTAATTTATCAAGAAGTGTCGAAGGCGCGCAAAGTTATGAAGTGTTAATAGCGCATATGTCGTTATTGGTTGAAGGCAATGAGATACACATGGTTAAAATTAGTATGGTAATACCTTTAGACACGGATTATACTTGGCTATCTATTAAAGTAAGACTTAAATACATTTTATACCCTTATAATTTGCAGGTGAGCTAAGCATCTGATTGTTGTGGTAGTGATTCAAGTTTGCATAAATCCTTTCAAGCATTACATGTGTATCCTCACAACATACTCATTTTTCCAGACACATTCTAAGAAGTTCCAAGTGCTTTGTTTACTATCAACTACTCTTTCTTGAATTTATGCAAGAAAACACATTATTGCAAGCACTTTTGTTACATAACTTTCAGTCCTATACCATGATTACTTCTTGATCTTGCTGCCAGTTTTTGTTTATCTTATTGAACTCATTTAATTCTTTTACACTCAACAATTTAATTTTGTATGAATTTCACACCAATCCAATAATGGTTTTGATATGTTTCTTTTCTTCTCATGGTGACTTTTTTTAATAGTTGGATGTAAAATTTTGACAGTCTAATAAATTGCATGTTAATAGGGTCTAATGTTGAATTAACAAAGTAAACTTTATCCATTTTTTTTCTACAATAGTTTTTGTAGACATAGTTGCCGAGTTTTACTACTTATTTTAAACTTAGATAACTTTTTTTTTTGCGGGTAGTGCCCTCGGGCACGGGCAATACCCTAGTTTATCAATAAAATAGTAATGCTACACTTCCCAAATTTCTTTTCCAAAAGTATTTCTCAACACGTGTGGCAATGGACCTAGTTGATTTTAATTGGTTGTGATGTTAAAGTACTTCAACTGTGGTCCCACTTCAAAATCATTTAAGATAAAATTTTGGGAAGCATAGTGATGCTTACAAAAATGTCCAGTGAAAGCGAAGCTCCGCTCGTGCATAACCCGAGCGGTATGCCCAGTATCATCAGGGTCCGACCAACAGGTCGGGAAAGCATCACGGGTGCGATTTTTCACGGGCACCTCCCAGCCAAGCCCTAGGACGTATCCAAAATGTTCCAGGCAGTTTCCTATACAAGTTAGAACTAATGGAAAGTGTAGATCGTTTCATAATCTAATTAGGAATATTACACGATTTGTGCTAATCAATCTTAATTAGACCGTACTGCCTTATCAGTTTACTTGCCATGTACGAATAGGTCTCTTATGTTTATAAAATGGATCATTCACTTCCTTCATGGGGATCACATTCTTATCTTACACACCTATACATACCCGGCCGGTTTCTGGTAGCTCCATCTCCATTGTTGGTTCACCAAAACCCCCCAGCGATTTGATATCATAGTGCAAATGCTTTGCAGCTCTGACACACGTGTGGACGTAGGTCTCTTCATTAACATGGTAGAACCATATACAACTTCTCCTGTCTAATCCATCTCATCTCTTACACAATATTTGGCATCATCAGTTTGGCGCTGTTTGTGGTAAACGACAGTTTTTCCTCCAAATGAATCTCTTAGCTGATAGTCATGCCTCCGAATAAGAATAATAAGGCTGCTCAACAAACGGATCGGGTGGATTCACCGGTCGCGCCGCCGGGGACTCCCATGACTCTAGAGCAGATCATTGCGGCTTTGGCACAACTTCTGGAGGGTCAGCGTCAAACCCAACAACAAATCGAAGCTCTGCTGGCCCAATATAATAAGCCCCCATAGACTATGGAATAGCTCGGGAACAATGAGCGTGGTTGGGTCCCTATGCAGACTCGACGACGTGCCCGAACTACACCAGCATCCCCCCAGACCGTGGGATAGTCTGGGAATGATGAGCGTAGTCGGGGTCCCATACGAACCCGACAACGTGCCCGAGCCAACCGAATCGCCCGGGGGATGCCAGAGAGATCATCAATGATGGGCGTGTGGCCAAAGAGGAGGGACAAGAGCGATTGACCCGAGAATCAGCCCAGGATCACTCGGCCAGGAGCCGAAGTGACCTTAGGCACATGATTAACCGAAGTTAAAGCCGAGCCCTATCCCTGAGGGCATCAGACTTTGATGAAGAAGTCTCTTCCTCCAACTCGACTTACCATACAGATACCGAATGAGACACTGGTCGGGAGGACATGGAAGCTCGCATCAATGACTTGGAAAAACAGATCAAGAAATTAAGCCGAAAATCAAGTTGCAATTATACCAATACAGAGACGAAGTCACCGTTCACCAACTGGGTCATAGGATTTGCCATTCCACGCAAATTCAAACAGCCTCATCTCGACTCTTATGGCAGTTCGGGAAGTCCGGTCGACCATGTCCAAACCTACAAGGCTCAGATGGCACTGGTGACTAACGCTAATGAACTGCTCTACCTGGCCTTTTCCAGCACTCTTAAGGGGCCAGCAGCACAGTGGTTCCACTCCTCTTAAGCGCCGATCGATAGGTAACTATGATCACCCCAATTTTGACCGAACTATTAGACTTAGGGGGATTTACCTCTGGAGATCAATGATGAATATGTCTCATCGGAATCAAGATTCTTACAAGCAATTTGATTCTCTTCCAAGAAGAATCTTGGTCCAAAATTGCCCTTTTTCAGTCAAAAAGACCAAAATTCTCATTTACCCGTCACTTTGTAGACCATGAGTTTTGAACACGTATAGAAAAATAACATTGTTCTTGGAGCATCTTAAAACCATTTTCAAAAGTAGAGAAATTCAGTATGTACCCTAAAAAAGTCATCAAAATTCCACAGTTATCCTAGTGAAAAGTCAACGGGTCAAAAGGAGTCAATCGTAAAATTTTTGAATTTCAAGATGAAAAGTCTCGGTAATTGTTCATTGGGTCTCCCTTATTCTAGAAATGATTTTTAAGAATTTTCAAATGAAAGGGAACATTGAGAAATCGAAAGGTCTTTAAGAAGAATTATGCAGGAAATTGGAAATTCTGCCTTCAGAGGAAGAGTTGACTTTTTTTCTTAAGGATTTTGATTTTTTGGATATTTTTATTGAATCCAAATGGGGGGTATTTCCTTAATTTTAAGACATAAAATGTAATTAAGGCACTGAATTGCTATGAATAGTGCTAAATTGCTGTGCAGCGACAGTCAGAGTGCTCGAACGGCAGTTCGTGAATGCCGCTGTGGCACTCAGCGCCGCCTCATCTTCATTGAGTGCCGGCCTGGGCTAATTTGTATTTTTAAGCCAAAAATCCTTTTCAATCTTTGATCAAATGAATGCACCAAATGATGCCCTTTTTTGTGTACGTGTTTACTACTCTTAGGTCATGCAAACCATGCTCCCACCATCCCTAATTGACCTATGTACCCTTATCCTAGCCCCTAAGAAAATGAAAGTCTATAAAAAAAACCCATTTTCTCTCATTTGTAGGGGTGAGAGACTTGAATCTTGAGGATAAGACTTGTATCTTAGAGAGAGAAGCTAAATTTTGAAAATTGAGTTTGTTAGTAGAGAAATATAGAGAGAGAAACTAAAAAATCCCATAGAAACCTTACCCAATTGACCCAATTCTTCAAATCACCATAGAATGACCTTGAAGCTTCAAGGAAGAAGAAGAAGATGAAGGCTTGTAAGGATTGAATCTCCCCAAATCAATCAAATCTTGAGAAGATCTAGAGGTTAAATCCTTATTCCTATACTTATTATACATAATTCAATCACAATTCATAGATTGAACTAGGATTTTTATACAATTTTCAAAAAAGTCTCTTCATACCTCATTTCATTACACACTACTTGAATTGTGAATGAATTCCTTCTTGTATTTGTTTAATTTGGATCTAGATAGCTTTGCGTTTAAGATAAAAAAGTTTTTCAAAGTAGAATTCAATTTGGATCATCAATTGAGTTTTGATTTCATCTCTTTTATTCATGCTCTTCTCTTGGGATTCTATGGAACCTTCGATGTTCCATTTGAATTCCTTGAGTTAGATCCTTTAATTTTCTGCAAATTTATATTTATATGAGGATTAGAGTTGATCTATGTTGCTTCTATGAGTAATTGATGAATCTAAGCCCATATTTATGGTTTTGGTTCATTAATTTGGAGTTTATGAAACTCTTCATGTTTCATTAAGTTCTTTAGATTTTGGGTCTTTAAATCCTCAAGGATCATTAATTTGGGAGAGGATTCAAAAGAAATAAGTTATGAATCCTCAAGGACTATGTATTTGGTAGAGGGAATTGATGTAGATCTAGTGGATTTCATGATATTGGATTCAAGTGAATTCAAGTGTCCTAGGTTCATTCATGAGGTTGAATAAGACCTTAGGACCCATTTCTCTCATGAGATTGATGATGGGGTTCCCTAAAGGCTAAATCCAGATATTCATAATAAGTGAGTATTATTGTGTTGGTTGTAATCATACTTGATCTATATTCTCCATAGAATTATAGATCAAGTTTGGTTTAAGTTATGGATGTTAATTCATCTATGGTGCAGTGATTTCAATGACAATCTGTGATCAAAGATTTTTAATTCAATAATGGTCCATTTGAATTGAATGAGACCAATTGGGATTTGTCCCTACCTCATATATGCACCACTATAATTTTTGTTTTGTTGAGATTCCGTAGTTAGGATGGTTTGATCTTAGGAATTGTACACTAGCTACTCTCTGTCCAAAATTTCAGAACAGTAAATCAGTATTGTTTTGAATAGATAAGAGCCTTAAATATGTTATTTAAGCTATAAATAATTTTTTTCCATAAAGTTAAATGTGCTAATAAGATTCCCTAAAAAAATCAAAGTGATTCTGATTTGTTTACTATTTTTAGAAAATCACACAAAAACTCTGGACAGAGAGTTGTTAAAGTCTAAGTAGTGTCTGGTCTTGGTTTAATTCCTAGAGATTAAACCGTTTGATCTTTGATTTTCTTTTTGGGTTAGAAATTAGACTCATAGAGGCATCTTGTGTTAAAAAATTATTAAGATCAAACCATGGGAATATGGTTTTTCTATTTTTGAGTTAGAAACTAGACTCATAGAGGCATCTTGTGTCCAAAAATTACGTGATTTTGTATGACTTTTATCGTTAGCAATCTTGCACCCTTTTCGACATGCTTTTGTAATATATATATATATGTATTAGTTGAGGGCATGCTTAGATTAGTAATTCAATTAAAAAGGATGTTGAGTAGAGGCCTCTCACAAGATAGGATGAGAGGAGGTGTTTTATACCGCTGGCCTCCTTCCCCTCTCATTCCATTATCCCCGGTCCTAGAAATCTCTAGTTTCCAAAAGATCAGTTTGCTTTTACAATAGTTTCTTAATTTTCCTTTAAAAAATTAAGTGGCGACTCGTATTCTTATTTGAAATTTGAAAAAGTTTTAAAAACGTGGCTAGCCTGCGAGTATCCACAATCTGGCGACTCTGCTGGGGATTGAACCCAGAATCTTTGCTTTCGCAGACTAGAATTTCTGATTTTGGGTTCACTCGAAGATTAGACTTGGAAGCATCCTTTTAATTGAGTTAGTTAATTTTTGTACGCTCGTTGCATTACACTTGCATGTCTCGCCAGTCGATTGCACGGAACTATGACCTAGAGGCTCGGGGTAACCCGGTCGGTCAAGCCATCATGGGACTGTGTGATCACTCTTGATCTTGTACCAAGTGTTGGTATATGAAGCATCCTATCGGATGTGTGTCAAGGGTCCCTTATTTGACCAAAACCCGACCTTTGCATGGTAGTTTCCATAGAATCTTTCAATCTTAGGAAATCAATTCTTAATTAGGATTTATGTGCTAGCGAATTATGTATGCCCAGAAAGGATTATTTGAGATGATGACAATGCTTACTTGATATGGGATGTATAACCTTTTAATCATCTTTTAGCAATTCCTTCTCATGTCCCACGACATTTGGTAATGTGCCAGATTTTGATTATAAGATTGCACTTCTTACATCTTGTTTAGCTAAGCATCATTGACTTTGTATGCATCCGAATTCATGAAGAGTACAGTAATAATTCGATCATGTGATCCTTCTACCCAAAGAATTTTAAATTTACCTTTGAAAACAAACAAGTTTTTGCCATCTTTATTCTAAAGTATTCAATTGCTCTTTCAAAAATCTTTGGAGTTCACTTTTTGATTAAAAAAAATTCCAAATCGACCCTTGTTGAGGTATATTTTCACACTCTCGAAGGAAGAACCCAAAATTCTTGGGAGTTGTTTTTAAAAAGGTTTTGCCAACTGAAGAAATGTTTTTCAAATGAATTCCAAAACAAAATTCTAACCCAATCACCTTTTGTTGGAAGATATCTTCACATCCCCATTTTTAAAAAACAAATTAGAATGTTTGGGGATTGTTTTCAAAAGAATCATATCACCCAAGAAGTACTTTTCAAGTGAATTTTGAAATTTTTCAAAAATATCCAACCTTGAAAAAGGTAGCAAGGATCACAATGAAAGAAGAAATTAGTGCACTTGGCATGGATGATGATTTTATGTGCTTATGTGTCTTATGTGCTAGGGTTAGGATTTATTTTTTTAGCATATAGAGTAGGTACACACACATGCATCGCATTCATGCGACATGTGAACCATTCATGAACATTTCATTAAGCAGTTACGACTAATAAAGTCAATAAAAATTTGAAGAGATGAATAATAAAGGAATAAAAAAAAAGTCGCTATAAATAAATAAAAAAATTTGAAACCAATATGAATTGATTAAAATAAAATGTGGTTGTAGGCAAAAATAGAACCTGCCTCAAAAGTGTAGACACCCCATTTTGTCGGATATCATATTTAGGAGACCCATAGCTTGGTGGTTCACAATGATAAAAAAAGACTCAAAAAGGACTCTTGGAAGTTAGTTCTATCTCCCAAAATGCTCAGAATGACCAAAATGCCCTTGAAAGCCCAAAAACTTCCAGACTTGGACCAAAAGCTTTGGAAACGTACTACGTCATAAGAAAAGTACTAAAAATAAGTTTTCAATCAAAATCAGAAGAAATCTTCGGCTCCCAGAGACCCCCAGAAGTCCCGGAAGTTCCCGGAAAGTCCTCGTTGACCGGTTTGACCAAAGTTTGACCAAGTTTGACCAAAATCATTCGAATTCTCCAAAAAGTTTCGGAATCATTCTAGATCATATGAAAAGTACTAAAATGAGTTTTAAAAGAAAATCGGACGAAAACGTCAGCTCCTAGGAACTCCCGGAGGTTCCCGAAACTTCTCAGAAATCCCAAGTTTGACTGGTTTGACCTAAAAGTTGACTTTGAAACCGGAGCACCGTATCATATTTCAAACATTTTTCATGAATACTAGAGTTCAATAACTTTCCAACAGTATATCGCACATAATTCCTGGATTTAAAACGAATTTATTATGAATTTTCGAAGGTGAAAAAGGCAATCAAATCGGCTTTTATCGCGAATACCGCAAAACTTTTCAAAATGACCTATCTATGAACTATTTTTTTTATGTAAAGTAGACTCCATTACCTTTCCAGCGGTACATCACAGCCTTAGTTTGGAGTTCATACGCATTTTTTGCGAATTTCGGACGAAATAGGGCCTTTTCGTGAATACCGGAACCTCTGGGGGCCTAAATAGAATTGTTTGGACATCAGAGGAGCAGTGCCGCCGCGGCACTGGCCCACTGCCACCGTGGCACAGGTCCAGTGCCGCTGCGATACTCTCCTCCAGAATGGTCCACTTTTGCAATTTATTTTGGGGGTCCATTTTGATTAATTAGAAACCAAAACGACGTAGTTCTATGTTGACAGATGTTTGGAACCAATGGAGACACTTCTTAAACCCCAAAACCACCCCAAATTGGCCTATATAAACCCCCCTTGACTTCTCATTTAGGGGGGCAAATACAAAGGTTAGAGAAGTTATAGAGAGAAAAGTTGTAGAAGATAATGTTAGGAGAGTGAAAAAGAGCTTCTTCTTTTGATTTTTAACTAAAAACTGAGTTATAAACTTTGTTTTCTATTTCATTACTCCTATTTACTTCACATTCAATACACCCAACCACCATTTTAGTGAGCATTTGTGAGATAGAAAGCTTCTTCCATGTCCAATGTCACCACATATGAGTGAAACACCAAGCTACAAGTCCAATACATCATTGAATATCATCTATTGATTGTTTATTTGTTTGTCTGTATAAATGTTCCTCTCTCCTTACCTCATTTCTTTTTGATTTCTTTTTACTTGCTTACTAGTTCATCATCATCTAGATGATGACATGGTGTTTGAGGTGAGTGAATCCTTATGAATAGTAGCTCTTGACCTCAAAAACATGTTTGATAGATGATGATTTCAACTTCAATACTTTCCTATGTATTCTTGAAGTCGTATTCAAATATGAAAACAATGTTTTCAACAATCTTGGAGGTTCTTGATATGGGTTCAAATGTTGATGTTTTAAGTGGTCATAATCTCCATTAAAGTGCTGAAAATATACTTTTAAAACCTCTATTTCAAAACCCCTCTTAAACCCCTCATTTTGATTTCAAAGAATAAAACCCTAGTTCTTTCCAAAATCTTCAAAACAATGAACAATTTGAGTTCAAAGATTTCTCTAGGACTCAATACTCAAGGTATTAATATGAGACCACTTGGAAAGTCTTCTTAACTTATTAGAGAACACACATGATTTTTGGTTTGACTTGGAAATACTTGGAAGTGGTCCATTTAGATCCAAACATTCTTTCCAGATATTCTATTTTTACTGTCACAGCAGCTTGGTTGACTTTCAACTTGTCTTTCGGAAAACTTTTCCAACAAGTGTGGTCCCAAATTATTTTTACCTTGAACTTCAGTGTCTTGATAAACTTTTTGTATGATATGGGCCTCTAGATCTTTTGTTTTCATTTTCTAAGATTTTTTAACATTTCAGTCGACAGTACGAACTCTGTTTCTGAGTGACCTCTATTGTTTATGTGATTTCTCTCAATCTGTAATAGTTATTGAGGATTGGCTTTTTGATTTGTGTTCTAGACACAATAAGGATGATCTCCATAAAAAATAATGCATTGAAAACATTTCTAACCCTACTTTTTATTTTCCACAAGATCATGTCACTGTTCTGTCCACTATTCACAGCAAGTATACTTTTACTTCCATCCTTTGATTTGATGCTTACATGCACTCCAAATTTGTTCATATCTTAGGAAGATACATTTGTACATGTCCCATGATGATTTTCTCCATACATTCATTCATGTTGTATATTTCTAAGTCACTTTAGAAAGTCCATGTACACAATCTACAACCTTGCACATTCTAGGATCATATATTGCATCTATGCAAGATTTGGGGTTTTTGTGACTCCCAATCTAAGAAAATTATAAGGATTGAACTAGGTCATACGTTCATGCTCCCCCTTGACCTAATATTCCTTTCTCATCCGCCCCGGGGATTGAGAAATCTTCTTTTCTCAAAGATTAACATGCATCATATTAGCTTGCTAAGCATATTTTGATTTCTTTTATTTATTTGTTTCGAGAACAACTCATGTCCCCTCTTTTCTAGATTAGGAAAACTTGATTACTTGATATGTGATTAGATGATTTTTTCTAGGTTTATTCATATGATCTTTCACTTTTGCATTGCATGATATTTGGCTAAGATCTTATGAACGATATCTTATCTTTTGATCTTACATTTCAAAATTCTTGTGTGATGTAATATACTATCATAGTATTAATTGTCGAACCATACATAGTATAAGATGATTGTTTGGATGCTAATTGAGGCCCGTCGAGAGACGGGACGAGTTGAGAGTGTTTTAGTCGTGATAAAGGCTCCTTTCTCTCTCGTACCAAAACCCCGAGCCAAGTTCTTTGGATATGAAAGGCCGGTGCCCTTTATCCGTTTAGGTGAGTCAAATTAGGTTTCTTGGTTCCCTAAAGACCAAGTGGCGACTCTGTATCTATTTGCAACAGACCTTTTCCTTTCTGTTTTCAAAACAATTTCAAACAAACAAAGAGGTGGAATCCCGCGTGTCAACAAAAAGCAATTTGGTTTAGAGATTCAACAGTAAGGTTGGTGAGAAGAGAAGTCACCATGGCACAAGAAGTGAACATAAGAGAAGTAGTAGAATTAAGGGTAATGGTTGAACAACAAGATGAGCAAATAAGACGACATGCTGAAAATATGAATTAAATGATGGCTATGATGGAGGCTATGGCGCGGCCACCACCATTAGCTAACCCATAGGTGATTGATCCACCGGCATCAAGAGAGGAGGATTGGTTCGATGACCTAGAAGTTGAGAGAGTTGATGAACCATGAGCGGAGAAAGAGAGAATAGAGAAGGAAAAAGCTAAAAAAGAAAGAATGATAACTAAAAAGGTAGAGAAGCTTGAGAGGGTGGTCCGCAAAGCTCAAGAGGTGGATACCTACTTACTAGAATTGGAAAGATTGTACGATGGGGTCCGGGAGACACTTCCCACTGGATTCAAAATGCCAATCTTTGACAAGTTTGATGGAACGGGTAATCCTCGTAGCCATGTATGTATATGTATTGGGGCCTTCCAGCCTAGTGGGTTGAGCACCACAATGATGGCCATCCTATTTCAGCAAACCTTAACAGGAGCCGCCCTGGCATGGTACCTCATGCTTGAACCAAGCAAGACAAGAATATGGGAGGAAGTGGTCAAATTGTTCGTGGCTCAATATTAGTACAATCAGGAGATAGATGTGACAATCCGGGATATGGAAACCACCCGACAAGAGTACAAGGAATCATTTGCTAAGTATTTGAGTAGATGGAGAGGAAAGGTGGCTAAGATGGTTCAAAGGCCACCAGAAAAAGAACAAATCAGAATGTTGATGAAAAACCTACAGCTAGTCTACCAAGAGAGGATGAGGTTCCAATTTATCAACATTTTTTATCAGGTTTTCGATGTGGGGACAAGATTTAAAGATGCTATCAGAGAGGGGATAATCACGAGAGATAATCAGGGAAACAAGTCTAAGGGACCGGTGTATCAGAACAATCATCATGAGCTTTATGTTAATGCCTTAGCATCTCATTCATCATTCAACCAATTGAGACGATTATTTCAGCAGCAAGGCTAGTGTCGGAATATTTCTATTACAAGGAAAAATCAATCAAGGTCCAATCGTGGCCCACTAAAAGAGCATAGGGTGTTTGGTGATTTGGATATACCATTGAGCTTGGCTTTGGAAATAATGTTAGAAGAGGGGTACTTGGAAAAGTTGGATCCAAGACCGATACCTAACCCCATCCGGCCAAGATATAATGTGAAAGAGTATTGCGCTTACCATCAAGGGCATGAACATGATACTGACCGCTGTTTGAGGTTGAGGACGGGATCATTACACCAGATGAGCTCGAGATGAGACGATGAAGAGTTGATGTTTGGAACAGCTACTATTGAAACCTACGTGGATGTTTTTTTTTTTTTTTTTTTTTTAAATTGAGAAAAAAATGAGAAAAAAAATGAGGAAAAATAAAATAAAATAAGCAAGTCACAGTGACACTCCATTTGAGGTGAAGTCAAGTCGAGTCTGTTCCGTGTATTTCAAGTTTGGTCTTGTGATTGAGTCTGTCTGTTTGTCATCCATGTCGAGTAATAAAATTCTTATCTTGGAATGAAATCTCGTTTTGCTTAATCTAATGCACTTAGTCATGAGTGGATGAATCACTAAGCTGAAAATGTCGCATTTTGGATTATTGTGGAAATTACTCTGTTAATGAATTTTTGCATCAAAAAGTATCTTGAAAAGATCGAAATCAATTTTGCGCTACCACTAAAGAAAGCTAAGAATTGATTTGTCTCACTTTAAGAATTTAAAGATGCTTTTGCTCAAATTCTAAAAAGACATACTTGATAGTAGCTAGGGACTTGTCTAATCCCTTTTCTCTCCATTTTAAAGCCTAAAAGTATCAACCTAATCTAATTATAAGCCATACAAAATTGTCCAAATTGAAAGTCATACAGACTCTGTCCTTGATGGTAGCCAAGCATTTCAAATGTACTTCTTCTCCAAAAAAGAAAAAAAGAAAAAAAGAAAAAAAGAAAAAAAGGGGTGGCTTGCTAGGATGAAAACCTGAAAGGGCACCTAGACAAAAGTTAGAGCATAAATAAAATGTGTGTTGATTCAAAATCCGGATCCTAGCCAGTTCGTGGGTATGCTTGGCCGACCGCAGCTAGACATCCAGCTGCTGAATGTCAAGTAACGAAGGGAGAGTCCCTGAGGATTATGTCCATCGGTTCAACCAGCAAAAACTTTAGATTCACGACCTGAATGAGATGGTCGCAATTATAGCCTTTTGCTCGGGGGTTCAGAACACCAAGGTCGCCACGCCGTTCCACCATTAACGACCGATAACCCTGGTTGAACTCTTGGAGAGGGTCGGGAAATACATTAACACTGAGGAGTTTTTAAAGTTCAAATGCTCAAACTTCGCAAAAGATGATTCCCCAAGGGTCAAACGAAAACGGGAGGCCTCTGAAAAGAGCCTTGGGAAAGAAGCAAAAATAGGATCAGCAACTAGGTGGTCAGGATCTAACCCTGATCGCCTTCATGCCACTTTCTCGGCCCATCCAAGAGGTCATGGTAGCTGCTGAGGCTCAGAAGCTATTCAAGAAACCTACCAAATCGAAGAGCCCACCCGAGAAGAGGAGTCGGGACATGTATTGCCAGTACCACAAAGACCACGACCATGATACCGAGGACTGCTTCAAGCTCAAAATTGCTATTGAGAAGCTCATTGAGCAGGGTCATCTAGCCGAGTTTGTCACCATAGACAGATGACCACGGTAAGATACCTAGGATCCTGAGCAGCAATAACCCCTCGAACATATAAACGTGGTCTTCGGAGGAATATCGGGCGGAGAAAACTCACAGTCGACAAGGAAGAGACATGCTCGGGCATCTTGAGCAAATGTCCTGCAAGTCCAACCAGCCAACTCCCCACCGACTGATATCCTGACTTCCTCATCTGACGATGTTCGGGATGTGCATTACCCCAATGACTATCCACTGGTGGTAATGCTCTCTATAGCCAATTACATGGTGAAGAGGGTGCTCGTGGACACGAGTAGCTCCTTTGACATACTGTTTGCCTAAGCCTTTGATCAGTTCGGGATATCAAGGGATCGGCTCTGACTAGTGGCCACTCCCTTCGTGGGATTCAACGGATCTGGCACACAACCGCTCAAGATGATCGAGCTCCCAATTCTAATACGGGACCTACCCATAGCAGGCCTCCGTGCCCATAAACTTCATTATGGTAGAGGCCTCGTCCGCTTACAATGTTATTCTCGGGAGATAGACACTCAATAAGGCCAGGGCAGTTTTGTCAATGTATAGCCTAATTATCAAGTTCCCGACCCCACAGGGACCGAGAAACCTAAGGGGAGATCAAGAAACCGCCCGTAGCTGTTATATCAGTTCCCTGCACAAAGAGTCGATTTTTGAAGTGCTAAACATCGAAGAGATAGACCCAAGGGACATCAGGGATGGAGTCAGCCCAGTTGAAGAGCTCACTTAAGTGGTATTAGACCCCCAGTTTCCCATCCAGTCTGTCACCATCAGCACTCTCCTAGAGCCAGATCTCAAGGAAAAGCTAGTCTAGTTCTTGAGAGAGGGAGCTAAGACATCTTTGGTTAGAGTCATGAGGACATGCCTGGAATTGATCCCTGGGTTATGTCCCATTGACTCAATGTTGACCCGAGCTTCCGCCCGATTAAACGAAAGAGGAAGGGAATGGCCCCTGAAAGACAGAAAACAGTTCGTGAGGAGGTCAGAAACTTCTCAAAGTAAAGTGAATCCGCAAAGTGCAGTATCCCATCTGGTTAGCCAATGTGGTACTAGTAAAAAAAAGCAACGGAAAGTAGAGGATTTGTGTGGACTTCATTGACCTGAACAAGCCTGTCCTAAGGATTCCTATCCACTACCCAGGATAGATTTCCTTGTAGACTCAACAACTGGTCACTCACTCCTCTCCTTCATGGGCGCCTACTCGCGGTACAATAAGATCTGTATGTATCCCAGTGATGAAGAAAAGACTTCCTTCATCACTAACCAAGGAATGTACTGCTATAACGTGATGTCCTTTGGCCTCAAGACTGTCGGGAAAAATAATCAGTGCCTGGTCAACCACATGTTCAGAGATTTAATCGGGAAGACAATGGAGGTGTACCTTGATGATCTCCTGGTCAAGAGCCAGGATGAATTTGATCATCTCGAGCACTTGGCCGGGGCCTTCAGTATCCTAAGGAAGTTCCGGATGAAGTAACCTGGCTAAGTATGCATTCGGAGTCTCGTCCAGGAAGTTCTTGGGACATCTGGTCAGTAGGCGGGGAATTGAAGCAAACCCGGAGAATATCCAAGCAATCATCAACATACGATCACCCAGATCAACCAAGGAGGTTAAGAGTTTGACTGGGCAGGTGGCAGCATTAAATAGATTCGTGTCCCGAGCAACTGATTGGTGCATGCCATTCTTTAAGATCCTCCGCAAGCCTTTGAATGGTCAGAGGAGTGTGAAGAGGCATATTTTAGGAACTCAAGAAGTACCTGACATCGCCTCCTCTACTCTCAATGCCCATACCAAAGGAAGTGCTATTTCATTACTTGGCAGTATTACCTTCGACGGTAATCTCGACACTGATTAGAGAGGAACATGGGATACAGTACCCAGTATACTATACGAGTCAGGCACTCTAGGGCACAGAAAGTCGATACTCTCGCATAGAGAAGCTCGCCTTTGCACTCATCACCTCAGCTCGGCGGCTCTGTTCGTACTTCCAAGCCCATGTCATAGTTATCCTTACTGATCAGCCTTTGTCCAAGATTCTGTCCCGACCTAAAACATCCGGGAGACTCATAAAGTGGGCATTGGAGTTGGAAGAATTCAAAGTAGTTTACAGACCTCAAACAGCAATCAAGGGGTAGGCGGTAGCAGACTTTTTTTTATAGAGTTCACTTATTCAGAAGATCCAGTTGAGGAATTCAACTCGCCCGAGTTACTGCCCGAGCTACAGGCCGATATCCCGACCTGGATACTTTATGTGGACGGATCCTCTAACAAGCAGGGCAGCAGGGCAAGGATTATCCTGACCACGCCCGATGGGATCCAGCTGGAGTACGCTCTAAGGTTCAGATTCTAGGCTTTTAACAGTGAAGCCCAGTATAAAGCCCTGTTGGTCGGGCTGCAGTTGGCTACCTCGATGGGCACGCAGCAAGTTCAAGTGTATAGTGACTCCCAGCTAGTTGTCAATCAAGTTCGAAAGGAATATGAAGCTCGGTAAGATAACATGGTAGCCTACCTAACCCTTGTCAAGGGTACCAGCAAGCTCCAAGGGTTCTCTAGCATACAGACCCCAAGGGACGAAAACACACTGACCAACAGTTAGCATGCTTGGCATCATCTTCTGAGTTGGACCTTCTCAGGATAAGGGTAGAACACTTACCTAAACCCCATGTGTCCAACTCAGAAGGCATGGAGGTGAATCCCATTGATTCAAAGCTTAGTTGGATGGATCTCATCATAATATTCCTCACAACCGGGAGTCTCCTGACTGGCAAGGATGAAGCCCAACGGGTTAAATACTGAGCGTCCAGGTACCACTTTGTTGACGGTGTGTTTTACAAGAGGGGATTTTCCATCCCCTACCTTTGATGCATCCACCCTACCCAGGTCCAGGAAATCTTGTATGAAATCCATGAAGGAGTGTGTGGAAACCACATTGGAGGTCGGCCACTCTCCTGCAGAGCCCTGTTGCAAGGATAATACTGGCCAACAATGGCCCGAGACTCTCAGGATTATGTCAGGCAGTGTGATAAGTGCCAGAGGCATGCCAGCATGATCAACTGACTGGCAGAGCTCCAAACTCCGATCCTCAGCCCCTGGCCATTTGCTCAGTGGGGGCATCGACTTAGTCGGGCTGCTTCCCATAGCAAAGGGTCAGCTCAAGTTTGCTGTCATCGCGGTGGACTACTTTACCAAGTGGGCAGAAGCTGAGCCCTTGGCAATAATAACCAAGAAGAAAATGGGGAATTTTGTCGAGAAGAACATTCTCAGCAGGTTCGGTGTGCCCCGGGTATTGGTTAGTGACAATGGTAGACAGTTTGACATGCTGATATTTTGGCAGTTCTGCTCAGGCTATGGGATATCAAATCACTACTCTTTTCCTGAGCATCCTCAAGATAAAGGACAAGCTGAGGTAACTTACTGAACGCTTTTATAGTCCATTAAAATCAGGCTTGAAAAAGCCAAGGGACTCTAGGCAGAGGAGCTACCAACCCTTTTGTGGGCCTACCGTACTACTCCCCAAGCCACTTCTAGAGAGACCCCGTTCTTACTCACCTATGTCTTCGAGCCAGTGGTCCCCACAGAATTGGGACTTCCAACATACTGGGTGATAAACTACAGTAAGCAAGGCAACGAGGAAGCCCTCAAAGGGGAGATCGACTGATTGAAGAAAAAAGGGACCGGGCATACCTCAGAGTGGCCGCCTATAAGCAGAGAGTCTCACGAAATTTCAATAGCAAAGTAAAGCACCACAGTTTCCAAGTGGGAGACCTCATCCTCAAGGCAGTAAATTAGTCTACCAAAATCCCGAGCCACGGGAAGCTGGGACCAAACTAGGAATGGCCCTATAGGGTTACTCGGGTCAATCGACTGGGAACCTACTGGTTTCAGATGCTAGAAGGACAAGACCTATTATTCCCTTTGAATGTGGAGCATCTATGGAAGTACTTTCAGTAAAATGAGGATTAGCATTGGTTAGTGACTTATGTTTTCTTTAAACGAGTTGTAGCTCTTCCCGAGCAATCATCATAGTTTTTCAGATTGAATAAAGATTCTTTAGTGTTTCCTAACAGTATTTCACAACAAAAAAGGTCTTGGGATCACACCAGAGGCACAATAAAAGATCTCGGGACTACAGTCATGGCACCAACATGCCACACCCGAGGCATCAAATAGACCTCAAAACTACACCTGAGGGACCAGTTCTACTTAGGTCCATAACCTATTGTATGGCATAAAATATGCAAGTGTTGAAGTGCGGGCGTGCCAAACAAATGTCCTCTTAAAATGAACAATTTGACAAATCAGACGAGTAGAGAAACAGAGGAACAAAATTTCTCTAAATAGGTTCAAGTTGCCTAAACCAAAGATCAAGGACTTGGAATGTGAAGAAAAACTGAGACTAGTTTACAGAGTACGAATTCCATTGAACGATTCACAAAACAAATTACAATTAGAAGTGGTAATCTCTCCTTCTAATTGAGGTCTAAGCACAAAACTCCTCCTAGTAAACAGACAATTTAAAGATAAAGGAAATACATGATGCAAAGTATGAAAATGTGCTAAGTGTTCTTAATCTCGGGGATCCCTTCTCCTTATTTCCTCGTTCCTTTAAATAGGTAATAGTAGTAATGACTGCTGCCCCACGTACTGAGAAACTGCCCACTATCTCCATGATCTCAGAATAATGGGCTTCATCCATGACCATGCTAGTTACCGCTTTGTATTACACGTGTCATTCATTTAATTCAGCATAACTTCCAATAATTGTCCTACCACTAACCTGGCTTGTGTACTTGATTATGGCGTTGTTATGTTGAATCAGCCTGCTTTCTCCATCAGTCTGTCTTCGTACACATTGCACGTGTTGTTCTTTCTCAGATTTGGTGGACCCATTTTTTATGTTATTTTGTGGTGCAAACAATGCCCCCTAACATCCCTTTTAAGTAAAGGCGCGAGCAATCATAACTTGACGGGATGTTGTTAGTATAAATACAGGTCCATCAAATGACAACGGGAATTTCAAGAAATCAATATTATCCCTTGAATCCATAACCGCCAATTTTTTAGGGAATGATAAGATGGCGCCCAAGGGATAGAGATGATCTTTTCTTGAAAAGATAGTGACCTGACCCACATTTACTTCCCATTTGTACTATTATATCACCTACCTCATGATCTTTAAGACTTCCAGCTTGTAATCAGTGCAATCTTTTGGGGAAATTTCAGTTTTGAAACAAATCCCCATTTAAGGTCCTTCTGTATCCTTTTAACCCTATGCCATTTAAACCCTTCTTCGAGTTTTCTTAGCCTCAAATTTCCCAAAATCATTTCATTCCTTCTTCAATTTTCTTCTACCTACCATGGCTGAAAATCCTCTAGAATCTACTTCATCTCCTAGTGCAGAGGAGATCGCTACTGATCCTTAGTCACAAGCCAAAGAATCTTCGAGACAATTTTGGGCTGCTACTTTCGAAGGTGTCAGCGTACAGGTAATGGAGTCCTCACCTAACTTCGCCTCCCCCATTCTTGGTCCAAGCATAGCTCAAGAGTTTGTCCTTCCTTGGGTTTCTAATCTCTTTCCCCGTAATGGTCTTTTCTTGTTTGAGCATCCTAATCCCCCACTAAAAAGATGGAATAATAATAACGATGTTTGTTTTTGGCCATCAAAACCTCTGCCAGAATGGTTAGCCTGGGTGGCCAGAGTTACTCCTGTTAAATCGGATAAATGGCGTAGGCAACATATCCATGCCCTAATATAATTGACCATCTTACCATTACCTATGAATACCCCTCTTTTCTCCTCAACTCTAGCTTTTTGGTCTGTTTCCACCAACTCTTTTCATTTTCCTTGTGGGATGATGTCCCCTACTCTTCTTGACCTAGCTGCTCTAATCGGGGTAAGATCGGATGGTATCCTAGTCAATGCTCTGTTATCCCAATAGGTATACCCCATTTCTCCTATTACCTCTAATTTTGAGAAAAATACTGGCTATTAATCTTTTATCTTAGAACACAAAAAGAATGGTGGCCCTTTGATTGATGTAGAGTACCTTGCCTTTCTTACCTTCTAGGTTAGCAGATATTTAACTTGTCCCCTTTCTTTCAAGGTTGTCAAATCCGATCTTCCTCTGGCCCTTGCTTTAGCTTCTGGTCAGGTTTTGGTATTAGGCCCCTTTCTCCTGGCTCAAATTTATCGAGGCTATTTTAGGTTGATCAGTAGTAACCTGGATACTTGGGGTGGTCCTTTATGGATCCTACAGTTGTGGCTTCATCTATATTTCCCTGAAGTTAGCCCTCCTTGCATGACCGTATCTGATTCATCTGTTATGGTCAAAATTTGGCCACATTTTCTTTCAACCCTTTTGGGTTTTCGAAATGTTTTGGCTTCTTCTTCTCTCTTAGGACTCCTACTCCCAATAGATTCTTACTTGATCACCCTCCTTTGTATAGACCAACTTGATTTAAAGATTCCCTTTCTAAGCCAAACAATTACCCTGAACTATGGGCATACTACTTGGTCTCTCGAGATTGTCACCATAGGGTGATAAAAGAGAATTCAGGAAATAACCAATGCGACGTTGAATCTTATTTTCCAAACTATTAGGCACGCCAATTTGGTCTAACCCAAGCACTTCCCTATCCCAATTTCTTGTTAGCCAATCCATATTTTTTGACTCGTACAGTCTTTAAGTCCTATGAATCAGTTCAACAGGTGGATGAACTCAATAGACTTCTCCTCGATCAGTTTGAGTTCCAGTCCTTCTCTCTTCACCCTGCATCTACTTCCTCCTTTGATACTTTCTAGATGGAACATTTTGATCGCTACTTTGGCGATTTTGATTTGTTGTTCAATACATTGTCTCTGCTGCCATCACCAACTACTAATCCTTCACTTGTTCAGACTGTTGGCAAAAGAAAGAGAGGCCCATGTATGGATCTTGATATCAAAGCTGATTATGATTCCATCATCAAATTTGAAGAATTTTATAAGCTAAAATGGAATCCTTTGAAGCCTTCTAAGTCAATTTCTAAGGTAAGTCACATCAGAATCTGGCTAAAAAAGGAATGGGTGGAAAAGAAGGCTAGTGAATAACAAAAAAAAGATGCCAAGACCCCAAACTGGCAACAACTTTATGCTTTTGCTGAGAATTGGGTCAGAAAGACCTGCCCTTTTCCACCCTTGGCCGAATTTGGCATTATGGAATGTGTAGCTCAGACTAATGTGCCTGTAAGAGTTACTATAACAAGTTATCAGTCTGAACACTCTACACCCACTACCTTTGGTGGCGTTCCTACAACCAGTCCTCAGGTTGCTTGGGCATTTCTTGGATTTTCCAGTCAGTTTGCCCCTTTGGTCTCCGAAATTTCTTTAATAGCTTGATACCAAGAGATGAGGTTTCTATTTTGTTTTGGTGTTATTTTCCTCATTGCTCCTTTTCTTTTGGTTAGGTTTTCCAAGCCCCACTGCCACCGTGTCATCTAAAAAAAAGGTTGTTTCCCTAATGGCCCACCTCCCTTCCAATCCGTCGTAGTTCAGGGACACTAAGCGCCCAGATTACATGGAGATGGTGAATAAAACCTCCTTGGAGGAGACTACCATTGATCATCCTATTCACTTGGAAGAGGAGGAGGTTGAACATGTACTTCAATAGGAAACCTCTAAAGCAGCCAAAAAGGCATGACTTAAAGCCCGAGGTTAGAAAAAATTGCACGATAAGCCGACATTGAACAACTCTCAGCTCTCTTCTGACTCCATCCAAACATTAGAGATTACAAAGACTACAGAGTTCTCCCCATCCTCTTGAAAAAGTCTTCCCCTTACCAAGGCTTCTCCTTTCACTGGCCAAAGTGACATTGGAGTTTTGAAAGACATTGTTGACGAACTAGACGTTTTCCCCAAAATCTCTCAATGTTCAAAGGCTCTTTTTCCTCAACCTCCTTCCATAATAACGGGACTTGGCTCCTCTGCTTCTATGAGCCATGCTTCTTCAGATCCTCAGTTACCTTCCAACTTAAGGATCTCCAGCTTCGAGCTCAGAATCTTAGGTAAACCCTTGCCCACAGGCTTAGTTTAGTCTCCTTGCCTTCGAAGCCTAGCCCATCAAACAGAGGCTAAACTTCAAGTAAAGAGCCTTTTGGCTTCCTTACGCTCTTCGACTTTCAGAAATGCTATGGGACAACAGGAAGCCATTGAGAATGCAGTGTCCTTGCTCTCTAATGATTTTGTCGGTTCTTCTTCCTCCTCATCGTTAGTTTCTTTTTTGCAATAGTTTAAGAAAATAGCTAGCACTATGGCTGAGGTAACCCAAAAACTAGCTGAGGTGAAAGAGTTCTTTGAAAAGAGAGAAGAGGCAACAAACCAGTGTATCCTGATGGCTAAGAATGTAGAGGTTGGGATAAAAAGTTCTGCCTTACTCTTGGAGAAGATCAAGAAAATGCGGGTTGCTCTTGAAAAGATGGAGGCTAATTATGCTTCCCAACAGGCTGACTTAAAGAAGGTTCCAGAGCAACTTGATTAACTGACTGATGAGATTTCAGCCTTGAATGCACAAGAAGAATGTTGGCTGTTTAAAAAGCCACGACCACTGCCCTATCCCAGATTGATGAACAATAGGCTCAGGCCCTGGTCTTTCTAGCTCCCTTTTTTCCATGGTTTATTCTCCTTTCTCTCTTGGGATTATAGTTTTTTGTAACTCCATATTCTACTAAGTGGCCACGGGGTCCAAACTACCTGCTTTTGTTTATGTTGCCATGTTTGGCTATGGCATGCTCATATTCGTATATCAGTTTACTTATTAATATGCCATGTTTTAAAAAATTTCCTAGTCATTATCCAACTTTATCATTCTGAGTTTGGACATTATCGTAATCCAAAATTTTAGACTGATGAATAACCCGAACATCTTGAGCATTCTCAGCTTCTTGCTCCAATTGGCGTAAATATGCCTCCCACATACAGGGCTTATATTTCTTTAAATTTTTTCCATTTATTAGCATGTTGTGTACTTGCTCGTCTAAATTTCTCAAGTGGTAGCCCCCCCTCCCCCCTTTTAGCACTTGATGAATTTCAAAGGGTCCTTCCCAGTTAGGAGACCACTTGCCCAACCCATGGTCTTTGAGTCCTAATGGCAGAATAGCCTTCATAACTAGTTCATCAATTCAAAAATATTTGGCTCTCACTCTTTTATTATAAGCCTTTTCAGCTCTACATTTTTGCAACCTAAGATGATCTAGAGCCAAAAGTCTTACTTCATCCAGGTCTTCAAGTTCTGTTAACATGGCTTGGTTATATTCATCCATGCCCATATCATTCTGTCTAGAACTTTTAGAGACTTAACCGTTAGCTCCATGGGTAACACAGCATCATGACCATAAGTAAGTACGAATGGTATAGTGCTCGTACTTGACCTTTTTGAAGTTCTGTAAGCCCATAAGACTTCAGAGAGCAACTCATGCCAAATTCTAGGATTATTGCCAACCATTTTTTGAACATTTAGTTTGAGGATTTTGTTCGTTGATTCTGCTTGTCCATTAGCTTAAGCATAATATGGGGTCGAGTTGAGAATAGTAAAACCATACTCAAAGGCGAATTCCAACCTATCATTCCCAGTGAAGGGGGTACCTTGGTCAGCAGTAATTATTTGTGGCAATCCGAATCTGTGAATGATATCTTCTTTAATGCACTTAATCACTTCGTTTTGGCTGACTGATTTAAGCGGAATAGCCTCTACCCACTTAGTAAAATAATCAGTAGCCACCAAAATGTATGCGTGGTTTTTTGATGAGGGTGACTAATCTTACCAATCACGTCCATTGCCTATCCTTGAAATGGCCATGGTTTGATAATAAACTGGAGATTAACAGCAAGCACATGTTGAATCGAGCCATGCCTTTGGCAAGCCTGACAACCCTTAGCAAAATTGATACAATCTTGTAAGATGGTTGGCCAATAATAATTATATCTTCTTATCAACCATCTCATCTTTGTCCCAGCCTGATGAGCCCCACACAGCCCACTATGTACTTGCTTCATCAGTTTCAATGCTTTTATCTTACTGGGACACTATAACACCGAGTTCATTTTCTAATTTTTTAAATAACTCACCATCAGCCAAGAAATAATGCATTGCTTTCCTTCTAATCTTAATATCAGCGTGCATGTTAGGATTTTCCAGTAATTTAATGGTTGGCTCCCTCCAATCATCCTCATCAGCTTGAAAGGACATAGCACACGAGTGTCCTCTTCCTCTATAATTGATGACTTAGATATTTTTTCAATCGTGATCATCCTTTTGAGAATGTTTGTTGGGATCTTAAGTCCTGAAGCAATCTGAGCCAATTCATTAGCCTCTTCATTTTCTTCTCTTGGCACATATTGCACTGCTGACTCAGAAAAACTATCTATCAACCTTAACGCAATTGCATGATAGCTTTCTAAAATGGTACTATGCAATTTATATTTTCCCCTAATTGGTTAATTACTAACTGAGAATTCCCAACCAATTTCACAATCATGGCCTTCATTTTGTGTAAAATTTTAAGACCAATGATCACAGCTTTATATTCAGCCTGATTATTAGAACATTTAAAATCAAATTTGAATGAGAACTGTGTCTTTTTTCCAAATGGGGATGTAAGGATGATCCCTGCCCCTGCTGATTCCTCAGTGCTAGATCCATCAAAACATAATACCCACGGGGTAAAAGATATGTATCTAATTTCAATCCCTTTTAGGATTTCAGAACTTATATCAAGGCAAGGATGGTCAGCCAGGAAATCAGCTAGGACTTGTCCTTTGATAGCTTTCTGGGGGACATATTGCAAGTGAAATTCTAATAAAGTTAAGGACCATTTTGTCACTTTTCCAGTGATAATTGGTCTTGACAACATATACTTAATAACATTAGTCGTACACACGACTTCCATTGTCACAGGTAGCATATAATACCTTAACTTAATGCAAGAAAAGAACAAAGTCAAACATAACTTTTCAATTAATATATATCTCTGTTCCATGTCAGTCAGTACGCGACTCAAGTAATAAATCACTTGTTCTAGGTCTCTATTGTTAATTTGAACCAACAAACTTACAATTGAATCATTAGAAGCTGAGACATATAATATTAAAGTTTTATTTGGCTTAGAAGAAACTAAGACTGGCAGCTTAGCAAGATATTCCTTAATTTCCTCAAAGGCCAGCTGGTGTTCTTGTTTCCACACGAATTCTTCTTCAGCCTTCAGTTTTAACAGTGGACAAAAAACTTTAGTCTTGTCTGCACAATTAGAGATAAAGCATCATAAAAAGTTAATTTGGCCAAGCAATCTCTATAGTTGCTTCTTATTAGATGGTGGTTTAGCCTCTATGATGACTCTGGCTTTATTTTTATCAACTTTGATTCCCCTTTGATGTACCAAAAAACCCAAAAAATTACCTGCTGAGACACTAAATGCACATTTTAAAGGGCTCATTTTTAATTGATGGCATCTCATTCTATCAAAACTTTTTGTCAAAAACTTTATGTGGTCATCAAAAGTTGATTTCACTACCACGTCATCTATATAGACTTCCATCCATTTCCCAATCATGTCATGGAATATGGCTTTCATGGCACGTTGGTAGGTTGCCCCAACATTTTTTAAACTGAACGACATCACCACCCATTCAAACGTTCCAATTGCCCCTGGAAATCGACGTGTTATTTTTCTAATGTCATCTCTGGCTATAAAAAATTGGTTGTAGCCAGAGTGTCCATCCATAAAGCTGAGGATCTCATGCCCAAATGCAGAATCAACCAACATGTCAACAACGGGCATAGGATACTCATCTTTCGGAGTGGCCTTATTAAGATCTCTAAAATCTATGCACATTCGTAATTTTCCATTCTTTTTTATAATTAGAACAATATATGAAAGCCATTTAGCATACCTGGTTATCCGGATGAATCCTGCCTTCAACAATCGTTCCATCTCTTTCTTGACTTAGGATGATCTCATTCACTATTCTTCTTGGAGATTACTTGTAAGGCTTATATCCCAGCTTTATTAGAAGTTGGTGTTCTACCAAACTTCTATCCAAATCGGGCATTTCATGGTAATCCCATGCAAAACAGTCTTGGTATAGAAACAACAAATTGAGTAATTTGCATTTAAAATCTGTTGGCAGGAGTTGGCTATGAATGTTATTCTCCTAGGACCATCTGTCCCCCCGAAGTTAACTTCTTCTAACAGATCTTGAACCTCGACTTTTGCATCATCCAACTTGGGTGGTGCCTATGGTATTTCAGGTCCTTGGATCTGATCTTGCTCATCTAGATTAGTCTCTTCCTTCACACAATCTGCCAAACAAGCTGAATCCTGGAATCTTAGATGCACATCATCTTGAATTCGACGTATAATGTCAAGATATACTGCAACGTGGTATTTTTCCATTAAGCAATATTGTCTGATTCATCATATTCATGGCTTCCTCCACTTACTGTGGAGTGATCCCCTTATGGCGGCCATTCTTATCAATTCCCCAGAATCATAATGGTGCGATCTCCATATCATAAAATCTAGCTTAAGCCATATAAGATTTAACCAGAAATGGTTCTTATCTACTTCAACTATTTCTGGCTCATCCTTTTCTTTGATCCAAAAAATCGAACATTGGTGCAAGGTAGATGGTACACACCAAGCGGTGTGAATCCAATCACAACCTAGCAGAGCATTATAGTAAAAAGTAGTATTTATCACAAAAAATGCCATTAAGGTAGTCCTTCTTCCAATGGACACTGTGACCAGAAGCGCACCTCTTGGCTAGACTGATGCCCATGAAAACCCTACTATGGCCACTTTGGCATCTATTAAATCATTGCTAGTTTTTTGCAACTTTTTAATCATATATGAAGGCAGCAAGTTAACAGAAGCTCCATTATTTGCCAACACTTTTGACACTGGTATGTCGTTAAAATTGGCCTTGACATATAATGGTTTCAAGTATTTGGCCATTCTAGCGTTTGGCATATCAAACACGATAGCTATCTTCTGTTTTGATTTTGAAAGTGGCACATTTTGAATAATAGGTTTTGGTGTTTGTGCTTCTTCTGTGATGCACACCATGGGCTCTGAGTCATCATTAACGTCTCCTTCTAGACCATCAGGCTACCAATCAAGGGACACGAAATCCTACAGAATTGTGTAAACCAAGTTATCATAGAAGGATAATAATGATTGTCCTATCTGGAACGTATCATCATGTTCCACATTTAAGTTTCCTGACTGATTGTCTATTGAGTGTTTGACATCAGTCAGTGTGTCCATAAGAACTCTTGAAGGGTGAGCTCGTACTGAGGACTTGGGGTAGAGATGGATGGCTCACAACCGTTTGGGGCGAGCTACCAAAGATCAATGCTGAGGTAGATTTGCACATCCCAGGTAAGTGGGTGGAGAGGAATACGAAGGCCTGACATGAAGGCATCCTTATAGATGGTAACAAAACTTGGCTAGTGCAGATGAACCCCGCTATTAGGTATGGCCAAAGAATAGTGACTAGGGATATCGTACTTATCCTTCAGTTGACCTAGGTTGGAGGCAAGCAGACTGCTAGGAATCCACTCGCAAGAAAAGGCTATGTCAGGACTACCAGAGATCGATGCCTCATTGCCCGACCCCCGCAACTCAGAGGCTACCTGGAGCCCCTGGCTCATCTCATCGTCAGATGGGAACCCTACCTTCACTATGGTGGTCTAATGGAGTCAGTAAAGGAGGGTCCAAGCTTGTGTTTGGGGTCCTTGACCTTGATTGCTTATCTTCTGATTGGGAAGACAAGTTAAAATCAGAATGACACATTTCTAAGGTCCTTTCGACGGGACGAGGAAGCAGTAAGTGACCTAAGTAAGGGTCAAGATCCTCGAGTCTAAGGTACATGGGTAGAAGGACTAAGAGCCTGTATGGTAGGGAGTACGCGGTCTTCACGGTCAGGTAACATTTGGATAGAATGGTTCGAGGACACGTTGATTGGGCCGACTACTCTATAAAGGAAAGGGAAGCACCTGACCTGAAGAAGAAGCATAACCTAAGGAAAAAGAAATCCCATTCCCTCACAAAACCTAACGGGTTCCTATTCTCCAGCCTCTTTAAAAAATAAAAACAAATGAGGAAGAGAAGGAAAATGCAATGGAGTACAAGGCTGGAGGAACAAAGACTTACAAAAATAGAGTACAGGGAAGAGCTTGGGAATCTTGACCGGACCCTTTTTCTTTGGAATCGCTCGATAATTTCTTCCTATGAGTAGTAGAAGTAACAAAAATGCTCAAGTGCTACTTTTATAGATGGCATGAATGGTACAGATGATCTCAGATCCAACGGTCTAGCCAGTTTCCCGCCTAAATACCCGACAGTTGGTACATCAGGCAGCCAAGTGGCTCCTCAAAAGGCGTGCGCATTAATGGCAAGATGTGACAGTTCGGTTCGGTTGTGACTGTCCGGTTACACTTACATTGGTCTGGTTGGATCCTAACTAGACCAACCACTTCTTGACATTTGGCAGGTACCGACCCCGAGCTCCTGGGGTAACCGATCGGTCCATGCCCCAGTTGACCAAGATGACCAGTCTGGCCCTGAGTAATTTCCCGAGCAGCGTCCCGGACTGTTTACCAAGCTATACATATTTCCAACCCTTATATGATGAAGCATCACATTAGCCTCGGAAATGCGAGGCAGCTGATATGTACAAAAATGTCTAGTGAAAGTGAAGCTCCGCTCGTGCATAACATGAGCGGTACGCCTAGTATCATCAGGGCCTGACCAATAGGTCAGGAAAGCATCTCGGGAGCGGTTTGTCACGGGCACCACCTAGCCAAGCCCTAGTACGTATCCAAAATGTTTTAGATAGTTTCCTATACAAGTTAGAAGACTAATGAAAAGTGTAGATCGTTTCCTAATCCAATTAGGAAACTCACACGATTTGTGCTAATCAATCTTAATTGGACTGCATTGCCTTATCAGTTTACTTGCCATGTACGAGTAGGTCTCTTGTATCTATAAAAGGGACCACTCACCTCCTTCATGGGGATTGCATTCTTATCTTAAGCACCTATACATACCCAACCGATTTCTGGTAGCTCCATCTCTATTGTTGGTTCACCAAAAACCCTCGGCGATTTAATATCATAGTGCAAGTGCTCTGACACACACGTGGACGTAGGTCTCTTCATTAACAGGGCTGAACCACATACAACTTCTTCTGTCTAATCCTTCTCATCTCATACACAATATTTGGCATCATCAATAGTATTACTCTAAATAAATGTTCTAATATCTTTCATCTACTACTTGAACAAAAAATTAAATGGCCTAATATTAAAAAACTAAATATGCAAACTATTGTAAGTTAGGCTAAAGATTATAAAACCTAAATTTGGAATTTTTATAATTTTTTTTTGAGCTGCAAATTTTACAAAGTTAGGGTTAAATATTATAAATCCAAATCTGTAAAATTTGCTAATGTATATGATACACCCAAAATTGGCTCTATCCTATGACCGAGCGGTTCAAATCAGCAGCCAATCCGTCATGCACAACTCCGTGGACAAGCATCAGCCCGAGCGGTCTAGTCTATCAGAAACTCATCATCCTGAGCGGTTCATCCACGACCCGATCAACAGGTCGGGAAAATCGCACGGGCATATCCCACCGCGGGAACAGTTCATCCGGGCCCACAGGCACGATCCCGAGCATTACGGGCAGTTTTCTACTCAAGCTAGAAGACTAATGGAAAGTGCAAACTATTTCCTAATCCAATTAGGAAATCCCCACAATTAATGCCAATCTATATCAATTGGATTATATTTCCTTATCCATGTACGAGTAGGACTTTTACATCTATAAAAGAGACCTCTCACCCCCCATTGAGGGGGCCACCTTTTCAGTCTACGCAGCACCTCTATAGCATTCATCTACATGCCCGACCAGCCTACGGTAGCTCCAGACTTGTTGGTTCACCACAGGCTCCCGGCTCTTTTACAGTATAGTGAACGTGCTCAGACATACCCGTGGACGTAGGTACCTTCATTAACAGGGCCGAACCACATACAAAAAAAATAGTCTCTCACTCTCTCTCTCTCCTAAGACTGCTCTACTTTACTCTTACCAATTTTTGGCATCATCAGTTTGGTGCCGTCTGTAGGAAATCAACAAATCTCTTGACTGATCATCATGCCACCGAAGAAGGGTAAGAAGGCTGATCAGCAGTCCGACCGGGATGTTCCTTCGGCCCCGGCACCGGCTACGATAGTCATGACATCTGAGCAGATCACCGCGACCCTCACATAACTCCTCGAGGGCCAGCGTCAAATCCAGCAACAGATCGAAGCCCTGCTAGCCCAGCAAAGTAGTCCTCCAGGGGCCGAGAAACGACTCGGGAATGTTGCGTACGGTCGGAAACCGATCTTGACCAGACAACGTGCGCGAGCCAACCCGTCCCGTGTTGAGGATGCCAGAGACATCAACAATGGGCATGCTGCCCGAGAGGAAAGGCAGTAGCATATGGCCCGGGAATCAGTCCAGGGTCACTCGATCAAGAGCCAAGTCATCCCTGGGCACACGGTTATCCGTAGTCATAGCCGACCCCGATCCCAGAGGAAAGCACCCTGCCATGAAGAAAAAGCCTATTCTACCGACCCGACCAACCCCTCGGATACCGGTCGGGAAGGAGTTGAAGCCCGAATCAAGGACTTGCAGAAGCAGATTAACGGAGTGGCCAAAAAGCTTGGTCAAAATCGTGCTCAGAATCAAGCCAATACCTAGACAGAGTCACCATTCTCCAGCCAGATCATGAGGTTTGCCATCCTGCACAAATTTAAGCAGCCTCGCCTAGATCCCTATAACGGTTCGGGGAGCCCGTTCGACCACGTCCAGACCTACAACGCTCAGATGGCCTTAGCCATCAACTCCGATGAACTACACTACCTAGCCTTTCCCAGCACTTTGAAAGGCCCGGCCGTGCAGTGGTTCTATTCCTTGGAGCCCCGATCGGTCTGCAGTTTCAAACAACTCAGCAAGCAGTTCATCAACCAGTTCGCCGGCATGCATGAACGGCCAAAGCCTGACATACATCTACTGACAGTCATACAAAGGGATAATGAGACCCTCAAGGAATTTACCGACCGGTTTAATCAAGAGAAGCTCGTCATCTATGATCTTGATGAAACCTCCGCTATCATAGCCTTTTGCTCGGGAGTTCAACACACCAAGTGCGCCGCGTCGTTCCACAGAAACTGACCAAAAACTTTGGTTGAGCTCTCTGAGAGGGTTGGAAAATACATTGACACTGAAGAGTTTCTGAAGACCAAAGACCCCGGGTAAGAAAGCGACAAGTCTTCAGGAAGCAAGCGAAAGCGAGATCAGCCCGGGAGTTCTGACAGTTTTTCCAATTCACAGCAGGCAAGGTTCGGCAGTCCCGACCCGACCTCCAGTTCATAGCGGTCTGAGTCCAATAGCCCCAACCCGACCTCCAGTACACAGCGGTCTGAGGCCGACAGCCCTGACCCGACCTCCAGTTCATAGTGGTCTGAGTCTGGCAGCCCTGACCCGACCTCCAGTTTACATCGGTCAGGATCAAGCAGTTTCGACTTTGCCTCCAGCATAGAGAAGTCAAGAGCCTGACGATCCTAATTCGAACCTCTGTCTCCATCGGTCTACATGAGCCCGACTATAGTGGTACTTGCTTGCTCACTACATGAGGCTCCACCGATTGTCAGAGAGCTCTTCTAAAGACCTCAGGCCTAACCTCAAGGCATACAAAGATCTCGGGCCTAACCCCGAGGCATCTAAAGACCTCGGGCCTAACCCCGAGGCATAAAAGACCTCGAGCTCTAAACTCAAGCACTAAAAAGACCTCGGGCTTCGAACCCAGGCACAAAAGACCTTGGGCTCCAAACCTAGGCACAAAAGACCTCGGGCTCTGAACCCAGGTACCAAAGACCTCGGGGTCATGCCCGAGGCATCGACTTCGCTTAGGTCCAACCGACGATGGGGGAAAACCCCCTAGGTGGCTGATGATTGCAAGCTTCAAAAGATCCTGCAACCACCATGTTCCAGGTCAGTTACCTACAGTTCATAGCCTATGTAAGACCCTCGTCTTAGCGAGAGCTTGGGGGAAAGACGGCGTAGTGAACTAAACATTCAATCACACCGGGTTTCTATAGGCCTCGCGGATAACCAAGTCAAAATCTTGGACAACCCGAGCACCTACAGTACTCAGAGGCATTAACTCCACTTAGGTCCAAACCGACGATAGAGGTGACTAAAATCTCTTAGGTTGGCCGACGATAGAGGAGAAAAAAGACCCTAAAGTAACGTGATTTAGGTCGGCTCCACCAACATGGTCAAGCTCTTCTCCCAACAGTCTTGACGAAGGCTGGCTGGGCGGAAGACAACCATCCTAGGGAGTTAACACAAAAGGACCCTAAAGCAATACGCTTTAGGTCGGCTTTTCCAACATGGTAAAATTCTTCTACCCACTACCTTGACGAAGGTTCACGGGCAGAAGATAACCATCCTGGAGACTAACTCAAGCAAAAAAGACTCTGAAGTAGGCCGAGTCTCAACTCTCGGTCATTTTTCGAGCATTCAAAGACTCCGAATTAGGCCAGGTCTCAACTCCCTGTCAGTTCCCGAGCACCTAAAGGTCCCGAGCTAGGCTAGGTCTCAACTCCCGGTCAGTTCCCGAGCACCTAAAGGTCCCGAGCTAGGCTGGGTCTCAACTCTCAGTCAGTTCCCGAGGACTTACCAGGCTCAGAAGCCCCGAGGCAGCTTCACCAAGCACTCAGATAGTGGCAAGTAACATCAAACTGGTTTCCAAACATGCCCCGATATAGCATCTGGCCAACCTTGGAAATGGGGGGCAGCTGATACACCCAAAATTGGCTTTATCCTATGACCGAGCGGTTCGAATCAGCAGCCAGTCCGTTATGCACAACTCCTCGGACAAGCATCAGCCCGAGTGGTCTAGTCTATCTGAAACTCATCATCCTGAGCGGTTCATCCACGACCAGGCCAACAGGTCGGGAAAACCGCACGGGCATATCCCACCACGGGAACAGTTCATCCGGGCCCACAGGCACGATCCCGAGCATTACGGGCAGTTTCCTACTCAAGCTAGAAGACTAATGGAAAGTGCAAACTATTTTCTAATCCAATTAGAAAATCCCCACAATTAATTCCAATCTATATCAATTGGATTATATTTCCTTGTCCATGTACGAGTAGGTCTTTTACATCTATAAAAGAGACCTCTCACCCCCCATTGAGGGGGCCGACTTTTCAGTCTACGCAGCACCTCTATAGCATTCATCTACATGCCCGGCTGGCCCACGGTAGCTCCAGACTTGTTGGTTCACCACAGGCCCCCCGGCTCTTTTACAGTATAGTGAACATGCTCAGACACACCCATGGACGTAGGTACCTTCATTAACAGGGCCAAACCACATACAAAAAAAAATTCTCTCACTCTCTCTCCTAAAATTGCTCTACTTTACTCTTACCAATTTTTGGCATCTTCAGTATATATAATTTTATTTAATGTGCCTGCGCACTCACACTCACACAAATATTCATACACAAATGTACATATATATATATATATATATTTATATATAATGAGATAAGGGGTAAATTGGCAATATTACACTCAAAACGTAGGTAGAGGGGAGGTGAGTGTTATTTCCAAACTAGAAGGGAGGCCCTTGTAATTTTTATATACCTCAAGGTAGGTCAGTGTAATTCTATTACATATCAATCAAGAATTTGTGAAAATATTAAAAGTTCATGTGCTTTTTGAAACTTGAAAGAAAAATCTTTTTAACCATCACCACCACTAACCAACTAACCACCACCACCACTAACCACGACCAACATCAACACCACCACTACCACTACCACCACCACCAGCCTATCCTTTTGTTTCTATTTTTTGAAAATGCTAGCCTTAAAGTGTAACTTTTATGATTTTTTTTTACGAATTCCATTGATTTCGACATCCTCCATGGATTTCGCAGAAAGGAGCAAATCTAAAATGCATCGAGTGCGAATGATACAACATGAGGAGCAAGTCTGAAATGTATTGTAATACCCACTATTTTTGTTGTACTTTTATATTACTTTTGATAAATAAGATTTAGTATGCTTTTCTTTACCTTTCCTTTAAGTCCCTTTTCCATCGATTGAAGTCCACTTAAGCGATTGAGAAATTCTCTTTTCAATCGATCAAACTTACATCAAGCGGTCAAACTTGTGTTTCCTCAATCGATCGAAAACCTGCTGACCTGAATCCATACGGGGACTCATTTTCAATCGATCGAACACACTTCGATCGATCGAAACGGACATAACTTGAACATCAAGTTTATTTCCCATAACTCTCATTCACTCTCCTATATATGCCCCTCTTCTAATATGTGCTTGCTAAAAATCCTTAGAGAGAGCTATAGAGAGAGATAGATATACCAATGTATACACACACTCATCTATATACTCACTTTATATACATATGCATAGACACTCACACACACATACACCCCCTTGGACTGGGAGAAGAAGAAGAAGAGCAAAAGAAGGAGAAGAAGAGAGACAAAGAAGAAAGAGATGGAGAAAGAGAAGGAGAAAGAGAAGGAAGAAGAGAGGAGGAGAACACCCCTGAGAACCCGCGACCACCCCGAGCGTCGGTGTCTCCGAACCTTACGGTGAGTGTCTATACTCACTTAGTAGCATAAATACATTAGTATATATGTGTTTTGATAAGAAATATCGAACCTCGAACATGCCTACGAGGTCCAATATAGTTTGAGAAGAAAACCAATTCTCAATCGATCTAATTGGTTACGATCGATTGAACACAGACAACATTTAATCGATCAAACTATTTTCAATCCATCGAACTTTAATTTTATCAATTGATTGAAATGACTTCAATCGATCGAACTTTACTTTACCTCAATCAATCAAAATGACTTCAATCGATCAAACTTTGCTTTATCTCAATCGATTAAAATGACTTCGATCGATTAAACAGGTCAGATTGGTAAATGTTTGGTCTGTTTATATCTGATTGACTGTTAAGCTGTTTATGTCATGTGTTGATGTTGGGATGCTGTATTGGAATAATACACACGTTGAATAATGGGCTTAATACATTAAGAAGTGGAGCCATTTGTATAAAGATGTTACAATGTTGTTAATCAAATTGAGAAGTCGGTGTGTATAATAGTGGGTCTATCGACTACAGAGGTCGATATTATTTATGATTGTACGTGTGAATGCGATCACAGGGATCGTATGATGTTGGGTACGAGATTCTAAGGAGTTACGATGGTTATATGTGTGGGAAAGCTGGGACTACGTGTCAGGCTTACATGTGATAGTGTTGGATTGTGTATCAAAATCGGGAAGGTTGTGTGACATGGGACTTCGTGTCAAGTTTAATACAATGAGGCAGGATGTCTAGTATGTATTCGGGCATGTTAGCCGGAATGAATAGGACATGTCGGCCAGGGCAGGGTGGATAAAGGACATCGTGATGTGTTGGCCAGAATGTATCAATTGGCGTGTTTGCCATAATGAATGAATCGGGCATGTTGGCCGTAATGTATCGAGCGTGTTGGCCGTAATGTATCAAGGGCATGTTGGCCAGGACATATCAAGGGCGTATTGGCCAGAGTACATTGAGGCGATTTGGCCAGAGAGTTGAGACTTCGTGTCGAGTTAATATATTATGTGGTACTAGACTACGTGTTGGTTAATGTGTAAGAGAATTGGGACTTCGTGTCAGGTTGGATAAGTTGAGAAGTATTGGGCTACATGCCATGTTAGAAAGGGATCGTTCAAGGAATGAGTTAAGAATTTAGAACTATTTATTCAGCTTTCGCTTTTCAATTTAAGTGATTTAGTTGATGTAGCTTTAATCAAATAGATTTGAGATTTTCGGAACAATGTGAGTGTTTTTTTTAAATGGAAATGTGGTGGTTTTATTTTAAAAAGAAATGGAGATTTTATTATAAATGTTTTAATCAGGTTTTTAAGAACGGATGTATCTTCATTAAAAAGTTTTAATTGGATGGGCTTCATGGTGTTCAGTCCGATATTTGGGTAGTCGAATAGTAGTCCAGATTTAGTTCTAGGCTGATTATTTGGCTTTCTAAAAATTGGGGTGTGACATTATTTCAGATGAACGTTTTGCCATTTTGCGAGGGGAAGGGAGGGGCTAATAACAGTCGTTGAACTTGTTGTTTATTACTCAACCTTTGCCGAGTTTGTTGTTTATTATTCAACCTTTGCTGGGTTTGTTGTTTATTACTCAACCCTTGCCGGGTTCGTTGTTATTTAATTCAATCCTTGCCAGGTTCGTTGTTATTTAATTCAATCCTTGCCGGATTCTTGTGTTTTTATTCAATCCTTGCCAGATTTTTTGTTGTTTTATTTTCTGCTGTGAATAGTAAAAACTGCTCCTATAGAGCATTCTTCCATGAATAGTGATTTTACACTATGGCTATACTTTTTCAATGTCGTTGGCGGGGTTAATTAAAAACATAGAGATATATACATATTTTTTAAGATGGTAAAAGTAATAAACTTAGCATGTCAGAGGAGTCATATGATAAGGCATTTTGGGAAAAAAGAACAAATTTATAGCTTTTGTGCATTGTGTATCAAGCTCATTGATGGAGGACACTTAAAACATTTGCATTTATCTTAAGATGGTTGGGATTTATTAATGACGGAGTTCTCAAAATTTACTGGAAAGCTTTATTCTAGGAAATAATTGAAAAATAAATGGAGCAGTCTTAAAATAGATTGGAAGTTATGGAAGCAATTAAAGGGGAAGGACATTGGTCTTGGGTGGGATCCAGCCAAGAAAACTACTGATGCATCTCATGCTTGGTGGGCAGAGAGATTGGAGGTTAGCATATATGTAATTTTGATCACATTTTAAAATTTTTCTAGTTTTCTCTATTGGTATTGACTATTGTAGAGCTTTTTATTATCTTGTGTAGGCTAATCCTAAAGTGTCAAAATTTTGAAAGAATGGAATAGATCCAGAGTTTGAGAGCACTCTAGATAGGATGTTTTTGAAAACTATGGTAACTGGTGAGTTTTCTTGGGCATTGTCATGTGGTGAACTTCTTGGCGAGGGTTTGGATAAGGGAGCATCTGAAACAATTAGTTTAGAGAGTGACAGTGATTCATCTACTGGTGCTGGCGCTAGTTTGAGTGTAGAGGACACTCAAGCCAAGAAAAGGAAACTTGCAAGTCAGCCAAAGCCAACCCAACCGAAGGGATAGAAAGTAGAAAGTGCGCAAAAAATGACGTTGTGTCTTGTGTGACTTGTTGGAGCTATAGAGAATAGGAGTAGAAGTGCTACATCAGTTAATAGTGATAATTGTGCACATAATATTGCTATCGTAATTGCGCAAATGGATGAGATGACTGAATTGGACCCAATTGGAGAGCTTTATATGTTTGGTCTTCAACTCTTCAGAAATAAAGAGAACCGAGAGATATTTTTTGCATTACAGACAAATCAAGTTAATATTGTATGGCTGCAAAAGCAAAAAGAGGCACACGACAAGAAATCACTAGATTAGACGAAAGTGGCTTTGAAATTGGTGAGAATGTAATTAGGTACTTTGGAAAAGAAGTTAGCTCATGTTTTTGGAAAAGAAAATAGTTTTCTTTTGTTTTGGATATGTAAGGACGAAATTTTGGATCTTTTTTTTTACTATGTTAACGTTATCTAATTTGGTTGTTGCTACTCTTGCTTGTGAAATTGAATTCTTATTTTTCATGGGCATTCAATGGACTTGTATTTGTTACAGTTATGGATTGGGATAATAGAGAAAGTGATGATGAATTTTTGGTAGATGTGGAAATTGTAGCTAGTGCCTTTTGCACATATTACCAAAAATAATTCACAAGGAGCCATGTATGACTTCCTCACATACTGGGAATATGTAGCTTATAGAGATTTTTCAAGAAAATGACAGTCGATGTTGAAATATGTTTAGAATGGAAAAGGAAGTGTTTCATAGGTTAAGCTATGAGTTGAAAACTGTATGTAGATTAAAAGGTTCAAGAGATTTGAGTGTTGAAGAAATGTTGTCAATGTTCTTGTATATTCTTGAGGTGCAAATTCAAATAGGGATGTCCGAAAAAGATTTCAACACTTAGGTGAGATTGTAAGTAGGTATTTTGGAAAAGTTTTAGATGCGGTATGTTGTTTGGCAATGTTCATAATACAACCGGAGGATCGTGAATTTAAGGAAATACCAAAGGAAATTGTTGGAGATGGTAGGTGCTATCCTTATTTCAAGGCAATTGTTGGATCAAAACAATCACACGCAAACAATGTATGAAAAATAGAAAGATTAAAGAGACACAAAGAATTATCACGTGGTTCGGCAATGTGCCTACGTCCACACCGGAGAGCCTGAAATTTCCACTATCGAAAACGATTTAGGGTTACATCATATATATCTCCTATAGGTACATGGAAAAATCCCCAAAATACCCATACGCTTCGCTCCGCCATGGGCCACAGGGCTTGGGCCTAATGTTACAGACCCATTACAATATGAGCCACACCCAACATTAATATAGTTTGGTGCATTTATTATTTGAGAGTACTTTTAATAATTTTGTTTTATTTAACTTTGCACGTACATATAAATGTTTTATATTGACAAGATGTCATTGGTGCAATAGATGGCACTCACATTCCGGCAGTTGTTAAAGTAGAAGATCAAGTGCGATTTATTGGCAGAAAAGGAGTTCCAACTCAAAATGTAATGGCTGCGGTAAACTTTGATATGCAATTCATATTTGCATTAGCGGGTTGGGAAGGCACAGCTCATTACACACATATTTTTATATGCCATCCAAACCCATGAATTATAATTTTCAAAACCTCCAAAAGGTTAGGTTTACTATGTTTATTAATATTTTAATATTGATAGTGTACTTATGTCTAATATATTTTTTTATCCATCGATTTAATTTAGGTAAATATTATTTAGTTGATTTGGGTTACCCACAAATGGAGGGGTTTTTACGACCTTATAAAGTCATTTGCCCGATTTTCGTTGTGTTGGCGGGCCATCTGGAACACATGAAGTATTCAACCATGCTCATTCTATAGTAAGGAGTATTATTGAGAAGACATTTGGAGTGTAGAAGAAGAGATGGAAGCTTTTAAAGAACATGCCAAGTTTTAAGTATCAGAAGTAAATGAAAATAGCTGTTGCTTGCATGGCGTTACACAATTACATATAACGGTATGCGACACGTGATAAAAAATTTAGCAAATACTCGAATCCCAATGTGGTCATTCAAGATGATGAAACAACAAATAAAGAAGAAGAGTGTGTTGAAGTGGAAAGTGCTAGTGGTGTAACAAATATGGATATGGTTCGTAATATGATTGCAACTACTCTCATGTCCGATCGTTGATGCCCAAAATATGTAATTCTGTAAACATTCCCAACTTGGTGGCCTTACTCTTGTATGATCATTCTTTCTTGTGTTCTTGAGTTTTCTGCATTGCCTTTATTTTAGAACTTTTAATTTTGATTAACATAATTAATGTTTATATGAATGTGATTTGATGTAATTTCAATGCATGTCAAGTTAGATTTGTCTATTGGGTTTCTTCAGTTTGAGCTTTTCGTATTGTTTATTGGGTATTTGAATTCAATTTTTATCTTGAGGTACTTTTTTGTGCCTTTTTTTTTTTGCTAGTGCTAATGCCAAAGTACAAAGTGTTACTAAAAGCTTTAGTGACACATATCTAAGTGTCATTAAAGCTTTTAGTGACACTTTGTGCTTTGGCATTAGCACATTGTGCTTTGGTATTAGCATCACCCTTTTTTTCCTAATGTTTTTGAACTTAAATGGTCAAAAATGGGGTTTTTTTTTTAATATCTAAAATAATAAATGCTGGGATATTGTTTTCTAGCCCTCAAAAGATATAAAGCAGCAGGGTGACTCATAATGTCTATTTTAGTCATTTAATACATTTTTAAAGCTTTTACAATTTTTTTACCAAATACTCAAGATGAGCTAGCTTTTGTACAGAGTTACCAAACACCTCACTAGTTGCTTTTATAAGGAACTTTTTGTAAGCAGCTTTTCATAAAGAGCTTTAAAAGGCCACACGAGGGCCAAACTAGCACTTAGTGCTTGAACAACAAACTTATTTCTAGAAATTAATAATAGTACCCCAGTAATAATTAAAAAAAAAAAACCAAAAAAACGTTAGAATCATTATTTTGAGTTTATTTGTATTTGAACATTTCAAGACAAGCTTTAAATCGTTATTTATCTATTAGACCAACCATTTCCCTTAAAAGAAAAAAGAAAAAGAAAAGAAAAGGCTAACACAGACATAATTGTAAATAACAATGTTAGGGATACAGAAACTTTACACAAAGGCTTACAAACACACTCTATCTTTTTTATGGGTGGCACTGTGGGATCTGGATAATTTCAGTGGATCTCATAATACCACCCAAGAGAGAAATAGAGTGTGTTTATAAGTATTTGTGTAAATTATTTGTGCCCCAAATATTACCCAATTATAAAACATCAAAAAAAAAAAAAAAAAAGAACAGTCGACAAAGGAATTTTTTCCATCTACCCAAGCAGATTCTCAACCACGAGCTGGATAAATCTACCTACCTATAATTTCCTTTCGCTGAAAGCTAGCTCGTTTGAGGCTCCTTCATATATACTAACATGCAAGCTGTCTATATATATATATATATATATATATTTCCACTTTATGACTCTTACATACTTTGCAATTATTTGCACAATTGAACTGTATATAGACGTTGTCACACATTAGAAGTACTCTTGTTATCATCCATGGTTGGTAGCTCGCTGTTGCACCAGCCACTATTTGCCCCCTCAAGCTTTGTCATATTATTGCACCAAACAATTTCCCCTCTTGCATCATTGCATGTACAAGTAAAGATCAATGGAGTCAAAAACTTGTTCTATTTGAAAAAAACACACAGGTTTGCGCGCGCACACACACACATATATATATATATATATACACACACGCCTATCTAACTTCGAGTCAATGAGCTGTATGCATGGCTAATGATAACTACGCATAAGAAAAGATTTAGGGTGTGTTTGATAATCCCATTAAGTGCTGAAAATGAAAAGATTCAGCACTTATTATTTTTCAGTGCATTTCATAACTTACCACTTAATTGAAAAAGTAGCTCCAAAACCACTGAAAACTTTAAGTGAAAAATTTCTACTGAAAATAATTACTGAATACATTATACTTCAATAGTTAAAACACTATTTTAAGGAATAAAACTTCAAGCACTTAAAATTTTCAGTATTTAAAATTCAGCACTTAATTTTCAGTTTCATCAAACGCACCCTTAGTTGCTTTTGCTTGAATACTTTCTATACTGTTATGAAATCACTCGTGTACAAGCGTGTCTCAACAGCTCATCCAATATAGTGTCCTAGAGTAGGTGAAAAAGTACCAAAGAAATATACAATCACTGTAAAAATAAAATGACCAATAGGTGCACCAATTCATTTAGAGTCTCATAGAACATTATCAAACTACTAGGTTCATCAAAAATTGTATCTTCGGTTAAACGCGTGCTTGTAGTACCGATCAATACAAGACTTACATTAAAATTAAATAATACCAAACGTGAAGCCATGGTTGAGGCAGTTTATCTATTTTTTTTAGTAGCTAATCAGTTAATTTTATTGCGAACGCCATAATGGCCGAAGAGTACAATTAACCCCCCGAACAAGCTAGGCTTAGCCCACAGACCCCCCCAACTCGAAACCAAGCTGCTAATGAAACTGGAACATACAGCCTCTCACAACGACAAGGATTACAAGCCCATTTAAATAATGCACTCCACATCGAAATTACCCAGGAAAAATAAAAATGAGGACACCAATATGGGGAACTCAAATGCTCGTAGGAAATCGATTGTATCTGAAAACCGTTATTATGTTGGCTACAGACTATTATTGTACAACATGCATACTCTATTGGAAACCCAGTTTGAAATTTCCAAACTATTCTAGAATAATCTTTCTGAAGTAATAGTTTGTAGGTGGTGATTAGTAGTTCTATGCTTGAGTAGTACTCCTAAGTGATTTAATTGTATCTCTAGAATATTCTTTGTACAAGTATATATATGGTTAGTGTATAATGTGGGTGTCAAAAAAATGGCCAAGATCATGTATATGAAGTATGTTGTAAGAAATCTCTATTTTGAAATATTAAATAAAAGAAAAGTTTTGTGCACCCAAATTTAACATAAATTTTATTGAACACCGTACCATGGATCCCCCAGTACCGTGGAAGCGTCATCTAGTACTAAAGGGACCCTGAAATCTATACCTGATTCTGAACCAAGATTGAACCAAGAGAAGAGAATAGATAACAGCAAGGGTATCAAGAAACGACAAAATCTAGTAACAAACAATCAACTATCAACAAGACACAACAATTTCCGTGGTTCGGGAAAACCTACCTAATCCACTACTATTTGGGGATAGTACAAGTTCCACTGTAAATAACAAGAGATTACAATGCTCACAACTCTCTGTTTATAGCCCTTAGTACTCTCTCACCCACAAGTTTAGTTTCTCCTAATAAAGTTTATGGACAACTCTCCTAAGTGAGCCATTCGTTCGCCTGAGCAAACATGCAACTCATCCCAGTGAAACTTACTTCACCCAAGGTGAGCACAAAATTTCTCATAAGCAAGAATTCCTACACTGGTGGCAAGATCGATTGATATTCAGATTGCGCGTTTTGAGAAGTTGAAACAAATCTCTTTTGTTTTTCCCATAATTTTGATTATTTCCTTTCACTTGTTTTTAAGCTTTCTTTACAAATTAAGACACTTAGGCTTTTGTATAGCCTGATTTACTTGTTTAGAAATCAACTATTGCATTATTATAATTGATACAACATTGATTTTTCTCTAGCTATTGTCTTGTGATTTCAAGGTTTCTTCTGCTTATTGAGAATTCGTCTCTAGCCTCTAGCTAACAAGACTTTTTCAGCAAGTCTGTTATCGTTAAATCATCAGATGGAATAAAAGTGAGGAGTACCCTTGTTATATGAACACAAGAGACAAACACAACACACAAAACCTTGAGGGCTAGCCCGAGGAGCCTCAATTTATGTCGTTTCATGTGTTCGACGATATGATCGAGAGATGAGATAGAATGTACAAACGCTAGTAGTTGCCGTGGAGTGTCATTACTTGTACATGAGCGTCGTTCTCTTACATGCATGACAATATGGCTATAACTATAGGGCAATGAACATCTTGGTCATGCTCATTTCTGGTGATTTTTGTATGAAGATGGATCTTCCAACATACAATGGACATGTAAGGTTTGAAGAAATTCTAATTGCATGACGTTAAATTTGTCGTCTACAAACTTACAAGGCGTGCGTCAGATTGGTGCGAGCAGCATGCTACTATCATGAACTTGACAAGATAATAGTTGTATTTTCATGTAAAAGAATGAGAAAACTAATGATGGACAATTTTTTGCCGAAACTTTAGTTACAAAATTTGGAAGATAAATATAGGCTAACATGGGATTTCTTTAAAGTTACTAAAAATATTATATGGAAGACCCTGTTATATTTTGAATTCTTCAACTAAGCAGTCGTGACAATAGAATAGTGCAACCTGCTTGACCAAGCCTTAGTATTGCCCGAGCGAGATCAATATTTGTGGCCTTGCCCAAGCAAGAGGTGGAGTCACTAGAATGGAAGGTAGGCCTCTTTCAATCAAGAAGTGGAATTGTCCGAGTGGGATTCGATAGGTTCTATGAATGAGCAAAAAGAAGGAACTATAGATTTCCTCACAAAGTGTTAGATCTAGAATTGGCAAGAAATGTCTCTAAGGCGGTAAAAAATCAAATTCAAGACGAGGTTGAGGATGACACATCACAAATCCTTAGAAGATGAGGTATTTAGTCGTGATAATGACTTTTCCACTCTAAATTTTGATCTTGAGTAGGGATGTAAGTTTCTCTGAAAAATCTGAATAGACCGAGCGAACCTCCTAGTTTGAGTGTTTATTTGTGCATGAGGACTATTTCAGTATTAAAATCTAGTAAAACTCAGTTCCTAGTTTTGCATTGGTTGTGCAAAATAATAAATCGACACAAAACTGTAATAGATCAATTGGTTTGTGTTACAGATGTTTAAAATTTAATTATTGTACACACAAGGCCTAACCCCCCCCCCCCCCCCCACTCCGCCCAATTCTCGCATTTGTACTCTCTGACTAAAGACTACTCTCTTTTTAAAACCTAACTGTCTTCTCTTGTTTCATCTCTTTAACCTCTCCAATAGCTGATGAACCCATCGCCAGTAGCGCCTATCAACCCTATAGCCACTTCAAAGTGACAAAGCCTTCGCAATCTCTCTCTCGAAGTCAAAATTTTATTGGAAATTTGGGACTTCAGAGCCCCCCCCCCCCCCCCCCCCCCCCCCCTCTCTCTCTCTCTCTCTCTCTCTCTCTCTCTCTCTCTCTCTCTCTCTTTCTTCCTCCGATTTGGACTGTGTTTGTATGATGATTTTTGATTTTCGATTCATGGTATTTTGGAAAAAAAGGGTTGATTCTTTATTCTTAAAAAAATGTGTTTGAGTGCTTATTTTCTTCATCTCGATCTCTGTCTGGAGAATACATACATATATTCTGTGTGTTTATTCTCTATTTCTTGAACCATTTGAAACTTTGAAATGCTTTCTTTGTTTGCCCAAACAAACTGTAACGGAACCATCGGTTCGTTGGTTTGATTATAGTAACTTTTTCTTTTGTTGTTATGAAACAACTTTTATTAAAATAATGGCACAAGGCCAAAATTAGTACAACCAAAAAAACCAACACCAGTGGCACAAGGCCAACACCCAACTTGGTAAGAGCACGAAAAAGCACACGCCAAACACATTCAAAATAAAAAAAAACAAACAAAAACAGACACCCATTAAGAAGCCAAAATTTGTAGCAAAACACAAGAATAGAAAAGAAACACAGTTTAAACTTATTATATTAACTTGGCAACTAATTTGGTTAAACCGACAATTTGGGTTGGCTTGGTTTTTTGGGGTGTAAACTGACCAAATGGAACAAAATTTTTTTTGAATAGTAATATGATTAATTAGATAGAGAAGAGACCAGGTTTCATCACATTTGATTAAAAAAGACTCCCCAAAAGCATGCACTATCAAAAGAGACAAATACATCTCTGATACAAAAAACACCCCCAAGACATACACTAAGTACTCAATGAAACCATAACACCTAAGAAAAACAACTAAACTAATACATTACTCCAAAACACTTGACTCTTAACATTCAATCAACAAAGGACACACCCTAAGTACATGAACTTCCCACTAAGTAAAGACAAGAAATTTAGCCACTTCGAAAGACATGAATCAACGGGGTATCCACCTCCCAATCAACATCCCCTTATTCTGAGTGGGAATGCTTTTCACCCGGGGTGAGATCAACTAATTGAGATGCACAATTTTCTTTACACTTTATTATTTCCTTTTGCTTGTTTTTAAATTTCCATTGCATATTGGGACTCTTAAGCTTGCTTAGAAATCAACTTTTATTATTATTATATCCCCAATTATCAACCACGCTCGAGACCATTTGGGCATTTTTGGTTCTTACAAAGCTGAACGTGCTATTATTTATACTGACTGAGTTAGGGAATTAGATCTTATAACACCCGTGTCTGGATTTATCGTTTCATTACATTGTCATGCATGATAATGTGATGTGTTGTGCATTTGTGGCATATGTATGAGTGAGTTGTGACTCACGAGTCGATTTGGGTGTCTGTGTAAGAGAACTCTTTGAGACTGTGTAGAATGGATGATGTGATGTTGTGACGTCTCTCCAAGATTGAGACGGTCACTGTGGAATACCCTAAATATTTATTTAAAAATGTTTACTAGTGGACTGAAGATTTGAAGCCCCAGTCGACTGGGCATGGGATGCAGTCGACTGGACGGGTTGCAGAGTTGTTGGTCTCTCTGTATCTTGCATTTCCAGTTGACTGGACCTTAGATTAGTCGACCAAATCCCTATTTTCAAAAGAAGTGTTTCTTTAAGTGTTTTCAATGGGCTAAACTTTTAATGGTGTGAAATTATGGGTTTCTACTATTATTTATTCCACTGCTATTAACTTAAGTTGAATTGGGCAAGCCTCAGTGGCATGCCATAGGCTTCGGTTCTGCTATTGTGGGATCGGGCTGTGATAGATCTAGAGTAGCAATCAAAGGAACTACTAGCTCAACTACTGAGAATATTTGTGTGTACATCCAGAAAAAATGTATACATAGATCAACGAAGAACAAGCCGATTTGGGTTTGCCCTAAATGGGTTTTTTAGATTTAATTTGGTTCTAAGGGGATTTGGAGGAGGATTGGGGGGTTAGGGTTTTCGCAACTTCTTCACAGCTCTCGCATCTCTTGCCTGGTAAGAAAACTCTCATCTCTCTCTGCGATTCTGTGATTCTGCGATTCTATAATAAGCATATATATATATATGTACTTGTAGTGGTGTATTGTAGAGCAAAAAATAGGGGAAAGGGCTGGAAGTCTCTTTATCTCTCTCCTTAGGAATTATGTCAAAATGCATAATCTTTCATGGTGACCAATTGCAAAATCCAACAAAGAGTTCATGAATCAAGGGGTTCTTAGATGATCCTCAACAACTCGAGGACTGTCGAAAGATCCATATGCGAGTGAGTTTGTTGGCAATTTTTGAAACCGAATGCAGTGTTCCTTCTAATGTTCACTCTCTTATCAACAAAATTGATGATTCCTTGAATCAAAAATTCGCTAATGATGATTCTCCTTCTCCTAGTACAAATAGGAAACATAAAAAAGTCACTTGGGCTGATGAGATACTAATAATCACAGACACCGATGAAGATGCAGCTCTTTGCAATAATGATCGAAGGATCTAATTGGAATGATAGAATTATGAAAGGAGGAGTAAATCTCACAGAAGAATTTGATAGCATACTGAAGCTCAATCTTGAAGGACATGATGTTTCCTTTCCCTTGTTAAGCAATAATATTCAACAGGTTTCATGTCCGAACATTGAGAAAGCTGTTGATTCACTCTTTGTTTAAAAGCTTAATGCCGCTAAGCCTGAATTTGCAACTAAATGAAAGCTCAGGAAGGGAACTACTTTCCAATCCGAGCTGAAGTTTACTGATAGTTCCAAAGATATGTAGAACACCATGCTAGTCCCAAGACTTCATTATCAAGATAATAGGCCTTAGATGATGGCTCTTTATTATCCGAGGGTGTTGGTGTTCTAACCAATCCTGACAAAGATGAAGTTGGGCTTTTTTTGATGCAAATATTGTAGCAAACACAGCGTCCAATGTGTATGTTGATGACAACTCTATGCTATCTGATTGCTCTAATAAGGCGTTTATCCTTTCTGACATTTTGGGGGAGGACAAAAGCTACGTGTCAACTATAAAGACTGATTAGCTGACCCTAGCGCAACATGATAACCAAGGAAAGCACCTTAATACTTGAAAAGTTTATTCTAAAATGTCCCCACCAAAAAAGCTATTTTCCCAGCTTTTTAAACCTCTGAATGACACGTCTATTATGCCAGGTGGCCATATATCAGATTTTAACATACCAAAAGTGGGTGTAGAGCTCTATGATCACGAAGTAAAGTCTTCAAGTTTTGGTCCACTACCTCATTTGGTCTCTTCTTGTGACTTTAAGCTAACTTATGTTAGCCATGAGTTAAACTTTGAAGGGGAGTCTCCTTTCATCCCAAAAATTTGTAATACCTTGTATTTTCAAATGTATATATATACCCCTAGTACCTTTCCTAGCCTTTGGGTGAGTTTGGTTCCCAATCGATTGCCATATTCCCAATCGATTACCATGTTTTGATCCAAATCGATTGCCATTCTTTCGCAATCGATTGCCATCCTGCCGACCTGAATTCATAACATGTCCCCATCCCAATCGATTGCCCTCTTATCCAACCAATTGCCATCAAATATCTGACCTTAATCGATTGCCACTTGGTCCCAATCGATTACCAGTGGTCTGATCCTTATGTGTTAGAATTGCCACCTGCCCTTTCCATCCCTCTATATATATGCGTGTCTCGTGTGTGTGGGGGGGTTGTTGGTCCAGAGAGATTAGAGAGATTAGAGAGGGGTGTGTGTGTATTGTGTTCTATATATATATAATATAACCATGTGTGTGTGTGTGTGTGTGTGTGTGATATATATACACACTCTCGGGTTAAAGAGAAGAAAAGGAGAAGGAAGAGAAGAAGAGGAAAAAGAGGTGTGCGTTTTTTTTTTCGTTGTTGTTTTCGGGAGAGCTTCTTTCTCCATCTTGGTATGTGTGTGTGTCGGCGTGAGTTTCTTTTCGGGTGTTCATTTGAGATTTCGTTTTCGTGTGTTTGGGTACCTAAGGGTTCAGTTTTGAATCTCAACGTGGCTATTTTGCTTTCTGGATTGTTGATTGGATCAAGCTGCTTTTTGGAGATCATCTTGGTTGCTGCTAAGTTCACTGGGACAGATTTATCATAGAGCTTCCGCAGTGAAGTTTGCCTCGAATCTATAGAAGAAGTTAAAGTTCAAGGGCCAAATTTGGAGAAGCAGTTGCTTCCTCGACAGTTTATTAAGGAGCTTGTAACCATATCAGAGGAGGTGCTGAAGTTCAAATAAATTTGGATGAATTTTGTTTCCAGGATTAAATGGGTTCTGTTGGTAATGAAAATGACAGGGTCCGAGTTTTTTCGAAGTAATGGAGTCCCACCTTTTGAACGTGTGGGAATGCTGGTAATGAAGTGGTTTGGACTGATTTTGGGAATGCTGAAGCTGTTTAGTTTCTTGAGTTGGGCTGTCGTCGTTTTACAGACCTGGATTTGTTATGGTGATGCTGCTGATTTTTTCGATGTAAAGCTATTTTGAGTTTTGCTCGCAGCAGATTTACCTTGGTGTTGCTGCTATTTTTGGCTCATTTTGACCCCTTCTGATATGTGTTGGGTGGTAGCTCATTGCCATTAAGCTTTTATGGCATATGTTATGATTTCTAATGGAGTGTTTTAGGATTCTGGTGTAGCTTTCTGCAGATTTGTGTATCTGTAGAATTTTGGGTGACTGCTTGTTCTTGAGGTCTTGGTATTAGATGCTTTTTTGTGGGTTTGGCAGCTTTTATGGAATGCCTTTTGGTTGTATTACTAATGGACTTTTGTCCATTTTAATTTTAATGAAGCTGAGCAAAAGAGAGAGAGAGAGAGAGAGAGAGAGAGAGAGAGAGAGAGAGAGAGAGAGAGAGAGAAGAGAGAGAGAGAGAGAGAGAGAGAGAAAAGAGACCAGAGAAGAGTGAGAAGAAGAAAGGGAGAGAGAGTTCACCATAGCCGGCGCCACAGAGCTCGGATCTCCGTCACCGGAACACTGGGACTAGGTGAGTTTATTAACTCACTCAAGAGGGATGTTTTTGGATGCTTCAAGTGTGTTTAAGGATGTGTATAAGAAGAGAAGGAACCCCCACGTTTTTATATAAAACCAAACTATTTTGAGGAAGAAGACAAAGTCCAATTGATTGCCATTGATACCAATCGATTGGATAATTTCCCAATCGATTTCCATGGTTTCCAATCGATTGTCATTTTGTCCAATCGATTGTCAATATTTCCAATCGATTGCCTTGTTTGGACAATCGATTGGGTAAGAACAGAGTGTTGTTTGTATACTGTTATGTGCTATGAGTTAGTTGTGATATACCTGACTTGTTAATAGTTGTACCATATATGATATTGTGATAGTTATGTGAATAATCAACACGATGTACGTTTTTTGTAAAAGCCATTACATTCATGTAATTGTGATTACAGATTGAGCCCATAGGCCAAACAACATGTGCAGCCCAAGCCATGCTACGAAACAACCTCCACCAAAAAAAAAAAGAAAAAAAAAAAAATCAAAACCACCCTGCACTAAGCACCCCAAAACAAAATAAAGGCAATTATATATAGGATCCCCACCAACCATGATCAGCCTTTCAAATTTATCCCATATATAAATCTACCATGAGACCAAAAGGTTCATCATAACAGTTGGAGTTCATTGATATTTATGCACCACTGCTCAAATCCAAGCCAAAGAAAGCACTGAATTGTCTACTACTGGCTATGCTACAGTATCTGCAAAGGAATCCACTCTTTGTAACCCATTGCTGAGAACAGATCAGAAGCCACCACCAATAGATAGAAAAACAAAACCAAGCTTCAAATGGCATTGCACAATGAGCTCTTGGACCTGACCTCTCGGCAAAAGAAAAACACTCCAAAAAAACAAAAAGGCTTTTCAGAGCCCAAACCTATCCACACTTAATGGCTCATATCAGATTTCCACACAAGCATCAACTCCTCAAGTTACTTTTGCACCATATATAGTACCTTGAGCTTTTTTACTTCTTATCTATTCTTTTCAATCTCCACAGAAAAAATTATATACATTTGTCCACTCGCCCATTTTCCTTTACAACACAACCTTCTCCAGACGCAACTGCTCAGCAAGTTATACATTTTTTCACAGCAAGAAATTTTGATCAATATGGCATTCCCAGCCAAACCAAATCAAGCAAAATAAAACTTTCATCATAGTAGCAGAAAAACAGCAGAAATGAGTCAGCACACCTCTACATGAACCTCAAACCAAAAAAAAGAAGCAGAGAAAATAACGAAACACAAAATGGCATCAATTGAATAGGAAACTAGCGGCCTCCCACCTACTAATCCTGATCACCTTGGCCACCAAATTGTTGAAAAAGGCATAAATTATATCAGCACTTCAAAATCAAAACCATAGCAACAACAAGGCCTACCCCAAATTGAACTGCTTCTTGGTATTTGTTGTTGGTAGAAATTACAGAGATTAATCCAGCCGAGACATGCTGACAGTAGCGTATGACAGCCTACAACAATTGACGAATTCTTGACCAAACGGCAAAAACAACAGCGGCAAGAGCAACATAAACTCCTTAATTAAATTAGATCAGTCGACACATAGCTAACATATGGGCATAAGAAAACAAGAGCCACCCAAGAAGACCAAACCAAAAGCTAGTTAAAAAAATTATGAAAAACTAGCAAGGAATGTCATCAGATCCCAATCTGAAATCTGGAAGATAAACAACAAATTTCCCGCCCAAAGCACTCTCAAATTCTCATGTGGTGAATGAATAGTTAATAATGTTCCTGGTGACAAGCAATAGTCTTTAAGCCAACTCCACTACTGATACGGTTGTCAATTTAGGACAAAACAAGCTAAAAACTTGATCAACCAAAATGCTACCAAAGATAAACTTGATATGCTAAATGCCATATACCCCACCAAACAAAATTAATTTTCCCCCCTTAAGTTTGCTTGGGGGAATCCAAAACCCCACCAGAGAAGAATACCCAAAAATATATTAAACCAGACATAAAAATAGGCCAACTAAGATCCACTGCCCAAAAATCTGTAGAAAACTGTAAAGAACAATGTCAAACCAGCGAGGACACAAGATAGGAGACAAACAACATCGTAGGACCGAGCAAAATCGAACAGACACCAAGGACAACAAAAGATATCTAGAAAGCTGAAACCATAATAAGAGTCGAATGCAGCACATAAGATAAACAGAAAATTCAGAGCCAAAGATCAAATCCGCCAATGGACACCAATGCTCTTCCAACAAAGCTAAGAGGACACTTATGAACAAAAAAAATAGAAGACACCTTAAGATTATGGCAGCCTTATCAGAAATTTGAGGATCTACCTAAGGAAAGAAACATAAAAGGTTTGCTGACGAGTAGAAAACCAAAACAACACACGCCACAGGAAAACCCCAAACACGAAAAAATACACACCAAAACAAACACCAAACGGAGTGGGAAGCACTCCAACCTCAAAAAAATAACCCAAAATGAGAACACATGCCAAAAGACCCACTCACACACACACACACACACACACACACACACACACACACACACATACATACACACACACACACATACACACACTGCTACACAATAAGTGGCCTGATCACACCAGCTAAATATCAGAAAAACACAAACCCCACTAGTGAAACCACTACCACCAAGATATCCCAGAAGCATTTTAGTGGCGCCCCAGCAGATGTATGCCAAGCACCATCTAAAACAAAGATAGCAGTCACACCCAAGCGACCGAGAGATCGCGCCTATGGACTCCAGCTTTAGAAAGGCTGTCCGCAAAACCATTTAAACCCCTTCTAGCGTGTACAATGGTGATCGATCTACTCATCTGTAAACGCCTTAGTAAATTCTTGGTCTCGTTATATTCACCCACATAATGCCAATAAGGGCATTCCGCACTATTAGCCCAAGACACCGCCATCACTGAATCACTTTCGACAATCACAACTAAACTATTGTACTCCTAAACCAAGACTAGGAGTTTCAACCCCTCCAAGATCGCCTTAAGCTCTACATAATTTGAGTCTTGAACACCGATTGGGGTAGAGAAAACCGCCCTGACCGTGCGATGGTGGTCTCTAAGTACACCACCAACCCCGGCCAACCCTGGTTTTCTAATGACTGTGCCATCAACGTTTAGCTTCAAATAATTGAGTGGTGGAGGAACCCAATCAAGGACAACATTCTAGTGCACAATGGTGGGGGCTTGGCAAGCCTCTTTAATATTGAGCAGTATGTCACCAATCGATAAGTTAACCTCCTTAATCAAGGCTTTGAACCACCAAACGAGCCGTTGTTTAACCAATTCAAATGTATCATCCCACAAAATGTTGACCTCGGAGAACACCACTTCATTCCTTGACAACCAAATCGACCAAATCGAAGCTATGAATAGCATTAACCACCTTCTTTTAGCAGCCTTTGATGGACATAAGCCCTCCCACTGATTCCACCACTCCAAAATAGAACCTGGACAGCAACTCGACACACCCCAGAGATTCAGTGCTGCTCCGCAAAGGGACCAAGACTAGTTGCAATGAAGAAAAAGATGTTGAACCATCTCCGGCTCCCCTTAACAGAAACAACACAAGGAGTTGGGTTGAATGTCCATACCCCAAGACAGTAAGTTTTCCTTAATAGCAACCCTACCCTGGGCCACTTGCCACCAAAAAAATTTCACTTTAAGTGGAGCACCACTCCCCCAGCATGAAGGCCCTTGCGAGGCTGAAGGGATCCTTTTTCTTTTCGATTCTCTACAAAAAGATTTCACAGAATAAATACCGTTAAAATAAAAACCCAGCACAATCTATCATTAGCCGTTTCGCCCAGCACCACGCAATCCAAACACTGTAGACAATCATTCCATTGGCCAAGTTCCCACCCAAAAGGTTGTCTTTTAAGTGGAATATTCCATTTCCATATCCCATTAGCCTAATCTCCAAACTCTTTAATGACACCCAATTTATTAGAAGCTAAAACATAGATCCTAGGGAATTGAATTTTAAGTTCCAAATCCCCCATTTAGATGTCCTCCCATAATCTGATGTCAACCCCATCGCCAAGCAACTTCCGTTGACCCTCCCTCATAATATCAACATAAACATCTGACCCATTGATAAACTTAAAAAGTGACTTTACGAACGGCGACATAATTCTATTATGGAGAATATTTAGAATAATTTTATCAGTCGGCCATCTATACTTACAACAAACGACTTATTTCCAGAGCGATTGTGATTTGATGGACCCTAAATTCCAAATCCACTTAGAGACCAAAGTTCTGTTCTTATCAAGGATGTTACCAATCCCCAATCCTCTATTGAATATGGTTTTGCAAGCTTTTTCCCAAGTCACCTAGTGGATTTTTGCTTTTCTAAGGGCAACTCCCCATAAAAAGTATCTTTGGATCTTTTCTATATCCTTCACTACTGCTTTAGGGATAAGAAAAATGGATAAAAAATAAAGTGGTAGGCTCCTAAGTACAGATTTGATAAGAGTAACCCGACCCCTAATCGACAATAATTTACATTTCCATGAGGCGAGCCTACAACGCATGGAATCCATTATGAACTTTGAAGTGGAGATCCTATTCGGATTGCAGCCAAGAGGAAAACCCAAGTATTTCAAAGGAAATCTCTATATACGACAATTGGCAGCTGCTGCCCATGAGCTCAGTAATGATTCCTCCACACCACACCCCACAAGAGCACTTTTATGAAAGTTAATTTTAAGACTTGATACCAGCTGAAAATAGCGGAGCAGCCTCTTGAACAATAAAATTTGGTCAACTTGAGCTTTACAAAACAGGAGTGTGTCATCCGCGAATTGTAGGTGGGATACAGTCATTCCCCCAAGTGAGACAGGAACACCTTCCAAGATTTGCATCGATTCTGTTGACTTAACAAGCATACTCAGACCCTCAGTGACCATGTTAAACAGAAATAGAGACAGTTGATCCCTCTGTCTCAATCCCCTCTTCATATCAAATACCTCTGTAGGCACCCCATTTATAAGAACTAAAAGAGAGGCAGATGTAACACACTCAGTAATCCATTGCACCCATACTATTAAGCACGAAAATAAGAAAATTCCAATTAACAGAATCATACGCCTTCTCGAAGTTGACTTTGAAGACAACCCCACCTTCAATAGAGTTTTTCATGGAATGAACCACTTTCGAAGCCACGACAATGCAATCCAGAATGTTCCTCCTCTTAATGAAAGTAGACTGCTGGCAATTAATGACAGAATCAATAAACAAACGAAGCCTATTTGCCAAGGTCTTTGATAGGATTTTGTACATACAGCCAATCAGGTTAATTGGCATAAAATCCCCAAGAGACATTAGAGAATGAATTTTTGGGATCAACACAATGAATGCCGTATTAATGTCCCTATGCAGCACCCCATTGGCATGGAAGTCCGACAAGAAAGCCATGATTTCTCCTTTAGCATCAGCCTATCTACTTTTAATAAAATCAAAATTGAAACCATCAGGCCCCGGAGATTTATTCAAGTTGCACTCCCCCAGGATCGCAATTACCTTATCCTCTATAAACTGGGATTCCAACCTCACCGCAGATTCCCTTGAGATTTTCTTGAACCTATAATTTTGCATCGAAAGTAGGCACTCGTCATTCTTTTTGAAGTGGTTCTTGAAAAATCCCACCACTGCAGCCTTAATCTATACGGATCACTAAGAGTTTGTCCGTCTATGGATAAAGAATTCACAGTGTTCGACCTCCTCCCCAAAGCAATAGCATGGAAAAAAACAGTGTTCCTATCCCCTTCTAGAAGCCACCGGACTCTCAATTTTTGCCTCCACGAACTCTCCTCCACTCGGAACGCTTTCCACAGTTCAAACCTCCAATTTTTCAACTCCTGAAAATCCAAGTCTAATAAAGAAGACGATTCTCGTTTATTGTCTAGCATCTGCAATTTTGTTTCAATAGCTTTAACATTGGGCCCCTTTTGCCATTCCTTAATATGTGCTTGACGTTTTAAGGCGGTTCGAGAAGTCTGTAATTTTTTGACCAAGCTTTCTCCATTCAATCGTTGATGAATTGGACCTTTTCAGATATCCTGCAAGACCTTTACTGCCTCCTCATTACCAAGCCAATGATTAAAGAATTTAAACGGTCTAGCCCCCCAATTGATTACATGCTCTCCCAAAATGATAGGGCAATGATCCGAAAGACTTCTGTATGAGCTCCAAAGTTTATTTTTGGCCACCGTTGAAGCCACTCAACAGATACCATACATCTGTCCATCCTAGCATTGGCCCTATAGTTCTTCCACGTGAATTTTCTTCCATTGAGATCCAAATCCACCAACTCCCCTTGTTATAAGAAAACCTCAAACTCCCTCGCTGCTCTAACATTAAAAGGGCCCCCGTGTTGTTCAGATGCGGACCTAACAACATTAAAATCACCCGCAATGCACCAAGGCATATCCAATTGATTCCTGAGAACCAACAGCTCCTCCCAAATCAAAGTGCTGTCCAAATCTTCGTTCGGCGCGTATAAGTTGCAAATAACGCAACAGAACTGAGACTCCACCAGAGACCCAATTAAGATCAGAAATCTATCATTTCAGATAACCTCTTCCAAGAGGAAAAATGAATCATCCTAAAGGGTTATAATGCCCCCAGCAACACCTCTTGATTTGACGATCTCCATTTTGTTAAGTTTATTACTCCCCAAGCGTCTCATCAATGTTGCATCAGCCACTTCACACTTCGATTCTTGAATGAGCATGAAAATAGGATTTTTAGCCCCAACTAATCTACCCACGACACTCCATCTCTCCAGACGACCCAACCCCTAATATTCCAAGAAACTAGTTTTAACATAAAAACAAAACAACAAACCCCATCAGAATTAGCAAAGGATCATGTATCATTCAATTCCCTAAGCCCTCACAATCCCTTTTATCCAACTCTTCAATCGATCTAATAAGCCCCTTCTTGTCTTTTAAAGAAATTAGATTCAAAAGCTTTGGCTAGTTTCTATATATTGTTACTATCAAACTATATAGTAGATAGAACACGACTGTATGTTAATACCAGATAATGAGTAAATATGATAAATATAGAGTATGTAATGATTCCTGTATCTAGAGTAATGTATTTCATGACATGTGGTCAGCATACATGGGATATTGGTATGAAGAGATAAGATAATATGATGAGAATCCGAAATTGTGCCTCAATTTAGAATATGAGATATGCGTACTTTGGATCTGTGGAATCAACGGTTGACGAGCCGAATGGAAGTGAGATGGTTAGAGTTTCTAGTACGGCTCTCAGTGTTGAAGATGTCTAGTGTACCATTGACGATTACGTCTAGCTAGTGCCCTAATGTATTCTCACCGTATAGATGACCAGTAAGTGTATACACATCATAGATGACATTCAATGTGACGTTTCCATCATTTATAGATAGGACGTACCGTGTAGACGACTGGTAACCTATCAAAGGATAATGTGAAGTAGGACACCATCGGGTAAGTGACCGGTGTGGCCTACTAGCTCAGTTATGTGGTATCGATGTATTGATACAGATGAGAATAAGAATAATGATACGAGTATGAATATGGATATGGATATGGATATGGGTAATGATAGAATAGATGATGGTTCAATTGTGGATTCAGCGTCTTGTCGTAAAGATAGATGCATGGGATACATGTATGGATTTGGTGAATAGCGTGATGAGATGTTATACCATGATCTTTATCTTTGTCATTACTTAATATGTTTCCTGCTATCATTGAATTGATGTGTATTTACTGAGAACTCTGCTATGTCCGTGAGTGACGTCATTGATAAGAGATTAATCGCATTTTAAGATACTGAATAGTAACAGGTAAGGAGGGTGTTTGATGTACTTACTCAGTTTTGTATTCAAAGATGATGTCGTTTATGCCTTGGACATTCCAATGTCTAGAGCATTGCAGGACTTGAGAACAGAGGTCTGATGTTTCGCCGAACTTAGAGTTGAAGGCTTGAAGACGAAGACGTGCCGTTTTGTAATAGTTAGTTTGTATATCTGTTGTACTAATGTTATTATTATTATTATAGGTTCAGACTATAAGCCAGTTGCTGTAATAGTTTTAGTAGAATTTTATAATTGGTACTTGGGCATGTTTTGCTTCCAAACCCTTTATGTTTTCGCTTTAGCCTCTGATTATGTTAATAAGATATGTTCTATGAATAGCATCCTCCCTATCATTGAGTTTATTGGTTTGAATAGATGACAATACAATTCACCAGTCACGGGCCTACAGGACCAAAAAGAAATTTATTTTTTCTATTTTTGCTTCTCCGAGGCGTGATAGGATTGAAGTGTCTATTACTGTGGTGGATGATGGGAAGAAAACTGGTGAACCATTTTGGTTATTTCCTTAGGAAGAAATTACCCTACTCCCTTGTTACTAATGCAACCTCTAGATTATGGGGAGAGTTGGGGCGTGTGGATACTCTAGCCACTGGCTCGGGTTGTTTTTTCTTTGAATTATCTTCTTCTGATAATAGGGATAAAGTCTTGGAAAAGGGTCCTTGTTTTATTGCTGGGAGACCAATTCTTTTAAAGAAATGGCACCCCAACCCTAAGATAGATTTGGAATCTCATAAATCTGTTCCTATTTGGGTCCATTTGCTTGATGTTCCATTGGAATTTTGGAACCCTACAAGGCTGAGTTTTATCGCTAGTGTTATTAGGAAACCTCTTCATGTTGACAAAATGATGGCAAGCTACCGAAGATTATCCTATGCTCATATTTGTATTGAAGTCAATGCTAACCAGTAGTTTATCCATGATTTTGATAATGAAGTTAAGGATGATCTCAGTGGTGAATCTGTGGTGAACCGAACACATGTTGATTACCAATGGACTCTACAAAGGTGTTCGAAATGTTTAAGCTTTGGCCATGATTGTCTCACCCTCCAAAACTGTGTTACTTACCCTAAAAATACTTACCGCTAAGTGTGTACTAAAAGAGTAACTAGCCAAGTTTGGAAGGAGATTAAAACCAAACCTATTTCCACCAAATTAAAGTTGCGGATGCCAATGCTTGGTCTACTATCACAAGAAAAGATAAAGGAAAGGATAAAGTTGATGATGGGCCCATGCCAACTGCTAATCAATTACCTGTAGCGGCTCCTGTGTTGGGTAATCGGTTATCTTCTCTATCTTACAGGGAGGAGAATGTCTGTCAAGTTGATCCTTTGAGATCCTTTAGCCATCCATTGGAAGGGCATGACAATTTGGAAACTGATCCTATTCGTTCTATTGACTGTGAGGATGTTGAGTGTTTTGATGACATTAATTATGGATAAGAGGGTGATGTTTCGGATCCAAGAAGTCCTATTTCTAGTAAGAAAAAGAAATGAGAGGCCAAAATGCAGTTTAGTGGGAGTCGACCTAAAGGTTGGCATAAAAATTGATGCATTCTCTTGTTGTTTTGTGATGCCCTTTGTTTGGATTTTTAGCCTGCTTTTGTTTGTGTCTATTTGTTTAGTTGGCTATGCTGGATGGGTGTCTCTTCTTGCTTTTGGTTTTGGATAGTCTCCCATCCCATGGTAGCCTTTTTCTATGTGTTTTGAGCTCATTGTATTTCTTAGGTATACCCCTTCCACTGTTGTATATCCTTTTTTTTTTTTTAATATATTTACTATTTTTCGAAAAAAATAAATAAATAAAACTTATTATCATTATCAATTCAAAGTGTAGATTTTGCTGTAGTCCTTGTCTTGTAATTTTTATGTTTTTTCTTCTTTAGAATGTCCCTAGCACTATAACTAGCTATTGGTAGCGAATCCATTAATGCCACAACACCCTTATTTATTTATTTATTATTATTATTTTTTTATGATTGTAACATTTTTTTGTTTTTAAAGAACCTCGACTGGCACAGGGAAGATTATTATTTTAAATTACGGAAAAGAATTGCACCTAGTCAGGAGACTTATTACCTTAACCTCTAAAAACAGCCTACATATGAATGAACTTCACGTACCAAGTTGATTTTTCAAAAAGGCTACCAAAAAATCTAACTCCTAGGCTTAGCTATTGACACCCCATATAACTAGGGGGGGTTTTCAAAAAACAAGCCCTGGATATACAAAAAAGTGAAAGCCTCCAAAAGTCAAAAACCAAGGTTATGATTTCTAACCTTGAAAGATAATCAAGAATGCAAATGCATGGATCTTGAGTCACATAAAATATTACGAGCTTGAACTGCGTATTAATGAATTTTTTTTTTCAACCAAATTAAAGGAGACATAGCAGAAGAAGAAGAAGAAGAAGAAGAAGAAGTATTCAAGAAAAGTATGGAGATATTCAATGAATCTTCGCAACAAGAACTTGGTTCTTAATTGCAGTGATATTTCAGAATGAAATTAAGGTGGGTTGTTAAGAAAGAGTCAAACAAACTCCATTAGGCATATACATATATATATATATATATATATATATATATATGTAACAGAATACAGAAATAAGAACAAGGAATTGCGTTGTATAAACGATAAATAGTAAGTTTAATTGATGAATTTAAAATAATATTTTTTTTTGGGGGGGGAGGGGGGGGTTGGGGTTTAGAAGGTAATAGAAAATTTAGTACAGTAAGAAGAACAAAACAGAAACTACCTTTTACAGCTCTGTGTGCTGTCGGTGCAGTACCTGCAAGCGTGCCCAAAGAAGTGGCAGAGCCAACATTAACCTACGAGATTATAGAAATAAAAGATAAACACCATTAACTAGCTAGGCATGGCTGGACAAACGGTGTGTGTGTGTGTGTGTGTGTGTGTGTGTGTGTGTGTGTGAGAGAGAGAGAGAGAGAGAGAGAGAGAGAGAGAGAGAGAGAGAGAGAGTACAGTTTGAAAACAAAAGAAGCATAAAGGAAATAAGTATTTCGGTACATAGAAAATTGAGTGGAGACCATGGAATATGTGAGTGAAGTCGAGGAATATATATATATATATATATATGTACTAGAAAAGAAAATATGAGATTGTGAACATGACGGTAAACATATCCGACTGTTTAGACTTATTTTATTATATACCGAAATTAACCTCAAAACCCTAGGTAAAACACTAAAAAGTGGAGGAAAAAACAAATTCTTTAGTTTTTTACAGTTAAATTTTAAATTTAAATTTTTTATTTTTATTTTAATTTTAGTAATCCGATGTCTTATGTATACTATAATATAAGCCATGGTAACTAAACAGAATAAAATATATAGATGGAGTTGAATGTGCTTAATTAATTCATATCTGAGCATAAGATTAATCCTAGCTAAAGAGAGAAATATATGTGTGTAAATGTATATATATGTGTGGTTGTGGCCTGTGTAATTGAAAATGCAATTCAGCATATATATATATATATATAAATATATGGGGATTCAACAATTGCACGTACAATGTAATAAAGTTAGTGTGAGTCTGAAAGATGCAAATCGAAGGACAAGGAGGAAGTAGTAGTAGTAGTAGTCGTCGTATTCGGGGACTTTGGAAGTAGTGTTGGTGGTGTTGTTGATGAGACGTTATAAGAGCTAGAGGCCTCCTTTGGAAGATGAGAAATATTTGTAAAATACGGTACGGAAGGCAATACATGATGTTGTTGTTGTTGATGATGGTGATCTGTTTGGATTGGGAAGCAGTGCTCCTCCATGTTTACTCCAAATAGCCTGAGACGCTTGGGCGATGCAGATGATGAATTAGTTGAAGTTGAAGTTGAAGTCGAAGTTGGAGTTGGAGGATGAGGTGGAGGAGGAGGAGGAGGGTTCATTGGGTGTAGAAGCTGTACTGGAACCGAGTTTATCACTGTTTGATCATCATCATCATCATCATGATGATGATGGTTACTACCCCCCATGATATTGATTAATCTGGGTTGTGATGGGGTGAGGTAATAAATATTGGATCCTGCAGCTGGAGCCCCCATCAATGTAGCTGATCTCTGATGGCCATAATTATAACTATGACGATGATGATCGAAATAAGGTTGGAATTGATTGTAATTCATCATCTGTGTCATCTGCTGGTGGTGGTGGTGGTTGTTGTAGCCCCATGATGAGCCATGAGGAGGAGGAGGAATTACAGGAATGTGTTGTTGTATAGGAGATCTGTGCTTCCAATCAATGAACAAACGGTACTTAGGGCGGCCGCCTCCTCCTCCTCCTCCTCCTCCTCCTCCTAATTCCTCATGATCAGCAGCAGCAGCAGCAGCAGGTATTGTTGTTGTTGTTAATGAGCGGTGGAAGGAGACAATATCACCGGCATCAAGCTTCTTTTCCTTGACGAATCGGCTCCAACCTTTGGTCATGACGTAGCTCTGGCTGCTGTTCCAGTAGGAGTATCTGAACCTCCACTGCTTCCCGTTTCTATCTTCAAAATCCAAGAGGGCACCGCTCTTCTCGGGGCCTGAGGAAGAAGCAGAAGAATGGAGAGGGAAGTACTTCTCTGCGTGCTGTTTTGGTATCACAAGACGATTCAGCTTCCCAACATCACTTGGGGTCACGACTTTATCAAACATGTGCTCTCTCTCCTGCGCATGATCTCCTCCTAATTGATCTCTACTCTCCCTACCCTCTATCCCACCTCCATCTTGCTTCTTATAATTCATATTAATATAACATCTGGTCCCAACTACTACTTCTTCATCAATATCATCACCAATTTGTCGACGCTTATAATTATAATCATTATTATTATTATACGCCTTGGAAGAAGAAGAAGAAGAAGAAGAGGAGAAAGGAAATTTACTAATTATTGAACTTCCAATCTCTTCTCCATCTTCATCTTCATTGTCTTCTTCTTCTTCTTCTTCTTCTTCTTCTTCTTCTTCATTTTCCCTATAGTACCCTTTTCTTTCTACCACAAACTCCATGATGATGATGATGATGATGATGATGATGATGATGATGATCTTCTTTAATTAATTCTTCCCAGACCAACGTACAATTGATGAAATAGGACCACGTTCCAATTTCTATCTTCTTCTTCTTCTTCTTCCTAATTTTCAATTAATAGATCTTGGGAATCACTGAAATTATATAAAGAAAATAAAATAAACAAGAATATTAATATAATTTAAAGCAATTATGAATGAATATATGGTAGAAGAAAAATTGTAGTAGTATATAGCTAGTACTACGTACTGAGAGATCCGGATGTGCTGTGACCTACTAGCTAGTGTGATCACATGGATCTATAGCTTAATTGAAATTAGATAGAAACAGTGAATTACGATCGAAGCAGAAAAGGATATATCGATCTCAACCTCAATCAAGGTGTGTCGGTGCCTTCTTTTTAGTAGACCAGCAATTCCCAAACCCTAAACATGAGAAGCCATGGACAACACATGATATAGCCAGTACTCTACCTCTCTTGCTTGCTGCAGATCTACCATTATTATTGATCTGTTTATGTGTGTGTGTGTGTGTGTGTGTGTGTGTTTGTGTGTGCAAGATGTAATTTTCAAGAGATCAAGAGAGAGAGAGAGAGAGAGAGAGAGAGAGTTTGGGGGAGGTATCTTTACTGGCAACCTCCCTCGAAGCTTCTATGCCTATACAGATTCAGAAGGGGGCAAGGCAAGTAGGGAGAGATAGAGAGAGAAGACACTTTATAGGTAGGGGGACCAGTGAATGAGCTGGTCAGGCTCATGTGAGCTTTGTCCCTTCTCATCATGTTAGGCGTACATACAATCTGTGGACCCAAAAACCCCAGTTGTTCTATTATACACTACGGAGAGCATGCATGAGCACCCTCATTGAATTTATCCCCCAAAGATATATATATATATATATATATATACCTATTCCCTTCCTTTCATTTATTTCTTCACCACGGATTTATTTTAGAGGAAAATATCTTTTAGCTCTTGTGGTTATACCTATTTTCTCATAAGCCCATGTGGTTCATTTTGTAACACTTAATCCTCCTGTACTACGGACTGAAGTGAGACTGTTAACTTTTCTAACGGAAAAAAAAGGAAATGATATTAATACCCCCAAGCCCCTATACATACTCTTTAGGGAAAAATACCTTTTACCCCCTATGGTTGCACCCATATTCTCATAACCATCCGTGGTTCATTTTTGTAACACTTAACCCCCTGTACTAATGACTGAAGCGGGACTGCCGTTAGAAAAGTTAACAGTCTCACTTCAGTCTGTCGTACAGGAGGTTAAGTGTCACAAAATAAACTACAACGGGTTATAAGAAAATAGGAGTAACCACGAGGTAAAAGGTATTTTCCCCTTTATTTTATTTACTTACATTTTTTTTTTCAATTTTTTCTTTTACATAGTCTATATTTATTGAAAGACTCAGCAAAAAAAAAAAAAAAAGTATACAATTAGTCATACAAAGTGAAAACTTAGTCCTATATATTAAGGTTTGTATTTACCACACAAGAAGGTATTCAGTGAGTCCGTCACACCACATATCCATGGCGGTTTTAGAAAATGAATACAGGGGGGCTTGATACTGGGGTTTGGGGGGCAGCGGCTCCGAAAAAAAAATTTGGGAACCTAATCATACATATTTTGTATATATTTTGTGTAAATTTGGGACCTAATATAAAAAATTTATAATGTCAAGGGAGGCTTTTATAATTTTAGGGCTTAACTATAATATTTTTTGGCGTTCGATCACATTTGCTCACCCTGGGTGAGCATATCCCAAGCATCCCATTGACCAATGCAGTGGGACCCACGATTAAACAATAACCCAAGCACCCCATTGGCCAATGCAGTGGGACCTACAATTTAACAATTGTTTAATTGTAGGTCCCACTGCATTGGCCAATGGTGTGTTTGGTTTATGTTTACCCAACCCTTAAATGAGTGAGCAAAAATACACTCTATTTTTTGGTGCAAATCTACAATTTCTAAAAAAGGTAGGGGTGGGCTTTGAGTCCCCCATCCTTCAATATAGATCTGCCTTACAAGTAGCTGATCGACGAGGTGTGACAACTCAATTATATACGGTCATATGACCCCTATAAATAGGGGCACATGACAAGTAGTGAAAACTTAAATTTTTTTTTTTTGGGTTAAATTAATTAACTACTACTTGTCATGCTCCTGTAATAAAACAATAAAACCACAAGGACCTACAGAATTGGGTGATCACATTATATCAATATGATAATATGATGTGACGGACTCACAGAATAATTTCTCGTAACGCAACCAAATTTCTCTTAGCACACACCCAATTGGAGTTAACTGTCATTTTTAAACTAAAGAAGCTAGCTAAAGAGAAAATACGCCTAATCAAGGGAGTAAAATCTAGTTAATCGCTTACTAAAAAAAAATTATAGTTAATCGAATATGTTTTGATGAAGAACCATGTATCTTCATCTTTTCATATATATGTGTATATATATATATAATGGAGAGAGAGTTTTAAATCTTTTGACTTTGGTGCATTACACGCATGTTTGGTATAAAAGCCAAAGAGATGATAGAGATGGACCTGTTCACCTCCTGCTAGCGGTAACGTTTTCCTTTGATAGGCTTGATTACTGCACGATTTGCCCTAATTCTTTGAGAGTGACGATTACTATATAATTGATTATGAAAATAAGTAATTATGAGTCCTAGGTGATTATAATGGTTAAAACTCTTGCTCAGTAATTGTATAAAAGTTCCACGGGATGTTTTTTGCTTCTTTATTTAATATACATACAATCTTCCCTTATTCTGCCGAATTCAAAAAAAAAAAGAAGGTAATTGTATAAAAGTGATTTCAGACATTAAAATGTTAGCTTCTCTCTCCACTATAGTTTAAATGGATTGCGCAAAGTATATTGTTAGTGCATTCGGATTACATGCATATATATAGTCTAAAATTTGTTGAATCTAAAGATTAACAAGAATAATAGGAACTAAACTCTAAAATTTGTTGATTCAACAAGAATACCGAGAAAAGTCGAAAAAAAAAAAACCAAACAAACAAACAAACAAATAAAGAATTAACTCTCAAACGAGAGTGAACATTTTTAAAACATAAGTTAGTTCTAAAATATATTTGTCATTTATACAGTCTCTTCAAAACTCTAATGTGTTTTCAAAGGAAAAATTAAAACAAAATTAATAAAAATGACAGATTAAAAAAATCCCAGAATCATAGTCTCCTAGTGCTCCTAACTTCCTAAGTATTACACAATTTTTGGAATTCAACTATTGAAGTTTTTAATAATAAATTATATTGTAAAATTGTTTGTAGAGTAAGAATAAACGTTAGTTTTGATTCAAAAATTACAATATGAAGTATATGATTGTTAATTTACTATGGCACGAATTAGTACACCTGGAGGTGGACACGAGCTGAGTCGAGTCGAGCTTGCTCGCGAGTTTTTTCACGAGTTTGCAAACTTGCTAATGATAATGATCACTAGCTTTCTTGCCAGCTTTTTAACGAGCTTTTTTGCACACTCTTTAAAATTATATAGTTTAATGATAAATTAGTTTTTTTTTTTTTTTTAATCTGACGGCACGAGGAAGATTGTATTGATATTAAAAAGGGAAGTACATCAAAAGAGAGGGGGGGCATTAGACCGTACCCTCCAAAAGCAACTAAATCAACAAGCAAACACCAACTAAATCATCAAGCAAAACCGACTAGGAAAAACAACCACTGCCTAAAAGTTGATCAGCCTCTGCCTACATGCATTGCCTATTTACGAGGTTTGTGATATTTTCTCTAAAATTATATAATTTTATAATAAATATATATAAGTCGCCATATAAGCTCTTTATCAAACATATTAACGAGCTTTTACGAGCTTGCTCGTGAGCCTTAATCAATCGTGTTCGCGAGCTCAAATAAGCGAGCTAGCCGAGCCAAACTTTTATTAAGCCGAGCTTCGATCCCTTGTTGAGCGACTCTACTTGATCATGTCCACCCTTATGTGCACCTCATGATCAGGTGCTAATATTTCAGCTCACAAAACATTGGAGAGAGTGTTGGTTGCAGATTCAAAGAAGTGAACTATTTGTTTTTCCTATTTTTCTCTATGCTTAAATGAAATCGAAAGTTAGAAGTAAAACAAATTGAAACTTAAGAAAAGATTCCATAAAAAAAAATAAATAAATAAAATAAAATAAAAGAGAAGTGACACCCAAAATTTCAGTGTTGATTTTATTTTCTACTATTATATCCTGTTTTACTTTCTATTTTATTCCTTGCTCTTTTTTATAATTTTTTTATTAATCAAACTGAAAAAAAAAATTTTAATCAATAAATCTTTATCTAAGTATGTTGTTTTCTCTCACAATAATGTATGGTTCAAGCTTCAAACATAGCCTTAGAATATCTTTTGAATGTTTTCTTATAGGAATATTCCTTATCTAAAATTTTTCTTTTTTTTTATTTGTGAACTGTCAACAGAACTAACCTAACGTCGCCACTTCCTCACTTGGATTTCTTGTTATGTACAAACAGCATAAGAGCCGAAGTTTTAAAAATGTGCAGTTATATATGAACAAGTGGTACGAATCGTTTACCGAGAATTTCAAAGGACATATGATATGTGATATGTTCACATCAAAGTTCAGCAATAGCGGTGGGGTGGGGCGAGGGATGGTGCCCTTTAAAGCTAAAGCCTATCACAAGCCTTTTGGGGACCTCTCTATCTCTCCTCATGCATGTTTATATTTATATATCTACATATATATATATATATATACACGAAAATTCTCAGGAAAGTACGCCCTCTCTTTATTTAAGAGATGACATCTATTTTAGCCGTCGTATCATGTTTAAAAATTGTGAAATAACAAAACTGCCCTTAATAAAAACACAATCCGACAACCAAAATAAAGGCCCTCTCTTTAATAAAGAGAGGACGCCCTTTCCTGAGTTTGACTGTGTATATATATATATATATATATGTACATGCAATTACATGCATATGAGAAATTTACAATTAATAGTGGACTTAAAAGTGGGCTCATATGGGCTAATTAGTGACTAACAAGAGAATGGGCAATCAGATAAGCAAAATTAGGTAGATAATTTAGTGAAGGATTTAATTTTTTCAAGAGTAACGCTATGCTTTTCAAATTTTGAATTTCAAATGCTTCTTAATTATATATGGTAGTGGGCCCATTAAATTTTAATTAGAGATGTTGAAGTAGTCTCATCATTATTAAATCAATAATGCTAAGCACATGACACTAACCACAACACAAACCCCAACATATGCTTAAACTGCATTTGCCTTGTGCTGTGTGAATTTTTTACACAGGTCTCACACTTTTTGGGGAAGCACAAGGTACAAACATTTGAAGCATGGTTGTGGTTTGTATTGTGTGCCTAACATTATTCTTATTAAATGTATTCACACTGGCACCATATGTATTTGAAAATCATTTGAGATTCAAAATTCAGAAAGCATAGAATTATAGTTTTTTTTCAAAGTATGTACACTAACTAAATGGGTAAGTCTATTGTGAGAAGCTTTTCATATGAGAAGACGGGTTTTAACCGTTGGATGAAAATCTGGTCATAAGACTCAAGAATCTAAGGATGCATTTATTGCTAGATGCTCTTCCAACAGTTAAAACCAACATTCTCATACGGGAAGCTGTTGAGTATAATTTTGCCCTAACAAAATAATCAACGAAGTATGCGAACAAGGATTTGACTAGAAGGGCGTTGACCGTCAACTAAATTCTGCTAGTTTGTTTTGTGATTTCAAGAAAGGAATATAATTGGAAAACATTATGCTAATATACGTTTGGTACGAGTGATAGAAAACTGGAAGGAATGCAAGAGAGTAGGGCTGATAATTGAAGGCAAAAATGATTGAGGCACCGAGGTGCACTGAACGGTCGGTGTCGTCTATTTTGACGGGACCCACGCCCTGATCGTATGGAGTCCACCGAGTTGGACGACACCGATCGTTCGGTGCACCATTTCGGTGCACCCAATCGGTGCCTCTAGCAAGATCCAATAGAAGGGGAATAGAAAGGAGTGATAGTATTCCTTTCTCTTGATTGATTAAACAAGAAGTAAGTGAGGGGGAGAGACTGGGAGAGAGTGTGAGAGTGAGAGATTTTTTCTTGCTGTGAATGTTGTGCGTGAGAGAGTGTGTGAGTGAGGGTGTGTGTGGGGGAGTGGAGGGAGGGAGGGTGTAAGTGTGAGTGAGTGTGAGAGAGAGTGTGTGTGAGGGGTGAGTAAGTGAGAGGGAGTGGGTGAGGGAGATGGAGTTAGGGAGTGAGAGGTGTGAGTGAGTAAGAGCTTGCTTATCTGCCAACATTCTATCAGACTTTCTTGAAGAAATCTATGAAGGGTTTATATCAGTTCCTTCGTAGTGGGCTTATTCAGTGCCATGCGTTGGACATTCTATGCGTTCCTCAAATCCAATAGTACCCGCCTCATCATCATTAACTCAGTCGGTTGTTCCAATGTGCGGTCAAAATTGTGCTGTGTTGTCAAAATATTACTGCTGATAATGTAAATATGGCTGCTGCTAAATGAATGTTTGCTTGGGCTGCTGATTTGGTAATGCTGTCAAATTTGGATGCTGTTGGCAAATGGTTGAGCAGATGGTTTAAAGTGGCTGATTCTATTTGAGTGTGGTTTGTGTTCGTTGCTCTTCAAATCTCTTATGGATAGTGGTTCGTTGATGTAGATTTTCAGTGGGTTTTCATTCACAGATGGCGAGCGAGTTTTATGTGTTTTTTGTTTGTGGCTGTGGTGCTGGTGTGGTGGGTGTGTTTTTGGGCTTGTTCTTGTTAAGTTCTAATTCTGAGTTTCCTTCGGATTGAGCATAGTGAGCTTTATTTCGGGGCTGATAGTGGTTTGTTTGGGTGAGACAATGGATTGATAATCTATTGGAAGATGGTTTGTTCGAGTCTTTACCATTTTCTGGGCTGCTGGTTGGTGTGGCTGATTATTGGTTAGCTAGTTTTTAGGTGAGAATGTTGCTGCTGTTCCAGTTCTTCGGTTTTTCTGAGGATTTTGACAATGGTCCAATTGTAGTATTGTTCATGGGGCTGCTAGTGTTAGTCTTAGGAATGCTACATTGTGGGCCGCCGGGTTGCATTTACGGAAAGCTTCAATAGAAATTGATGGTTTCTGCTGAAACTTCTGACTGTGTTGGCGTATTCTTGGGAGCTGGTTTTATGTTTGTTTTCTGGGGCTGTTTTTGCATTGTTTATTGTCCAGACTGGAGGTTGTTGCTCTGTTCTTTGTGGGTAAAAAAAAAAAAAAAAAAAAAAAAGGAGAACAAGACGAAGAAGAATTTTTTTTTTGATTTTTTGGGGATGGGTTTGGGCTTTTTGGTGTGTGTTTTCTTTGGCGTGATCTTTTTGGTGTGGATAGGAGTCTTCTACTCCTTTTGGTGTGAGTGTGTATCGGTGTGTGTTACCTTCGTGTTCTAGGGACTTTTGATTCGCGTCTGTTGGTTCGATATGCATTGTGTGCTTCTCGTCTTGGCAGATTTGCAATCCCAATTTAGGTGGAGATAGAGTTTTGCTGCTGCTATCAGTTTTTGCTGCATGGTTCTCCAAGTGGATTGCATGATATCAACATCTCAAGGGGAGTTTTCTGGGGATCTGTTTCATGGCTGCTGTTTATTTTTGTTGATGCTTCGTTTTGGTTGTTTGTGGATATTCGAAGGGCTTTCAATGGCTTACTGCTGATCATGGGGGTGAATATGTTAATTCTTGCTGTTCTGGATTTGTTACCTGTTTCGGTTTGATTTCTATGAAATCTCCTTCTCTATAAAAAAAAAAAAAAAAAAAAAAAAAAAAGGTTCTTTTGCTTTTGAATGGATTGATGAGGATACATTAGAGTGTTGGTCTGAATGTTTGATCAAGCTTGATCTCGTTCTGCTTGTGATTGGGGGTTTCCATCTTCACATAGTTCGTCTCTTGTCAGTTGGGTATGGAAGCATTTTGACAGATCAAGCTGCTGTCAATTGATTACTGCTGTTGCTGATAAAGTCTTACTGCATTTGCTGCCAAAATATAGATGATATAATTCTTGGTTATATGATAGCTCAGTTTTACACACACGCAGTGGACAGGTGGGATGTTTGTGCCACTGATCAGCTCCCAAATTTCATGAAAGTTTGTTTTTGATGAATTTGACGAACAAATGACCAATCTAGGGAGATCATATGGTGTTTACGAAGAAAAAGTTAGGGGCTGTGATTCATGTTTTGAACTTGTAATGTTTGATTGAGTAAAAGGTGTGGTAGCTAGTTTTAGGGGTGCTTGACTTCTGGGGGGGTGTTTCCAGTTTGTGCAATCTGGGGTTCTTCTGTAATCTGTGTACTAAGGGATTGGTTTTGGGGGGTTTCTTTAAGGTCTTGTTTGTGTACCTTGGTTGTTTTACCCTCTTTGGCCTATTTGGTTATTCAATAAAAATTTGCAGCTGTTCAAAAAAAAAAAAAAAAGAAGTAAGTGAGGAAATAAGAATATTATAGGGGCAATTAGGACTTAATCCAATTTATGGAAAGTATAGTGGTTTTGGTATAACTAGCAAACATATTTGAGATTAGTATTTTGACAAATCTATCCCTGATATTGGTCTACACCAAGTGTTTTGCCCTCTACACCTCCGGCGACCTCGCTTGACTTCCGGCGACCACCACCATCACCTCGCCTGAACCTTCAGTGACCTTGCCTGACCTCCGACGACCTCGCCTTATAAGCTCCGACGACCACCATCACAACCTTCCTTGCCTCCATCGGCCACCACCACCACCACCACTAGTAGCGATCACCACCATAACCTCACCTTACTTCCGTCGACCACCATGACCTCACTTGATCGACCTCTTTCACAACCAAACCATCATATCAACATACAATGATCAGAAACATGTTTTCTCATATCATAACACCGAAAAGTTGTGAAATTTATCATAAAAAAAGTTGTGAAATTTCTCAAAAAAATCCATAACCTTAACACGATTTTTCCAGTAGAATTTTTTTTTTTTTTGAAAACTCAGATCAACTTAATAGAGCATTCACAACCTGGAAACAAACCAAATTAAAGCTACATTGATCCTAAATAAAAAAAAAAAAAAATTGTGAAAATTTTTCATACAATGATCACAAAACAAATTTCTCAAACCATCGAAAAGTTGTGAAATTTCACAAAGTTTGTGAAAATTCACAGAAAAGTGAAAATGCTTGCTGTGCACTGGCTTGTGGTGATGTGGTGGTCCTGAATCTGCTCGTGGTGGTCCCAGTGGTGGTAGATCTGGTCGCAGTGGTGGTGGATTTGAAATTGGTGGTGGTCGGAGGAGACATATCTCCAAGCTTTATCTAACACTTCAATCTCTCTCTCCATTGCCTCTACTACTTGTTTCTCAACTGTAACTCTTTTCTGATCAGCCTCATTCTCAACATCACCTCCATTAACCAAATCATCCTCTAATTCGACTATCATCAGGCCGGGTTATGGTGGCGACCGGGTTATGGTGGCGACGACGGTGATAGTGGTCAATGCTAAGAGAGAGAGAGAGAGAGAGAGAGAGAGAGAGAGAGAGAGAGAGAGAGAGAGAGGTAGTTGGTGGTCCACTGAGATAGAGAGAGAAATGGAAGAGAGAGAGAGAGGGATGAAAATGAAAAATGCAAATGAGGGTAATGTCCTAAAAATATGTGGTCAACTGGTCAAAAGACCTAATTCTAATACTCTTATGGAATAATGTCCTTATTACTAAAAAAGCTTCTCTTGCCTCATAACCAAATAATTCTCCTAATGTGTGATTTAATACCAAATTTCTAAATATTATATGTGTATATATATATATATATTACGTACTATTATCCCTTACATTAAATTAAATGTCATTATTTTCAAGGAGAAAAAAGTCAAAAGATAAGAGAAGCATTTATTCTCTCTCCTAATCCGTTCACTTTTGAATGGATTGAAATTTGTGGGTCCAAAGGGGAATATCATTATTCCCCTATTCTCTTCTCTCCTCTCTTTCATCTTACCAAACAATTATTTTTAACATCTATTATCATTATTTCCATCCACCACTATCCTTCCTAATTCCCCTCTTCCCTCAAATGAATCAAACATAAGTTGAAAGAAAATTGACTTGCAAAATATTCAGATTTTTTTGATTTTCTATTATTCTTATTATTTTTCTTATAAACTAAAAGTCTGTTTGTCTGTGCTTATACTTATGCGATCTAGATCGTTATTGGTAAAATTAATTAATAGTAGAACTGTTTATTATAATTTGATACTTGATTATTATATTGTAAAATTAATTAACAAATTAAAGAAATAATCTTAAAAAATACCCCCATCCGGTCTCACCTGCTTATGGTTTAACTACTTTTTAGATTAGATACTACTTAAAATGGATAATCAAACAATGACAAACAGCCTCTTTTTAAGTGTAAAACTTATATCGTGTAGTAACTAATTTTTCTGTTCTCTCATAAAGTCCAGAAAGCAAATAGACTAGAAGAAGAGCCCAAGTTGTTGTGGGGATGGAAAATTGTAGCAGCACAGCTAAGCTACCTAATTGTGTGTTAGTGTGTATATGCTACTCTCTGCAGTCTGCACTCTGAGAAACCGTTAAGCCACTCTCTCTCTCTACGTGTACGTTCTCTGTCAGGTCGCTTTCTTGGCTTCCTTCCTCCATTATTTTAGATCATTCCTAGGCCTTACTTTCTTCTCATCTACACACACTCATGCATCTTCATTTTGTGGAGCCCATGCTCATACGGGTACGTATGTATTTGGTAGCAGAACACTCAGCTACAATTTTTAGGAACTTTTATTTGTATTAATTCTAAAATGATATTAATGTCCACCTATGTACCACGTAAAAAATAATAATAATAATAAAAATGGATACATCTTAAATTGGCTCTATTTTATAATCAAGCGGTTCAAATCAGCAGCTCGTCTATGTCCCCGGGCAAATCATGCACCACTCCTCTGAAGCATCAGCCCGAGCGGTTTAGTCTACTCATCATCCCGAGCGGTTCATTTACGATCCGGCCAATAGGTCGGAAAAGCTGCACAGACACATCCCACCGCGGGAACAGTTCATCCGGGCCCACAGGCATGATCCCGAGCATTACGGGCAGTTTCCTACTCAAGCACTAATGGAAAGTGCACACTATTTCCTAATCCAATTAATAAATTCCCATAATTAATGCCAATCTATATTAATAGGATTATATTTCCTTATCCATGTATGAGTAGGTCTCTTACATCTATAAAAGACCTCTCACCCCCCATTGAAGGGGCGACCAACTTCTCAGTCTACATAGCACCTCTATAAAATTCACAATTATACGCATACACCCGACCGGTATTACTGGTAGTGCCGCCCTTCTTTGTTGGCTCACCAAGCGCGCCGGTGATCTGCTAGTGAACGTGCTCAAACACACCCGTGGACGTAGGTACCTTTATTAACATGGCCGAATCACATACAAAAAATAGTCTCTCACTCTCTCTCTCCTAAAATTACTCTACTTTACTCTTACCAATTTTTGACATCATCAAAAATAAAAATAAAAATAAAAGAAAGAAAGAAAGAAAGGGAAAATCGTTGTTTCAGAAGATGTACCCCAAGTCTTTTACTCGTTGGTGATGAATGATATATTATGAACAGTGCTTCTGTGCAGTAAGTACAGTGCAGTTTATACTGTGTTATTCACAATTTGCACAGTAAAATTGTCCAATTTTTTAAAACTGTTTTTGCAAAAACAGATTTATTATACAAGCTATGAATAACACAGTGCGAACTGCACTGTGCTAACTGCACATAAGCATTTTCCATATATTATCATGTAGAGTAGGACCATCTCCATGCTATTACACATAAGCAGTCGCGAACCTGCACATAAGCATTTTCCATATATTATCACGTAGAGTTGGACCATCTCCATGCTATTACACATAAGCAGTCGCAAACCTACACATATGCTAGGGTGGCACAGGTTTTTTGGATTTTTAAAAATTACAGAATCACGTGTAATATTTTACAAATTTTAAACAGAGGCTCTTCTAAAATTCATACAGGTCTCCTCTGAATTTTTAAAAATTCTAGATTTATATATAGTATCTTATAGGTTTTAGACACAAGCCCCTTTAGACTTTTGAAAATTCTAGATTTATATATAATATATTAAAGGTTTTAGAAATATGCTCCTTAAAATTATATGATTTTCCCTAAACTAACGGCGTTAAACAAATTCTACAATTTGACACATAATTATGCATAGGTAGACCTAAAAAAAATTATTCTCGGGGTGCTGCCCCCGAACCCCCATACAGTTTAGGCACCTCTAACTAAAAATCTTAAATCTGTCCCTACGCATAAGGTGAGTTTGCTGCAAATTTGATGTATGGCGTGACCGTTGAATGTTCCAACCTACACATCAAATTCATATATCAAAATTTACCGTACAAGCTTTGTTGTATCAAACTCGAGCAACAAATCCTATTTCCAACCTTTTCTATTCATTCTAATCCCATCCCAAATAATCAAGTTTTGCTACATGGGTTAGAAAGTTTGACAAGACAATTTACTTTTACTTTGATCAACGTGTATAAGTTGGAGATTGTCTAAGCCAGCATTCTATTGTTGACAATGGTCTCATTTGGTAAAAAACTATTGGTTTTGAGCGGTGACGATTTCGTACGTGCAATCGGAAACTATCGAACAAAGGAATGGTAATGGTGAGCCCAATCTTGCAATTGGCCTCTTGGTCGCAGTTTTAATCAAACAGAGCTAGTGGTGTCAAACGGGCCGGGCCGGGCCGGGTTCGGTCAAAACGGGCCTAATCGGGCTAGAGGGCCGGGTCGGACCTCGCCTAAAATCGGGCCGGACTTGGGAAGGGAGGGGGGATGTCCGCCCCGGACCGGTGGCCCGAGCTCACTAGGGCCGGGTTGGGCCGGACTAGTGGACGGGCTCATGAACGGGCTAGTGGACGGGCTAATGGAGGGGCCGGGCCGGGCTCATGGACGGGCTCGGGGGAGTTTTTACTTTTACTTTTTTTTTTATATGTATTGTTTATGCATTAATGATTAGTGATTACTAAAAAAAAGTTTGTTCAACAAAAAAAAAAGTAAATAATATTTATTATTCAATAAAAATTAATGAGATTACTATTATTTGATATTTAAAAATTATAGTCTAATAAAAAATAAAAATTACTTATCATAAATTGTACAATAAAAAGTAAAGATTTATTCATTAATGATTAGTGATTAGTAAAAAAAATTCATTAAAAAAAAAGTAAAGAATATTTATTATTCAATAAAAATTAAAGAGATTACAAGTGTTTGATATTTAAAAATTATAGTCTAATAAAAAGTAACGATTATTATCATTAATTTTAATAATTTGTATAATAAAAAGTAAAGATTTATTCATTAATGATTAGTGATTACTAAAAGTCTAAAAAAAGTTCATTAAAAAAAATAGTAAAGAATTTTTATTATTAAAAAAAAATTAAAGAGATTACTAGTATTTGATATTTAAAATTATAGTCTAATAAAAAATAAAGATTACATTTTACAGAATTGGATTTTTTTTTTTAAAAGCCGTTCACAGTTTATACTCATGCGGGCCAGGAGTATTACAATTGATTTGTTTAGAACTAAATGATCTTCAACTCTCATATTCATTCTTCAATTCTTCATTCTTCAATTTTCTTCCGTAACTTCCAAATTTGCGAAGTCTTCAAGAATAGGATCTTGGCGGTTTTGAGTTCGATATTGTGCACGGTCCCAATTCTTCAAGCACATCAAGCAGTCAAGCATATCAGGAGATAATCTGCTCCTCCTTTCCTCTAGCACCCTTCCACCTACACTAAAAGCAGACTCCGATGCAACTGTGGAAGCCGGAGGAGTTAGTAGATCACGAGCCATGATGGAAAGAACAGGGAAAGCTCTTACATGTTCTTTCCACCATGTCAAAAGATTTAAATCGACCATTTCCTCGTTGGTTAATCGGCTTTCCCACTCGGTTTCTCGATACTTATTTAATACACCAAGAATGTTAGAGCTACTTACAAATGATTGACTAATTTCTTTCGACTGAGAAACTGGCTCGCCCAAGAACCACCTGACGCTCCCGAACTTAACTCAATATTAGAAGTAGAAGAAGAAGTAGCACTTTCTTTATTTGTATATTTTTCATAGTAAATACGAAATAAAGATTCCAAAGTATTTTCCATTTCAAAAGTAGTTATTTCTAGCCCAGGCTCACCATCTGGTCCTTGCATCAATTCAGATATTTGTTTAACCATTTCACAAACACCATCAAAATTGATTCTAGGATCCAAGATTACAAATAAGTAAAATACAGGTGGAATGTTAGACCAATATTTTTTAAACTTTTTTTTCATTTTCTCGCAAATATCAATAAAAATGTCATTTTTTTGTTTATAACTATGAAATGTATGAGCCATATTATATAATTCCATAAGAACTAAACAAGAAGTAGAATAGTAAACACCGGAAAGTTTATTTGTAGCATTATAAAATACTTCTAAAAATCCATGAAAATCAAATGCCATCTCCCAATCGTTTGAAGTCAAGTTTAGTGATGGATAATTAACATTAACAAATTGAGTAATAATATTACTATACTTTTTACAAGAATCTATCATAAGATAAGTAGAATTCCAACGAGTTTTAATGTCAGTTTACAATTTCTTTGGATTAAGACGATTTTGTTTACAAACACCATAAAATGCTTGTAGACGGTTAGGCGTTGAACAACAAAAGACCACTGCCTCTCTAATTTTAAGTATGTGATCATTAATTTTTGTTAATCCATCTTGGACAATCAAATTAATGATATGACATACACAACGACCATGAAATAATTTTCCATTCAACATTGGGCGCATAAGATCTTTAAACATATTAATAGCATTTGTATTAGCACTAGCATTGTCAAAAGTAATGCTTATAATTTTTTTCATAATATCATACTCATTAAAAACATTGATTATATAGTTATATATATTTTCACAAGTATGAGGATAGTCTAATGCACGAAAAGCAATGATATTTTTATTCATATTTCAATTTTCATCTACAAAATGCGTCGTTATACATATATATCCCGTTTTATTACAACCAGTCCACAAATCAGAAGTGCATGCAATTGTACAATTAAAAATAGAAAAATCCTCAATTAATTTTTTTTTGGTTTGTTGAAAAACAGATTGTATATCACTTCTAAGAGTATTTCTAGTAATAGGTTGGTAGGCGGGTTGTAAAAAAGTTTGAATAAAACGTGTAAAACACTCTTCTTCAACTAAAGTAAAAGGCATATCGGATGCACAAACAAATTTTGCCAAGCCTTCTCTCATTTTTTTTTTTATTATAAAGAAAAGTTCCAACACTTGTGCCAGTAGAAGCAGAAATTTGGGATTGTACTAGGCCGTCCGCTTGAGCGGTACCTGCTTCCCATGCACCTTTATGTTTGTTTATGATGTGCCTTTTAAGTGTATTATTTCCTCCACCTTTGTAAGAAAATTTAAGTCCGCATATTTTGCAAATAGCTCCATTTTTTTCGTCATTTAATTTAAAAAATAACTAAACAGGTGATTTTAATTTTCTTTCAGTGGTGAGACTGAGATCATTAGGATTTGAAGGAGATTGTTCAGATGGATTAGACCCCATAATTTCAACGTCGTCATCATCCTCCAATTCCAAATCATTAATCTCATTTCTTTCCCCATAATCTAAATTTTCAAAGTCATAAGTTGGGCCTTCCCTAGTTTTTGGAGATCTTGAGTGAGATGCCATTTTTTTTTAAATAAAAAAAAAAAGAGGGGAAAGAAATATAAAAGATTAAATATACTAACAATTAAATAAGCAACTAATAAAGCAAGAAGTGAAACAATAAATAAATTTACCTCAATTTATAGTAGTAGAAGAAGAAGTGAACAACTATAAATTATAATAAGACTTGAGACTTGAGAGATTGTAAATTCAAGTTGTAGAAGACTCGAAGTGCCTTTACAAATTAGAGCTTTGATAATTGAATCACCAACTTGTAGAGTAGAAGTGCTTGTAGACTTGTAGTTTATGGAGTAGTATAGAGAAAGTAGAGAATAGAGAGAGATAATTGATTTTTGCATGAGAAAATATGTTGTGGGAGTTTTAGTATTTATAGAAAATGGGCTAAGGGGCATTTTGGGAAGTCAAAAAGCACATTTACATTTTTACCTCCAAAACTAGCCATTTTATAGCCGTTAGAGGGGTAAAAAGTGAAAAAATATTTGAAAAATAGCCAAACTAGCCGTTATGGGCTCGGGCGGGCCTACCGGGCCGGTCTTCGGGCCGGGCCGGACCTCAACGGCTAGTTAATCTGGGCTTTTGGGCCGGGCTAGCGGGCCGGGCCGGATTTCGGGCTAAGGGGCAAGCCGGGCCGGGCCGTGGATGGGACAAAGGGTGTCCACCCCGGACCGGATAAAAGTGCTCGGGTCTAGCGGGCCGGGCTTTTAGCCAGAAAAAATGGGGCCGGGCCAACCCGACCCAATTGACACCTCTAAACAGAGCCAATATAAAGTCCATGCTACCTCCTTAGAATATTTTATCATGGGATGACATAAGTTTATTTAAAAATTAGTGTCGCACTGTCTTTGTACATATTTTGTTGGTGAATAAAATTTGGAAATTTATAATCAAAAGTTCTTGAAAATGGACTTTTTTAGTATTAGGTCTAACCCGATATTTTTTTTTTAATGAAAAGCCCATATATATATATGTTATAATAGTTATGTGAAATTCACATAACTTTTGTACAAAATTAGCTAATTATGTGCCATTTCACGTAAAAAGTTCTAATTGTGTTTGAAGGACAACCGTTTTTTATATTGGTCAAAACTCAATAACTAGTGAAATTTAATTGGATTGAGTCCCTGTATTTTAAAAGTTATGTGAACAAAGACACTCGATCCGATTAAATTTAACTAGTTGTAGAGTTTTGACCAATATAAAAAATGGTTGTCCTTTTTCATTTGAACAAGAAGAAAAGAATTTATTAAAAAGGCACAAGGCCTAGACAGACACTGGCGGAGGCACATAGAGACGAGGGGGGCCCAGGCCTTCCCTGAGATTTTGAGAATTGAAATTTTATCTAAGTTTTTTTTAGTATTTTACATTTAGGCCCCCCTCAACTATGTTTAGGCCCCCTTCAACTTATGTTTAGGCTCTTAAAGGGGTCTAAGGCCCAATTTAGTGCTATCAACTACATATATATTGATATACAGGTATATACAACTTAAAGGAAATGTGCCTAAAATTTTAAAAATTACACTTTTGGTGTGATAATTTTATGCGTTTTAGAAATAGACCCCCTTAAAATTTTGAAAGACACTATACAATATTTACGTGTCACCGAATAGACTTATATTATAAGCATATCCCCAAATAATCACAATTACAGACAAGTAGACCCTAAAAAAATTATCAATTATGTACAGACCCGAAAAAAATCACCTCGGGGGCTGCCCCCGAACCCCCCCCCGTATAGCCTAGGCACTCCTGGCCAAAATTCCTGACTCCGCCCCTGTAGACAGACAAACACCCAGCCAAAACTAAAATGAACGGTTGTCCTTTAAATCCAATTAATCTAAAATCAATGACATTTTACCAAAATTGCAATAAAATTTTAGCCAAAAACTTGATTTTTTTTTTTCTGCTTTTTTATTTTTTTGGTAGAAAGAGAGTATACAATGCGTAATAGAATAAAGAAACAAGAGAAGCTATTGTAATCTTGTGGTAATTAATGTAGTTCTTCGAAGTTTTAAGTGATCGATTTGGGTTGTGAACTTGTGGGGTGTTCGTGCATGCATACATTGGAGATTTACCTTGCACTGCGATATCAAAATGTAGGTTGGATTAATGAATATTATTCCTAAAAAGTGGAAAAATAAAATAAAAATATTTCATTCTTGCAAAATGCTTAAAGAGCATGGCAGTGTCAGTTTATACTAGAAAAGCTTTAAGACGACTAGGGACTTCAATCTTAACTTTAGGAAAAAATAAGGATTTCTTTTTTTTTTTTTTTTTTTGAAAAAGACGTGTTAGGATGTCCAAAATACTTAATGGGTTTAAAATGTTCATATCCAGGCATCGAATTTTATCGTAATTATGGAAGAAAAAAAAAACATTAGTTGGATGATAAAAGCTTTTAGATAGCCTAAGTCCTTTTGCCTATATAGCCTAGTAGCCAGCAATCATACCAGACGGTGGAGGTCCGGCTTTACCTTTTAGGAGCAGTATGCTCTATCAACTGTGGCTATGAGTACAAATCAGCAAATTAATTAGGTTTTTGCCTCCAAGCCAAAAAAAAAAAAAAAAAAAAAAAGGTTTGTGCCTGAGATGTATTATTTTGAGATCCAAACTTCCAAAAGGTTGGATGGAGCATTTTTAAGCTCCATTAATAAAGGTGGAAAATCTTGTAGTCAAATTTGATATTTAACCTTTATCATCAACACTAGCAACGCCAGCACCACTACCCAACACCACCACCCACCGCATCCACCCAGTCACACCACCAAGGCGTAGGCCCAGATTATTTGGGGGTCCTACGTGATCTGTTCAAGAGAGGCACGTATCCTATAGCGGACAAACAAGCAATTCGGGCCGGGTAACAATTCATAGAAGATTTTTTTTTAGTCCATTTATATATTTTTTGGGGATAAGGTTTTTTGCATACTAAACATTATAGTTTTTTATATGAAGTAGCATGGTTGTTTTGAAAGATGTGAGATGAGATTTGGTGTTCGTAAGAAAAAATCATTTTTCTTTCTTGGTTAATAAGAAGACTCATGAAAATAAGAAAGAAAATAAAAGTGTGATAAATAAAATTAAAAAAAAAAAAAAATTTGAGTCTTGTGTCTCCCTTTTTTTTGGTTTCCTTTATTTTTTTTTTCTTTCCCTCACAAAATTTACGAGCCAAATAAAGTCTAATAAGTGTTGATCGTTGACTATAATTTGTGCTGATGGTAAAACAATTTTGGTTGGGCTACATGAAATGAAAGTGAGTTATGACAAATATTTAGGGTGTGTTGAATTATAGTTGAAACAATGTATATTATAGTATCAACAATGTTAGGGGCACTAACAAATCTCACTAACACTCACACCAACACTCTATCTCTCTCCTAGTGGCCTTGTGGGGTTCACTGCGGGCCCACAGTGCCACTAGGAGAGAGATAGAGTGTGAGTGTTAGTGAAATTTGTTAGTGCCCCAAATATTACTCATTATAGTATATAATTGTCTTTTCTATAATGTCAACACAGGGCCGCGACCTGACCCAAGGTAACTAAGACTGTTGTTTTGGGCCTCTAATTCCATTGGGCTCCAATCAAGTCGGGGCCTTGCCCGCGCCTCGACAGTTAGTTCCCTAAGGGGGCTGGTGAGAGAACACCGTCCGGACTGTGTTTTCTTGTCAGAAACGAAAATTAATTCTAGGAAAATGTCAGCTGTTATGACTCGTCTCGGCTTCAACAACTACTCGATGGTACCAGCAACTAATAAAAGTGGGGGCCTTTGTATCGCCTGGGTTGATGGCCTGGACATTTCTATCTTGGTCACTAACAAGTTTATGATTGGAGCCTTGGTCCGTTCTGATTCTTCTCTAGAGCCCTGGGCTAGCTCTCACTATACTATCTATGGCCCCCCCTATTGGAAGGATAAGTCTAAGTTTTGGTTTGATATGGATAAGTTCGGGGCGGATATCAAGGGGCTATGACTGGTTTTTGGTGACCTCAATTTCATAATTAACCAATCGGAAAAACATGGTGGACGACTTTCGCTTCTTCTTCTATTGGTGGTTTACAAGGCTTTATGAATTCAAATGGTCTCCTTGATCTAGGATTTTCTGGGAACATTCATACTTGGGATAATGGGAGGCCTGGCTGGGCAAACATCCACCAACGATTAGACCACGGGCTAGCAAACTCAGAGTGGCGTATCCAAAACCCCAACGCTATCGTCCGTAACCTCGCTCGTATAAGTTCTGATCACTCTCCTACCCTCATTAATTCACGTGGGGAAAGAACGAGCAAGTCGAAAAAATTCAAGTTCAAAGTGATGTGGATCAGAGATAGCAGTTATGCTCTCGTGGTGGAATAAGCGTGGAAAAGTACTCGTTCAAGAGGGCCCCCAGCGGTCAAATTAAGTCAGAAATTGATTGCGGTTAAAGAAGCTTTTAGGCGATGGAATAAAAACCATTTCGGTAGAATCCAGACTCTTATCTAGGAATCTAAGTAGAATATCGACGCCCTTCAGTCCCTCAACCCCACTCATGAGAATACCATCCGCATCCAGAAGGCTAAGGCTATCTTGGATGAAAATCTCTTGAGAGAAGAAGTGATGTGGAGACAAAATTCTAGAGTTTCCTGGCTCAAAGAGGGTGGCCGAAGCACAAGGTTTTTTCATACTTCCACGGTGATAAGAAGGAGAAGAAATGCCATTGAAAACTAGAAACTAGATGATGGCACTTGGACTGACAACCCGGATGTTATCAATCAAACTCTGATTTCTAAGTTCCAAACCATCTTTCAATCATCCAATCCCTTCATTCTACATGATCTTGATGGCCTCATTCCCTCCCTCATCACTCAGGAGGACAATGCTTTTCTTTGTACTATCCCAGAGGAAGCTGAAATCAAATCAACCCATTTCCAAATATGGTCCACCAAGGCCCCGGGCCCGGACGGTATGTCTGCAATTTTTTATAAAACCTTTTGGGACATTGTGAAAGGGGATGTCATTGCCACAGTGTATAGTTTCTTTTCCAAGGGACTTGTGCTCAAAAATCCTAACCACACCTACTTGGCTTTGATTCCTAAAGTTGGAAATCCCTCTAATGTCAACCACTTTAGACCAATCAACCTTTGTAACGTGGTTTACAAAGTCATTTCCAAAATCGTGGCAAATCGTTTGAAATGCCTTCTTGATAAAATTGTGTCCCCAATGCAATCGGCCTTTATCCCAGGAAGTTTATTAATGATAACACTATCATTGCTCAAGAGCTAGTTCATACTATGAAACACAAAAAAGGCAAATCTTGGCTTATGGCTATGAAATTTGCATGGAAAAGGCCTATGACAAAATTAAATGGGCCCTCCTGTTAAAGGTTTTGAGATGTTTTGGTTTCAACAATATTTTTTGCAACAGGATCATGTAATGTATCTCTACTGTTACCTTTTCTATCCTGGTTAATGGAAGACCTGCTAGTTTGTTTCAACCTGAAAGAGGGTTGTGTCAAGGAGACCCTTGTTCCCCTTTTCTCTTTATCCTCTGCTTTGATGTCTTATCCAGGTTAATCCAATGAGAAGCTGATTTTGGTAATATCAAAGGCATCAAAGCTAGCCGGGGCTGCATTCCCATTCATCAACTCATGTTCGCGGATGATCTTATGGTTTTCAGAAGAGCTTACCCCGATGAAGCAATGAACATTCTTGGCACCATCTACAGATATGGTGATTGGTTGGGTCAACAAATTAGTCAGCATAAATCCAAGACTATCTTCAGTCAAAACTTACATAAAGATGTTGCTAGAACTATTTGTTAATCTGGTTTGAAAAGACCACTCCTAATTCTAAGTATCTCGGCCTTCTCCTCTCGATTGGGAGACCCCAACAGCTTTTTGTGGAAATTCTGGAGAGGGTTCAAAGTAGAATTCAAGGGTGGAAGACAGCTACTCTCTCTCAAGTGGCCAAAGCCACCATAATTAGAACAGTCACCCAAGCCATACCGCTCTATTCCATGTCTACCTGTCTTCTTCCCAAATTGGTGTGTAACAAATTGGATGGCTTATTTCAGAGATTCTAGTGGGGCCATAAAGTAGACCGTCCAACTGGGTTATGCCTCAAAGTGTGGGACTCTTTGTGTAGGCCAAAGAGTTGTGGTGGTTTGGGATTCCGGCGTATGAAGGACTATAACATCGCTCTCCTTGCGAAGCTTGGCTGGAACATTATCACTCGTAAAGAGACCCCTTGGTTTAATATTGTTCAGAACAAATACTTCCACAATGTTGATCTTCTGAATGCTCTTGAGAAAAGAGGCTTCTTCCATAGTTTGGAAAGGTATTGTTCAGTCAAAGCATTTGCTTAACAAAGGTGTCTGGATGCTGTTGGGTAAGGGGGATTCGACCGCCATTTGGGATCATCCACGGATTCCTTCCTTGCCTAACTTCAAGTCCGAGAACATCCCTAACGAAAATTTGCAAATTTCCAAAGTTTGTGATCTTATCAACCCGGTTGGCGGAAATTGGAATGTGCAAACCCTTCATTCTTTATTCATGCAGGCCACAATTGAAGCAATTCTCTATATTAATATGCCTTCAAACAGGGACTGAGATAAGCTTATCTGGGCCCCAGATAAGAAAGGTCTTTTTACTGTAAAAATCGGCACACTTAACTGACCAAAATGCGCGATTCACTGTTTCGGCAAGGAACCAAAAAGTACTTTGGAAATCCGTTTGGAATGCGAAGATTGTTGAACGTCATAAGCTCTACCTTTGGAAGGTGGCTTCCAGACTCCTACCTACCAAAGGGGAACTCTCAGTTAGATTTGAAATTGAAGACACCCACTGCGTCTTCTATCACCATGCCTTAGAGACCATGGAACACCTGTTTCTTGAATGCTTTGTGTCCAGGTTCCTATGGAGGTCTTCATTGTGGCCTCTTAATCCTTCTTCCCTCCGAGAAGGGGGCCTGAAACGTTGGTTGGATGATGTCCTCAATCCTACAGTTAGGCTCAAGATTGCGAGGGCAGAGGCTCTTGATTTTACAATCTTCGCAGTGATCCTAATGGAGTAGGTTTGGTCCTTTAGAAACAATATTGTGCATGAAGAACAAAACAAATCTGTTGAAGATTTGTTGCCACTTTAGAAGTCATCGATTGATTCCTTGGCTATTGAGTATTGGAATATCCATTGAAATTCTTGTGTTCATACAATCAGGAAGCCACTTACTTGGATTCCTCCCCCCCTCATGGCTGGCACAAAGTTAATTTTGACGTGGCAATGTGACCACAAGAGTAATTTCTCGCCATGGTGGTAAAAAACAATCGATGTTCATACATGGAAAGAGGCGAGAATGGAACCAGCATGTGCTGAAGCTCGTGCGGCCAGAAATGCTATTTCAGAAGCTACCCGGTTGAAGCTCGATAGCATTATCTTCGAGGGGGACTCCCTCCTGGTTTGTACCCCCCTTTCAAATTGGGAAGCCACCCCTGAATGGGCTTGAAGCTACGATTTTGGAAGCTAGGAAAGTGCTGCATGATTCATTTTTCTTTTGGAATGTTTCCAAGATTTCCCGTGTAGCTAATTTTGTTGCTTATAATATTGCCCAATGGGCATCCTTTTGTAATTTGAATGTCCCAATTCCTATTGATGACATTCACTACACCATATAGGCAATTTTGTAACAGACAGATTTTATGATTTGTAACGGGTATACCCGTTACAAATTTATAACAGATATATCCGTTACAAATTTCCAAAAACTGTTACTAATTACCATTATTTTGGTTGGTTAATTTATGTAACGGGTTTATTTATATTCGTAACGTTTATATCCGTTACAAATTGATCCCAAAAATAAAAATAAAAAAATAAAATAATTGTGCCGCTCAAAACCATCGGGCTCCATCTCACTTGTTTCACAAAAAGAGAAAGGAGAGAGAAAGGAGAAAGGAGAGAGAGGAGAAAAGGGGAAAGGAGTGGAGCCCTATATCCATGTCGCCGCCGACCCCACGCCGCCGATCACCGGATGCCGCCGACCACCCGATGTGGCCGCCGACTACTTGCAGGTACACCCTCCTCCTCCTCCTTCTTCTTCTTCTTCTTCTTCTTCTTCTTCTTCTACTTTCTTCCTTATTTTTCAATCAGATTATTCTTCTTCTTCTTCCTTCTAGATCAGTTACAAACCCTAGATTTTCTTCTTCTTCTTCTAGACTCAAACCCTAGATCTCTAACATATTCTTCTTCTTATTCTTCTTCTAGATTCAAACCCCTACGTGCTCATCAGATTAGAACCACGCTATTACTCATGAGATTCAATCTGTCAGGTAAATGGCCATGGGTAGTGAATAATAAAAATGAGATGGATTTGGTAAAAAAAATTGTACATTTTGGTGTGCTCTGTAGTCACATTTTACATCTGATTATTTTAATTTAATCTTTGAGCTTGTAGATTTTAAGTCAGTTACTATGGATTTTCCATAGGAACATTTGGCCCAAACCGAAATAGACTCTTGTGTATGCTGTTACATTAATTTCTATGAGCCTTCATGTTCTCCATTTAATTCTTAATGTACCAAAAGCCCACAATTGAGATCGAGTATAGACACACATTTATACACACACACACACACACACACACACATACACACACACACACACACACACACACACACACAACTCGTCTAGATGAATAACAATCAGAAGAGTAAAACTAGAGAAACAATAAAGAACTTTAGAAAACAAAAGAAATTGACACCACAACCTCCATTATATTCCCACTTGGGCCTTTCTATAATAAATAAATTATTGTTGTTCTTTTTTTCCCCGTATGGTGTAGTGCCTGTCCTTAAATTAAGAGGCATCTTTGTTATCATTGCATTCTTGATAAAATTCATATAGGCATGATCTCAGACTGTTTTTTATTCTAATTGTTAGGCCAAGGGAATTTCCTTTGTGTGTTTGAGAAATTTGCATTCATATGTACATACACACACACACACACACACACATACATTTATTGCATTACGCAGGTATCCTCATGCTCATTAAGAGCACCTTATGAAGCATTTGCTTATATTAAACATCTTGTTGTACTAGTTTTGTTAAATTATTGTTGATTGAAGAAGTTGTATATAGTCGTTTGATGATTTTTAATAAGGAATAATGAAAAATTAGTCTATTTCAAGATAGTGAGAACTTTTATGTTTGTTCCCTTGAAATGATATATATAAACTATAATATGCTGATGTTGTTTATTGGCAAAATTAAGTAACAAAATAAAAAATAAAAAATCAAATAAAAAAAAGGTGAATGACCAACTTAGCCTTGCATTGCCCTATTAGAAAATAAGTAAATCTTAATCTATGGTGTAGAAGAGATAGCAAAACTTTTGCATTCCTATATTAAAATGTGAGTGGTGACTTAGATAAGGAGATTCTTCCTATTATTTTTATTGTTATTTCTTTGCTTGGTTGGTTGAATAGTTGCCAATTCTATATTTTGATATTTAAGCTTTTGAATTCTTGACATGATGTTACTGGTGGACTTTGTTTCACGGCTATTGTAATATCTCTGCAGATTGCTTTTATGGTTTTGTTTGGCCTATGGCTATTTCAGCCTTTTTTTTTGTTGTTCCCTAGTCTCCGAATTAAGGACTAGTTTTGGATTCTTGTGATTGATATGGAGACTTATTTCTGGTCCTATGATCTTGATTTTCTCATCAGATTGTCTTCTAATTTTTTTAATTATGGTGCCTTCATGAATTTTTTTTGGAGATATAGATAGATGTGGAGATCTTATCTTTACAATACTCCACATGGAAGTAAGTATGGATTACTAGCTGCCTCTAAAGTTTTGAGTTTGTTTCTTCATTATCTGAATCAAATTGCATGGGTTGACCATAACGTTATCGTACATTGGGCTTTTTGGGGGGATTTTTTTTTTACTTATCCCACTCGGACCTTTTCAACCTTTATAACTATTATTGGAAACAATGATTGAGATTTCCAAATATGGATTTTGAGTATTTTTCCTATTTTATGCATCCTTATTATACAACTGGAATATTTAATGTTTCTCAAAGATTGGACAGATAAAGATTCCAATTGAAAGAAGATGAACAACTTGCCCGAGCATTACAAGAAAGCTTAAATGTTTAGTCTCCACCTCGATATGAATATGGGAATATTGAACAACCTTTACAGCCTAATCCTTTCCCTTATTCTGCAGGCTTCAGGTATATGATTTATTTCTGTTACAGTATTTATCTCACTTTTGTAGCAACTTGTTTATAAAACTCAATACAAATTCGTGCAATTTTAGTAGTTACCAAATATTTGTATCCTTTTTCATGATATATATTTTCATCTTGCACATTGAGAAGGTATAGCAATCTGTTTTCTAATTGCTTCTATATCTAGCATTTTGTTTTTTACAATTTTCGCATGGTCCACATAGTAAATGGACAATTAGGATTTGTGTCTTTATGCAATATCTTATTTTCAATCACTGATTTGTCTTAGTTGACGATCGCAATGTTTTTGAAGGGTCTAAAGCGTAGGGTAGGGAAACTTGCATTTTTGCCATATTCTGTGTGTTATGTGGCTTGTTTTCAAATTTGGAAATTTCCTTCTTTCTTTCCAGTTTGAGTCTATTCGGTTTTTTCATATGATCTACTACATGCAGTAGATCATTATTCTTTACTTCCATATCAAGCATAATTATTTATTTCCCCAAATGAATTCTATTTGGTCTTGATGGTTCTACTCATTCTACAGATACCCATTCAAGTATCATCGCAGATCAGAAGCTGGAAGGGACATTGTCTATCCAGTAAATGCCATGGCGTTTCATCCCATGTAAGTTTTCAACCTTATTTTCTTCTTGTGGAGAGATCCCCCACTTCACTTTTTATTGTTTACTGCTTGCAAGTTATCTAATGCAATGTTTTGCACAGTTCACAATCTTACTCCATAGAAGTCAAACAATTCACTTTGCTATCAACCTGTTATAGTGTTTTAGGTGCCTTAGTGCTTCTGCGTTCTTGGTCTAAATTTGCAGGAGGTCAGCTAGTTAACATGTGCCAAGTCCAGCTAGTGAATTGTTTATGATTGCAATTGCTACTTATGCTCTTAGTTTGGTACAAACGTGACTTTGCTGAATTCATCTCTCTCCTTCGCCCTCCCTCTCTCTCTCTATATATATATATGTGCATATATACGTATATAGAAGAGCCATAAACCTTATATATCTGTACATAGTTGATTACATACGGTTTTATGGTGTGATTACATACGGTTTTGCTTTATACTTGGTAAATTTGCTTTATACTTCTCCCAAACTGCAGAAGAGTGTAGTTCGTGGTTGTTTAAGGACTAAAAACGTATCTGTTTTGGTGAAATTAGGCAATTATAATCGTTATAACCCACTGAAGTATGCGAGAATAGGCAATTATAATTGTCAAATATCAGTGATTACGTTGTCAAATATGTAGTCTTTTCAATGTTATAGGTTTGGTCGGTGAGCAACATCCTGATAAGAACACGATGACAACGAATGGAGAGGTTGCTGAAATGGGTACTCTAAATGCAGCCTGCAGGTAAGGTTACTAATTTTAATAATGCAGCCTCTTTGATGTAAGTCTAGTTATGCTTGCCTCACTATTGTTCTCCCTTCTACAATGTGTTGTTAACATCTAGAAAATCATGAAAAGGGTGGAAGACAAACACTTCATTTTTCTAAAAGTACATGGGAGTATTGAAATCTGAATGGGGTCATCTATTTTCTTTTAAAGCCATTCTGGTAAGCTTGTATGCAGTCTACCTCTTTACCCTTAATTAACCATATCTGGTATCATGAACCCTATGCATCCAATGCCTTGTTTGGATTGTTCTATTATTTAGTTTCTACAAACGTGTGATTGGGTTAGAGGTTTGCTAAGCCCCCTATATGTGCGTGTTTTTGTCTGAATTAAAATGGGAGTTTTTGGTCCAAAACTCCTCTGTTTTCTGTAAGGGTTTAAACTAACCTTTAGGCTTTGGTTGGTTCATGGATTTAGTAAGGGGAAAGTAAATAAAAGATAAAAGGACAACCTTTTCCTTTGTTTATAAATTGCTATTGGAGATTTGAGAAAATAACATGTAGGTGGGTAGAGACAGATTTTTCAGTTTCTAACCATTTCCAACTTTATCCCATTGTTAATTAGATTTTCAATGCTAGCTCTGGTGGTAATGCACAACAAAAATTGGTGCTAATGCAATGTGATGTATCTCAGTGACATGGAAGGAAATTTCTAGCAAAATCAAGGTAAACCTATTAGCTCACATCAATGGTTGGATCTTACCCTCCAACTAATCGATCGGTGTTTGATTTCATATGCTTTGCATTCTTTTCATCAATTTCTACTTGTGAATCAATTGATTTTTTTAAGAGTTAAATAGCACAAACCTTCAATTTTAACACGATTTCATATGCTGTGCATGTGCTGCCTGCATGCTGCGTGCGCGGGGCTACATTCCACGGCACGTGCCGGGACTGTTTCGAGAGCTCTGGCATGTGCTTTTAATGCACGGTTAGGCTTATGAATATATTTTAAAGAATTTGCACGAAAAAAAAGCACGCAAGAGAGGTCTAAAAATCAGTGTGCATGGGAGAGGTGCCAACTCACTGTGCTGGCCGCATGCTGGCACTGAGCTGGTGGCAGCTGTGCGAGCGGGCTGCTAGTGCATACATGGCTGGGCTAGGCTAGCTGGGTTGGGGCGCACAGGGGGGTTGACTGGGCAAGGGCATTTCTGGGGGGTGTTTGGTTGGTCCGGGAGAGAGAGTAGAGGAGAGGAAGAGATTTGGGAGAGAGAGGGAGAGGGGAGAGAGATGTGGGAGTTTTTTTTTCTTTTTTCTTTTTTAACTACTTATTTTTTGGAGCATTATCAGCCCTTCCCCTTTAGCCCCTCTATTATTGATTTCTGTTTCTTCAGAGCAATAAGTTTGTTCAACACTCACACTTGTCCTTGAAGATTGTTGAAAAATCAGCTGATTTATTTCCAAAGGAAAAATTATCTTTCTAGAAATCTCAATTTTGTCCAAACCCATGGAAGGTCAATAAGAGCTATGTGATTTCCAACTGGAGAAAATTATTGACTGGAATATGCTATTATGATAAATCTTGAGCTAGAATTAAATAGCGTGGCACTGATTGGTGCCTTGCCTGCTATTTTGATTGTTTTCCATGGTATCACAAATTGAACACTCTTTTCATGTTCAAGATAGGATAATATCATATTGCTGAGTATGTTCAAGATAGGAAATTAAAAAGAAACTAAGTTTCCTACTTGTTTTTCCTTGGTGACAATTAAAACTATAGTTATACCTTAAGTGGATGATCTTAATGTTTCTTTCTTTCATTTAGATTGGTTATTTTGTTCATTTTAAGCATCTTACATGTGTATTAATATGTATATAGTGTATACATATACATATGTTACTATTAATTTTCAACAAAAGTGAAACTTAAGATTCACGATTCATAATCTTGGCAAACCGATTCACGATTCGATTGAGGATTTGACACAATGCCTATGACATATGCACAATGACTAAGGATCTCTGATTTTTCCCCTTCTTCAGGCATTTTCTGACATAGGTAAAAAGGTTTCAAAGCTAGAAGAGAAAGCTGCCATGCTTGATGCCTCTGGAGAGGTTCTTTTTGTACCTTCTTCCCTTTCAAAATTTTCTTTAAATTTACTACATACCGTACATAATTTTTTCTTGTTTATTGTCTGTAGGAGCAAGTTGCTAAATATCATAAGCTAAAGCTTGATATAGCTCAGCTTGAGAAGCAGATGATGGCAGAAATAACTAGGCCCGAAAGAGTTCTCTATTTTCTTCTTCCTGGCAGGCTGGTATGTTCATTCAATCTTGTTAACATCAGGTTGCAACCGAAATACAACCTGAATATATAATTCTGATTAGGTTCAATGTGGTTATTCGTCTTGTTTCATTATCGTGAATACAGTCTGGTCCCTTAAGTTTCATTTTTCCATCTAACGCCATGAAGTTGCGATACATTTTCGTTCAGTTTAGACCTCCCAAGAGTATTAGTCAATTGTTTGGCTTGATGGAAGAGGAGGGAAAGAAAGCGGGGAGGGATGCCTTTTTTCTCCTGGCGCACAAATTTCAATCCGTCTAAAAATGGACGGATTGGGAGAGATAAAACAAAGCTTTCCCCACTTCGACTTTCTTGCCTTTCAAAGAAAATGATACTTTTTCACATAAGGCTATAATAAAAAATTGAATATTCCCTTCCCTTCTGCACTACCTTAGTTGTTCTAGTACTCCTTTACGGGACCTTAAGGAAAAAAAAGGCTTCAAACAAAGGGAAGGAGAAGGGGGAAATGCACGTGGTGAGTTTGACATTCTTGCAAGGACCCACAGTTGGTAATGGTCCTTTCGTTATTCAATTTGGCTAGGTACTCTGATTAGGAGCAATGTAGCACTAAAATTTCTGTTTGGATGTCATGGTCGCGTTGGACACCGACACTTGAAAGAATGTGTCATAGTTTTTTTTTTTTTTTTTTTTTTTTTTTTTTTTTAAATTTTAATTTTAACATTAGTCAAGGTCGGACATGCCTGATACAGCCGGATGCTGGACTAACATGGTACGTGGTTCCTTTGAAAATGTTTTTAAAATTTTGAGATAGAAGTGTTAGCTAATGTAATAAAAATAAAAAATGAATTTTGTCATACTCCCTATCCTAGACGTGTCCTACTTTTTAAAATTTCCGCATTGAGGTGTGCGTATTGTGTTGTATTCGTATCCCGTGTCCATACCATGCTGCATAGATTAGAAGCCTTTGAATGTCTCAATTGATTTTGTGGAGAAAATGATTTACGATGATCCTATTTCTCAGGTTCTTGTTCAGTTGCTACTTATTTCTGCTCTGAGCAAACTGAGAATATTTGTCCCTCATGATCTCTGGCCAGTAGAAGCAAGGCAAAGTATACTGCTTGCGGTACAGGAGCATGGAAAACATTTCCCTCAAGGCTTCCCAAAGCTTAATCCTGTGAAGGTATATTAAACTATTTTCAGTTCTTTTACTGCAACTGTCACAACTCCAACCTGGATTCTTTTTGTGAGGGACTGGAGGATTTGATCTAAACACTTGTCATAGTTTGGGATTCTTTTTTACACCCATCTTAGGAGTAATACTAAGTTACATGAGTGACGGGAATGTGGAAATGTTTTGTGGGTGCAATTTTGAGTATTTGATTAAAAACACCTTTATGCCTTATGCCAGCTCAAATGCCTCCGTTTTTTCCCCTACCTAGTATTTAAATGTGATAGCTGTTATTCAAAATTTAGGTCATTGAGCATATTGAAGCCTGTTTCAAGGTTGATGGCCTGATTGTGGATTTGGTTTTCTAGCTGCAATAATATTCCGTGCTTTGCAATACTTTGGGATAACTTTAGGAATTACCTGTAGTGGCCTCATTCACTATGGCATTCTGTATTTAATGTAACTATTTGTACAATAGAGCCGTTTTATACACTACAGGAGTATTGTTATCAATGAGAACCACTTCTTCCTTTGCCATGGTTAGAGCCTTGTTTATGATTATGACTATGTATGGTCTCTCTCTTGTTGGTAATTCTAATTGTCCTTGAAAAACCTTCAAGTTCCCATACTAGAGGACCAGAGCACATTCCTCGCTGCCACATATCGATTCAATCACCAGTAGTAGGATCCGGTTTGGTTAGCTTATTTGGGACCAGCAATCACTTACTTGGAATTGTTGAGAGACCGAAGTCAAAGCTTTTTCACAACTTGAAAGCTAAAAAAACAACTTAATCAGAAGTAGCAATTTGCTGCTTTTTCAAAAAAACTAAAGAAAAATCTCTTACTCCCATAATACCAAACGGGTTCTAAATGTTTGCCCCGCCTAAACAAATTTTACTAGGATTGTTGCCGACTAGTTTCTGAACATTTGTTTGGCAGGACATGGGCATTGAAGACCCAGAATTTGTTGAATCGGTCAATGAAATTGAGGAACTTGAGCAGAAGTTGTTGGCTCACCCATTACATAAGGTTTGTGAACGGAATACATAAAATCTCTGTTGCACATTATTCTAAAAGACATTACTAGAAGCAGTGAAGAATCGAACTTTCCTAAATATATTTCATCATTAGGACAGTAGAGGGATGCTCTAAATTGGAGAAAGCACTAGAACCTTCTAGTTATGTAATTTCTTGTTCAACTTGTTTACCTACTTCTTGCGTAATTTCTTAGGTCACTTTATTATGATAATGTGTAACTTAAGATTTCCTTTGATTTAGGGCGGACAACGAACTTGTTGATTCGAAGAAGTACTGTGAAGAGGTTTGCAAGCCAAAGAGTGTAAGAACTTTCTCGAGTACTAGGTACTTTCTGTCACCCTTGAGATTGGAATTTTATATTTTTGAAGTTCATTGAGTTTGATAAGACGTACTCACTCTCTTCAAAGACTGCTACTCTGTTTCTTTTTTTGGTATCTTTGTCACAATGACTAGAATTTTTATTTCCTGAATTCTGGTGTAGGTTTGGCCTTTTCTCTTTGAGAGGACAAAGCAATGGACTAAACTGAGAACCAACGCAAAACCAACGCCGAGAAGGTTGCAGAGGAGAAGTTTGGATCTCAATTAGACATCCTCGCTCGTGTTATAAGTACTTAGTATTGTTTGTAACTTTTTAAAATTGCTCAATTTTATTTGTTAGTTTAGGTTTAGATGGATGAACTTTTTAAATTTCAAATTTAGATTAAGCTTGTTGGTGTAGTAAGATCTTGTTGTTTAGACACGGATAAACTATGTATTTGTTATTAATACTATGGATTATTTTGTCGTTGTTTGGTATTGATTTGAACTTGTTATTTTTGTGTTTCATATGAATTATAATGCTTGCTAATCAGCTAGGGGAAAAAATTGGGGAACATTTTAAACAAATATTTTTTTTGTTTAATTAATATTTGTAACGGGTATATCCGTTACAAAATTCGTTACTAATTTTATGCATATTGGAAATTAGTAACGGATATAACCGTTACTAATTTGTTAACAACCGTTAGTAATTTTTTCAAAAAATCAAAAAGGTTGGATATTTATTCGTTGCTAAACTAATTTGTAATAGGTATAACCGTTACAAAAATTATATTAGTAACGGGTATATCCGTTACAAAAATCCGTTACTAATTAGTAACGGATATATCCGTTACAAAAATCCGTTACAAATTTGCAACGCCATATTTGTAACGGGTATATCCGTTACAAATAATTTTTGTAACGGATATTCCCGTTACAAATCGGGCCATATGGTGTAGTGATTCCCATTGCTGTTCTTACGGAGAGTCGTCAACAAGGAATTGGTAACCACTTGTTTTAACCGCCTGATTAATGATATTGTCTTTCTCAGCAAAAAAAATAAAAAATAAAACTTAGTATATCATACATTATATATAGCATGTGTAGAGTATTTCATATCTAGCCCCTAATCAAGAATACATTTTTGCTCACCCAAAAATTGTTCACCGTTTGCTCACCCTCCTCTCCCATTAGCTAATGGAATGAGGTTCAGTATTAAATGATAATTAATTAGTGGTGTAAAGTACAGAGCCCTACTACGCATGCATTAGCTAATAAGAGATGAGGGTCAGCAAATGGCGAGCAATTTTGGGGTGAGTAAAACTACACTCCCCAATCAATTGTGTTAGTACGTAAATGGCATTTTGTTATAACAAAAATGTATGAAGGGCTCCATCTTCGAAATTTGCTTCGTACTTTGAAAAAGTCAAGACTGCCACTATGTCAACAGAATATATTTTAAAAAAAAATTCAAAAGTTCGGCTCCTATTGTATACTATTTAATTTTTCGGCTCAAATTGATGCCCTAATTAAATGTCAAGACTAGACCCTAGACGACCGCTAACGTGGCATATGTCCAGGGCCACACATGCGCATCACCACTTCTGCCGCCGCCACCACCACCACCCCAAAATTATTAAATGTCAAAAATACAATTAAAATCATAATAAATTTGCTACCTTGAGTTGGAAATTTTGAGTGTAAAAGATAGGGGTAGCAATTAAATTTGATTTGTAGATACTAGATAACAAAGTAAACTTTTGATGCTACGTACCTCCGCTAGAATGAACTTGGTTGGTTAAACAGTAGACTCAATTGCAAGGGCGAATTACTTATAAAAAAAAATTCCAAGAGGATTTTTTGATTGAAGACACTAGCCTGACTTTTAGGCCGAGGGTTAATGATATTTTCACAAACACATAGCTAGCTATATAGGTAACATCATAGATATAATATATATACATATATATATATATACAAAGATTCTCTAAAGAGGGCCACCTCTCTTTATTAAAGAGAGGACCTCTGTTTTGGCCGTTGGATTGTGTTTAAAAACTGTGAAATGACAAAACTGCCATTAATGAAAACATAATCCGACGGTCAAAACAGAGGTCATCTCTTTAATAAAGAGAGGGCGCCCTCTTTAGAGCCTGACTGTATATATATATATATATATATATAACTTCTTAAAAAGTGGTACTCCTTTTTAATAATACGGAAAGTTGTGAAGGAGAGGTGGTGGTGAGTGAGTACTGAGTAGTACTGGACCACCGGCCCACGCCCACCTGATAATTTCAACTGATCCATTGCAAGCTTTTGAAGATGAGATGAGAAGACCATCCACATGCACTTAATTTGGAGGAAGTGGTTATATATATATATATATATATATAATATGTATAGGTTGGGGTGGCTAGAAAGATAACGACCGATCAGCCAGTATTAATTACTTTTCATTCTGCCATGTTCTGTAATTGCTTGTAATAGATGCTGTTGTTGTACATATCATATGTACACTGTACACATTCACAGGTACTATAACGCAATTCCAAGATGGGTTGGGACCAAACACCTCAAGTCTCACTCTGACTAGAACAATTGGTTTTGTGAAACCGTCAATAATATGATCGAACAGATTAATAATGGTAATGTTTGAGACACAAAATGTTCAGAAAGAGATGCTATAAAAGGATGTGGCATCTTATGTGGCAGAATTATGCATGGTGATTCTTACTGTCACATGGGTGCCACATGAGATGTCACATTATTTTGTGAGCCTCTCTTTAGCGCCCTTTTGTGTACCTAGTATTACCCGAGAAACAATTCCAAAACTAACCGCAATGTGCTTCGACAAGATGCTTGCGTCCATGTAACGCCCTGGAAACTGTGCCACGAGGACTTTGTCAACAAGTAAACATAAGGAAGTAAAGTAAGGAAATGATCCCACATAGACCAATCAGGCATAGCGGAATCTTATGTGGATTCCAAATAAAAGGCAACAACACAAGGATTAACCAATGAAATGGGTCAAATAGGGTCAATCGATACAGTTTTAAGTACAAAAAGTTTTAAAACAAGATTTGAGCTCCATTTGGTTTAATCTTTGAAAGAAATGATTTCTGAAAGTTTAATTTATAATAAAGTGAGAACCTTGGAGTTTAGAAATAATAGGTTTTTAAAAGAGAAACAAGTGAAAAATCAAAATAGGGAGTCCCCGCTCGGGCAAGTCGCTCTAGCGGTCGTCACTCGGGCGACCACCTTGCGAACGATATTCCAGAGAATTAAGAAGTTGTGCCTGCACGACTGTCCACTCAAGCATACTACCGCTCGTGAAAGCCATCGTGCGAGCGAGATTCCAGTGAGTCACATCTACTATGCTCGCTCGAGTGATCTGCCCGGGCGGACTGTCGCTTGGGTGAGCCATCGTGCGAGCGAGATTCCAGCAGGATTTCTCCTACTCACAAGCAAACCAAAGCATATATAAGGTACAAGTTCTAAAACGTAACAAGTGCTACAAACATAAACACAAAGGAAAAGACGAGAGGTCTAAAGTAATCTAAACAGAATTTACAAGTCCTTGGAGGCCGGAATTTGAAGATCCCTATAACACATCCAAACGAATTTACATCATTGTATAGATATGACATAGTCCGACAATGTTACAAAAGATAGAGGAGAGCATGTAAGTTTAGTAATCTAATCAATGTTTATGGATTGATTACATCTATTACAAATCCTCTACAGTACGTGTGCTATGAATTTGAAAGCATTATAAACATCAGACTTCCACATATGGAACATCTACAAAAAGGGAGTAATCATGCCGATCACTCGTGGGATTTGCCCTTATCGATATCGCTTAAAAAAAATAAATTTTATCGATTCATTAAGCACGATAGCTCAGTAAAAAATATTGTAAAAATGTACTACGATCTCTAAAGTCGTGCAATGGCATATGGTGCAACGTTTTGCCACCGGGCAATGCAACGAGCCAAATGGCCGACAATGCGATGTTATGAACTATTGTCCCAATATTAACACGCTCACTCTCAACACCGGATGGTGAGCCACTCATATGTGAATGTAGCATATCAATCTCTGATAGCTGGTTGAATATGATTGACATTTTCGAATATTTAAAGGATTAAACAACATTTTCTCACTTCACACCCACCTCCGGAATTTTCAATATACATATCCGCCCAAAAAGGGAATTTCAACAATGATACAAGTCCCAAACCAATGCTATGAATGTTTTGCCGACTTGGCAAACATGTATTTACACTGTGGTTGACAAATGCATTAGTAAATGTAATGTCCATGATTCTAGCAATGAAACAGAAATTAACATTTCTATAACATAGAAATTTATAACATGGATCTAATGCCAGTTAGATGAGTAATTACCAATTTACCCTCAATTAAAATTACGATTATTACTGTCCATGTCAAAACAAGATGATACCCCAAAGGCACAATTTTGAATAATAATAAAAAAAAAAAAAAAAAACGACTGTGTAAAATAAGAGATTTTTACTATTATGGGACCTTCACTTGTTGAGGCCTAAAGCAAGCACTTTTTTAGTCTATATAGTAGTCAAGCCTTTTGGGGCAAAGCACAATGAAGAAATCTACTGAATAAAGAAAGAGAATAGAAAGAGAACATAATACAATAATAAATTTCTTAAGCCTACCAATTATAAGCCAACTTAATCTTTATTCTCATAAAAGTCGAATGAAAAATTATAATGGGCTGATTTAGATTCCATTTTAAGCATTCTCAAAGTAGCCCAAAGTCTGCCTAATTTCTTATTATAGAATGTGAGTGATTCTGGGATGGATGTGATTTTATCTAAACAATCGTATCAATGTATGAGAATCTAATCTATCTATATTATATTGTAGGACAGTGGTGACTAGGACAAGGGAAAATATGACTAGGATAAGATTTGTGTGACTAGGATGATGACTAAGATGGTTAGGATAAAAACTGGGATGATGACAAGGCTGGTTAGGGTAAAAATGAAGTTGACAATATGAGCTCTCATTCCCCTCTTTCAGCTATCACACCCCACCGCCTCTCTCTCTCTCTCTCTCTCTCTCTCTCTCTCTCACCCACACCCCCAACCTCCATCTCTCTCTCTCACCCACACTCAACTCACCGATTAGCCACCATCACCATGACCATCACCAACAGCGACTGCTGATTCGTGGTGAAAAGTGCATATTTCTAGTGTATTACGTAGTATTTTATGCATACTTTATCCCCAAAGTCCCTACATTTAGGTTCATTCTAATAACAATGTTATTTTTATTGTGTTAATGCTAAACTATATGTTTTTGCATGGTTTTATAGGTATTAGGATGTAAATCAAAGAAGTGGAGCTAAAGAAAGTGATTCTGGTGGATAGAACAACAGAAGCAGCTGGGAAAATGCCAATTTTGACAATGATGACTTCAGATTTGGAAGATTTTCCCAGAGACAAGAAATGTAGATCTTTGAGTTACGGTCGCGTGGCCGCAAACGGGAGGTCAATCCGAGGTCCGAGTAAAAAGTTATGGCCATTCTCCCATCGGTGTGCAGTGCTGTCAAAATCAGAAGAGTTCAAGCGATTGAAGAAGGGTTCAATCGATCGAACCTTCGATCGATCGAACTGAGCTCGATCGATCGAACCTTTTATTCACCCAAAAGTTGCGTAAACTCTGTGGGAACCCTATATATACCTCGTTTTGACGCCAGACGAAGGGAGGACGCTCCAGAACGCAGAAAACAGCAGTTTAGGGTAGTTTTAGGGTTAGATTAGGAGTAGTTTAGGTTAGATTCATGTTCTTTCTCCTTGTTTTCATTGATTTACTGAAGATTATTGAAGATTAAAGTTGCTTTCATGTTTATTACAAGTTATTTTCAGATTATTTACAGGTTTTTCTTCTCCTTTCCCTCTATTTGATTGTTTATTAGTTTAGATGCTTTGATTACTTTAGTTTTCTTTTCCTGCATTAGTTTTATTATGTTTTCGTAGTTTAGACGTTGGGAATATGTGATGAAACATTGAATCCCAGCCTCTGCCATGCAATCTTTAGAAACCTTGGGTTCGATCGATCGAAGGTATTTCGATCGATCGAACCAGAGATAGTCAAGCGATCGAAGATAGTTCGATCGATTGAAGGATGATGCAGTTCGATCGATCGAGAGCGCTTCGATCGATCGAACATGTTAATTCCTGAGATTATTCTTTTAAGTATTCCATGACTTTCTGTTTTAGAAATCTGTCATCAAATTGTCCCAATAAGCTCAGTTTGTCACAACAGTTTTTAGAACTTAAAGCCTTAAGGCCTTTTCTTCAATGACTTTTGAAAACCACTTTGAATGCTAACACCATTTAGAGTGCAAGTAATTACCATTGTTTTAAACCGTCTTCTATGTATTTTAAATCATTTGTGATGATGTAGTCCCGGTCATGAAAGGGCTATTGATTCTTTATCTTTAGAAAAATACGGAATACTGAAGAGGAATGAACTCCATAGAACGTTAATGAATTTGCTTGGTAGATGGTTAGGATCAATGTGGATTCACGTGTTTCCAACACCTTTAATTTAGTTGTTCAATTAGTTATGTTTCTATATGTTTAGTTTATTATTTAGTTTAATTTAATTAATTAGGATTAGTTAGAACCTTCTCTTCTACATTCATCTTTTCTATTTCTTTAGGTTATAACTTAGTAGATATTCTTCCTATTCCTTCCCTGTGGGATCGACCTGGACTTCCAGTACTATATTACTTGCACGATCACCTACACTTGGGTGTTGCACAAGAGCGCACAACTTTTTACCTCCATAGATTCTGTATGATTATACCTCCATAGATTCTGTTCTAGGACAAGCGGAGGGTGGTGTAGCTTCATTAGAACATCACTTCGACCCTGCCCCTTTTATTGAACCATGGCCTCCCCCTGTTTTTAGTATTAAAATAGAGGCTGTTATAGGAAATACCAACACCAAAGATCGTTTCTTGCATATAATTCCTAAAAAGTGTGGTATTCCTTTTATAACTGTCCCAAAAAAATTTGGAAGCCATAGGTTTTGCATCATCTCCTCTGACCTTGAGCTTGACATTAGTTGGGGGGAGTTGCATTTTTATGAGGATCCCAACATTCTTCTCACTGTTCAATTATTTTATTGGGAAGATCCTCAAAAATTTCGGTTGTTAATCTATGACAAAAATCGTGATTAACCGAATTTAGTTAACTGAGTTGTTGTATTATATTCTCTATTTTTCTTGTTGCTACTAATGATTTTGCAGGTAACTTGAAAAAAAAATTTGGATATTAATGCCTCGAGGTAAAATCCTTCCTTCTCTCGCTTTACTTTACATGTCCATGTGCTTAGTTTAGAACATTGAGGACAATGTCTAGTTTTAGTTGGGGGGAGTGAGTTATTGCATGCCTCATATCTTTTTGTTGTACTTTAGTGTCATATACCTGCTTAGCAACATGTAACTCAGTAAATTAAAATTGTTAAAAATTTTAAAAATTTTTATTTTATTTTTAAATATAATAAAATGGTTCTTGTATTTCTCTCATAATTAATGTAGTTAGTTATGATGCATTAGTGTTACTTTCTGTATGTTATTAGTATGTGAAATACTATGATAGTTTGTTTACTATCTTAGTTATAGTATGTTCTATGCTTTTTAATCTTCAAACAACTTTGAGCACGTTGTGACAACCTTGTACATAGCTAAAATGGATTAGTAAGCATAGTTTAAGTGTCTTGAAAGACTGTAGTGGAGACTAATAACCCAAGTGAGCTTTTGTACCATTCTTTTGTTTTTGTGGGTTTTATAAAATTACTCTTACTTTTTGAAAAGCGTATTCATTCGTTGAAAGTCTCAATTTTCTTCATTTTGACTGATCACTAGAAGAGAACGTTCAGGATTTACCAAATTTAGAGCTCTTGAATTTACTAAAATGAATTATCCTATTAACTTAGAAGATGATTTAGGCCATCTTTTGACCATACATGGATAATACAGCCTTGGCCTACCTCTATGCTATTCCTTTACTTCACCTCTTGAGCTTATCATAATCGCCTTGTCTACACAATCCTAAAGTCAATACCTAACTCCAAATTAGGAGTTCAAGCCTCAGTTCTTTATCTAGGAATGATTGGGATGTGTTATCTTAACAAGAAGTTTGGTTCTGTGAATAAGGGAAAGTTGGCAAAGAAAAAAAAATGAAAAAAAAAGAAAAGAAAAAGAAAAGAAAAAAAAAATGCCAATGGTTGTGACAAAAGAAAAAAAGGAATGAAAAGAAGAGTGTGAAAAAAATAAATAAAAGAAAAGAAGAAGAGAGAGATTGGAGATGTGGGAAGTTTGAAAAGTTATAGTAGACATTCCAATCACATCCTTTGACCCAATTGAATATCACGAGCCTCTTTCTTCTTTCACTTAATACCTCTTTTTCAAAGTCCTGATGATTTTAAGTAAATTAGATTTGAAGTTAAGGTAATGAGAGAGTTATCCACGGTATCTCGCTCTTCTAGTGAAAAGTATCCTTTCATGAGACTTTATGCACTAAAATTTCCGTTTTTCTATTTAGATATGAGAAGCATTAGATTCCATTTACAATTACTCTTTACAGCTTCCATATCATGAGTGATAATTATTACACCTAATTCAGAGTGATTTCATCTTAAGAGTGTAATCCCGGTGAGAGTTGAGTCAAAATGAACGTCTTGATAGTGTCTTAGGTTGTGCAAGCTTTGAAATTAAAGTTTTGTATTTTGGTTGTCCATTCACACACACACTTGAAGATTAATAGGTATGGAACATTCTAATGACTTTGATAGTAGATTAACTGTAATGTGTGTGTTGCATGGCTATGGCATACTAGAGAGTTTCATGAGATTGTTGAGCTTAACTATATTGTTAATGAGAGGAAAATTCCTTGAAAACATTTAAATGAGAACCATTACCATAAACATGAATTTTGTGGGTAGATTCACTGCAAACCCTCACGAGACAACACTCGTCCACTAGGGGGAACCTAGGGGTTTAAAGGCTTGTTGCATACGCTAAATGCAATCGCGATTCCTGCGAAAGTGATTTAGGATTTTTGCTTTCTTTTGTTTTTAATTTCTAGAGTTTAAATAAACACTGTTGTAGTTCGCTTCATTGCTAGGGACTAGCAACGAGCTAGTTGGGGGGTGTGATTCGTGGTGAAAAGTGCATATTTCTAGTGTATTACGTAGTATTTTATGCATACTTTATCCCCAAAGTCCCTACATTTAGGTTCATTCTAATAACAATGTTATTTTTATTGTGTTAATGCTAAACTATATGTTTTTGCATGGTTTTATAGGTATTAGGATGTAAATCAAAGAAGTGGAGCTAAAGAAAGTGATTCTGGTGGATAGAACAACAGAAGCAGCTGGGAAAATGCCAATTTTGACAATGATGACTTCAGATTTGGAAGATTTTCCCAGAGACAAGAAATGTAGATCTTTGAGTTACGGTCGCGTGGCCGCAAACGGGAGGTCAATCCGAGGTCCGAGTAAAAAGTTATGGCCATTCTCCCATCGGTGTGCAGTGCTGTCAAAATCAGAAGAGTTCAAGCGATTGAAGAAGGGTTCAATCGATCGAACCTTCGATCGATCGAACTGAGCTCGATCGATCGAACCTTTTATTCACCCAAAAGTTGCGTAAACTCTGTGGGAACCCTATATATACCTCGTTTTGACGCCAGACGAAGGGAGGACGCTCCAGAACGCAGAAAACAGCAGTTTAGGGTAGTTTTAGGGTTAGATTAGGAGTAGTTTAGGTTAGATTCATGTTCTTTCTCCTTGTTTTCATTGATTTACTGAAGATTATTGAAGATTAAAGTTGCTTTCATGTTTATTACAAGTTATTTTCAGATTATTTACAGGTTTTTCTTCTCCTTTCCCTCTATTTGATTGTTTATTAGTTTAGATGCTTTGATTACTTTAGTTTTCTTTTCCTGCATTAGTTTTATTATGTTTTCGTAGTTTAGACGTTGGGAATATGTGATGAAACATTGAATCCCAGCCTCTGCCATGCAATCTTTAGAAACCTTGGGTTCGATCGATCGAAGGTATTTCGATCGATCGAACCAGAGATAGTCAAGCGATCGAAGATAGTTCGATCGATTGAAGGATGATGCAGTTCGATCGATCGAGAGCGCTTCGATCGATCGAACATGTTAATTCCTGAGATTATTCTTTTAAGTATTCCATGACTTTCTGTTTTAGAAATCTGTCATCAAATTGTCCCAATAAGCTCAGTTTGTCACAACAGTTTTTAGAACTTAAAGCCTTAAGGCCTTTTCTTCAATGACTTTTGAAAACCACTTTGAATGCTAACACCATTTAGAGTGCAAGTAATTACCATTGTTTTAAACCGTCTTCTATGTATTTTAAATCATTTGTGATGATGTAGTCCCGGTCATGAAAGGGCTATTGATTCTTTATCTTTAGAAAAATACGGAATACTGAAGAGGAATGAACTCCATAGAACGTTAATGAATTTGCTTGGTAGATGGTTAGGATCAATGTGGATTCACGTGTTTCCAACACCTTTAATTTAGTTGTTCAATTAGTTATGTTTCTATATGTTTAGTTTATTATTTAGTTTAATTTAATTAATTAGGATTAGTTAGAACCTTCTCTTCTACATTCATCTTTTCTATTTCTTTAGGTTATAACTTAGTAGATATTCTTCCTATTCCTTCCCTGTGGGATCGACCTGGACTTCCAGTACTATATTACTTGCACGATCACCTACACTTGGGTGTTGCACAAGAGCGCACAACTTTTTAGTCGTGTCAACTGCCGCCACCATCGTCGCTCCACCACATAGCTGGTAAGAGCTCCTCCACCCTCCACCCCCATCGGTTGCTTTCCCTCTCTCTCCCTCTTTCGATCTTCTCTCTCTTCATCCTCCGCCCCCATCGACTGCTTTCCCTCTCTCTCCCTCTTCAAATCTCGCTCTCTCTGTCTTTCTCTTCTGTAGTCCACCACCACCAACGGCCCCCGCCACCACCGCCCCCACCACACCTCCCCACTAACCATAGCCATAGGCACCACCAAAGATCTTTTCATCTTCTCCACTCGTTGCCGCCGGCTACCCACTCGGCCCGCCGCGGCCATATCTGAAGGATGCCTCACCGGACAGAATTAACAGATTTGGTAATCTCTTTCTTAAAAAAAAAATAGGTATTCTTTTTCTCAATTTTTTTTTCATTTGGTACTCTCTCTCATATTTGTTTTTGTTTTGTTTTTTTTTTTTTGTTGAGAAATAACAAAAATTTGTTTTTTTCGTTTGGTACTCTCAACGGCCATATCCTGATTTTTTTTTTCTGGAGAAAAAAAATGAGGCCACACAAACATACACCCACAGAAAAAGGTTATGTTGTGATTGGAAACCCATAGCAGATTTTGGTTTTCTCCCAAACTCATGAATTTGATTTTTGTTTTTGTGATCATAATTGTCCAAATGCTGAATTGCTGGTACACAGTAAGCATATAGTGAATGGTATCATCTTGATCTTGCTGATTTTAGATTTGATTTTTTAATAAAATTAATAATTAGAATTAAGCCTTGAACTGTTATAATTTGGGACCAATAATTTGCAGATTTCATATTTGGTGTTAAAACTTTGCCCTTCATTTTGATTTTTGATATTTGTGTACAGCTATTATATGCAACATGTATATTGCAAAGCTGACCCCAGCTATCATTTCTCTATGTATTTATCTCGAACTTTTTTGCTTGCTTTGTTTTTTTTTTCTCCTCCCTTTCTTCTTTTAAAAGTTAGGATCTTGGGTTTCATTGAATCACTTTCCACTTTCCTTTTGTGTGTAAAGGAAAGAAAGTCCTCTAATTGTAAAACTAGCTTATCTTTCGTGGTCAGACCAAAACATCGATTGTAAAATTAGTTTATTCCAATTTTTCCTCTTTCGTTGTTTTTCCCAATTTTTCTCTCGCATAGTTTTTCTTTCATGGTCTGATGGGGGTCCTGTGTATCTTTCATGGTCTGACCAAAACATCTATGAAAGAGATTGTAAATATAGTTTATCTTTCATGGTTGACCAAAACATTGTTTTATGAAATTAGTTTTTCTTGGAATTTATTCTTGGAATGCCACAAGTGTGCCTTTATTTCTGGCCCTTATGGGTAAAGTTAAGTTTGTGAAGGAGAAGTGATCTATTGTCCTATTTTCCTAAGAGGGGTGGCCAACTTTAAGGTGTGCAATCAATGGCCAATTTTCATACTATTTAGTAAATCTCACTGATTACTATTTGGTCTTAATTTTGGAATCATATTTTCGAATCTTATTTTCTTTCCAAAATTTTGCTTCAAAATTTAGGGTAATTGTATCTCTCTTAATTACCTCTTCCTAAAATTGTTATTTTGGGGTTCTACTTTCCAAAATCTTCCTAAAATCTCTATCTGATTGGTATCCTATTTTAACTTACACATCCATATGAATTGGATTTTTCCTTCCTAAAACTTTGAAAGAGATAAATTATGATTTCCGTTTTTTTTCTTTTTTACCTTTCCAAAATTTCATTATTCTTTCTCTATTGCTTTCCTTTTTTCTCAAATTTAATACCATCAAAACCTATTTAAGTTGTACCATCAATGATCACAATTATCTCTGCTCAAAAATCAATTACCACAATTTCTCTCCCTAGAATCTCTCTTTCAATGAATGGTCAAAACCTTCTATATATGTAGAATTTCTTATATAATATACACATCAGTTTCCCCCTTTTGCGTTCACTTACATTCTCTCTCTCTCTCTCTCTCTCGCTCAATCAAATACCACAAGTTTTTGTACTACATAATTTAACAGGTATGTGCGGTATGGATTTATTATGTAGATTCTTTCTACTTTTCCATGTGTTTTCTTATATAACATTCTTTGTTTTCGTAATTTACCCAAAAATGCCGAGTATTTAGGATAGATAGACAAGGACTCGTTTGTCTGAGCTTTCTCTACTCTATTCCTCTGATCTTTTTTTGGGTTTGTTCTAATTTTCATGATTTTAAGTTCTAATTCCATATGCATGTAATTTGTCAAAAAGGCAATTTGATTTTTGAAAATTCGTGCATTCAAGGGTGAACTTATTCTTATTGTGAATTCAAATTCAAATTATTTTATGGAAGTTTAGTTAGTAATTTTTTTTTTTACTTTCTTTTCATTTGAACATTTTTTTTTCTCATTTTTTCATTCAGTAGTATCTTTGGGCAGAGGTTAGAGTTATATTGTCATGGGTTTAGTGGATGGATTTAATTGTTGTATATTTTTTTTCTTTCTTTTTTTTTTTTTTTTGTAATTTGAGAGGAGATTTAAAATTACCTTAATGAAAGGGAGTATTTAGCTTGAATCCAGCTTCTTTATTTTGGGTTTGAGGAGCTAAGCAGAAGAGTAGCATCATTAAGTACTACCATTACTCTTTTTAAGTTGAGCATTTCTCTTTCTTTTCTTGAGTAAACTTTGTCCTGGACCTTTTCTTCACCATTTGACTAGGCCTGACAAAAACCCCACTTCTCAAGAAGGGATGATGTGATTGTGATTGTGGGGGTGTAAGATCACCTCCAGTTCTCAAGCAAGCCAAGTTCAAGGAGACATTGGTAGGTAATTTTTTTCAAGGAGACATTGGTACGTAATTTTTTTTAGTTTCTTCTCAATCTTTCTACATTTGCTGTAGTTGAAACTTGAAAGTAATGATCTCTTTTTCATTATTTTTGTAGTTTGTGTATCTTAACAGTGCCTTATCAAGGTTTGTCTTTTTGTGTAATGTGATGACAAGGAGAAATCCATAAGAAAGATGAATAATATATGAACTTATTAATCTTTCTTTGATGATCAATTTAAGCTTAAGAGCCAAGAAATAGCAATTTGATGGTTACCTATCATATTTACGTAAATTGCATTATCTCGGCCTTTTGTCTCATATTAAAGGGTAGAGGATGTTACTATATTAACATGGATCTTAGCAGCTGCAATAAAGAATTGATGTGTATATTCTCGGACATATTTGGAATGGCCATAGTTGAATGATTTCTTGCCATTGTTGTTGCATTGCTTTCTTTGTCTTCAACCTTTTTGCTTGGGTGCAATGTACTTAATTTTTACATTTTAAAGAAAAGACTTTCAGGATTTAACACCCTGAATGGGCAGATTGCAGGAAGAATAAGTTGACTAAAGTGATAGACTTTCTCTTGGTTGTGGTAATAGAAGCAGATCTCTCTCTCTCTCTCTCTCTCTCTCTCTCTCTCATATTTATTTCTGTCAAACTTATGGCCTCAGTTTTTAGTCTCTAAAATTAGTTCAAAAAGTCCTCAATACTAAATTATTATGGTTCTCTCATACTTATAGCCTCAGGTTTAGTATGAAATAACAGTTTTCAGTACTAAACATTTTGTAGGTCACAAAAATCTCAGGCGAAGAAGTGAAAATCATGACAGAAGATCTCTTTTTGTTTATGAGGTTTTTTTGGGGATTAGATTCTCTCCCTATTGATAAAGGCTCTTAAACATTAGTCATCATAACTAAATGATTAAGGCTCCTAAACTTTTTGGTTTTAGTACTAAACATTTTGTTTTTGTTTTTTTTGTTTTTGTTTTTTTTTTTAACTTTGCTCTCTGCGATTAAGCGAGCTGGTTGCGGTCACACGACTTAGTGCTCCTTGCTGCTTCTGGTTAGGATTAGTGTTAACTAAATGATGTTTGGTGTCCAGCCTGATCTAACAAGGGGAAGTCTTGGCTTTTCAGCCATGATTATTGCGTCATGAAGGAGCTTGGCTTGTACATGGTTTTCGTTAGGCGAAATTTTTACTGTGATTATAGCTAACTTTTGTTGTGAGATAGGCATGGGGTTTTTGTCACTGTTGTTTTCTTTTTGGGGGTGATTTTTTGGTGGTTCCTTTCAGGAAACTCTCAAATGGAGTTCGTTTCAAATTGGAACCTGGTCCTTTGTTTTTTCGGGGTTTTGCCGTTGTACATGTAATTGCGATGCTCTATCGCTTTTTTTCTTGATATATAAATGTAATTCACTGTTCAAAAAAAAAAAAAAAAACATTAGTCATCATAAAATCTGAGGATGTCATATGTTGGAGTTAATTGTAGCTTTTGCTCTTTCAATTCTAACATGTAAACTTACCATAGAAGCACATTTTGTATATCATAAAATCCGATGTCCTATGTTGGGAATTAATTCTACCTTTAGCTATTTTAGTTGTAACATGTAACTTACCATAGAAGCAAATTTTGTGTTTCTGTTCAGTTACATATTGTTTTTTTATTTTTTGGCCCTTTTAATTATATTTTTGCATATAACATTGTTTCAGCAAACGAGCATATCTTAAATTTGAGTTTTCATGTGCATATGCATAGACAACCTTTCAAAGATCTTTTCGAGCACATGGATACACACGAACATGGTCAAAATAATGTTGTGATTTATAGTGGCTATAGCCACGGGCAATACCTAGTAATAAATATTCTAAAAAGAAAGTATGGCTTCCAAAAATTGACAAGTGGTAACACTAAAAAAAATTGAAGGTTAATCACACTCATCTATAGTGAGATGTAGTCAACATATAACAACACTTCTCATGCATGGTTCTAAAAATTATGGACAACCCTCTTGAAGTTTGGTTTGCATTACCATTACATTTTCTCCTTTTTAGTTAGTTAACAGTCAGTTGTTAATTAATATTTTTGGTTAAAATTTTTTAAATTAATAGTTTACACTTTTCAAAGCTAAATTATAAACAAATTTTCAAATGTCTCATATCCTTTTTGAAAATGCTTTTTAAAAATTTTCACAAATAAAAAAACTAATGTTGTTAATTTGAGATAACCACTTTACCCCTATTTATTTAAAAAATAAATAAATAAATAAAAAACCTTTGCCAAAACGACGTGGCTTCTTGAATTAATTTTTTTTTTCTTCCTCTTCCACTTTCAAACCACCTCACTAGGCTTAAAATTCACATAATTTTGTGAATTTTTTTGTTGTTCATTACTGCTTGGATAGTGCTTTTGTCACGCCCTGACGTAGCATAAACAGGGAAAGCATTTAATTTTCTTTATGGACCCGTAGGTCGCGACAGTTTGAAGGATCGATTCCGTCCCAAACATCGAACAGTATAATAATTTAAATCAGAGTAAGAGCAATCAAAACTTATAAAAATTTTTGAAACATAATACTTATTACAGCACGTAAGAACCTTAAGGCACAAATCGCCTTGCAAAATAATAATATCTATTACATTAATCCTTATTACAAGCTCAGTTAAATAAACAAAATAGAACTTAAATCATTTCCCTTCTCAGGTAGTTATTCTCAATTAGCATAGTCATACTGTCCTGCCTGATCATAACCTGAAAAGCATAAACATAAATGTCCAAGGCGCATCAATGCTGTCAGCTTCAAGAAGCTGGTGAGTATTAAAAACATATACTTGCAATGTAAAGCATACTTTCTTACCATTTTCGTTTTATAGGTTTATTATCCAATGTATTACAGAAATACCTTTTCAGATTAACATTATAATAAGACAAGAAATAACAGGGAATAGTCATCATCAATATTATCAGTAAAATATGCGACCGTGCATGAAACAATACAACCATCTCATCTCACTGACTCTTTTACCTCGACTACAACATCATCCCACTCTCTCATTCAAGTACTTGGAAATACACACTATAGTACACGGGTACAAGGAGTGTCCAGTTTACCTCACACTATAGTACACAAGTACCAGGGAGTGTCCAGTTTGCCATACACTATAACCATACCATAGATGCCAAGGAGTGTCCAGTTGGCCACACTCTATAGCACTACTACCGGTGCCAAAGAGTGTCCAAGTCAGCGTCACACACTATAGCACTACCACGGGTGCCAGGGAGTGTCCAATTTGCCACCGTCGCATTTCACTGATACCTTACACCCACATCATCACAACATCACACTATAGTACATGAGTACCAGGGAGTGTCCATACACAACATCATCTATTTACTCTTTTTCATACTGACCATCACTCACAATGCATGTAAACTCGACTTTAACATGTATGTCACGTAACTTATGCGGGCAATAGATAATTATTATAAAATAACAACAATGAGCGTACGAGGAATCAAATCTTATATGAAACAACAGGTGAATTCATCAAAGAATACTTAAATATGCTTTTATGGCTACTAGTACACAAGTGGGTCCACTTTGAAGCAATGCCCTTAAACATGAGTTATACTTTTTATGGATGAATTACATATCAAAACAAAGATCTTTGAGTCTAATTTCCAACACTTCAAACGGTGCACGTTTTAGTTTTCTAGAGGAAGTTGTGATCGTTTAACTAAAATTCATCAGTGCTAAAAAAATGGCAATTGATTGGATGACATGGAAATCGATTGGATGAAGTGGAAATCGATTGGATATGTTGGCAATCGATTGGAACTCCATCTTCTTCCTCAGTTTCTCCCTTGTTTTGATTTTAAGGCCTATTTTTGACTCATTTTGAAATCTGAATGTAAACATTTCATACAATATATGGTTCTCTTCGATTTTTCGCAAGGATCGCGAATATGCGATCAGATTAAACTAATTCGAATCGTAGCTCTTGGATTTCACGTGAAAGCGAGAGTTGGGAAAATTTTATTTCTAATATACTTCTTGATACGACTGAATTAAGCTCTAATATTTCAAACATAGCTTCTAGGGATTGTAATCTTTCATAATCGTCTTACAAAACTCATTTTGGTTGAGTTTGGAAAAATTACATTTTCAAGTTTTGAACTTCAATAACAAACCAACAATGGCAACTACCAATTAAACTAATAAGAATAACAACTAAAGCATAATTTACATTCTAAGTGAGTTAATAATACTCACTGTGATTAAAGATAGAAGTAATTGTTGAGAAAGAATCCAAAATATGAAGACCCACTTCAAGCTCTAGTTATGGAGTTGAGCTTCTCTCTCTCTAAAATTTCTGTAAGACTATAACTCTCTGAACTCTCTCTATATTTCAGTTTGTATTGTGCAAAAAAGTGTGTGTAATGGAGAGAGATGTGAGTTATATAGAAATCAAATTTCTACAACTTGGGGACCAAGCATATTGAGCTTCACTCAACAAATCAACTATCATTACAAATTCACAAATATACATAATATACATAATAGATTTATACGTATATAATATGTGTGAATTGGTGTAGGAGTCATATAGGTTAGCTAGGAGGCAAGTTCAAGTGTTTGGCAATTGTAGTTTATGGCATAACATTAATACACACACTAATTGCATTGCCAAACAAGGCACAAGCAAGTTGTCTAGGAATTTCTTAAAGTGTTTGGGAAAATAACTTTATGTCACAAAACTAACACATAGAATTAAAGCATTCCCAAACAAGCCTAACCAATGATTGGTTGTTTTAAAATGTACTTAAAGAAAATGCAAAATCGTAGATTCCAAAATCTATGGTAGCCCATTCGCAGCGCGGACAGTTTTTGTTTATAAACTGCTATTTTCACGGCGCGATGATCACCACAAAAATACAGAAAATTTATATTAACGTAAGGAATAATTTTTTGGTTGTATAAAAATACAGTTTGAATTGAAAGTAAATATTTTCACTGTCTTGAAAATACAATTTTGAAATCCAACACAGGTATTTCTCAATTTATAAACATTACAGTTTGACCCCAAACAAAGAATTTCTACTAAAGCAATTAAAACAAGTAATAGAAGTAGAATATTGAAATTTACATTTTAGCAATTAAAGTAAAAAAAAAATACAGGTTGTTACAGCTTTAGCCAAAGAAAAAAAAATTAGCGTATTGGTAGTTGACTAAAGGTCAATCTCCCATGCAATGCATGAATTAGAAGCTAGCGGTGCACAAAAATGAAATTGCATAAATACTTCATTTTTTGTTGGTGCCCCCCCCCCATTTAAGTGCTTGAAAGACTATTTTTAGTATTACAAATTCAATCACTTAAAATTTTTTAGTACTTAAAATTCAACACCTAATATTCATATTTTATTTTTCAGTTTTATCAAATGGAGCCTTCGTAATTTTGTATCTCTACTAGTATTACTTATCAGAGAGTCAAGTCAACTGTATAGTGTATACTCTGAATTTTTTCCACTCTACGATAGATTAAAAAGTTTCAACTATTGATGGGTCACAGTTATTAAGAGCATCTCCAATGCATCTTTCATTCCTCATGTAATACCCCGTATTTTCAATAAATATTTAATGCAGAGAGATTCTATATACTTCCTTTGACCATTCATAAAATTTAATCTTCGATCGATCGAAGCTCGTTCGAGCGATCGAGCACTCAAAGTTCAAGCGATCGAAACTTGTTTAATCGATCGAAACCCTACCGACCTGAATTTAATACGTGGTCCCCACTTCCATCGATCAAACTGTTTTCAATCGATCTAACCTGACCGTTTTGATCTATATCGATCGAACTACTCTCGATCGATCGAACCTGTAATCATTGAATTCCCAGTTTTCCCGCAAACAATGCCATCTGCACCTCTCCCACCTCTATATATACACTGCATTCGTGTGTGTTGTGTGTTTGCTGAACTTGAGAGTTTGAGAGGGAGATTGTGTTGTGTGTGTTTGTATTATATCTATATACCCCCCCATACCTCCATACATCTATATATATATACACCACCTATATATATATACTCAGCTTGGAGAAGAGAAGAAGGAGAAGAAGAAGAACAAGAAGAGGCCGAGAAAGAGAGACAGAAGAGACAAAGAGAGGAGCAGAGAGAAGAGGCCACCATTGGAGGAAGCTCGAAGCTTTCAACAGAGCCAAACGCGCCCTTAACGACTTTCGGTGAGTTCCAAACTCACTCAGTAACTTAGTTATGATGTTTTACGAGTTCTGGATGTATAAATTATAACCCAAACACCCTAGTATAATCTGCACGTTCACTGGCAGAATCTGTGGAAGACTCAGTTCGACCGATCGAACTGAGTTCAATCGATCGAACATCACTGAGTCTCAATCGATCGAACGGAGTTTAATCGATCGAGACCACCTTCACTTCGATCAATCGAGAAGACTTCAATCGATCGAACATCACCTTTCCTCAATCGATCGAGCGGACCTCAATCGATCGAACCCGAGCAGAATATGAATGTATTCTTTTCAATTTATTATGCATAACGCGTAGTTGTTTAATGGTTGTTCCATGTTCTTATTATGCGATATTATGGATAATGGAGGTAATGGGATACGATAACGAGATTGAGATAACATGGTGAGTAACGTAGTCGGGTTCGGAACGCTAGTAATAGTACGACGCGATAACGTAGTAAGTTTGAGGTGATAATACTGGGTAGTATTGGATAAGTGAGAAGTGAGTCAGTAAGAGGATTTGTATGTTCAAAGTTGTGGGAGTCGAGCTGATGATTCGCTCAGGTTGAATCCGATAAGTGTATGTCAAGGATTTGATCAAGATCGTGAGAATTATGGGTGCACAGTAGTCGCAAGCGTTCTTAAAAGTGGTGAACAGTAAGAGTTCTTAAAAGCGGTGAACAAGAGTAATTGTGGCACATCCATGATTTATATTACCAGAGCTGTGTATGTATCGTACTCGCAAGCGTTCTTAAAAGCGGTGAACAGAAAGAGTTCTTAAAAGCGGTGAACAAGAGTATGGGTACATCCATGGACCAGTCGTTATATGAGAACAATGTATGGGTGCTCGCAAGAGTTCTTAAAAGCGGTATAGCGGTGAACAAGAGCACTGGTATGTTGTGCTGATATAATCAGTTCGAGATAGTCAGTTGGGTATTGTGAAATCAGTCTTAGAGTGGGAGTTGATAAGAATCGATTAATGATATGTCTGAATAAATGAATGAGGAATATATTTAGTATCACTGTCTTATATTGTTCATAATGGTAATTATGTCATTTCTATGAGACTGTGTTAGTTAGTACTCATTCAGCTTTCAACAAGCTGACGGCCTTTATTGCCTGGACATTCCCCGTCCAGACTACCCTGTCCTTTACAATGCAGATGACGGAACATATGGTAATAACTATTATCCTGACGGGAGTTACGCAGAGGATGGCCCCACTGTTGCTGGTCAGGCTGATGACTATCCGTACGCCAGCTGAAGACCTGAAGATAAATAGTAGTTTATGTTACTACTTTTCCTTTTACTATTGTACTTCGTAGTTAACGGGTACTTGGGCATATGTTGTCTCCAGACCTGTTGCGATCCTGTGGACCGTACTCTGATGTTTGTAATAAATAGAACCGTGTTTATATTTCAGTTGTTTACTGTTCCTGTTTGGACTAGTACTGTGTGGTGTGGATATTGGTGACTTTCACTGGTCATTCCCTATGGACCCATAAAGGAAATTTATTTTTCTCTATTTATGCTGCTCCGGGGCGTGACAGGGTTTTTGGTATCAGAGCACCTGGTTATATTACGGTAGGTTCTGATATTATCATTCACTGATGGATTCCACACCATCTGGTTCTAGTATTTAAGATTTTCTTGAGATGAGATATGAGTATAAGATAAGTTCGTCTTCCAGACGATAGATAGTTTTCCTTTGTAGGATAGCATGGATCCAGAGTTCCATCAGTTTGTTACCGATGCTTATGGAGGACACGTGATCCATGGGGATACCGTGGAGCCAGCTGACCCGGAGTTTTATCGTGAGCGTGTGTGCCAGATAGCTAGTAGACATTTGGAGGAGGACATGTGGAGAGCACTTTATGTGATAGAGAGGACTCACCCGACGCAGATGCGTATGGATGCTTACCATACTGCAAGGATTGGTAGAGACATTTGCCAGGAGATATTACGGTTAGTTCAGAGTAAGCCCGAGATGGATGAGATTGAGTTGAGAGCTATTGTAGCCGGTCCCCCAGAGCCTGTAGTTGCACCAGCGCCAGCAACACCACCACCATCACCAGTACCCGGCGTACCAGTTCCAGAGCCTGAGGATGAGCATGCCGATGAGGACATAGACGGAGATGGAGAGGAAGAGCCGATAGATGGCGAGGACCCAGTAGAGGATGAGCATGCAGATGATGATGAGCCTAAAGATGACCCCGAGGAGCCAGAGTTTGAGCCAGAGGATCCAGTACCAGACCCAGAGGCTGTTGAGGCAGACATAGTAGTAGATGAGGATGCAGCCGATGAGGAGGTAATTGTGCCAGAGGCACCAGTTGTGCTTCAGATACCAGCTGGACCCATTATGCACATGGCAGCTATGGCCAACATGGCAGTAGGATGGATAGCTCAGATGGTAGCACAACCAGCAGGTTTCGTCATGGGAGAGGTAGCCATAGCAGAAGCTCTTGATATAGCCGATGGATTCGCCGCAGTAGCAGTCAATGTCGCTAATCAGGCAATAGCAGACGGAATGGAGGATGATGATGCAGAGATAGTAGAGGATTGGGATATAGGAGCAGTAGTCGGAGATCTTGTTGCACCAGTTGAGGATGATCCACTTGAGGAGATGGATATCGATTCAGAGGATGAGGCACCACCAGGAGGATCAGACGCTGACGACTTTTGAGTCAGGACCTGCAGGGCTTAGTTTTTGTTAGTTTTATCAGGACATGTTGTCCACTAGATTTTTGGGAGCTTGAGAGATAGCTATTTGACCATAGCTTTGTATAGATAGTAGTAGTTGACCTTAGTACTGTTTTAGTCTTGTCCCACGTGGTACATGGTATGGTTACTGTGTACTCCATGGTACATCTTTTGATATATATATATATACGAGCAGTACTTTTGATATTGATTGTTGGTTGTTTGATGTGTTGTTTTGTAGAACTGTTAGCTCTTGTTACTTCTCGTTCTATCTTGGTTTCGTTTCTACGAGAAGACTTTCAGCTGATCAATATGTCTCTTATAGGCGATACTCGTTATCATCATGGTAGGACCCTTGAGAAGTCACCAAGCGCGTAATGGAGCACCTATTCCGGAAGGGATGGATCTGACGGGAACTTTCGAAGCATTTATGCAAAGGATGGAGCATGTGGGGGATACCTATAATCACTCCACCCACCAGAGACCTCTTGCACCCCCGCCACCAAGACAGACTGGAGATAAGTTGTTGGCAAACTTTCGTGGGTTACGTCCAAAGAAAATCGATGGACTAACAGAACCATGGAAAGCGGAACAATGGATAAGAGAAATGGAGTTGATATTTGAAGCATTGGAATGCAGAGAACAAGAGAAACGTCGCCTTGCTACATTTCAGCTCACTTATGCCACCGCAGATTGGTGGGAAGCTGAGCGAGCCACTATTGGGATCGATGATGCTAAAGCTATGCCATGGGAGACATTTAAAGGACGATTTTTGGAGAAGTATTTCCCAGAGGATGAGAGAGATCAACAGGAAAGGAACTTTTTCAATCTAGTCCAAGGAGGATGGAATGTCAGGGAATATACAACATAGTTTGAGCGTCTATCCAGATTTGCTCAACATATGATAGACACTCCACAGAATAAGGTGAAGAGATTTCACCAAGGATTGAATCCCCATCTTAGACATATGATGGTTGGTCATCTGAATCAATCATTTGAAGAGATTGTCAGATTTGCAGCAGGATTGGAAAAGGATGCTTATCCAGCACAACAACCTCAGATGAATCGACCTCAGTCATCTAGAAGTTTTCAACAGAGGAATTTCCATAACATGCCGCAAAGGAATACCCAAGGTTGGAGACCACAAGGGAATTTCCAAGGGAATAAGAGAACCTGGAAAGGAACCAGAAAGCCACAGCAGAGCTATACTCGACCCCAGCAATATCGCCAGCAAGGATCACAGCCGCAGGCACTACTGACAGCACCGCCAAGCAATAGCGGAGGATGTTTTAATTGCGGAAAGCCAGGGCACGTTGCCAGATTCTGTACAGCCCTTAGAGTTAACTGCAGAATGGATATTGTCTGTCGGAATTGCAATAAGCCAGGACATCTAAGTAAAGATTGTCGTGTACCTCGCGGAGGATACTATGGAGCATCAATTCAAGGGATACAAGGACCTCCAGATCAGACAAGGATGAATGATATCATTCCAGGAGAAGCAGGCTTTAACACTGATGAGTAGCAACATTTGGAAGGTACGCTTGTACTCTTTCATAGTCCAGTTAAAGTTTTATTTGATACTGGAGCCGCACGTTCATTTATTGCTGTTAAGATTGTGCGTCAATTGGGTTTAGAACCCCAGACACTTGAGTCAACACTAAATGTTGTGTCACCTTTGGGAGTGACAGTTAAGTTGAGTAAAGTGTGTAAAGATTGCTCATTGACTTTGGGAGATAGGAATCTTCCTGCAGACTTGGTAGTTCTGTCAATGTCAGGATTTGATGTTATCCTAGGGATGGATTGGTTAACTAAGTATGGTGCCAATTTGGATTGCCCTACTAAGACGATTGTATTTCCGAGACAAGGAAGGCCGACGATTAGATTTCAGTGTTAGCCGACGAGCAATATGTTTCTTACGAGTAGTTTGGCTCTGATCGGGAGTACAAGTACAGAGCTCACGATGGATCAGATTCCTATTGTGCAAGACTTTCAGGATGTATTTCAGGATATTAAAGGACTTCCACCGAAAAGAGAAATAGACTTCTGTGTGGAATTAGTACCTGGTACATTGCCGATTTCCAAGACTCCATATAGGATGGCACCAACTGAGATGTTGGAACTAAAGAAGCAAGTTCAAGAGCTTGAAGATTTAGGTTTCGTTCGCCCGAGTACGTCACCTTGGGGAGCACCAGTTCTGTTTGTGAAGAAGAAGGACGGAACACTTCGACTCTGTATAGACTACAGGGAGTTGAACAAGGTTACGATCAAGAATAGATATCCACTTCCTCGGATAGACGACCTATTCGACCAGTTACAAGGATCTAGGATCTTTTCCAAGATCGATTTACGTTCAGGATATCACCAATTGTTAGTTCGGCCAGAGGATGTATCGAAGACTGCATTCAGGACAAGATACGGGCATTACGAGTTTCTAGTTATGCCTTTTGGATTGACGAATGCGCCAGCAGTATTTATGGACTTAATAAATAGAGTATTCAGACCATATCTGGATCAATTCATTATAGTGTTCATCGATGATATACTGATCTACTCAAAGACGGAAGAAGACCACGAGGAGCATTTACAGATTGCCTTGCAGACACTTCGAGATAGCAAGTTGTATGCAAAATTCAGCAAGTGTGAGTTTTGGCTACAGGAAGTCAAATTCTTGGGACATGTTATATCTCAGGACGGTATTTCTGTGGACTCATCTAAGATTGATGCAGTCTTAAGCTGGAATAGACCGACCAATGCGACAGAGGTCAGAAGTTTTCTTGGGTTAGCAGGATATTACAGAAGATTTGTAGAAGGATTTTCCAAGTTAGCAGGACCACTGACGAATTTAACAAGGAAGGAGACGAAGTATGAATGGACGGACAAGCATGAGGGTGCATTTCAGGAGTTAAAAGAGAAATTGACTTCTGCAGCGGTACTTGCGATACCTAAGAGTGGAGAAAGATATGTGATCTACAGTGACGCATCGCACCAGGGATTGGGTTGTGTACTTATGCAAGACGGGAATGTTATCGCATATGGATCAAGACAATTGAAGGTACATGAGAAGAATTATCCTACGCATGACCTGGAATTGGCAGCAATAGTGTTTGCTTTGAAGATTTGGAGACATTATCTCTATGGAGAAAAGTTGATCTGTTTTCCGATCATAAGAGCTTGAAATATTTGTTCTCTCAAAAGGAGTTGAACATGCGACAACGAAGATGGATGGAGTTACTCAAGGACTATGACTTTTCATTGCAATACCATCCGGGTAAAGCAAATGTCGTAGCAGATGCTTTGAGCCGTAAACCTCGACTAGTGATCGCTGCATTGCTAATTCGAGAATGGAAAACATTGGAAGTTTTAGCCGAATTCAAGCTTCAGCCAGTGGAACCAATGGAAAGACAACATTTTGGATGTCTGATGGTACAACCAACTTTGATCAACCGTATCATAGAAGCTCAGCAGACAGTAGAAGATTGGAAGTTATGGTTCACCAAGATGGCAGCAAAAGAACCTGAGATCTGGAGTGTTAGTACAGATGGAGCTTTACGATGTAAAGGTAGACTCTGTGTACCTGACAAAGAAAATCTTCGGAAGGACATATTGGATGAAGCTCATAAATCACGGATGACGATTCATCCTGGAGGTACAAAGATGTACAAGGACTTGAAGAGAAATTTTTGGTGGGAAGGAATGAAGCGAGAAGTGGCTGAGTATGTTTCTCAGTGTCTTACTTGTAAACAAGTAAAGGCAGAACATCAGAAACCACCCGGGTTACTTCAGCCGTTACCAATTCCTCAATGGAAATGGGAACACGTCACCATGGATTTTGTGGTAGGATTGCCGAAGTCACAGCAGAATCATGACGCTATTTGGGTAATCGTGGATCGACTTACGAAGACAGCACATTTTATCGCCTACAGTATGACATATCCAGTGGAACGATTGAGCTGGATGTACCTGCAACACGTAGTACGGTTACACGGAGTACCTTTTTCTATCGTATCAGATCGAGATTCGCGCTTTACTGCGGAGTTTTGGAAGAGTCTTCAGACAGCAATGGGAACAACTTTGAACTTGAGTTCAGCTTTTCATCCACAGACCGATGGTCAGACGGAAAGAGTTAATCAAGTAATGGAGGATATGTTACGCGCTTGTGTTATTGATTTTGAGAATTCTTGGGAGACACACTTACCTTTGATAGAGTTCGCATACAACAACAGTTATCATTCGAGCATAGGAATGGCGCCGTTCGAAGCTTTGAACGGAAGACCTTGCCGATCACCATTATGTTGGACTGAAGTCGGAGATACTCAATTTCTTGGGCCAGAAATGATATGGGAAACCAGTGAGAAGATTCAGATTGTACGTGAGAAGATGAAGACAGCTCAGACCCGACACAAAAGTTATGCTGACAAGCGACGCAAAGACTTGGAGTTTGCCATTGGAGATCACGTATTACTCAAGGTTTCACCTGTTCGAGGAATCATCAGATTTGGTCAGAAAAGGGGCAAGTTATCGCCACGTTTCATCGGACCATTCGAGATTCTGGAGCGTGTTGGGAAGGTTGCTTATCGCCTTGCGCTGCCACCGAAGATGTCAGGAGTGCACAATGTTTTCCACATCAGTATGCTGAGGAAATGTGTTCATAACCCAGCGCATGAAATCAACTTCGAGGATATTGAAGTCAACAACAACGTTACGTTTAACGAAGGACCAGTTCGCATTTTAGATCGTGGAGTCAAGAAGCTCAGGAATAAGGAGATTTCATTAGTCAAGATTCAGTGGAAGCATCATGATGAAGGAGAAGCTTCATGGGAACTAGAGTCAGAGATGTGTGAGAAGTTTCCGTTTTTGTTTTAACTCTGTATGTTTCCGATTTCGAGGATGAAATCTTTTGTTGGGTGGTGGATGATATAATACCCCGTATTTTCAATAAATATTTAATGCAGAGAGATTCTATATACTTCCTTTGACCATTCATAAAATTTAATCTTCGATCGATCGAAGCTCGTTCGAGCGATCGAGCACTCAAAGTTCAAGCGATCGAAACTTGTTCAATCGATCGAAACCTACCGACCTGAATTTAATACGTGGTCCCCACTTCCATCGATCAAACTGTTTTCAATCGATCTAACCTGACCGTTTTGATCTATATCGATCGAACTACTCTCGATTGATCGAACCTGTAATCATTGAATTCCCAGTTTTCCCGCAAACAATGCCATCTGTACCTCTCCCACCTCTATATATACACTGCATTCGTATGTGTTGTGTGTTTGCTGAACTTGAGAGTTTGAGAGGGAGATTGTGTTGTGTGTGTTTGTATTATATCTATATACCCCCCCATACCTCCATATATCTATATATATGCACCACCTATATATATATACTCAGCTTGGAGAAGAGAAGAAGGAGAAGAAGAAGAACGAGAAGAGGCCGAGAAAGAGAGACAGAAGAGACAAAGAGAGGAGCAGAGAGAAGAGGCCACCATTGGAGGAAGCTCGAAGCTTTCAACCGAGCCAAACGCGCCTTTAACGACTTTCGGTGAGTTCCAAACTCACTCGGTAACTTAGTTATGATGTTTTACGAGTTCTGGACGTATAAATTATAACCCAAACACCCTAGTATAATCTGCACGTTCACTGGCAGAATCTGTGGAAGACGAAGTTCGACCGATCGAACTGAGTTCAATCGATCGAACATCACTGAGTCTCAATCGATCGAACGGAGTTCAATCGATCGAGACCACCTTCACTTCGATCGATCGAGAAGACTTCAATCGATCGAACATCACCTTTCCTCAATCGATCGAGCGGACCTCAATCGATCGAACCCGAGCAGAATATGAATGTATTCTTTTCAGTTTATTATGCATAACGCGTAGTTGTTTAATGGTTGTTCCATGTTCTTATTATGCGATATTATGGATAACGGAGGTAATGGGATACGATAACGAGATTGAGATAACATGGTGAGTAACGTAGTCGGGTTCGGAACGCTAGTAATAGTACGACGCGATAACGTAGTAAGTTTGAGGTGATAATACTGGGTAGTATTGGATAAGTGAGAAGTGAGTCAGTAAGAGGATTTGTATGTTCAAAGTTGTGGGAGTCGAGCTGATGATTCGCTCAGGTTGAATCCGATAAGTGTATGTCAAGGATTTGATCAGGATCGTGAGAATTATGGGTGCACAGTACGCGCAAGCGTTCTTAAAAGCGGTGAACAGTAAGAGTTCTTAAAAGCGGTGAACAAGAGTAATTATGGCACATCCATGATTTATATTACCAGAGCTGTGTATGTATCGTACTCGCAAGCGTTCTTAAAAGCGGTGAACAGTAAGAGTTCTTAAAAGCGGTGAACAAGAGTATGGGTACATCCATGGACCAGTCGTTATATGAGAACAATGTATGGGTGCTCGCAAGAGTTCTTAAAAGCGGTATAGCGGTGAACAAGAGCACTGGTATGTTGTGCTGATATAATCAGTTCGAGATAGTCAGTTGGGTATTGTGAAATCAGTCTTAGAGTGGGAGTTGATAAGAATCGATTAATGATATGTCTGAATAAATGAATGAGGAATATATTTAGTATCACTGTCTTATATTGATCATAATGGTAATTATGTCATTTCTATGAGACTGTGTTAGTTAGTACTCACTCAGCTTTCAACAAGCTGACGGCCTTTATTGCCTGGACATTCCCCGTCCAGACTACCCTGTCCTTTACAATGTAGATGACGGAACATATGGTAATAACTATTATCTCGAAGGGAGTTACGCAGAGGATGTCCCCACTGTTGCTGGTCAGGCTGATGACTATCCGTACGCCAGCTGAAGACCTGAAGATAAATAGTAGTTTATGTTACTACTTTTTCTTTTACTATTGTACTTCGTAGTTAACGGGTACTTGGGCATATGTTGTCTCCAGACCTGTTGCGATCCTGTGGACCGTACTCTGATGTTTGTAATAAATAGAACCGTGTTTATATTTCAGTTGCTTACTGTTCCTGTTTGGACTAGTACTGTGTGGTGTGGATATTGGTGACTGTCACTTGTCATTCCCTATAGACCCATAAAGGAAATTTATTTTTCTCTATTTATGCTGCTCCGGGGCGTGACACCTCATGTTGTAGTCAAAGTATAGTATGGATGCTCAAAAACACCTCTTCAATACAATCATATTCCTCCTCTAAAAAAATAGCAATGTTATTCTTTCTCTCAAATTTGAGAGCAAGAATAGCATTGCTATAATTTAAGAAAATTTATAGAAGGTGCATTGGATAGGTTTTCTTTTGGATTAATGCTATAATTTAACTTTTGCACTCATTTCAATAAAAAACTGTACAAAACACAACTTAAAGTACAACAATAATTGTCACGCCCCAACGTAGCATAAATAAGGAAAGCGTTTAATTTCCTTTATGGACCCGTAGGTCGCGACAGTTTGAAGGATCGATTCCGTCCCAAACGTCGAACAACAAAACATAATAATCAGAGCAGAGCAATCAAGGCTTATAAATTTTTTCTAACTTATTACATATTACAGCACGGGGTCATCTAAAGGCACAGACCGCCTTAAAACAAAACAATAACTTAGTGTCTATTACAGTCATCCTTATAAAACAAACAGTTTAAAACTTAAAACATATAACTTAAAGCATATAATCAATAAACAGTTTTCTCATTCCAAAGGCAGCCATTCTCAGTTAGCGTAGTCATAAGATTCCTCCTGATTGTAACCTGAAAAGCCTGAACACGAATGTCCAGGACGCATCAACGTCGTCAGCTTCAAGAAGCTGGTGAGTATTAAAAACATAACTTTGAATGTAAAACATACTCATTTACTTATTTCCATTTTTAAATTTGTAAAATCAATTGTTTGACATAGGGAGAATTCATTTTATAAAAACAACAAGGAATACATTAAAAGTCGATCATTCATGAAACATATAATTGTGTATGTGACAATGCACCACACTCATCTTGCCGACTCTTTTCTCTCGACAGACACAACAACCCACTATCTTACTCCTGGTATCTTTGAAACACTAAGATAGCCACACTTTAGCAAAGGGGCGCCAGGGAGTGTCCAGTTTGCCTCACACTTTGGTCCGGGGTACCAGGGAGTGTCCAATGCCTCACACTTTGAATACCCTAACCGCCATGCAAATACCGGGGCAACCCCTCACGCAGTATTCAGACTCGAGTATCAGGGAGTGTCCGTAGGCCACACTTTAGCACTACCATGGGTGCCAGGGAATGTCCAAGTTCGGCGTCACACACTTTAACGCTTCCATGGGCGTCAGGGAGTGTCCAAATTTGCCACCGTCGCATTTCAAAGATACCCTCACCGCAATCTCAACCACAACCACAACCGCAATCTCAACCACAACCACAACCGCAATCTCAATCTCAACCTCATACTCTTTCCACACTACCATTACTCTTTTCCACACTAACTGACACCCACATGCATGTACCACTGACTCCATATGAATGACATGGACTTAAACATAAAGTAAATCGCTGAATTTAAAGGAACAACGCACGTACGGGGATTGATAACTTGTAATTCATTACCTTAATCATTTCAAACATAACTAATAGCATTCTGTATTAATAAAAAATTTCCAAATAGAACCTTAACAGTACTTAAAAATTGAACCAAACAGTCCCTAAATACAAAATAGACAAAAACCAGAATCTGCCAAAGGTCGCGCGCGCGGGCCGCTCGCACGACAAGTGGCTCGCGCGGGCCGCTTGCGCGATATGCCTAATTTTCATTTTATATATAAACTTTTCTGTCTGCCTGAAAAAGTCAAGGTCGCGCGTGCGGGCCACTCGCGCAAAAGGTCCCTCACGCGACCTGCCTAAATTTCATTTTACATATATAAACTCTTCTGTCTGCCTGGAAGAGCAAGGATCGCGCGCGCGGGCCGCTCGCGCGATCTTCGCGCGCGCGATCGTGGCGCGAGATGAAGCTGAGGCTTCTTCTTCCCCGCAGAAACTGCTCTGGTTCAGTAAAACAGGGTCTATTTTGACCCATTTCAAATTTATAAGTATATAAACCATATAGTATATGATTTTCTTCATTTTTCCACAAGGGTTAAGAATCCATTATCAATTAAACATGATTCTAACTATAACTCTTAAATTTTATGAAAGATTAAAAGAGGACCAAACTTAATTTTCAATATACTTTCATATACGAATGAATTAATGCTCCAATGCTTTAAATACAACCTCTAGGGACTGTAATCTTTCATTTTTATCTATGAAAACAGATTTTGATTAAGTTTGGAAAATCTCCATTTTTGATCTTCAAGCTTTCATACGAAAATCAACAATGGTGTTCATCAAATTTGACTAAACTAACAGTAACCAAATATGAAATTACATTCCAATTGAGTTTAGAATACTCACTGAGGGATTAGATTGAGAATTTAGAGACCGAGAATTTCCGCCGTCAATTCCCGTCGTGTTGAATTTTACTCCTCTGTTCTCTTGAATTATATATACAGAACTATGTTTGTGTGTATCTTGTAGAAGTACTTATATGTATACTGTATGTGTGTGTGTGTATTGTTCTTGAGTGAACAAGAGAGAGTGAGATAGAGATTGAGAGAATTGAGAGAGAATGAGAGATCACTGTGAGAGTTATACATATATAAACAGTTAAACAAAATTGTGTAGGCTCCAAGCAAGACACAGGAAACGCACGGTGTGGTTGAGCCCACGTGCTCCCACACCCAAAACGCGGTAGAGACGCAGATTAAAACATGAACTGGTATTTTTGTGGCGCGGTGGTCACCCCAAAAATACAGAAAATTCATTTTAACAAAAGAAATACTTTTCTGGTTTTATAAAAATACAGTTTGAGTTAAACGGGAACGCTTCCACCGTTTTGAAATTCACACAGGTCACATTGAAATTTATAAATTTGCAGTTTGACCCCAAAAAGAATTTGGATAGGAAATAAAACAAGTAACAGGATTTAACATGTGATAATTGAAATTATCATAAAAGCAGGCAATACAGATTTAATGAGATGTGCATTTTAAAATTTAAATGAAATGCAGGTTGTTACAATAATAGCCAATGTGTCACAAAATAGCATTTATTTTAGAATGTAGCATTGGAGCAAAAATGTCAAAATATAGTATTTAAGCCATGTAGCAATGCCAAAACATAGATTTGGCATGGGCAAAATGACATCTTGCATTGGAGATGCTTTAACTAGAGGGAACAAAGAACAAGAAGTCATGGTAAAATACGACGATAAGAGCTTAACCAATTGAGCCAAAGCTGACACAGCAAACTGAACTATCTAACAACAAGAAATTGTGCTTCACTAGTCAGATCAGACCTCAGTCAAAGCAGATTCTCGATTCGAAGACTATTCCTTTAACTGGTGAGCTAACCTGACCTGGCAAGCCCTTTTGCTTCTTTAAATAAATGAAAGAAGGTATAACTTAATTAAAGATAAAGAAAAAGAGAAAACCGCTCAATCCTTCCTTATGAATCGAAGAATGGAACGGAAGGCACGATCGCCTTATTAGTTGGAGATCCATCTTTCTTTCTAAAGTATGACTCCCTACACGTCATGTGAGAGGAGCAGAGCTTTTATAGCTGCACATGCATGAGTACAATCTCTTCCTGTTTGCTAGTAATTTGCACGGGCGTGCCAGAGCCAAACGGGTTCGGTGTGTGTGTGTGTGTGTGCGCGCGTGCAAACTAATTTCCTAAACGCTTGTGTGAGTGATACACAAGGCATTATGAATCTGACTTCTAAACGGTGACTATGTGTAGTGAGTAGGAAAGTACCCTCACCATAAATTCTTTAGCAGTACTGAAGCGCACAAGCTAAACAGTGTTAAGAGTTTACCATGTAAGCAATCACAAAAGGATTAATAAAACCTAGATTTTATTAAGTGTTTGGAAAAATAAACAGATCTAAAGAACAAACCAGAACAGACTGATTATCCAAAAGAATAAAAAGAAATAACAAAAAGGGCAGAGCTATTTGCTACGAATGCTGAAAAACATAAAGATTTGAATGCATTAAATGCTTCGAATGCAGTGTGTATGCTGTTTTCGAGATGACGCGGAGTCCCCTGACTGGTTGGCCTGTCTGCTGATTTATAGCGGCCATGGATGACTTCTGATTAAAAAAGGACTCCTTAGCTTACGTCCTAAGCTATGTGGCTGATTGGCTGATGGTGGAGGAAACCTTCTCAATCTTTAATTCCTACCTTATCCAAATTCTGATTGAATCAATCCCACTAATTTAGGGATTAACCTTCTAAATCCAACTGGACGTGATCAGATTCTTTTCCTAAACGGACTCTTGCTTCCTAAAAATCTGGGATGACGTCATCCTGACAGTTGTGAATAGCACCGCCTTCCCCTTTCAATCCATCGACCTTGTCCACTACCTCTTCCAGCTGAATCGGGCTTAACTAATTTCAATGCTTTCTTTCATGCCCGATTACCTGCTTATGGCCAATCGGACTCATACAGCCATCCTTCATTACACGGTGTCTGATCGGCCTACATGCTGCTTTTAATCCACCATCGGGCTTATACCACAACACCCAATAGCCTGGTTCCTACCATCGGGCTTACAATCTCCACTCGAGTCCGACGAATCATAGATTCCCTGGGCCGGCCTCCCCTCTATCCATTCTTCATGCTACTCGGACTCAAAAACCTTTGACGATTTTTTGGGTGCAAACAATTGGCCCCCAAAATGTCATACCATACGTCCCGCTTTGATTGATGTGACGTTTTGATTTTAAAATTTCCATGTGTCATACATACAGAGAGTGTCAGATCATTGAGAATCCCACCAGTCACTCCGCATTTAATGCATCGTGGTATTGAACGGTAAGATTTTCAAAAAATCTCTCCACCTCCCTCATTTGCGCCTTCTCTCTCTCTCTCTCTCTCTCTCTCTCTAAAATCCCAAGCATCCAGAGCTTCTCTCTCTAGCCTCCATTTCTTCCAGCGAAGTAATCCTCTATCCCATCTACAGTAATGGCTCCTAAAACAGCTCCGACGACCACTTTCAAAGGCAAAAAGGCCTTCGTCGACGCTCCACCACCACATAACAGATGTAGAGAAGTTAGGACACTGGCCAAAACCCATTCTACTGATATCTCCACTGACTACCTGACTCACTATAGCCCCCCCGACGGTTCCCTGGTAGCACCAGATCTCAGTGCGGCGTTCCTCGACAATCCTCTAGCGGCTTTCCTTCCATTGTACCCGCCGGTGGATAACGAAGTGTTCCTCCAGGTACCTGCCCACTGGGGCAAAGTCCAAACTACTACCCACCCCATTAGAGGTTGGCCGACCCCTGCTGCTGACTGGGATAAATGGGTTACAAGGGTATCGGCCTCTAAGGCTAATATCTGGAGGCAAACGGGCATTTATGACACCATAATGCTCAGTCGGGCTAGGATTGAGAAAGACCGACCTCTTCTACTATCTGCTCTGTTGTTTTGGTCTTCATCTTGCAACGGATTTCTCTCCTGCTGCGGACCGATGGCCCCAACTGTCAAGGACATTAGTTACTTGCTCGGTCTTCGGCCTCACGGGTAAGAAATTATCCCCGAGCTTGATGTAGGAATGACCAGCTTCGCTTACCCTCAGCAAGAGACTATCAGAGACGGGGCCGTTTCATATAGACCGATTACAGCCTACGAAGGTTTCCTTACTACTTGCATTGGTGCGGATGAGACAGAGGTGTCCAACTCCGAACACACCGCATTCCTTATATACTGGCTCAACAAATATCTCTTCTGCTCAGCCAACCAAGCCATTACCAAAGAGTACACCACCTTGGCCTTGGCTCTCGCGTCGGGGAAACCCTTAGCTATGGCTACCCTTGTCTGGGCATACTTGGTCTGTGGTGTGACAGACTTTGTTCATTCGGGCTTCGGTGCTGGTAGAAGCCCGATATGGATACTTCAACTCTGGTTGTACTCCTATTTCCCAGAGTTTCAGCCAACCATTCGTGACATGACCAATGTCCCAATTTTTGCCGTCCAATTTATGGACCTAGCGCCTTCTTCCCACTCCTTTGAGGAGTGTTTCACCTTCTTCCATCAAGGGTGCTCCCCTCGGGCTATAAATCTCTTCACCCCTTTCTTTTCGCTTCAATTCTCTTCATTCCTTCAGCTTTCCAATAACCCTTCCAATTGGGACTTGGGCACCCAGTCTACATATAACGAAATCTTCTCTAGCTACTTGGTAGCTAGGGATATAATTTTTAGCCCAAGTATCCCTTCAGCCAACAATAAATGCGGGGCAGAGTATTACTTTGCTCCCCTCTATGCCCGTCAGTTCGGGCTTACTCAACTCGTGTCTGTTCCCCCAAGCATCACTGTTAATGTTGATTGGGTAGAACGCGGCCATATCGTCAATGACGGGCAAGTGAAGAAAATCAAAGAACGGTTAGACAAGCTCAAGGCCGCATTCAACTTCACCCCCTTCTTCGCCCGACCTGTGGTATCAGAAGAATTCACCAAGTGGTGGAACGATCGGGGCAAGCCACATATTCAAGGATACCGCTGCTAAGGCCCTCGTACGATTTGCTGCATCCTCAGTCGCTGAGGCCGATGATCCTGCTCCAGCAGCAGCTCCAACCCGGCGCAAACAAGTTGTAAAGAGACCGGCCCATAAGCCAGCTCTGGGCAAAGGGCCTGCTCAAAAGAAGAAGAAAACAACACCGGCCTCAACAACTCAGGTTAAATTTACTTTATTTTTGACCTGTTAAGCCCGATTACATCATTAAGTTCTAATCCTTTCCCTTTTTACTTCAGCTTGTTGACGAGGACTCCGGAGAAGACCTATCATTATCCGGAGTAGTTCCCCAACCACCACAGATCCAACCTCAAACTATTCCCACTAATCTTCCTATATCTCTGTCATCCGCAGCGGCCTACTTGGAACGAGTCACCGTGAGAGTGATGCCACTACACATCATACCACCTCTTACCCCTTCGAGTAACGACGAAGACAGTGCTCCTACCGGTCATATTCCTGAACAAGTCGTTCTCTCCTCTAGCAGCGAGGACGTGGCCGATGCCGGAACTGCTATGGAGGCAGCTAGAGAAGAAATTGAATAGGCAGCCCCAGCTGTAGTTGGAGCACCCTTCGGGCATGATGACACCAGTGCTGCCATAGGATCGTTCTCTCAACCAACAAGGCCTCAAGCAAGTGAGGCCGATCCTGCCCAAACTCCCGAAGATCCTGTAGCTCCAAGGGTTGAGGATGGGGTGAATAACTCGGGCTCTGTCCTGGGCATTCCAGTTTTACCGGCTGTAGAGACCGCTGCCAGCCCAAGGGTGGAAACCAGAACTTCTCCCTCTTCTTCTGGACTTGATCAGTCGTCCTCCCAGCCATCAACCTCACAACCAAGTGAGGTTGATGTTCGTCAAGAGATCTCGGCCTCGCTTGGCTCTCATGCCTAGGTATTGTAGCCTCTTTACCTTGTTTCATTCATGAGCTCTTAAAACATCTTTTGACCCCTACTCTTTTGAACAGGCCTCTCCTATAGGTCCAGAGCCGTACATCCCATTCGACGATTTCTTCTCCGGCCTGGACCTAGGAGCTTTTGAAATTGGTCCTCTTGAGCCCGAGGCGGTCTCTCCTTTACGCCTTCAGCAATCAAAAGACCTACTCCTCGGGCTTGCTGATCAGGACCTCTCGAATCTTCCTCTTGCTGCTGATATCGATGCAGCTTTGAACACACTCGTGTCCAATCCCTCTCTTTCTGATGGGCAGCTATCCCTACTCTGTGAGACCCAAGAAAGACTCCCAAGCTACCGTCTCCTGGAACGATCGGCCTTGAAGGTTCAACCTGATGCAGAACTTCACTTGGGATCTCGGTAAAAAGCAGTGAAGTTTCTAGAAGGGGCCAAGGCTAAGTTTGAAGCAGGGAAGGCCTCTCAGGCTCAGGTGCTAGCTAGAGACACTTGGTTGCACAATCGCATTGCTGCACTTAAAGCTCAGCTCGCACAGTGCGAGGCTGAGGTTGTCACCAATAATGCCGCCTTGGGAAAAATTGATGAACTGCTGGCCCAACTTGGTGGTGACGCCCAGAAGTGCAGTGATCAACTACAGGCCAGCGTCCCGATATACCAAGCATGGACTCATAAACTTGACAAGGCAAAACGGGATCGAGCTGGAGCTATCAAGACCTGGGAGGACTTAAAGACTAAACTTAGGAATTTTGGGTTGGCCTAGAGGCCGACTCCCATCTTGTGTACCTTGTATAGCATATTTTTCATAACATATTTTTGTAAGTAAGTTGGTCTCAGCTTTATTAATACAAAATGATGTTTTCTTTAATCATTCGGGCCCAGGTTCATAATTGATCAGTTGATCATATTCCAACCCTGGATTTGGTTTATAGTCAAGATCGATGGTCTCCCACAACGCAGGATAATAGGACTTTAAATATTGACCATTGATTAGTCGGACATGAACTGTCCCATCTATGTCACATAGCCTGTATGCACTACCTTTCTTGACTTGATGGACGATGAACGGGCCTTCCCAGTTGACCGACCATTTACCGTAACGGTTATCCTTGTCCCCGATAGGTAACACGGCCTTCCATACCAAATCCTCCGTGCAAAAAGACTTCTATTTCACCCTTTTGTTATAAGCTCGGGCTGCCCGTTGCTTTTGCACTTTTAATGAGTCTAAGGCCGTGAGCCTTATTTCATCAAGCCCTTCTAACTCAGCTATCATAGCCTATGTGTACTCCGCAGGCTCAAGCTGATTCTATAAATCCCTTCTAGCCGATCGGACTGTAACTTCCATAGGTAACATAACGTCATACCCATAGGTCAGCATGAACGGTGTGACCCCGGTGCTTGACCTTTTAGACGTCCGATAGGCCCATAGAGCTTCGGTAGGAGCTTGTCCCATTCCCTAGGATTTTCAACGATCATCTTTTCAATAATCCCCTTAAGGATCTTGTTTGTCGACTCGGCCTGCCCGTTAGCCTGTGTATAGTAGGGTGTAGAATTGAGAATTTTGATCCCCCTGCTTTCTACAAAAGCTAACGTTTCCGCTCCTGTGAAAACAGATCCTTGGTTGGCCGTAATTATTTCTGGCAGGCCGAACCCATGGATAATATGTTCTTCAATGAATTTTATTATGGTGGCCTGAGTCACCATTCTGCAGGGTATGACCTCAGTCCACTTGGTAAAGTAGTCTGTAGCCACTATGATGAAACAATGCTGGCCAGATGACGGCGGTAGGACTTTGCCAATTAAATCCATAGCCCATCATCGGAACAGCCATGGTTTGATTATTGGTTGTAGCTCTTTAGCTGGCACATGCTGGATCGGGCCATGCTTCTGGCAAGCTTGACATCCCTTGGCATAACTAATACAATCTTTCAGCATACCAGGCTAGTAATAATTATATCTTCTCAACAGCCACTTCATCTTTGTACTGGCCTGATGTGCCCCACAGATCCCTTCATGTACCTCAGCCATAACCTACATGGCCTATTTTTTACCTAAACACCTCAAGATCACGTCGTCATCGATGGGTTTCTTGAATAATTCTCCATCGAGCATGACGAATCGAACTGTAAATTGTCTAACTCTTCGGTCTACCCTGACATTTGGGTGATTCAGGTATTCAATGATGGGCATTCTCTAATTGTCGTCCTCCATCAACACCGAATTGGTGGTAGAATACCAACCTCTCCTTGCAACGGACGGTAATGATCGGACATGAACATTGATAACTTGGTTTTCTAAGTTCTTCCCAGAAGACGAGGCTGTGTACACGTGGGATTCCACCACTTGTTTATTTTTGCTTGAAATTTGATTTTGATCAAAGAAAGAGAATGGTCTATTGAAAACAGATACAGAGTTGCCACTTGGTCTTTAAGGAACCAAGAAACCTAATTTTGACTCACCCAAACGGATAAAGGGCACCGGCCCTTCATAACCAAAGAACTTGGCTCGGGGTTTTGGTACGAGAGAGGAAGGAGCCTTTGTCGCGACTAAAACACCCTCAACTCGCCCCGTCTTTCGACGAACCTCAGTTAGCATCCAAATAATCATCTTATACTATGTTTGGTTCGACAAATAATACTATGATAGTATGTTACATTCCACAAGAATATTTGAAATGGAAGATCTAAAGATAAGATATCATTTATAAGATCTAAGCCAAGTATCACACAATGCAAAGTGAAAGATCACACAAACAAACCTAGAAAAAATCGTCTAATCATATATCAAGTAATAAAGTTTTCCTAATCTAAGGGGACATGAATTGTTCTTGAAATAAATAAATCAAAGAAAACAAGGATGCTTAGCAAGCTAGAATGGTGCATGTTAATCTTTGAGAAGAGAAGATCTCTCAATCCTCGGGACGGATGAGAAAGGATGATTAGATCGAGGGGAAGCATGAACGTGTGATCATGATCATTCCTTATAATCTTCTTAGATTAGGAGTTACAAAAGCCCCAAATCTTTGCATGGATGCAATGTATGTATCTAGAATGTGCTAAGGTTGTAGTGTGCTTTGTGTTCATGGATTCCTAGAACGACTTAGAAGTCCAAAATATGAATGAATGCATGAAGGAAACCATCATGGGATATGTACAAATGTAGTATGAACTACTTCCTAAGACATGAGTTAATTTGGAGTGCATATAAGCATCAAATCAAAATGGGAAAGTAAAAGTGTGCTTGCTGTGAATAGTGGACAGAACAGTAACATGATCTTGTGAAAATGGAAAAGAGGGGTTAGAAATGTTTTCAATGCATGCATTTTATGGTGATCTTCCTTATTGTGTCTAGAACACAATCCAAAAATCCAATCTTTAATAACTATTACAGATTGAGAGAAATCATATAAACAATAGAGGTCACTCAAAAACAGAGTCCGTACTGTCGATTGAAATGTTAGAAAATCTTAGAAAATGAAAACAAATGATCTTGAGGCCCGTATTATATAGAAAGTTCCCTAAGCCATTTAAGTTCAAGGAAAAAATAAGTTGGGACCGCACTTTTTGGAAAAGTTTTCTGTAAAACAAGTTAAAAGTAGACCAAGCTGCTGTGACAGCAAAAACAGAATATCTGGAGAGAATGTTTGGGTCCACATGGACCATTTTCAAGTACTTTCAAGTCAAACCAAAAATTATGGGTGTTCTCTAATGAGTTAGAAAGACTTTCCAAGTGGTCTTGCATCCATACATTGAGTATTGAGTTCTAGAGAAATCTTTGAACTCAGATCATTCACTATTTTGACTCACTGTTTTGAAGATTTTGGGAAAAACTAGAGTTTTCTTTCTTGAGATCAAAATGAGGGGTTTTAAGAGGGGTTTTGAAATAGAGGTTTTGAAAGTATATTTTCAACATCAAATAGAGATTATAACCACTTAAAATGTCAATATCAAACTCATCATCAAGAACCTCCAAGATTGTTGGAAATATTCATTTTTATTTTGAATATAACTTCAAGGATACCTTGGAGGTATTGAAGTTATAATCATCACCTATTAAACATGTTTTTGAGGTCAAGAGCTACTATCCATAAGGATTCACTCACCTCAAACTTCATGCCATCATTTAGATGATGATGAACTATAGATAAAACAAAGAAAATAAAAAAGAAATGAGGTAAGAAGAGGTGAACATTGTATATAAGCAAGAAAATAAACAATCAATAGATGATATTCAATGGTGGAATCACAAGCATTCAACCTCGCATATATGTGTGTATGTGGGTGTAGATTGCTCTCTAACTCATTGGAAACTCAAAGAAGATGAAGAAAATGAATTGAAATCTTGTAAATACTAGTTTAGTTTTGAGAAAACTAAATAAAAACTCACATTTGGCTTGGATTTGAAGATGAAAATCTTTATTTCTCTCTCTATTTCTTCATAACTCTCTATATCTCTCTCTAATGGCTTCCCTTTCCTCTAAATGGAAGTAAATGGGTCTCCTTTATAGGCCAACTTGGGGAGGTATTTTGGGTTTTACAAAGTCTCTAATTGGTCCAAAATCTCGGAATAATCAAAACTATGTCGTTTTATTTGTTAAAAATTTGAATTAAAACCCAAAAATTAACCAAAATTTACAAAAAAAATGAAAAATCACTCAGAGTGCCGCCGCGACAGTCAACTCCCCCGTTGACCAGAAATTGTATTTTGGGCCCTGGAATTCACGACACAGCCCTATTTCGTCCGAAATTCACAGAAAATTCATACGAAATCTAAATTGAGATTGTGATATACTTTTGGAAAGGTATTGAGGTCTACTTTCCATAAAAAATAGTTTGGAGTTGGGTCACTTTGGAAAGTTTTGCGGTATTCGCGATAAAAGCCTAATTGATTGTATTTTTCACCTTCAGAAATTCATAACAAATTCGTTTTAGATCCAGAAATTATGTGCGATATACCGTTAGAAAGCTATTGACCTCTAGTATTTGATAAAAATATTTCAATGTCAAAAAGGAGACTTTGATTTTTGGTCAAACTTGCAGTCAAATCAGTCAAACAGTGCACTTCCAGAAATTCCGGGAAGTTCTGGGAGCCTCCAAAGACTGACGCTTCCGTCCGATTTTATTTTAAAACATATTTTAAGAATTTTCACATGATCTAGGATGATCTCAGAACTTTTGGGCGAATTTGGATGATTTTGGTCAAACCTTGGTCAAACTTGGTCAAACCTTGGTTAAACCGGTCAACGGAGACTTTCTGGGAACTTCCGGGGGTCTCTGGGAGCTTACGATTTCAAATATTCATCTTTTAAAATACCTTTTTTTTGTTTTGAACAACATCGAATGATTTTTGAGATTCTGGGCCAATCTGGAGAGTTTTGGGCTTTTAAGGGCATTTTGGTCATTTTTGTAAATTCTTTGACTTCTTGAGAGTTAGAGGCAATCTATGAAAATCCGATCTTACTAATCATCGAGGTTTAACATGCTTGTGGCCTCCTAAATCTGTTAGCCGACAAAATGGGGTGTCTACAAAGGCTGATCCTGTTTTTGCCAGCTTATCGGCCTCTGTATTTGTGGTCCTCGGAATATAACTCACACTAATATCATCAAACGCCTCCATGAGTTGAGTAGCCACAGCGTGGAATAGGCAAAGCTCCCAACTTCTTATCTGGAATTCCCCAGCTATCTGTCCGATCACTAGCCCTGAGTCTCCTTTTATGTGCACTGACGATGCCCCCATTTCAAGGAGTATCTCTAGTCCGATGATAAGCGCCTCGTATTCGGCTTGATTGTTGGTGCATTTGAAATTGAGCTGAAACAACATTTTTGTCTTCTTGTATTTGGGTGATACAATAACCACACCTGCCCCAGCACCCTCTGTATTTTTAGAACCATCAAAGATTAACATCCATGGGACTAAGGACGTGTTTAGGACTTTGAGTATTAGAGGCAGTTTTCCCAGATCAGTAGGATCTGGGTGATCGGCCAAGAAATTGGCTATGGCCTGGCCTTTGACTGATTGCTGTGATCGGTACTGGATGGCAAATTTCATCAAGGCCAAGGTCCATTTCCCAATTTGGCCTCACATGATTGGTCTTGACAACATATATTTTATCACATCAGTTTGACATATTATGTAAGTTGAAACGGGCAGCATATACATTCTTAACTTTTGTGAGGAAAAATACAATGCCAAGCATAACTTCTCAATCGGCGCATAGCGTTGCTCGATTGGAGTCAAAATTTTACTTAAATAATAAACGGCCTGCTCGTTGCCTTGCTCATTGTCTTGAGCTAACATACTTCCTACGGAGCAGTCAGAGGCCGATATGTATAACTTAAGGTACCTACCCTGCTTGGGTGGCATTAATACTGGAGAAGTTGACAAATATTGTTTAATTCCTTCGAAGGCTTACTGATGGCTGTCTTCCCATTTGAAGTCTTCATCGGTCTTGATCTTCAATAGTGGGGTCCATACTTAGGTCTTCCTTGCACAATTGGATATAAATCTTCTCAGAAAATTGATCTGCCCGAGCAACCTCTGAAGCTCTTTCTTATTAGTTGGTGGCTTTGTTGGCTGGATTGCCCGAGCCTTATTTTTGTCAACCTCTATCCCTCTTTGATGCACTAGGAAACCTAGGAAATTCCCTGCTGTGACGCCAAAAGCACATGTGAGAGGGTTCATCTTTAGTCTGTGAGTCCGCATTCTTTCAAATGGCTTTTCCAAGTCTCTCAGATGATTGGCGTTACCTCCTGACTTTACCACCACGTCATCGATGTAAACTTCCATAAATTATCCAATCATATCATGGAAGATTGAATTCATCGCCCGTTGATAGGTGGCTCCAGCATTCTTCAGATCGAAGGGCATGATAACCCACTCAAAGGTTTCGATTGCCCCCGGGCACCGAAAAGCAGTCTTTGAGACATCCTCTTCGACGATGTAAATCTGGTTGTACCCCGAATGTCCGTCCATAAAGGACAAAATTTTATGTTTGGCGGCCGAATCAATTAATTGATCAGCCATGGGCATTGGATACTCATCTTTTGGGGTGGCTAGGTTTAGGTTTTTGAAGTCAATGCAAACCTTCAGCTTCCCATTCTTCTTTACTACCGGGACCACATTCGAGACCCATTCAACATACCGGGCTGTCCGAATGAAACCAGCGTCCAATAGTCTCTCAATCTCCTCTTTCACCTTCAGAGTTACTTCTGGTGACATCCGCTGAGGTAGCTGCTTGAACGGCCTGAACCCTGATTTAATTGGTAATCGGTGTTCTACTAGCTCCCTTGATAACCCTGGCATTTCATCCTAATCCCAGGCAAAGCAATCTTTGTACTTGTGCAAGAGTGTAATCAACTCGCCCTGACACTGCGGATCTAGCATCTGACTTACATAAGTAGGTTTGTGCTCTCCTTCTTGGCCTAGGTTGACCTCCAAAAGGGGGTCTTAGACATCAGCCTTTAAATCATCAAGCTTTGCTGTGGCCGTTTCCAATTCGTCTATTTAAATCTCTTCCTCCTTTGGCGTTTCTTCTTCATAGATACAATCAGCCAGATTGATCATTCCGTCAACTGGGCCGATTTCCAGTCTTCTATCGGCCAGGTATGCACACCATCTGGCCATGCTGGCCTTTAGGGCCAGTAGTTTTTGTTCTTCAATGATCGGTGTCTCCATTGACGTCTTCCTATTCGATGATCTCAATCGGCCTTGATTCTTCAGTCCGACTGAGGTTATGGTAAAACATCTTCATGTCCGATGTATTTCCTTTAAGGAAGGTAGCCGTATTCGGTCTTCCCATTTTGTTGCGACCTAGCAATTTGACCAGCCCGATATCATCTTCGTATAAGACTGCATCGGCCATTTGCACACGAGCTACGAATGGCTTTGTATCTGCTCCCACCACTTCTACCTCGTCGCCTCTCCAAAAAATCAGTAACTGATGGAGTGTGGAAGGAATGTAATAATTTGGGTGTATCCAATCTCGGCCGAGTAATGCATTATAGGCCGCCGAGGTTTCTACGATGAAGAAGGCAGTCATGACCATTTTACTGCCAACGGTCAGCTCAAGGGGTAGAATACCCTTGGTTCTTGAGGGTGCCCCCGTGAAGGTTTGAACATTCATTTCGGTCGGAATTAGCTCCGACTCAGACTTCTAAAGGATTCTCAACATTATTTGAGGCATAATATTGATGGTAGATCCACCATCAACCAGGATTCTGTTTATCGGTACCCTCTCAATATGTCCTTTCACGTACAACGGCTTCAAATACTGGGACATCTGATATGTGGGTTTCTCGAAAACCACTTTGACTGGTTCGTAAGGCTTCACCCCTTCTTCAGTATGATGTCCCTTCGGCCTCAAAATAGTAATCTTAGGCCGGTCAGTCTGCTCATTGGTGGCGTCCACATTCTCGCTTGTGGCTTCTACCATATTAGGTTTAACGGTCTCTCCCCCGCTCCAGAATACATCTTCTATCATGGCTGAGTCCTTGGTCAGACCCTCTATTACATCCCCTTCCATGGCCGTAGGCTGGTCTGGCTTGGCCATGAAGGACCTAGGCAAAGTAAACACCATGTTAGATGACAGGCTTACCGAAATATTTTTGAATTAGATTGGCGAGGTGTTGGAGTCTGACAGATCACCATCGGATTCCATACTCATCTTGTCCGATGTGGGCCTGCATCCCTCCTGTGATTTTATCGGTCCGAATCTTTCCTTCAGGTGATCAGTAGAAGTATGCATCGCCCCAGCCTCTCCGTCACGAAATGGTTTCGCCTCAACTGTGAGTTCTTGAGTGTCGGGCAATGGAAATGTATGCGATGTGGGTTTAGGAGCGTTTCCAGCCTGATTATTCCAGTACTGGCGTTCCCATTCGGCCTGTCTCATGCATTGATACCTCCTTTTTTAAGACTTGTTGTACTGTGGCCGCGTTGGGAATTTGGAATGTTCGGCCCTATGCCACCTCCCATCTTCCATTCAGGGTGGCAACACCATCCTTGGGCTCCTGTTTGAGGTTGATGATCTTGTTTGCAGCTTAGGCTTTGGAATTGTTCGGGTACCTCTTGCCTCGAATCGGCCTGACTTTCTTAGGCTGGTTTGCGGAGCCAAAGAAGGTTTTGCCCGCCACTCGGGCTTCGCCTGACTCTGCCAAGGCAGTGACAACCTCTCATATACAGATCTTCTCGGGCTTGGCTCCCGATGTTCATTGCCTCTTGGCCTCTTACTCGAGCTAGAGACCTCTTTTTTGATATCAGCCTTGCATCTTGGGCAAAGGCCTTATTCGATGAACTTCAGTTATCGTCGAAGATCCGCTATCAAGTTATCGGTATCAGACTTAGCAGTTTTTACCTCGGCCTTGTGGCCCTTTTCTTTACGTTCTTGATAACTTCTTTGGAGGTCATTGATTACGTCACAATTAAGTTCTTTTGTTAACCCTATTAAAAACGTAGCACGGTGGAAATAGGGTGTCGAGTCCACAGGGATTGGAGTGTAACAATACTTGGTGGGCGCTTAATAACCAATTATAATGCGAAGAGCAATTAACAAACTAAGAATTAAAAATAAGTCTTTTCGACTATGGGTTTGATCCAATGGTTTCTAGATTAACTATAAAAACTATTTCGAAGGTGGAAAGTAACTATGGACAAAGTTAAGTGTAAGTAAATGTTTGTGGATTTTGTGAATGGGGAAATTGAGGTTGGGGAGCATTCCCCCACCTTGGACCAACAACACATGACTTTCACACTTGAAGCACATTCTAGAGTAGAAAATTCCATTGTGGCAAACCATCAAACATGTGGTAGTCAACCAACATGCTAGATGGATGTTCCAATACAACACATGGGTGTATGGTTAGAGTGTAGGGATTTAATCACTTCAAATGCTTGACATTAGAGGTGAGATCTCCAAACATCAAACCATACCCCCATGAACTCTAGGTATGCTTCAAAGTGTGAGAGCCCTACAATAATATACACATAGATCCAATGGTGGGTTTATGATCCCCAACCTTGAAGGTCTAGCTACTCATAATTACAATAACAACAACATTAAAGAGAGGGGAAGGGAGATTATACCAACTAAATGAAATCACCATAAATGCTATGAGGAATCCAAAACTTGCTCCAATAAAACCTTCAATCATTCAATACATACACACTCTCTTCTCTCTCCAACAATAAATGGAAGTGAATGTTGGTGGATGGGGAGTAATGGGAGAGAGAGAGATGAGAGCTTCTACCCTAAGAGCCAAAAAAACTAAAAATAAGCTAAAACATACATCCAAAAAAAATGAACAACCCTAAAAGAAAGTCATCATAAACTATATATAGTCCCAAAACAAAATGGCAAAGTTGTAATTAAAAGGAAAGAATCATCAGCAGAGAGCGCGGATCGATCCAAGACAAAAATGCCGGATCGATCCGCTTATTCAACTCGTCGTCAGAATATTCAGCGAAACCCGCGGATCGATCCGAGTGGAATTAGCGGATCGATCCGCATTCGGATTTCTGGACAGAGAGTTTTAGAAAACTCGCGGATCGATCCAAGTGAAATGGGCGGATCGTTCCGCTCGGCTAGATATTGACTTCTTCCTTCTTCCTTACTTCCTCACAAACAAAGCCTCCAACAAACCTTAATTACCTACAAGAAAAAATGGGGATTATTAGCAAAGAGAGAACATCAAGAAGAACAACAAACGCACAAATTCACCCATTAAATCTCCCGGTTGAGTGATAATTCGTGTCCAATACAATAAAGAACATGTATTCAAGAATGCAATATTGGGCACGAATCACACCCCCCAACTAGCATGTTGCTAGTCCCTTAGCAACCAAGCTAAAAAGCAAGAGATTCAAGAATATCCTTGTACGATAATTTATTCAAAATGGAAGATAAACCGTTTTCGTGGGGAACACGATTGCATTTAGCGAATGCAACAAGCCGTTAAACCTCTCGACTACCCGTAGAGGCGGAGTGTTGTCTCCGGAGGGTTCTTGGGATGATACCCACAAACATTTTATTTCCTCGTGATAGCTGCCCACTGTCTAACGCCGATACTCACATAGTCCCAAGAATTTTCAACAGATTTTAGCACATGTCACGCAAATCCAAAAAGTTCTCAAACTATCAAAGTTACTAGCTAAAATTCATTAAGCTCAATCTTGGATGAGTGTGTGGTGTGAGGTGCATAACTACAACTATCAAGAAGAAGGAAATGCTTTCATAATCCGAATTTTGTTCAAAACGCGCTTCAACTCAATTCTCACGGGTATTACACTCTAAAAATGAATCACTCAGAATGGGTAATACACTCGGGGCATGCGGGCAAAAAAGAGTAATGTAAATAGAAATCGACGCCACGCACATGCCACAGATGAAAAACGTAAGCATGAAAAACGAGTAAAAATTAATCTCATGAAAGATATCATTCACTAAAGGATGTGGACTAACTCTAACTACTTATCACGATCGTCTCAAACTCCAAATCACACAACTTGAGAATCAATTAGGTCCTTGAGGGGATTGTAGAGTGGGAAAGTGATATGAGGTGAAGGAAAATGGGAAATGAAATGAGATGTTTGAGTACAAACTTGGGATTTATTGGAATTCATGGATACCAATGACAACAAGAGATGAATCATCCAACAATATTTCTTTGAAGCTCAAAGAGAGAAGTACAATTGACTATGAAGTTTTTTTTTATTTTTTTTTATGAGGAAATGATTCAATCTCTTTTACAACTTTACAAACACGATCCCATGCAAAGACATCCCCTAAGGTGTAATTCAAACGTGGATATGGAAGGTGTATGGTTAAGTGAAGGAAGGGTATGTGTGGTTGAGGTTAGAAATGGTAAAAGGAAGAAACTAAAATCATTTTCTCGGACCATGTGATTCTTAGTTCTCCACTACAATGACAGGCAAGCAAGAGTTTTGCATTCCACAAAAAGATTCCTCTAATGAACAATCAAACAAAAAGATGAGATTGTCTACGACTTATGTATGTTTTTCGAGAAAAGAGAATTGAAGATGTAACACTCAACAATGGGAGGAAGGATCAAAAGCTCACAAAGGCATCGTCTCCACATATGTTTTGAACAATTTCCGAATGACAATTGTATTAAACACCCTCCTAACACAAGTAGTCATGCAACGTGCTTGATAAACCAAGATTTTAAACTTCATGCAATTTACAATAGCCAAGATAGTAATGGAGCTAATAGGATTACCAAATGTCATATACTAAAATCAGAAGAACATTCTCAAGAAACATGTCTTTGATCGGCATTAGCGCGGGGCAACTATACTAAAATCATTGGAAACATGAGGTTTTTTTTTTTTTTTTTTTGAGAAAAACTTGCAATTGCAATGGAGAGCAAGCTCTCACACCCCCCAACTAGGACCAAACATTGTCCTCAATGAACAAAAAGGAGAAGGGGAAGAACAATATTACCGGATTCCAACGGAAGCATGCGATAAAACTGTGCCTGCAATGGTAGAATACACAAAGAAAAGAAGAAAAAAGAGAAACGAAGTTGACATGGCACAAGAGTAAGCAGTACGTAATAAGCCATAGAGTCAACAACACAATAGTTCAAACCATCCACAAGGTACAAATAAAGAAAAGCAATAAAAACATCCACACCATAACCAAATAGCAACGAGTTCTCAACAGAAAAAGACACCACAATAAACACACCCACAATTGTCATCCCTAGGAACCAACAAATTCTAAACTCACTAAAAAGAAATAATGCTAACGCACTACAATTAGATCCTATGGAGTTAGAACTTGAGGCAAATCCAGCTAATCATCCACGTCGTCGCCACCACCGCCTTGGCCACCCGCTCCACCGTAAGCACCCGAACCTCCAGCGCCACCATAACCACCTGAACCACCATAAGTGATCTTGTCAGAATCAAGATATAAAAAGTATACTTTACTTTTCTAAAGATTTGTAGTGTGAAAGTAAAGGTCGAACCCACAGAGATTGATTACTACAGCAACTTAATTTTAAAACCTAAGTCTAATTAATTAGGAAAAACGGATTTGAATTTGAATTTAATTTAACTAATAACAATAAAAATGAATCTAAACTATGAAAGCAATTAAAGTAGTTTTAAATAATATTTAAGGGAACCTAGGATTGCAAATCCACCACTAGCTTCATAATAGGAATATTTATGAATTACTTTAGCTTATTACATTGGATGAATATGGGGAATTGTAGCTACAAGCCCAATTCCCCCGACAAGAAGATAATCATGGTTCAAGCACCAACATAATCCATCTGCGGATAGCACGAATCATCTCACACTAAACTAGGGTTGTGATCTAATCCGTCTAACCTAGGCATGGACTATTCGGATACTTGATAGCACGAATCAATAAAGCACCATCACATGTAAACAATCTAAACAAGCACAGCAAGAATAGATCGTTGAGCACATCACAGTCAAAATAGATCTAAGACAAGAATAAATTCTGAGAGCAATGATTTAATCAATAGTAGTACGATTTATTTATAAAAATCCTCTAAACATGTGACTGTCATCCATACATAATACAACTAAAATAAAAGCATAAATAAAACCCTATTACTCGTCTAGGGCTTCATTGAAACCCTAGATCGATGATCTAAGCTGCCATAGGAGTAGAAATCGGCAAGAGGTTGATGGAGGAGGCCATGGGAATCCTTGGTCTTCTTCTTCTTCTCCTTGCTTCCTTCCCTTCAATGGCTGGAAGTATGGTTGTATATGAATGTGTATATAATAATTGCCAACCCCATAATTGAGTAAAAATAGAGTTTATATAGAGTTTGTACAAGCTTTGGAAGGCTTCCTAACCCGAAACGAACTGAAACGCATGTAATTTACAGTCTGGACGTCGTTTAGCAGTTTCGTTTGCACAGGAGTCTTCAGTATACTGAAATACGCAACTTTGGTTTTTGGGCATATCGCGCGAGCGGGTCGCGCGAGCGCGACTTTTGGTACCTCGCGCGAGCGAATCTCTGATTTTCGCGGGCGCGGACCGCGCGCGCGACTTGGCTTTTTCAGCTTCTTTCTTGATGCTTTTTCACCCTGTTTATCCTGGTTTAGTTGATTTCTTCCAAAACCTGTCAGAAACTGGAAAACGAAGTAAAAATATACAAAAAAAGGATAAAAAGGTACTAACAAATGCTCGTTAAAGCGTATAATCAGGATTAGTTTTCTCCCGATCAATAAGGATTCTGGAAGTAGTAGGGAACGTCCGCGCCAGGGAACTGCATCTGGTAGAAATCGCTCTGGAAGCGCATCATCATGCCTATGTCCCGCTGATAATCCCCGCGGAAATCCTGAACCTCTCCACGTAATCCCATCAAGTCCCGGCCTTGCCTTTGCTGCTTCTCCCCCAAACTGTCAAGGCGCTGGTATACCTCAGACATGTCATAAGAGGGGCCGGCCTCCTCCTCGCGCGCACCACTAGGACCCTCTTCGGCCCTCGCCCTCTTAGCATGCGAATGAATCTAAGCATCACTCTTAGAGATGGTAGTAGAGTTGATTGGCGAAGGCGCAGGCTTCAAAAGGTCAGAGTCTAAGGCATTGCACCCATGGTGAGTGCAAAGGCAGGTGATGAGTGTAGGGAAGGGCAGGCTACCTGAGGTGGTGGTGTCGAGAGAAGAGACAATCATCTGATTAATCACTATAGTAGCAAAGTCGACCGGTATAGAGTTATCACACACCGCGTACAACAGGGCACCATGATCCCTCCGAACAGTCTTATGCTTTGTGGGTGTCACGGCCCCCGTCAAAATGAGGTTAGCCAGGCGATAAAATTTGGTAAAAGAGGAGGGAGCTAACTACTCCATTTTCGTATGGATCACGATTGCATTTAGCATATGCGACAAGCCTTTTAAACCCCTAGGTGTCCCTAGTTGGACGAGTAAAGTCTCGTGAGGGTTCTCGTCAACAAGTTACCCACAACCATCTTTATTAACTTGAAATTTAAAAAGTTTTATTAAAAACAAAGAACATAATATTCAATACTCCTTATTATACAACAAAGATTTGAAATAGAATAACGAACAAAAAGAAATAGAATCAAACGTTTACCTATATCATGAAAAACAATCTTAAGCACATGAATCGTATAAATCAATAGAGTTTCTCATAAAATCGCACGTGTGTGATGAGGTAGTCAAATGAACACGCGCATGTCATAAACTTGGAATATAACTCGAATGACCATCTAACTATGTCTTGACTACGAATCTCACCATGAATTACACTCTCAAATGAAACACTCAGAAACAGGTGTATACTGTAATTTTTCAAAACGATAAATGCTCACATATGACATGAAAAAGACGCATGACACGAAAGACAGTAGTCTCATGGATAGGATACCAACAATCAAGAAAAAATAATCATTACCATGTTTTAATCCCCCTCCCATCGTTTACATATCCAAACCGTGTTTCCTAGGATCAAATAGGACTTTTCAAAGGTTGTAACGTGGCTCAGACAATGAAAAAGGATAAAATGGATATATGGGTAGACTTAGAATGGCGTTGTAAGGCATGTTCGATTTCTTTCATTCATCTCTTCTACCAACTTTTCATCTTTTCTTTCTCTCCATTCCTTTTCATTCATTTTCTTTCATTTTTTTTTCCAACCTTCCTCTTCTTTATTTTTTTCCTTTTCCTTTTTCCTTCTCGTTGCTTTTGAAACGAATATTCAATAAATAACAAGGCAACCACCCCGAACATCATCTTATTTTCTTCTTATTCTCAATCACACATCGCCTTAACACCACTAAAAGGTGATCAATCTTTCAGAAGTGAACTCCAAGTTGATCAGGTTGGAGCTTTTAAAGAGGATAATGGTGAATAAAGAAAAAAAATGGCATTTTAATGGCTCAAAGGGCGAACTAAGGAAATTTTTATCTTTTATCGGTCGGCAGTAAACAAAGAAGGCCTAAAATCATGTCCTAGGTAATACGATTCTTCAATGTTTACAATGGAAGATTATTTAGCATGGTAACAAATATTTTAACTTGACTATCAACCAAAACAGAATAATGAGACTAAACAACAAGTAGATGCGCTATTTCAATGAAATTCGACAAACACAAGATGTATTTATAACCCTCTAAATAGAAAAGATAGGCTCAAAAGCTCACCGGGTCTAGTCTCCACCATGTGTTATCTAGAAATCCGAATCATATTATAGTTCACATCAAACATGTATTCAAGCGACTACGTGCAGTGCATAAGTTTATGTGCAAATCTATGATATAAAACTACGATTCAAACAATACATAACTTAAAACATTTCAACATGACTTTAGCAATTATTTAATCACATATTCTCTTGTTTATCATTCTATAACAAATCACATTACATACTAAGAAGTATCGACTAAAATTGCAAAAATGTCAGTAATATCGTTTATTTAAACACACTTATTGAAAATTTTAAAATTTTGCATAAAATAATGTGCATGTGTGTGCATACCCCCAAACCTAAACCTTTCATTGTCCCTAATGAAACAATAAAATGAAAGAAAGGAGAGTAGGTAAGGAAGGAACGATAATACCTCGATCTGGACAAGCATAAAGCAGGTGAACACACAAGAATGTGACAATAAAGTTCAATGTTACCTGTTACTACTAGATAAACGAAAAGAAACTAACAAAACTATTAAAAGGAAAAGAAACAGAAATATAAAATAGAAATTGAAAAACTAATCCAAATTACACTAAACGAATAAATGGAAAAGAAATAAACGAAAAAGTTTAAATGTAATAAGGAAAACAACGACTAACTTGAACTAAACTGAAACAAATAAACAAAACAGAAACAAAAACATAATCAGAACAAGTATGGGGGAAAGATACAGAAAATAAAAGAGAAAAAAAACAGAAATTGGGGAAATCGCGCGAGCGGCTTCCCAAATTTTTTTTTTTTTTTTTTTTTTTCATTCTCGCGCGAGCGAGGTACCCCGCGCCCGCGAGATCAGGCGCGAGGAGATCCTGAGGCCTCATAAAAAGAAAACAAAGGAAAAAACACTAAGGGGAAATCTCGCGCCAGCGGGCCGCGCGAGCGACGTCTCGCGCGAGCGGGCCGCGCGCGCGAGTTTGGTGTTTTCCATTTTGTAACTAAAATTATGTGTATATTATTAAAATACATTAATTCTAACCCCCAAACCTATCCAGAATGTCTAAAACAGACACAAACAGACCCAAAAACGACCAAAAATAACAGGAACGGACAACATAAAGCTTGGGTTGCCTCCCAAGAAGCGCTAACTTTTATGTCTTTAGCTAGACCTTTCTAGCATAAGACTCATGGAGGCCGTAAATCGGACTGTGAACCCTTTAAAATGTCAGGAAGAGCCCGATGGTACGCAGAAATAACATCGCTTTGAATTAAATCGATTAACGGTTTGTCATTATGTTCGAATCGATTTCTTACCTTTCGAGTAGAGTCCGCATTAGGGTCCACGGGATTAGGATTCATCCACTCATCATCGTCCGCTATATCGTTTTTGTTACTCACGTTTATTTCTTTGGTAGGCGCAATATTCCGTGTTACCTCACCTTCCACCTCACATAGGGAATCGTCGTTTTTAAGAGGTTGATCCATAGCGTTAAAAACGTTCAATTTTAAATTCATGTTCCCAAATGACACTTTCATTACCCCCGTCCGACAATTAACACGTGCGTTAGCAGTTGCTAAGAATGGACGGCCTAGAATGACAGGAGTGTGTTTCCTAGCATCTAGCACGAGTTCAGTGTCAAGGACCATGAAGTCAACAGGATAATAGCATTTATCAACTTTAACCAATACATCCTCGACGATTCCTCTAGGTATTTTAATAGAACGATCCGCTAATTGTATAGTAGCGGCCGTAGGTTTCAGTTCACCTAGTCCTAATTGTTGATAGACGTGATAAGGTATGAGATTAACACTTGCACCTAAGTCAAGGAGAGCCCTATGAATGATAGTGTCACCTATGACACATGAAATCGTAGGCGTACCTGGATCTTTATATTTCGGAGGAGCGTGTTGGAATATAGAGCTTACTTTTTCCGTGAGAAAGACCTTTTTAGGAGTATGACTCCGTATTTTGCGCTTTTGTGTACAAAGGTCTTTTAGACATTTAGCATAGGCGGGAATTTGTTTAATAGCATCGAGGAAAGGAATATTGATTTTAACTTGTTTGAACACCTCGAGTATATCCTCAACCTTAGACTTTTTATTTGTAAGATTAGACGGTTCCTCAACGTTTGGTGGATATGGCATTCTAGGAGTATAATTCGTTGGGACCGATTCGTTTTCTTTTTTATTTTTATCCATGTCCTCACCCATCTTATTCGAGTTAGTATTCATATCTTTCACATTCTCATTCGGGATTTCTTTTACCTCTTCTTCTCGTGTAGTCAACCTAGTTGAGACGGCGTTTACTTGTTCATTCGACCCCTTAACCTCATATTGTCCCTTAGGGTTTTGAATTGTTTGACTCGGCAATGTCCCCTCGTTTCTACGACTCACTACAGTAGCTAATTGTCCCATTTGGGATTCAAGCTTCGCAATGGATTGTGTATGAGAGTGCACTATTTGTGCTTGTGCCTGTACTTGCGTTTCAATAGTCTTAAGGGATGCCAACACCTTTTCCTCAAAAGCATTACCCCTTGAAGGATTCGAATTAGGAGGCGGGTGTTGGTATTGATTAGGTTGAAATTGAGGTCTATACGCATTAGGAAAATTAGTCGCCTCATTAGGATTATTATTATTATTTTTCCAAGAGAAGTTAGGATGGTTTCTCCATGGCGCATCCGGGTTATTAGTAGTTGCATTATAATTATTTCGTGGGTATTGTTGAATAGAATTAATGTGTTGCTCCACGAATTCCGGAAATTGACTCGCCGATGGACATGCAAGTATCGAATGTGAAGGATCGGAACATAATGCACAGATTTCACGAGCGGATGAGGCTGTCGTTTGGTTCATTGTTAAAAGTCGGTCAAGTTTGTTAGATAGTTCTTTTATTTCAATTGATTGACTTGACTCGAATTTTACATCCCTCTTAAGTTGATTAAGATATCCTTCCGAACGGACAGACACCGTTTGGTGCATCGAATTCTCGCTTAACGTTTCAAACATTTTCCAGGCCTCATCGGTGCTTTTGTGTAGGAAGGTTCCCGCACAAACGGCATCGACGGTGTTCCTAACAGAGGGAATAAGCCCCTCATAGAAAACCTGAACAAGTTGCCACTTAGGAACTTGATGATGTGGACACGAGCGTAATAATTCTTTAAATTTTTCCCACGTGTCGTAAAGTGATTCCCCATCTTGCATCACAAAGTTTGTTATGGATTTTCTTATCTGGTTTGTACGCATAATCGGGAAAAACTTTTGTAAAAATGCGGTGTGTAAGTCTTCCCATGTTCTAATAGTGTTTGGCTCCAAAGATTGGAGCCAATATTTAGCTTTGTCCTTTAATGAGAATGGAAAGAGCCGCATTTTTAATTCATCATCAGTAAAATTTTTAATTTTCAAAGTGGAGCATATGTCCTGAAAATCTCCTAAGTGTTTATATGGATCTTCATTTAGACGGCCATGGAAAGATGGAAGCAGCGAGATGGTAGACGACTTTATCTCAAAGTGAGATGCCGTCGCCTCCGGTAAATCGATACAAGTTTGTGACGTGTACGTCGTAGGAATAAAGTAGTCTTTAAGCGGAGGTGGTGGTGGTATATTAGGATTATTCATATTAGTTCCGTTGTTATTTTGGTTGTTGTCGTTATTATTTCCAATGTCTGCCATTTTAATTGGTTCTATGTTATTAAAGCGTGGTTTCTTTAGTTTTTGAAGAGTACTACGTATTTCAGATTCAAATAACGACGTTGGTTTTGGTGTCAAATCGTCGTCTATTACAAACCTAGTTCCAGAAGTTAAATTTGAAGACTTGTTAAGTCTTAATGTACGTTCAAGTTCAGAGTCTAAAGGTTTTAATTCCGGTTTATTTGAACGTGTACCTAACATAAACTAAAACAAAGAAAAAGAAACTAAAAACAAAAACTGACTCAACAAAAGAAAAACAAATAGCAAGCAATCACGCAACTAAGATAACAAGCATTCAACTACTGTGATGCATGAAAATTATCCTGTAATGCAATGACCGCGTCAAGCCCAGCGCCCCGGGTTTCCTAGCTAATGCAGTGCAATTAACCCTAAACTAATGCAAATAGTGCGTCACAGTGCCCTGACTTACAGCGGTTTAAAGCGAATTCCAAAGGAAGCAATTTATTTGATTGTATTTATATTTTTATTTGCGTAAGCTCCTTTGATGTAATTAGCTGCTCCACTCGGAAACGTTGACTACAAAATAAAAAAAAAAAACAAGTTAGTAACTAAAAATAAAAAAAAATACGAAAAGGAAACCTAATCTAATATTTACGAATTAATTAAACTACGATTATAAAACTAAGAGTAGTAATGCAATCCCCGGCAACGGCGCCAAAAATTGATCTTGTCAGAATCAAGATATAAAAAGTATACTTTACTTTTCTAAAGATTTGTAGTGTGAAAGTAAAGGTCGAACCCACAGAGATTGATTACTACAACAACTTAATTTTAAAACCTAAGTCTAATTAATTAGGAAAAACGGATTTGAATTTGAATTTAATTTAACTAATAACAATAAAAATGAATCTAAACTATGAAAGCAATTAAAGTAGTTTTAAATAATATTTAAGGGAACCTAGGATTGCCAATCCACCACTAGCTTCATAATAGGAATATTTATGAATTACTTTAGCTTATTACATTGGATGAATATGGGGAATTGTAGCTACAAGCCCAATTCCTCCGACAAGAAGATAATCATGGTTCAAGCACCAACATAATCCATCTGCGGATAGCACGAATCATCTCACACTAAACTAGGGTTGTGATCTAATCCGTCTAACCTAGGCATGGACTATTCGGATACTTGATAGCACGAATCAATAAAGCACCATCACATGTAAACAATCTAAACAAGCACAGCAAGAATAGATCGTTGAGCACATCACAGTCAAAATAGATCTAAGACAAGAATAAATTCTGAGAGCAATGATTTAATCAATAGTAGTACGATTTATTTATAAAAATCCTCTAAACATGTGACTGTCATCCATACATAATACAACTAAAATAAAAGCATAAATAAAACCCTATTACTCGTCTAGGGCTTCATTGAAACCCTAGATCGATGATCTAAGCTGCCATAGGAGTAGAAATCGGCAAGAGGTTGATGGAGGAGGCCATGGGAATCCTTGGTCTTCTTCTTCTTCTCCTTGCTTCCTTCCCTTCAATGGCTGGAAGTATGGTTGTATATGAATGTGTATATAATAATTGCCAACCCCATAATTGAGTAAAAATAGAGTTTATATAGAGTTTGTACAAGCTTTGGAAGGCTTCCTAACCCGAAACGAACTGAAACGCATGTAATTTACAGTCTGGACGTCGTTTAGCAGTTTCGTTTGCACAGGAGTCTTCAGTATACTGAAATACGCAACTTTGGTTTTTGGGCATATCGCGCGAGCGGGTCGCGCGAGCGCGACTTTTGGTACCTCGCGCGCGCGGATCGCGCGAGCGAATCTCTGATTTTCGCGGGCGCGGACCGCGCGCGCGACTTGGCTTTTTCAGCTTCTTTCTTGATGCTTTTTCACCCTGTTTATCCTGGTTTAGTTGATTTCTTCCAAAACCTGTCAGAAACTGGAAAACGAAGTAAAAATATACAAAAACAGGATAAAAAGGTACTAACAAATGCTCGTTAAAGCGTATAATCAGGATTAGTTCTCTCCCGATCAATAAGGATTCTGGAAGTAGTAGGGAACGTCCGCGCCAGGGAACTGCATCTGGTAGAAATCGCTCTGGAAGCGCATCATCATGCCTATGTCCCGCTGATAATCCCCGCGGAAATCCTGAACCTCTCCACGTAATCCCATCAAGTCCCGGCCTTGCCTTTGCTGCTTCTCCCCCAAACTGTCAAGGCGCTGGTATACCTCAGACATGTCATAAGCGGGGCCGGCCTCCTCCTCGCGCGCACCACTAGGACCCTCTTCGGCCCTCGCCCTCTTAGCATGCGAATGAATCTAAGCATCACTCTTAGAGATGGTAGTAGAGTTGATTGGCGAAGGCGCAGGCTTCAAAAGGTCAGAGTCTAAGGCATTGCACCCATGGTGAGTGCAAAGGCGGGTGATGAGTGTAGGGAAGGGCAGGCTACCTGAGGTGGTGGTGTCGAGAGAAGAGACAATCATCTGATTAATCACTATAGTAGCAAAGTCGACCAGTATAGAGTTATCACACACCGCGTACAACAGGGCACCATGATCCCTCCGAACAGTCTTATGCTTTGTGGGTGTCACGGCCCCCATCAAAATGAGGTTAACCAGGCGATAAAATTTGGTAAAAGAGGAGGGAGCTAACTGGTCAGAGATCCATTGTGTGGGTTGGCCGACAAAGCGAGTGGCCATGTCATGGGCGGAGGGACCCTGTTGTGGGTCAGCAATCATCTGTGTGTGATTTTGAACATGCGGGACGCCTAATAACACAGCCAAAGACGCGGTGGTTACGGGGATGGTAACGCCCCGCACATAGGCCTCAAAAGAGTGAGCCCCAGTGGTGACAATACTAGCATAAAACATCCGAACCCATGTCTCATTGTACCCCTCGGAATACTCAAGTTGGGAGAGCCAGCGGCGTCTCTGAAAAATGGCCTCAATTTCAAACGGGAAGTCGGCAAAAACCACGCGGCGCTCAGGTAAAATAGGCTTTTTCTTCAAGAAATAAGTTTCATACCAAGTCTTCTCGGTCCGCGCCCTAAAGCCCCAAATCCCCGATTGGCCGGGGTAAGTTGGGTTCGATTGTACTTAAGCGCAGACACCATTGTCCCTGTACAAAAGCAGAAGAGCACCCACGACAAGTAAGAAAATGATCTATAAAATGCGCATGGGGACTACTCTACTAGAATGTAAGCAAAAGAGGGGTTAATGTGTTTAACCTACGTGAATGCACAAGAAAGAGCAATCTTAGTCTAGCAAAAATTTAAGCCAAATGCACGAGTTGAAAAATCATGATGATCAAATGCTAAGACTAAGAGAAGCAATCATTCAAGAATTTTGTCAAACACCTAGTGTGCACTATGAGAATGTGTGGGTAATTTATGAGATGTGAAGTGTAAACCTCTCCCAAAATCATCACAGAATGAAGAACCAACAAGACAATATGCTAAGTGCTTTCAACCACTAACCATGTAAGCAAAAGTGTAAGAGATCAAAGTTCTAAGGATTGATGTGTAAAAGAGTGCATAATTGAAGAAATCACCCAACCAATTGAACAAAAACATGTTCTCACAACAAGCTAATGGAAGAGAAAACAAAGAGTAAAGATTACCTTGAGTGGATCTTGGAAGAAGAAGCTTGAAAAGATGAGTTTTGAGGGGTTGGAAACTTTGGGGTAAAAGGGGCTCAAGAGAAATGAGAAATGATGCAACAAATGAGCCCTTAAAAAGATTAAAAAGACAGTTTTCCGGCCTCGCGGATCGATCCGCGTGAAGAAGCCGGATCGATCCGCTCCTACGAAACGCTGTCAGTACGACTCTGAAAAGGCGCGGATCGATCCGCGTGAAGAATCCGGATCGATCCGAATCGCGAATTCTGGGCAGAGACTTTGAAAAAAAGAGCGGATCGATCCAAGTGATATGGGCAGATCGATCCGCAACTCGTGAATTTCTGGCAGAGAGTTGGGAAAAACGGGCGGATCGATCCAAGTGCAATGGGCGGATCGATCCGCAACTCGTGAATTTCTGGCAGAGAGTTGGGAAAAACGGGCGGATCGATCCAAGTGCAATGGGCGGATCGATCCCAACACATGAAATCTGGCAGAGAGTTTCGAAAAACAGGCAGATCGATCCATGCTTTGAGGGCGGATCGATCCGCTTAGTTCCCAGCATACAAGTCCCCTTTAATATGGATGTAGGACTAGAAAAACAACACAAGTGGATGACAAGAACTATTATAAGAACAAAAATTATGCCAAGCATTAATCATTGGGCATACAAAAAGAGAGTATACTCACGAGAGCTTACTCAACCCCAACTGTGGGGTCCTCCAACAGAATTGATACCAACTCGGTGTCAAATCCCTCGAGAAAAGGTTTGAGCCGCTGCCCATTGACCTTAGAAATGGTCCCATCTTTGGGATCTAGGATTTCCACGGCTCAATGAGGATAGACTTTATGTACCATGTAAGGGCCAATCCAACGGGATTGCAACTTACCCGGAAAAATGTGTAGCCGTGAGTCGTACAAAAGCATCTTGGTATTAACAACGAATTGTTTTCGAACTATCCGTTTGTCGTGAAACGCTTTAACACGCGCCTTGTACACTTTAGAACTCTCGTAGAGTTCACTCTGAATTTCTTCTAACTCATCGAGTTGAAGCTTTCTCTTTTCACCACTCTCATCAAAATCACAATTGAGCTTCTTGATTGCCCAATAAGCTCGATGTTCCAGTTCGACCGGTAAATGGAAAGCCTTTCCGTAGACCAACCGATAGGGGGACATTCCTAAATTCGTCTTATAGGTCGTCCTATACGCCCAAAGCGCATCGGTTAGCCTAGAGGACCAATCCTTTTTCGACGGATCGACCGTCTTTTCGAGGATTCCTTTAATTTCCCTATTAGCCAATTCGGCTTGACCGTTTGTTTGAGGGTGGTAAGTGGTAGAAACTTTATGGGTTACGCCATATTGCTCCATCAAGCGAGCAAAAGGGGAATTACAAAAGTGTACCCCTTGATCACTAATTATGGCTTTCGGAGTGCCGAACCGGGACAAGATATGCTCTTTGAGAAATTTCAAAACCACTTTATGGTCATTGGTCCGAGACGGTATGGCCTCAACCCATTTGGAGACGTAATCGACCGCCACCAAGATGTATTCGAAATTATTGGATTTAGGGAAGGGTCCCATGAAATCTATTCCCCAACAATCAAAAACTTCTATGGTGAGAATGGGGTTTAGAGGCATGGAGTTCCTCTTGGTGATTTTTCCGAGGAGTTGGCACCTAGGACATGCCTTGCAATAGGCATGTGCATCCTTGAATATTGTGGGCCAATACAAGCCACTGTGGAGCACCTTGAACGCGGTCTTTTGTGAAGAGAAATGTCCTCCACATGCTTGGTCGTGGCAAAACGACAACACACTAGGTATTTCATCGTTCGGCACACATCGCCTAATTATTTGATCGGCACAATATTTGAAGACATAAGGGTCATCGTAAAAGAACGATCGTGCCATCAACATAAGTCTCTCACGGTCTTGAGTGGACCATTCTTGAGGCAATTGGCCCGTGACAAGGAAGTTTACCACATCCGCATACCGCGGGAGAGTGGAGACTTTAAGCAATTGCTCATCCGGAAAACATTCTTGAATGGGTATGGGGTCTATATGATTGTGATCAAATGTCAAACGTGAGAAATGATCCGCGACAACGTTCTCCACCCCCTTTTTATCCTTGATGGAGAGGTCAAACTCTTGGAGAAGTAGGATCCAGCGAATAAGGCGCGCTTTAGCATCCTTCTTGGAGAATAGATACTTAAGAGCGGCATGATCAGTGAAACAAGTGATCGGTGATCCTACTACATAGGACCGGAACTTCTCGAGAGCAAAAACTATCGCAAGCAACTCTTTCTCCGTCGTGGAGTAGTTGATTTGGGCATCATCTAAGGTCCGGCTAGCGTAGTAAATGACGTGGGGCTTCTTGCCTCTACGTTGACCCAACACGGCCCCTACTGCATAGTCGCTAGCATCGCACATGAGCTCGAATGGAAGGTTCCAATCGGGGGCTTGCATTATGGGTGCGGTGGTGAGTGACTCCTTAAGCTTATCGAATGCCTCTTGGCACTCGGGGGACCATTCAAAAACGACATCTTTCGCGAGGAGTTGGCACATGGGCCGCGAGATAGCGCTAAAATCCTTGATAAAACGCCGGTAAAATCCTGCGTGACCTAAGAATGACCTAACATCCTTAAGGGTTTTTGGGGGCGGAAGGTTGGAGATGACATCAATCTTAGCCTTGTCAACTTGCATCCCCTCACTCGAGACAATGTGGCCTAGGACGATGCCGTGTGTCACCATGAAGTGACACTTTTCCCAGTTAAGCACAAGATTCTTTTCTATGCACCTTTTTAAAACTTTCTCAAGGTTCTCGAGGCACTTGTCGAAAGAATCGCCAAAAACACTAAAATCGTCCATGAAGACCTCAAGGAACTTCTCCACCATGTCACTAAAAATGCTAAGCATGCACCGTTGAAAGGTCGCGGGTGCATTGCATAGCCCAAAAGGCATTCTCTTATAGGCAAACGTGCCATAGGGACATGTGAAGGTGGTCTTTTCTTGATCCTCGAGGGCTATCTCAATTTGATTGTATCCTGAATACCCGTCAAGGAAACAATAAAATTTGTGGCCGGCCACTCTTTCAAGGACTTGATCTAGGAAGGGTAGCGGAAAATGGTCCTTTCGTGTGACCGTATTCAACTTCCTATAGTCGATGCAAACCCTCCATCCCGTGGTAGTTCTCGTAGGCACTAGCTCTCCTTTTTCATTTTTCACTACCGTGATCCCTGACTTTTTGGGAACCAATTGGGTCGGGCTCACCCATTCACTATCGGAAATGGGATATATGATCCCATTATCCAACAACTTGATGATTTCGGTCATCACCACCTCTTTCATTTTAGGATTGAGCCTCCTTTGCATTTGGCGAGAAGGCTTGGCTTCGTCCTCTAGATAAATCTTGTGGGTGCAAATCTTCGGAGAGATGCCCCGCAAGTCCGCTACACACCACCCTATAGCACTTTTGTGCTCTTTCAACACCGTCATCAATTTCCCTTCTTGACAAGGGTCTAGTTGGGAAGAAATCACCACCGGAAAACTCTCGTCTTCTCCCAAAAAAACATACTTGAGCTCGTTTGGTAACACTTTGAGCTCGAGCTTTGGCGTAACGACATTAGAAGGAAGAGGAAAACTATCCCTCAGGGGTAATCTCTCGAAATTGGAGGTCCACTTGGCCTCCTCGGCGGTTCCCACAACACCTACCACTTCCTCACTCTCTTTCCCCTCATCATTCAACTCACTCTCTCTTTCAAATTCATAAGAACATCCAACAATGGTAGTGTCACCAACTAAACATTTCTCAACATGGTCAATGCGAGTTATATTATCATTAAGCACATAAGTATGATCAAGAGGAGAAGTGATGCAAGAATCATTAACATCGGAATCACTAGAAAAACTAAAAAAATCTTGCACCAACGAATCAATGAGAGAGATTTCATAAACATCATCACCGTCCTCCTCATCGAGATCCGGTTGCTTAAAGAGGGAGAAGATATTCACATCCACGGTCATATTTCCAAATGTTAAGCGCATGAGACCATTCCGACAATTGATTAAGGCATTAACAGTAGCTAGGAACGGCCGCCCTAAAATGATTGGAATTTGCGATTGCTCATTAACCACAGGTTGCGTGTCAAGCACGATAAAGTCCACCGGATAGTAGAAGTTACCCACTTGAACAATAACATCCTCTATTATACCCCGTGGCATCTTGACCGAGCGGTCGGCCATCTGTAAAGTGACACAGGTCTCTTTAAGTTCGCCAAGGCCTAATTGGACGTACACCGAATAAGGAAGTAGATTGACACTTGCACCCAAATCAAGGAGTGCTCTATCGATATGATGTTGACCAATCACACATGCTATCGTAGGACAACCTGGGTCCTTGTACTTTGGAGGAACTTCGTTAAGAATAACGGAGCTCGCATGTGCGGCCATATAAGCACTCTTCTTGACATTGAGTTTCCTTTTGACAGTGCAAAGGTCTTTAAGAAATTTTGCATAGGCCGGAACTTGTTTAATGGCCTCCAAAAGAGGGATATTGATTTCCACTTTGTTGAACAATTCCAAAAATTCATGATTCTTGTTATTTTCAGCCTTTTTCTGAAGCCTTTGGGGAAATGGGGGAGCGGGATTCAAAAACTCTTGGTCCATAAAATCGGGGGCCTTGGACAAGTCCCCCTCGAATGCTCCAACATTAGGGGGTAATGAGTCCCCCTCATCGAGTTCGGCCTCTCCTCTAACCGGGTCATAGCTAATTTGTGATTCTTGGGGAGGCTTTTGGACCTTGTTGTCCACAATTTTTCCACTTCGAAGAGTGGTGATTCCTTTTAGATGTTCAATATTTGAATTTGAGGCTCCATTAGTCCCTTGACCTTTCGAATTTTGAAATGGTTGCGCCGGAAGCTTTCCTTTGTCAACAACTTGTTGATTTTGGAGTAATTGAGCCAATTGAGCTTGCAACGCTTGCATGCTTTGAGCGTGCGATGATTGCATCGCTTGGATAGATTGCTCAAGTTGGCTCATTCTTTGGGATAAGCCACCATGATTAGGATCTTCAAAACTCTTCTTGTGAGGGGGCACATAAGGGGTTGAATGTTGATACGCCCCTTGATTTTGGGTAAAATGTGGCCCTTGGGATTGAAGGTTTGGTGGACCAAAGTTCAGAGGGGAATAAGGTGGTGGAGGCGGTTGATGAGGATAGTATGGTTGTGGGGTGGCATTTGGTACTACCGTTGCCCCTTTGTTGTTGTGGTAATTGTGCCCCGGAGCACTCCACCTTCCGGGATGATTGTAGGCATCATTTTGGGAAGGATTGAATCTAGGCCTAATGTTCATCCCAAGTGCACATGCTTGCTCCAAAGCTTGTGCTTGGAGGATAGGAAGGACGGGGCATTCATTGGTTGAGTGTTCCGGATCATAGCACAAGTAGCAATGCAAAGGATTATCGGTGCTTGGATCGGGAGAGGATTGGGTCCAATGGTGCCCTTTTGAGATTCCAAAGCCTCTACTTTTCTAGTGAGTTCGGAAAGGGAACCCGCTTCATTGGACACTTGACAGAGTTTGTGATTCAACGGGGCTACAGTGACCGGTGGTGTACGGTCATGAGGGTTAGATGTACCCCACCCACGCGAAGTTTCATAGACATATTCTAAATGGGCTTCGGCTTGCTCGGCTTCTAGAGTTAAGAAACTCCCGGAGCACATGGTTTCGATCAATTGTTTTGTATTGGGTTGTAACCCCCCATAACAAATGAAAATTTGACGGAATTTGTCAAAACCATGGTGCGGGCATTTCCTAAGGAGATCCTTGAATCTCAACCAACACTCAGCAAAGGTCTCATGCTCTCCCTGGGAAAAATTTTGAATTTGTTTGACCAAAGATTGTGTTTTGTGCATGGGGAAAAACTCCTTATAGAATTGCTTTTGGAGTTCCGGCCATGAGCCTATGGAATTTGGGGGTAGGGTCACCAACCAATCTTTCGCCCTATCCTTGAGGGAAAATGTGAACAATTTGAGCCTTATGAGCTCGGGTGTGCATCTTTGTTGTTCAAATGTCCCACATATGTCCTCATACTCCCTAATATGCTTGTAGGGGTCCTCGTTCTCTCGCCCATGAAAATTGGGTAAGAGATTGATCATTCCTGGTTTAAATCGAAACACCCCCGCATTGTACGGGAATGTTATGCAAGATGGGGAAGACACGGTCTCGGGTTGAAGGTAATCCCCGATCGTTCTCCCAAAGGTTTGATCCATTTGCGGAGGTGGAGGGGGGTAATGATGTTGACAAGGAGGTGGTTGATGCGGCGGGTACCTGGGTGGAGGAGCGGGGTTATGTTGACCCCATTACTCCCGATGGAATCGATCCATGGGAGTTTCGCCCTCTGTGGCAAATGTAGCATGATCCGAAAATGCATCAACTACCGGCTCTACATGGCTGGTGCTGTGCGAATTCTGAGTAAATGATGGTGAGGATGTGGTCGGAGGTCGCCAAAACGACCCACTACTACTACTACTAGAACTAACATTAGAATTAACTGCAAAGGGGTTAGTCATACCTGCGTTGCTTGGATTTGACATTGTGAGAAGCTGTCGATTTTCACTTAAAGGCTGCTCCTTCAAAGACACTCAACAAGAAAGCAACGAAGGTCAAAAGCAAAAGCACTATAATTAGATACTAAGCGACCTAAGGTTGTTGCCAATGCCAATCCCCGGCAACGGCGCCATTTTGATTACGTCACAATCAAGTTCTTTTGTTAACCCTATTAAAAACGTAGCACGGTGGAAATAGGGTGTCGAGTCCACAGGGATTGGAGTGTAACAATACTTGGTGGGCGCTTAATAACCAATTATAATGCGAAGAGCAATTAACAAACTAAGAATTAAAAATAAGTCTTTTCGACTATGGGTTTGATCCAATGGTTTCTAGATTAACTATAAAAACTATTTCGAAGGTGGAAAGTAACTATGGACAAAGTTAAGTGTAAGTAAATGTTTGTGGATTTTGTAAATGGGGAAATTGAGGTTGGGGAGCATTCCCCCACCTTGGACCAACAACACATGACTTTCACACTTGAAGCACATTCTAGAGTAGAAAATTCCATTGTGGCAAACCATCAAACATGTGGTAGTCAACCAACATGCTAGATGGATGTTTCAATACAACACATGGGTGTATGGTTAGAGTGTAGGGATTTAATCACTTCAAATGCTTGACATTAGAGGTGAGATCTCCAAACATCAAACCATACCCCCATGAACTCTAGGTATGCTTCAAAGTGTGAGAGCCCTACAATAATATACACATAGATCCAATGGTGGGTTTATGATCCCCAACCTTGAAGGTCTAGCTACTCATAATTACAATAACAACAACATTAAAGAGAGGGGAAGGGAGATTATACCAACTAAATGAAATCACCATAAATGCTATGAGGAATCCAAAACTTGCTCCAATAAAACCTTCAATCATTCAATACATACACACTCTCTTCTCTCTCCAACAATAAATGGAAGTGAATGTTGGTGGATGGGGAGTAATGGGAAAGAGAGAGATGAGAGCTTCTACTCTAAGAGCCAAAAAAACTAAAAATAAGCTAAAACATACATCCAAAAAAAATGAACAACCCTAAAAGAAAGTCATCATAAACTATATATAGTCCCAAAACAAAATGGCAAAGTTGTAATTAAAAGGAAAGAATCATCAGCAGAGAGCGCGGATCAATCCAAGACAAAAATGCCGGATCGATCCGCTTATTCAACTCGTCGTCAGAATATTCAGCGAAACCCGCGGATCGATCCGAGTGGAATTAGCGGATCGATCCGCATTCGGATTTCTGGACAGAGAGTTTTAGAAAACTCGCGGATCGATCCAAGTGAAATGGGCGGATCGATCCGCTCGGCTAGATATTGACTTATTCCTTCTTCCTTACTTCCTCACAAACAAAGCCTCCAACAAACCTTAATTACCTACAAGAAAAAATGGGGATTATTAGCAAAGAGAGAACATCAAGAAGAACAACAAACGCACAAATTCACCCATTAAATCTCCCGGTTGAGTGATAATTCGTGTCCAATACAATAAAGAACATGTATTCAAGAATGCAATATTGGGCATGAATCAGTCATGTATCGTCACTTTCGGCCTATCTATGGCCGAAATGGCGATTTGTTTCCCTTCCCTCTGTCTTGGCAAAATTTCTCTGTCGGTCAAGTCTATCTTCGGCCTCGGCCTCGTCAGCTTGGTTAAATCGAGCATAACCATATTGGTACTGGTGATTTGGGGAAATGGATTTGCGTCAATCCCCACAGCCTTGTCCGAAAACTTGAAAACTCATTTCTCCACGTTTTCCTATATAACATTACAAAAAATAACGCAATTATTAGTGGAGTGCTTCAGGAATTATGCCACTTACAATATTCTTTATTTTTTAGGTCATCGGCCTTGGGGATCCAATGGCCTTCACCCAGCTTGATCACTTTATCAGCCAATAAGGCATCGAATATTTAATCAGCCATGGTTATGTCGAAAGTATAATTCCTTCCCGCCTCAAATGCCATCTTCTTTACAGTGGCATTATTGTTGATAGGTTTATTCAAGGAGTTACATACGATTGGCCGTTTGCAGATTAACTCGGCCATATCGCTCTCTATTTTGAGGTCACACTCCACTAGGTGGACCTCGTAGTTAGGGTCTTTATAATTTGTCCCTTTAGACGAGTTCTTCTTCTTCTCCTGCTCATCCAAAAGGATGTGCTCATAATAAGCGGCCCGCGTGGCCAGCTCGAATAAATCACAGAAGTCAGTTCCTTCAAACCTCTTGCGAAGTTCAAAGGACATGCCCCCCATGGCCATTTTAGCATATTCTTCCTCGGGCAAAACCGTCTTGCAGAGATACTTTGCCTTACGAAAACAAGCTATGTAGGTTTCTACAGTTTCTCCTACTAATTGCATCATCCTGGATAGGTCTGCCAGGAATGTTTCGGGCTCAGTCCTATAGAACTGTCCGTGAAATAACTCTTCCATCCCTTGCCAAGTTTGCACCAAATTGGCGGGGAGATTGACATACCACAAAAATGCCATGCCCGTTAGCGAATTTGGAAATAACCTCAACTTTAATGGGTCACTACTACCCACATGGCCGCATTGAACAATGAAACGGCCAATATGCTCCACTGAAGACTGTTCACTCTCTCCAGAAAACAGAGTGAAGTTTGGTACTTTGTACCCCTGGGGAAATATGACCTGGTCAATTTCGAGGGGATACGGCCGTCTGTACGTCGGCCTCTCTAGTCTTCTCATCAACGGGCCATACTCTTCATGTATGGCTACTACCAACTCCTCCCTATTGATGGGTTGTGGAGCTACGGGCTGAACATTCCTCAACGGGGGTACCAACGATGGTGGTAATTGTTGTTGATTATTATTGGTCTGATGGGTCCAAAACCCACCATTGTTTCTTTGCCCCCCAGTAGCGTGACATGGGGGTTGCGTGTGGCCGACTGAGCTTTCAGTATGGCCTGTTGATTGACCAAAACCCGGTGTCGCCGATCCATTGGGATCGGTGATGATCGATCTACCAGCCATTCCGGCCTGTGATTCAGATTGCTTGCCTGAGCCATTACCCTCTCTAAGGTTCGGACAGATGTAGGGTGGGTCTTTTAGCTTATCGGACTCGATCAATGTGCCAAAGCCCGATCCGTTGACTTGCTCTTTGCTGCCTCCGACCTTATAGGTCTCTATCAGCCTTCCGATCATGTCCGACAGGCGATCCAATTTTACATGGGTGGTCCTTGTCTCCATGACCAGGTCAGCTTGACTCTTATGAACATCGGCCGTCTGGTTGATGATTGCCTTGAGAATGCCCATTGATCCTATTAGCGTGTTGTATTCCTGCCACATGGGCTCAACGTTCGCTCTCATGGCCTCCGAAATTGCCTCAAGAGTGACACTGCCGTTTTGTGGAGAATGGCCAGTACTTTTCTCCATAGGTGGGTACATGGGAGAATCGTCTTGGCCGTTCTTAGTTGTATGTTTGTCTTTCTTTGGAGGCATGGCTTGACACTGTGGGTCCCACCGGGCGTGCCAAAATGATTGCTAGTAATTTACGCGGGCGTGCCAGAGCCAAACGGGCTCAGTGTATGTGTGTGTGTGCGTGCAAACTAATTTCCTAAACACTTATGTGAGTGATACACAAGGCTTTATGAATCTGACTTCTAAACGGTGACTGTGTATAGTGAGTAGGAAAGTACCCTCACCATAAATTCTTTAGCAGTACTGAAGCACATAAGCTAAACAGTGTTAAGAGTTTACCATGTAAGCAATCACAAACCGATTAATAAAACCTAGATTTTATTAAGTGTTTGGAAAAATAAACAGATCTAAAGAACAAACCAGAACAAACTGATTATCCAAAAGAATAAAAAGAAATAACAAAAAGGGCAGACCTATTTGCTACGAATGCTGAAAAACATAAAGATTTGAATGCTTTGAATGCTTCGAATGCAGTGTGTATGCTATTTTTGAGATGACGCGAAGTCCCCTGACTGCTTGGCCTGCCTGCTGATTTATAGCGGCCATGGATGACTTCTGATTATGTTTTTCAGCATTCGTAGCAAATAGCTCTGCCCTTTTTGTTATTTCTTTTTATTCTTTTGGATAATCAGTCTGTTCTGGTTTGTTCTTTAGATCTATTTATTTTTCCAAACACTTAATAAAATCTAGGTTTTATTAATCCGTTTGTGATTGCCTACATGGTAAACTCTTAACACTGTTTAGCTTGTGCGCTTCAGTATTGCTAAAGAATTTCTGGTGAGGGTACTATCCTACTCACTACACACAGTCACCGTTTAGAAGTCAGATTCATAAAGCCTTGTGTATCAATCACATAAGCGTTTAGGAAATTGGTTTGCACGCACACACACACACATACACACACACACACACATACACACATACACATACACACACACACACACACACACCGAGCCCGCGCAAATTACTAGCAAACAAATACATACTTAATACTAATATACTTTATACTAATGTACTCAAGATATACTTATACTAGTACATACTTACATATACATCATATAGATTACTTATACATATATATTTTTCTTTTCTTTTCCTTTCCTTTTCTTTTTCAAAATTCTTTCTTTACTTTTTTATTTTCTTTTCTAAATTTTTTTATATTTATTTACTTTGAAATCAATTTTCAGACTGTTTCTCTCATACGTATTTCATATCCGGGTTTCCCTGAATATCTGATTCCTCCCTTTTTCTTTTGAAAACTTTTATTGGGCCTAAAGAATGCTCTGAAAAGATTTGAATCACTTAGAAAGCCTTCGAATTTTGCCAGTCATTGTCATCATCAATCTAGAGGTAACCATCCCCTGAATTCGACGATCGATCAAAATTGGGGAGTCTACACACACTAGGAATTTCATCATTAGGGACACAACACCTAACGATTTGGTCGGCACAACACTTAAAAATAAATGGATCATCAAAGAAAAATGATCGTGCCATGGTCTTCAACCTTTCCCTATCTTGGGTGGACCAACATTGTGGAAGTTAGCTGGTGATAATGAAGTTCACCACATCGGCATACCAAGGAAGGGTCGAGACATTGAGCAATTGCTCATCCGGGAAACATTCTCTAATAGGCACGGGGTCTATAAGATCGTGATCGAATGTCAAACGCGACAAATGATCGATAACTACATTCCCCTTTCTTATCTTTGATAGAGAGGTCGAAACTCTTGTAAGAGAAGGATCCATCGAAATAGCCGAGCCTTAGCATCTTTCTTGGAAAGGAGATACTTGGGGGCGGCATGGTTGGTGAAATAAATGATCAGGGACCCTATCACGTACGATCGAAATTTTTTTAAGGCAAACATTATAGCAAGTAACTCTTTCTCCGTAGTGGAGTAGTTGATTTGGGCACTATCTAAGGTTTGACTTGTATAGTAAATGACGAGGGCTTCTTATCCTTACTTTGCCCTAACACGGCCCCAACAACATAGTCACTTGCATTGCACGTGAGCTCGAAGGGAAGGCTCCAATCAGGAGCTTGCATAATGGGTGCGGTGGTAGGTGCATCTTTAAGCTTATCGAATGCCTCTTGGCACTCTTGGGTCCACTCAAAAGTGACATCTTTAGAGAGAAGCTGGCACATGGGCCGAGAAATGGCACTAAAGTCCTTAATAAAACGCTCGTAGAGACCCGCGTGACCTAGGAACGACCTTATGTCCTTAAGAGTTTTCGGGGGTGAAAGATTGGAGATGACATCAATTTTTGGCCTTATCAACTTGCACGCCCTCACTAGACACTGTGTGGCCCAAAATGGTCCCTTGTGTCACCATAAAGTGACACTTCTCCCAATTGAGCACGAGGTTCTTTTCTATGCACACCTTGAGAACTTTCTCAAGGCACTCATTGAAGGAGTCACCAAACACACTAAAGTCATCCATGAAGACTTCTAAGGACTTCTTAACCATGTCACTAAAGATGCTAAACATGCATTATAAAGCTCAAATAGCATCCTCCTATAGACAAATGTGCCATAGGGACATGTGAAGGTGGTCTTTTCTTGATCCTTAGGAGCTATCTCGATTTGATTGTATCCTGAGTAACCATCATGGAAACAATAATGCTTATGTTCGGCTACTCTTCTCTAATACTTGATCTAGGAAGGGCAAGGGAAAGTGGTCCTTTCTCGTAACCATGTTCAACTTCCTATAATTGATGCATGCTCTCCAACCCGTGGTGGTCCTAGTAGGCACTAACTCACCACTCTCATTCTCGACGACCGTGATTCCCGACTTCTTGGGAACCAATTGGGTCAGACTCACCCACTTGCTATCAGAAATGGGATATACAATCCCATTGTTTAACAATTTGATGACCTGGGCCATCACTACCTCCTTCATTTTAGGATTCAATCTTGACGGTTTGGCATCCTCCTCTATATAAATCCTATGGGTGCAAATGGTAGGGAAAATTCCCCTCAAATTGGCAATACACCACCCAAGGGCACTCTTGTGTTCCTTCAAAACTTCCATCAATTTTCCTTCTTAACAAGGGTGAAGTCGGGAAGACACCACCTCCGGGAAACTTTCATCCTCTCCCAAAAAGGCATACTTGAGTTTGTTCGGTAAAGTCTTGAGCTCAAATTTTGGAGTGATGACATTGGATGGAAGAGGAAAAGTATCCCTCGGGGGTAGTTTCTCCAAATTAGAGGTCCACATGGCCTCTTCAACAAACCTCACAACATCCACCTCTTCCTCAACTTCTATTTCATCCTCACTCATCTCTTTCTCCATCTTAAATTCATGATCACACTCAACAATGGCATTATCAATAGCTAAGCATTTTTTAACATGTTCAAGACTAGCTATATGATCATCAAGAACATATGTATGATCAAGAGAAGGGATGATGTAAGAATCATTAACACTTGTTTTACTAGAAACATAAAAAAAATCTTGCACCAAAGAGTCAATAAGAGAGATTTCATAAATTTCATCACCATTTTCGTCATCAAGATCCGGTTGCTTAAAGAGAGAGAAAATGTTCACATCCACGATCATATTTCCAAATGTTAATCGCATGAAACCATTCCTCCAATTAATTAAAGCATAAACGGTAGTAAGGAACGGACGACCTAAAATGATCAGAATTTGCGATTGCTCATTCACAACAGGTTGTGTGTCAAGCACAAAAAATCCACTGGATAGTAGAAATTACGAACTTGGATAATAACATCTTCTATTATACCACGTGGCATCTTAACAGATCTATCGGCCATTTGTAAAGTGACACGAGTCTCTTTAAGCTCTCTGAGGCCTAATTGGACATACACCGAGTAAGGAAGAAGATTCACACTAGCACCCAAATCAAGGAGCGCTCTATCGATATGGTGTTGTCCAATCGCACATGCTATGGTAGGACAACTTGGGTCCTTATATTTTGGAGGAACTTCATTAAGGATAACGGAGCTTGCATGCGCGGCCATGTAGGCACTATTCTTGACATTAAGCTTTCTCTTAACGGTGCAAAGAAATTTGAGGATTTTGGCGTAGGCCGAAACTTGTTTAGTTGCCTCCAAGAGGGGAATATTGATTTCAACTTTATTAAACAATTTTAAAATTTCATTATTTTTGTTGCTCTCGGCCTTCTTTTTGAGCCTTTGAGGAAACGGAGGAGCGGGATTCACAAATTCTTAGTCCATAAAGTCAAGGACTTTAGGTAAGTCCTCATCCAAATCCATGACATTAGGGGGCAATGAGGTCCCATCATCGAGTTTGGCCTCAACTTTAACCAGGTTATCACCATTTTTTTGCTCTTGAGGAGGATTTTGGACCTTGTTGTCCACAATTTTACCACTTCAAAGAGTGGTAATTCCTTTTAAATGCTCAACGGAGTTATTGGAATTTGAGGCCCCGCCATTCATTTGTCCCTTAGGATTTTGAAATGGTTGTATGGGGCACTCGTTTGTTGAGTGCTCCGGATCATAACTAAGGTAGCAATGTGATGGATTGATCGGTGCGAGTATCTGGCTAGGAGTGGTGGACACGATGACCTTTTATGATTCCAAGGCTTCCACTTTTCTCAAGAGTTGAGAAATAAGATTGACCTCACTAGACACTTGGAAGATATTTTGACTCACCGCGATTGTGATTACCGGAAGAGTTCGATCATGGGGATTAATTGTTCCCCAACAGCGAGAAGTCTCATAAACATATTCAAGATGAGTTATAACTTGCACGGCCTCAAGAGTCAAGAAACTCCCAGAGCACATGGTTTCGATTAATTGTTTGGTATTGGGGTTTAAATCCCCATAACAAATGAAAATTTGACAAAAATCAAAACCATGGTGCGGACATTTCCAGAGGAGATCTTTGAATCTTAACCAACATTCAGCAAAGGTCTCGTGTTCCCCTTGGGAGAAATTTTGGATTTGTTTTACTAATGCATGTGTCTTGTGCATAGGAAAGAACTCCTTATAGAATTGCTTTTGGAGTTTCGTCCATGAGCCTATGGAGTTTAACGGAAGGGTCACTAACCAATCTTTAGCTTTATCCTTGAGTGAGAAAGTGAATAATTTGAGCCTTATTAGCTCGGGTGTGCATCGTTGTTCAAAAATCCCACAAATATCCTCATACTCCCTAATATGCTTGTAGGGATCCTCATTCTCTCGCCCGTGAAAGCTGGGTAAGAGATTGATCATTCTAGGTTTGAAGCAGAACACTCTCACATTGTATGGAAAAGTTATACAAGATGGGAAGAAACTGTCTCGGGTTGAAGGTAATCCCCAATCGTTCTCCCAAAATTTTGATCAATGGAAGGAGGTAGAAGAGGATCATGTTGTTGGAAAGGTGGTGGTACATGCAGCGGAAATACCAGATGGACGGGAAGAGGTGCGGGGTTATGTTGACCGCATTGCTCCCGAGAAAATCCATCCATGGGATTCACGCTAGAGGTGGCGAAAGTGACTCGGTTCGAGACCATGTCCCAATCTAAGTCTTGGTGACCGTATGTGGAAGAATTTGGTGAATTCGAAAGTGAAAGATTGTTCGATAATGGATTTGATTGGGAAAATAAGGGTCGCCAAAAAGATCCACTAGTGCTACCACTAGAACTAGAACTAGAACTAGCATGATTCAGATTAGTAAAGGGATTATTCATACCTTGATTGCTTTTATTCAACATGGAAGCGGCTTACTGAATTTTCAAGTGAAGGCTACTCCTTCAAAGATAACCAATAAGAAAGAAAACAAGATTAAAAGCAAAAGCACTATAATTAGAAACTAAGCGACCGAAGGTTGTTGCCAATTGTCAATCCCCGGCAACAGTGCAATTTTGATGTTATAAAAATCAAGTTCTTTGTTAACCTTATTAAAAATATAGTATTTGGAAGTAGGGTGTCATCCATAGGGATTGGATGCAACAACTCTTATAGAAGCTTAATAACCAATTACAATGCCAGGAGTAATTAACAAACTAAGAATAAAATTAAGTCTTTTCGACTATGGGCGAGTTTTCAATTAGCACTAACTATACTACAATGACTAATTTCAAAGTAAGAAAGTAAGCTTTGTTTAAAGACAAGTTTTAATTAGAGAATTAGGGTTTTCCAAACGGAGAAATCGAGGTTAGGGAGCATTCCCCTACCTTGAACCAAACAACACATGGATTCCATGCTTGTAACACATTTTAGAGTAGAAAATGCCATTGAGACAAACTATCAAACATGCATGTGGTGGTCAACCTACATGCTAGATAGAGGTTTCAATGAAATACATGAGGTTAGGTTTGAAATTCAAGGATTTAACAACTTATAATGCTTGACATTGTAAGTGGGGTCCTAGAAAATCAAGCCTTGCACACATGAACTCTATCAATGCTACAAAACATGAAATCCTTGCATTAAAGCACACATGAGTCCAATGGTGGGTTTATGATCCCCAACTTACATTATCTAGCTACTCATGGATTTAAGAGCATAAACATTAAAGAAGGTGAGTAAGGAATAATACCAACTAGAAGAACTCATCATAATGCAAGAGACTCTAAGTAATTACTTCAATAAAAGCTTCCAATTGTTCAATACATTCACATACTTCTCTCTCTAACACTATAATGTAAGTCAAAGCGGGTAGATGGGGGAGTACTTGAAGAGAAAGATGAGGAGATTAGAGAGAGGGAGAGTTTATAACCTAAAAAGAACTAACCAAAAATAAGCTAACTGTAACAAAAAATAATCTCTAACTATATATACCCCTTACAAAATGGAGAACTTGTAAATAAAAAGAGGCAACAAATTCAGGAGTTACAGATCGATCCTAGGTAAAAGGCCGAATCGATCCGCTGATTCTACAGAGCAGCAGAATCTCTAGCAAAACACGTGGATCGATCCGCGGTGTAAGGCCAGATCGATTCGCTTCTTCTACGAAAAAGCAGAATGATCAGCAAAACACCCGAATCGATCCCAATCAAGAAGGCGGATCGATCCTAAAATCCAAGTCACAAGCAGAATGCTAGTCCAAATACCCAGATCGATCCACGTGTAGAATCCGGTTCGATCTGACTTCACAAAAGGATCAATCCGGCTCCCAGAGAGGTTCTATTAGTGCCTTTCTTTTGGTTGAGCTTCATTCAACTTCTACCATTGTTCCAAAACCTCTACAAAAAGAGATTTTCATTAGTAGAATGACAATAATAACAAGTATTATCAAAAGTACAATTTATCCATTAAATCTCTCGAATTCGATGACAAACTATATAAGGACACGAATGCAATATTGAACACCGATTAGTGCCCCATTTCTCGACTTAGGCCAGTAATTTATACCAAGTTGTGTTTTTTTAATCACCACTTCCTTTACTTCAATGAGTTGGTAGCCAAAGCTTACTCCTTGACTTATAGAGCAGGAATAACTATTTCCATGCCAAAGAAAAGCAAAAGCCCCGCAGGATGCTTGTTTGGAAAGCCCATTTCTTTGCATAAAATTGTCTAAGTAAAAGACAGAAGAGGAGCTAACTAAATATTATTTTAACAGCTTTGCAACCGACATGAATTGAAAATTGCAAATAAAGGTCATAGTTCCATACAGAAATGTTTAAATCATCAAAATCAAACTCCACATTCAATACATTAATGTAAAAGTAGTCCTCCCTTTTTTTTAGTTGCAAAAATTGTTTTTAACTAAAGAACCATAAAATAATCTAACAAAAAAGAAAGAAAGAAAGACGTTAATTTGAGATTTGGTTGTCCAAAAATCGGGGTGTGACACATTTCAAAGCTAAAGTATAAACAATTTTTCAAATGGCTCATATCCTCTTTGAAAATGCTTTTTAAAATTTCACAAATAAAAAACTAATGTTGTTAATTTGAGTTAACCACTTTACCCCTATTTATTAAAAAAATGCCTTTGCCAAAACAACGTGGCTTCTTGAATTAATTTGTTTTTCTTCCTCTCCCACTTTCAAACCACCTCACTACGCTTAAAATTCACATAATTTTGAGAATTTTTTTTGTTGCTCATTAATGCTTGGATATTGCTTTAGCCAAAGAAAAAAAAATAGCGTAGTGATAGTTGACTAAAGGTCATTTTTCCACGCAATGCATGAATTAGAACACGCATACCACCACCACCACCACTACCACCACCACCATTTTAAGTGCTTGAAAGACTGTTTTTAGTATTACAAATTCAATCACTTAAAATTTTCAGTCTTAAAATTCAGCACTTAATATTCATATTTTATTTTTCAATTTTATCAAACGGACCCTTAGTAATTTTGTATCTCTACTAGTATTAATTATCAGAGAGTCAAGTCAACTGTATAGTGTACACTCTGAATTTTTCCACTCTATGGTAGATTAAAAATTTTCAAATATTGATGGGTCACAGTTAATAAGAGCATCTCCAACGCATATTTCATTTCTCATGTTATAGTCAAAGTATAGCATGGATGGTCAAAAACACATCTTCAATACAATCATATTCCTCCTCTCAAAAAATAGCAATGTTATTCTTTCTCTCAAATTTGAGAGTAAGAATAGCATTGTTATAATTTGAGAAAAATGATAGAAGGTGCATTGGAGAGGTTTTTTTTTTTTTTTTGGATTAATGTTATAATTTAACTTTTGCACTCATTCCAATAAAAAGATGTACAAAACACACAACTTAAAGTACAACAATAATAGCCAATATGTCACAAAATAGCATTTATATTAGAATGTAGTATTGGAGCAGAAATGTCAAAATATAGTATTTAAGCCATGTAGCAATGCCAAAATATAGATTTGGCATGGGCAAAATGACATCTTGCATTGGAGATGCTCTAACTAGAGGGAACAAAGAACACTAAGTTGATGGTAAAATACAACGGGAAGAGCTTAACCAATTGAGTTGAGATTGAGCTGAAGTCGACACAACACACTAAACTATCTAACAATCTTGCAGGTCGGGCGTTTACATGATCAAACAATAGAGAGCATCAATGCTGGGGCCGTCTCGATCGCTTCTTAATATCTGCTGGGTGGACTCAAAAGTTTCCTAATTTGAAGCAGTGGAGTCTTCCGAGAGGCTTATCAGATCACAACCCAGTCATTTTGGGAAATGAGAACTGTGATTGGGGTCCTATCCCATTTCGGTGGTTTGATACGTGGGCTTATAATCGTGAATTACGTTTGAAAATTGAAGAGTTGTTAAGGAGTTCTGATATACATGGCAGTTGGGGATATATTCTGAGATCCAAGTTAAAGAGAGTAAAGAATACTGTAAAGGAATGGAGGGGTCTTGAGAATGATAGGAACAATCTAGGGTGTATCAGACGTATTGAGGAGCGGTTAAATGAGTTGGACATTGTGGCAGAAAGGCGTCAATTGGATTCCGCAGAGAGAAGTGAAAAGGGAAGATTATGGTTGAACTTATGGAAGGTCTGTAAAAGGGAAGAATCTATGTGGAGGCAAAAATCTCGAGTCAAATGGCTCTGTGAGGGGGATAGGAATACACGTTTCTTTCATGCAATGGCAAATAATCGTAGAAGATCTAATTGTGTGGCGAAAGTCCTGATTGATGGGATTGAATGGTCCAATCCTTTGGAGGCTAAGTATGCCATATATCAGCATTTCAAGAAGCACTTTGAAAATTTTTTTGGCTCTAGGCCGGAATTAAGATCGATTGATTGTACGCCGCTATCTGGGGAGCAGTCAGCTTTGTTGGAGAGGGAGTTTTCTGAGGATGAAGTCACTTGAGCAGTGAATGAGTGTGAGGGGGGGAAAGCCCCAGGTCCTGATGGGTTTAATATGAGATTTTTTCAAAAAAATTGGATGGCGATGAAAGATGATTTTATGAGATTTATTGCGGAATTCCACGAGTCCTGCAAGCTGGGGCGGGGTCTAAATGTTTCATTCATTTCTTTGATTCCAAAAGTTACCAACCCAAAGGAGATTACATATTTTCGACCAATCAGTTTAGTGGGTGGCTTGTATAAAATAATTGCGAAAGTTCTCTCTAATCGATTAAAGAAGGTTATGGGGGATTCGATCTGTGAAAATCAATCTGCTTTTATGAAAGGGAGGCAACTAACGGATAGTTTACTTATTGCCTTAGAAATGATCGACGTGATGAAAAAAGACCGAGAAGGGGGGATAATTTTCAAGGTAGACTTTGAGAAAGCATATGACAGTATTGACTGGGGATTTCTTGATCGTATGCTTGAATTGATGGGTTTCGGAGAAAGATGCCGAAAATGGATATATGAATGTGTGTCGAATGTCTCCATTTCGGTGTTAGTGAATGGATCTCCAACGGATGAATTCCGAGTCTATAGAGGATTGAGACAGGGGGATCCACTGTCCCCATTGTTGTTCAATATTGTTGCTGAGGGTCTGGCTGCTATGATACGTCGTGCATGTGCTCAGGGTTTATGCGAGGGGTATAAGGTAGGGGGAGATAACTTTACGATTACACATCTTCAATTTGCAGACGATACTATATTCTTCAGTCGTGCAGATGCTGTGCAAATACTTAATATTAAGAGGCTCTTAAGATGTTTTGAAATTTCTTCTGGGTTAAAGATCAATTTTTCAAAGAGCACTTTGGTTGGGGTTAATGTTAGTGAAGGTAACTTGGTGGAGTGGGCTGATTTGATTAAATGTAAAAAAGGACGGCTTCCTATGAATTATCTGGGAATCCCTTTGGGGGCTCGAATGTCATCTCTGGCTGCTTGGAACCCAATTCTGTTGAAAATTGAAAAGAAATTGGCAAATTGGAAAAACGGATTCTTGTCAATGGCAGGGAGGGTGACATTAATTAAATCAGTGCTGAAGAGCTTACCACTTTATTTTATGTCTATGTTCAAAGTCCCAAGTGGTATAGCATCCAAAATTGAATCGATTCAGCGAAGATTCTTATGGAGTGGACTTGGGGATAAACGGAAGATGCATTTGGTGGATTGGGGATCAATTTGCCTTAGCAAAAAGAAGGGTGGTTTGGGTATTGGAAGAGTTATTGATAAGAACTATGCTCTTCTGGTCAAATGGTTTTGGAAATTTGGTCGCGCCAATGAAGTACTGTGGAAAAAAGTCTTATGTGTCAAATACGGAATGGGTATCCAATACTTATTTTTACGGATAAATGATAGGAGCCATCTCTCTCCCTATCTTAAAGGGTGGTGTTCCGTTGTCTATGGTAATAATGATATTTCTTCAGTCATGCATAAGGGGCTTGGATTCTTTCTTGGAAAGGGCGATAAGATACGATTCTGGTCAGACTGTTGGACTAATGATCAGTGTCTAAAAAATAGGTTCCCACGGATTTATGCATTGGCCATTAACAAGGGGGGTTGTGTATCTGAGTATGGATATTGGAATAACAACAAGTGGCATTGGAAGGTGGAGTTACGCAGAGACTTGTTCGGATGGGAAGTAAACCAATGGAATGAATTTATGAAGAACATAGAAACTATGATTCTGAATGTCTCCAAATCTGATTCTGTGATTTGGAAGTTTGACTCAACAGGGCTATTTTCGGTTAAATCGTTTGGACATGCATTGGAAAATTTGAGATTTTCAGTACCGAAAGTCGAGGGGACAGTATGGAAAGGGGTAGTGCCACCGAAAGTTGAATTATTCTGTTGGAAATTACCTAAAGGGCGCATCCCTGTGAAATCCACTCTACACAGTCTGGGGTTGAGAATAGGGAGAGACTTGGAGTGTGGCTTATGTAGGGAGGAGGTAGAAGAAGTCAATCATCTGTTCATGCATTGTAAATGGTCCAAATGGATATGGCAAACATGTCTAAGTTGGTGGGGTGTTAAATTCTGTGTTCCAAGATATATCACTGAATGGTGGTGTCAATGGCAAGGATTATGCCCATGTTTTCGCCTTAAGAAAGCATGGATCATATGTTTCTTTGCAATTATATGGTCTATTTGGTTGGTTCGAAATAGAGTGGTATTTGAAGGGGGAAGCTTTGATCCCACGGATACGTTAGAAATGATCAAGATACGGGTACTTTGGTGGATCAATGTCAAGATGGACAAAAATAGAGTATCCATAAATGACTTGATGAGTAATTTTACAACAGCTTGCTTAGCATTCACGATCCGAAAAGTACCTCGAAATGTATGCTGGACTGCACCTAGGCTGGGAGTTTTGAAATTTAATGTGGATGGATCAGCAGTGGGAAAACCAGGCCCAGCAGGGATTGGCGGAGCTTTGAGAGACTCTAATGCGAAGGTAAGGGGTATGTTCTCTATTAACATAGGAATTGCGGATTCAAACTTTGCAGAATTACGGGCTATGCTTGAAGCCCTTGATATGTTTTCCTCACAAAACGAAATTCAGGGTTCTCATTTGATTATTGAAAGTGACTCTTCTAACTGTGTTTCTTGGGTGAATGGTGAGGAATATGCATGCTGGAAGTATGCTAATACATTAAACCAGATTCAGAATTTGATGAAAATAATTGGGATGGTTTCGGTGGTTAAAATTTTCAGAGAAGCAAATTGGTTAGCAGATAATTTGGCTAAACAAGGGGTGGGCAGGACAGAAGATTTTCGAGCCTTCTTCTAGAATGAAATTCTGGAAGTGACTTTCTTATGATGTACTTCAGTATGGGTGAGTAGGGGGGGGGGGTTTCTATCTTGGTGTGAGTGCAATTTTTTGGGGTATTCTTCCTGTGTTGTGGGAGTGCTTCTTACTCCGCTTGGTGTGTGTTTGGTGTGTGTTTTCTTTGTGATTGGGGTGATCGTGTCGCGTGTGTTCTCCTTATGAGTATTAAATAGTGCGGTGAATATTATGTTATGACTTTGGGAATTAAATCTTGGACTGTGTGATGGGTCGCATGGACATGTTTGTTCAGGGCATGTATTAGAATTAAGGCTGGATGGGTAGGTTAACAAGGCAGGGAATGTATGTCTTGTTTGGGGTTGTTGGGAAGTATCTACCGTTTCCTATGGGGATTTGATCAGGTTAGTTTGGTGTGTATTCTTAGCCAATTAGCTGTGTATTAATAGTTTTGGTGAAAAAAAAAAGAAGAAGAGTGAGAGAGAAAAAAGAAAAAAAAAAAAAGAAGAGAAGAAGTGGTGCTGAGCAAGGTTGTTTTCTGGAGAGTGGTGGTGGGGGTGGGGGCTGCTGGTGGGTATTGGAATAGGATATTAGGGCCTTAAGACATGTTTATTAAGATGGGGGGTAGCTGGTGTTCAAGATGATTATGGGATGTCTTTGTATGTATGTTTATCTCTGGGGTGGTCTAAAAATTTTTGCCGAGTTTCTCTAATATTGAGTTTGGTGTGTGTTTCACTTTCAGTGAGTAACATGTTCGGTGTGAGTTAGCCGTTTCTTGGGTGTGTTTTGGCACTCTCGGCTGTGAGTATGTGTGGGTGTTAAATTCTTTAGTAGCAAGACGACAAAATTTGTGCGCTCTTTTGCTGGTGGGTGGTCATTGAATGATTCTAGTATGTTAGAAGAAATGCTTCCTGCTGGAATTTGTGTTTTGGGTTGAATTTTTTCAAGGCTGATGCAATGTAATGGGGTGCAGCTGCATGAGTTGAAAAGGGGGAGGGGGAGGGGGAGGGGGAGGGGGAGCGAGGGGGAGAGTGTGAAAGAGTGAGAGAGTTTTTTTCATCATGTGGAAATTGTGTGAGTACAAGCGAGGGAGTGAGTGAGAGAGTGTGTGTGTGAGTGAGAGTGAGGTATGAGTGAGTGAGAGGGAGCAGATGTGGGAGAGGGTGTTAGGGAGATAGGGAGAAGTAGAGGTGAGAAAGGGTATTTTAGAGGGTGCGAGAGAGAGGGAGGGAGAGAGAAAAGG